>CM051619.1:102172870-102772870 GCA_028020825.1 Podargus strigoides
ATGCCCAGTGTCGCTCCATCCCTGGCCCGCTGCCCCTGTTCCCCACCACAGTCTGTTCTTGCTGCTCTGCAGAGCAAAGCAATGGGTCTGCTCGTGCTCCTCTGTCACATCTGCTCCTTTCCTTGGATCTCATTGCTAATCCTTGTGCATTGCCTAATGGAAGGTGATGCATCCACAGATGTATATAAACACACACATACACACAAACTTTCTCTTCCAGTGTCCTTAGCTACCACTTTTGGAAGAGTCATCCTGGCAGCATGCTTCTGCAGGGGCCATAGGGCCCATTCCCCAAGACCACCTGGGCTATCTCTAAGGGACAGACACAGGAATTCAAACATCGTGAGGAAAAAAATGTCAAAAATTTCAGTGTCTTCCCTCAGACAAAGATAATTCCCGCATGCAACCCAATGAAGCCACAGTCAAGGTTAGCCTTATTATAGACACCTGTTTAGTTGTGTAGATGAAGTTGTAGGCTTGGGTTGTTTTGTTTTAAATTGCATTATGCAAAAATGATCCACCATTACCCACAAAAAAAGATACACAGTCAAGTAACCCTGGGAAATAGAAAAAGAGACAGATGGAGAACTTGCCTGGCTAATTTTCTCCCCTGTGGCTACTATGCTGCTTCTGCTAGAAAGGATATGGAAAGAGGCAAAGTGAATAAATATAAGCTGACTTTGTGGGGTGCATAGATAGCTGCAATATTTCTTTAAATCCACATGAATAACATTGGCAAAAATTAAAAAAGGATTAGTGAAAAACAGAAAAGAGGCTTTATAACTCAAACTAACAGCAAAGTGGAATTTCTCTTTTTTTATCCTGGTAAAGTTCCTTGTTCAGTCTTGCAAACAAGCAACACTTTCTATCCTTAATTTAATACCTTTGAGGGACCCTAATGTGAAGTAAAGTTCACGAGAAAGTATTTTACCATATTGAAAGGACTTCAGTGTTTGCTTCAATAAGGGCCAACGAGATTCTTTGTATTTGCCAAGTGTCGGGCTATGATGGAACCCTGGGGTGGCTCTGTCCCGTGTTGCAGAGCTGGGCAGGTGCTGCTGAGGGGGTGAAGCACATTAGGATACAGGAGGCAAAGAATTTACCTCCCAGCCACAGCCTTACCTACCTGCTGTTGGGCAGGAGGCTCCATCAGCACCCATGAATCAGAGTGATGGTAATGAAATATTAGTGGCCATATCCAGTGTATCACGTAGCCATGGAAAAATCTGTTTTCCACCTCATCCTCTGAGCTAGGCACGCAGAGCCTGGGGGATGAGGGCCAGGCAGGTGCTGCAGAGGGGAGGTGGTCTGGGGAAGCAGGCAGGCTGCACTGGGCACGAGCCGTGCCTGGGGTGGTTACTGAGTGCAGATGGTGCGAGCCTGGTTGCCCAGTGGGTGCAGAGTGCACTGCTTTCCTGAGTGACACCCAATGGGGTGATGTGGCAGCTGCTTGCTCCTCTCCCCCAGGACTTTTCAATCTGTTATTTCCTTCTGCATCCCCCCTTCCCCATCCTCAGGCAAGATTGCTGCCCCTTGTCACCTCCAGTGATTTCCAAGGGGTGGTTCTGCCACGTGAACCATTCGTTGCCTTTACCCCAGCCAAGCCTGCGGGTTGTGGTGCTGCTTTGGTTCCTTTCGGTAGCTGCAGTGATGTGACACGGGTGCCAGCAGACAGACAGTATGCTCACAGCAACAGGCAGCTTTGGGTTGTTGGGGTTTTTTTTGCTCGCTTTGCTGGCTTCCCCCATCTCTCGTTCTTCAGACACCACACTAGGGAAAGGCTAGCCATAAAATCCCATATGTATTTTTCTTAGCATCTCTGTCTCCTTAGTCAAATGTCAAAAATATAACTACTTCAGAGAACTGGTTTCCTTTTATGTACAAAAAGTGAAAGTCAGGGGAAGAGAATTCTGACTATGTTAAGTATTTTCTTTGCTTTTGTTCACAAAGGGAAAGAAATGGGCAGTTAAAATAATAATAAAACCTGTAATTTTTTTTTTTTGAATGCTGTTTACAGTGGGGGGATATTTTTAAGGCTTCTGTTCTCCCTGCTCCCTTACTCTTACCGAATAGAATTGCCTAGTTTAGTTTGGTTGCTCGGTTGGCCATATTAGTGCATCTCACTCAGAAGAACATCCTCAAGAAGAATGGTGTGTTTTTAGTGCACACTTAATGTCAGTTTTTGCATTTCTGCTTAATGTTGAATAGTGAAGTCACTCTGAAGATCCTATTTACAAGCTATTCTCCTGGTCTCTGAAAGAATGTTAGCTATTTCTCGGCTGGAGAGTTACAGTACTTGTAGCTTGACCTCAAGATGCAAACGTTTGCTGCGTTCACCCCTTGTAAGGGTAAAATTGGAACGTTTTCTTATACACCCATTTTAATCCTCCAGCCACATTCTCTCAAAAAGCTATATATGGTGGTCCCTGAAATATTAAGTAATCCCCTTACATATTAGGTGAATCTGTGCTAGATAGAGCAAAAGCTGTATACAGATGGGTGTTTTGGCTTCTGCAGGTACAATAGCAATTAAAGTACCAGTGAGTGATGGTAGTGACTATTTCCATGCTCACAGCATGCTTAGAAAAGCAGCAAGAAAAGTGACTTCTCAGAGTCAAGTTCTGCATTGGCAAGGAGGCATTAAACAGGGCACTTGGAAAACAAAAATATTTGTATTGAAATTATCTCCATCCAGAAAAATAATTGATGTCATGGAACAGTGCCTGGGGACAATTTCTCCCATTAGAAGGAAAAGGTTTTGTCTTGGCAGAACTGAGAACCACAACCAGGTGGTCACATAACAGTGTGTGTTGTTACTGGCCCAGTTTAAAGTCTTTCTGATTTCATCCTATAACAAAGGGCCAGCACAGAGAGGCACTTGGACTCTGCTACACATCCCCAAATTTACCCTGTATGGATAAAGTGACCTAGAGAGTGTGTACAGGTTACCAGAACAGACTTGGCTGTTTTCGGCAAACAATGTATTCAGTGTACAGCCATCCTTTCACACGTTTCATCTTTCAGCAGTTACAACACTTCCCAATTGCAGCCATTTCTCACCAGCCACACATTTGCTTTCTCAAAGATGGAGACACTTTTTGAAAGCCTACCAAATCATGTTGGTAGAAAACCTTGTCTGACAGCTCTTACAGAAGAGTTTCACAGGAGCTGAATAAAGTGGGCAGCACATTAATTATATTTCTTCAAACAAATTATTTTAAACTCATTTCCTCCCACCATTAGCTGAGTTCTCATGCTGATATGGGCACTATCAGTCATGTGTTGCCGTTGTTGCACATGGCAAAGCCAGCAGCAGAGAGCAGTCTGGGACATCACATAACCCTCCCCATCACTAACCTGACTTATCCTGGGGACAAATTCAGCCCTGACATACATGGGTGTTGCTTCCATGTTCTTCTGTTTTACAGAGATGAGGGATACAGAAGTTAAAGGAGAAGGACTCCAGAGTTATCTTCCATCTTTCTGTAATCAGTTTTTCCTACTGCATTTGTTTTATTAGCCTGCAAGGCTCATTCCTCGTCAGAAGAGGTCATGCTAATTTGCCACTCACACCCATTTTATTACAAACATATTTCCAATGTGCAATTTACTCCCCCAGCTATAATCACAGCTGTAATTATCACAAAGCCTTCCTAGGTCTTTCTTCTTGAGTGTTTTTGCAAGCTCCTGATGGGCTGAGTTTGGCATATCCAGAAGAAGGTCCTTCCAATGAGACAGAGGACCACCATCACAGTATGTTGGAGGCACTGCATCACTCTGAACAGCCATAACACCTGCTGACAGAGGGGAGGTTCCCAAGATGTGCTTGTTGGGAAACAGCTTACACTTGTCTTGAAAAAGCATACAAATGATCAGTAACAACAATATGGTAAAAAAGCATGAATACCTCCATTTTTCTTCTCCAGTGCTTAGCAAGAAAACAAAAAAAAACCTTGAAAAGAAAAAGATTGCTCAGTCTTTAAGACAATGAGTGATACTCCCTAAACACATCTAAGTAGCTCTGGAGTCTAATTTTACCAGCTTTCCAAACACCAAAATTCATCAAGGCACCTATTTCCTTACTAAAATCTACAACAGGTAACCTAAGTGCCAGGAGCCTACAACCCTACCAGGGCTGGATATGAAACTTCTAAATCCAACTTTTAAAACCCGCACAGTATATCAAGTGCAGGTCCATGGCACTGAGGCAGAGACAGGAGCCATCTAAAAAGATGATGTCAGCAGAAAAGAAGAAGAGAACTGTGTCCTGTCCCAAAATGAGACCTTCCATGGAAATTATCAAGGAGTATTTTCCCTAGCCTTCCCTACTGCCTTTGAAGCTTTCCTTAGGGAATGCTTCATTGTCCCACTCGAGCCACAGCTGCACGACCTCAACCTGACAGTGCCCTCCCATTGGCTTACAAATCCCATCATTTCCCCAGCAGCAGGTCTGCGGTGAGTGGTGTGAGACTGATCTCCCCACTGAGATCAGACGAGTGTGCGATACCAATTGCGTTATCTGTACATCTCCCTGTGCTGTCAGATACGATAAGGATCAACCACAGGATGGATATACTCAGCAGAGTGAGGAGCAGAGGGGTTCTCAGGAGGGGAGGAAAAGACAAGTTCCCATCTCAGCAGGAGCCGTACACCTTGCCTACAGATGATTTTATTCCGTAGGCTTTGGGTTCCTGCTCTGCAATTGTACTGCCTGGGGGTTGCAGGCACAAGAATACTTCTCCTCTTACCAGTTATGCTGAAGTAGGAACTGTCTGCAAGCACAGCTCTCAGTGTTTGGTGTATGATGAGCTGGTGATCTGAGCCTAACTCCTTACAAAAAGGATCCTGGAAAATTGCCATATCCCTGCAATTAGTTTTAAGTCAATCTAATACAAATGGTGTTCAAAAAACCTCCCTGAAAATTTGAGCTTCAAAGGCAAGTTCCCTAATGGCAGGAGATGCTAGGATTAAATTGCCCATTCGAACTTTATTTTGCTTCTTTCTGCACATTATTATACAGCTTTTAATTACATCCTACATTTTGCAAAGAGCTCATATCTCCTTCACTGAACATGATAAATCGAATGAAGGAGTGACATGGAGTTAAAATGCAGATTCCTGGCATGGAAGATTTTATCCCAAACTGGTGAAATTTGGCAGACTGTAAGCAAATGAATGCAGGGTTTCCCACAGCAAAGTAAACTTAACTGTGACAACAGCCCTAGCTACAATAGTGCAGTGACTCCCATGGGAAAAACAATTTGATTTAAATACTCTTCACTCCCCTTTAAAAATTCTGTTTACATGATAAAGATATCATAAATACATATTAAATGAGAGAAGTGAGACTTCTTGGGAGGAAGAGAGATGGGGAGGTAAGGTGGGAAGACTATACGCGCTTTGGAATCAATGCAAAACAAAACCCTTCGGAAGTTGGGGGCTGTCAGGTAATGCTTCCTATAAGCCTTGTGGAAAAAAGTATATTTATGCAAGAGACATACAAACTGTGAAACAGCAAATCTGCTTTAAATTTGGCAAAAAGGTCTATTTGCTTGCAAATCTCTCGTCAGCTGCAGAAAAGATATCAGAAAAGGATAGGACTGAAAGTCAATTTGCTTGCAAATCCTACAGATAAAGACGACACTGGGATACAATTGAAGAAATAACATGCACATCATTTTCCTCATTTTGTCATTTGGAGCTTAGGAAATTTTTCTGGACCATATCAGCAAGTGAGTTTTAAGGGGTAAAAAAAGAGCTGGGCTGTGTTTATTTGAACAAAGTTTAGATAACAAGTTGTCTACACTTTGGCAAACTTGCAGTTCTGTGGGAGCAAAAATAAACTGTTTAATTTTACTTCCAAAGAAAGAATGAAAGATAACAAACTCAAACTGCAGGAATCAAGAGTAGTCACTGTTGTTGCTGCTTTTGAAACAGTAAGCTTTGGCCTAAGTTATCTTACTTTCAAAACTCAACAACAACCAGAAAGGTAATATTCATAATAGATATGCAATTTTTCCCAAACTACATTTTTTTTTTTTTCCTACTTTTCTTTCTGTATTTGTTAATAAAATCTCACAGAAGCAGAAAAACATTATATTCGCTTTGCAGATCACATGCCAGGTAGACAATTGTGTATAAGAAGTGTCTCCTCTCTTTATGCAACTAATTTATTTTTTATAGAATGCAAAGGATACAAATGCAAATTATGCAGAACTATTTTCATCAAGCATCTTAAAAAAAGAAAAGCAAATCAGGCTTCCGAGGGCAAGACTAGCAGCTGGTGTACATGTAGCTCCACATTTCCTTCCATCAAACCAAATTCTGTCTTTGCTCTGGCCACAGTCCTCAGGAGCTCCCCACCCCAAAGCCTGGCAGCAGCTCTCTGCTTTTTCACACACCTCCCTCTCTGCCTGGAGAAGTGGGGGGACACCAGCACACACAGCTCTCACTCCTCATCTTCAACATGAGCAGAGACCTTGCTGGCAAGCAGCCTGCCACCGCATAGCACCCACACTGTTCCTTTGCACACACCCATCTCACGTAGGTTTTCCTGCAATCTTTCTGACACAGGGACTTTGCAGGGTTATGGTCCACGGCTGCAGTGTGCCTGTAGTCTGGTGAAAGGATGTAATGCTTTATCAGGGCAAGCAGTGATAAAAATGGTCTGTATCATCCGTGCAGTGTGGGGGCTGATGCATTAGCAGCACTGTCCCAACCAACCGTGTCAGCTGAACAGGGCTAAGAAATGACACCAGCAGAATGTAATAGCACAAAGCTGAGTAGGTAGAAGAGGAAAAACCCTCAAATCAGAATGGACCCAAAGAAACAAACTATACTTGGCAATAGGAGCATACACAGTCCATATTGCTGTTCAAAAGCTGCCCCCCACCCTGCTCTCTCAAAAGACCCCTCAACAATTTCCATTCAGCAGGGCTATTTCTATTTACCCGGCAAGTCGTTAGTGGGGAGGCTGCAGTTTTTAAGGTGAAAGAGGAGTAGTTGCCCCATGGACAGGCTGGGATCACACAGCTTTCTGTGGTCCACAGGGACCACGTGCCATCAGGGTGTTTCTGGTCCCTTTCTCGCTGATGTAAACCCTGGGTTTTTCTAGTGAACCAGGAGCACGAGAGACAAAGCCTCCCAATCATCCTCTGTTAGCCACCCCTCCCCAGTTAAAGGTCTCAATTCTTACTATAAAACCAAGAGCAGGTTGTTATTTGTATTATAAATCATCAGGACAGCTCTTGCCTTCAGGGTCAGTGTGTCCATGAGTCAGAGCTGTCTGCAGTGGCCATGGCTGGGGAAGGGTAAAGCACTTCACACAAGGAGATGCATCTCAGAGGAGCACTGCTAGTTGGGTGATGGCCCACCTTGAAATCCTTTGCAACTCCTTCATCTGCCCAGAAGCTTTCCCCAATCAAGTGGTCCTGCTCAAAGCTGAAAACCTTCATGACACTGACTGCAAGAGAGAGAAAGTGAATCTAACCCAACTCATTCTTCCTTCATGCCACAAAAGAAAAACCACTAATCCTACCAGATCTTTGACCAAGAAGAAAAATGAGGGAATGGCACAAACTCTGTGAAATCCCTAAGGGACATGGCTATTGCCTTTAAGTAGGAAGCAGATACTCAAGTGAATGGTGCCCAGTAAAAGGTCAAAGTCAAGAGGCAGGGCCATCCTCCCTGCTCCCCTTCATTTTGGCAGCCCTGTCCCTTCCCCGCTGAGTTGGGCACATGCTGGCCCATGCCTGGCTGGACTATCTGGCTTCATCAGGGCTGGGTATCAGGCCAGCACAGATCCTACCTCCCAAATGACTTGTTGCATCTGTGAGTGTATGTGCACACTGCTATGATTGAGCTAGATTGACTGAAATGTTGGGCCTGCCTGGACAAAACCAAGTTTTTTCCTCCCAGCAGCCTCCAGGAGATGGGCAGCAGTGACAGCATTGGGTCCCAAGGACATTTGTTTCCATGCTGCTTAACCAGCAAGGAATCCAGCAACAAGCACAAGCAGTGGGGACTGGCATTTAGTCTGATAGCACTTTGTTAAGCCATTCCCATTAGTTGTAAAACTACTCTGGGATGAACTTCAGCATTCATGGCTCAGTGTGAGGAAGTGTGAAGAATTACTGTGGAATGAAGGCCTGGGAAGGGAAAGGCTGATTCATTCTTTCTGTGTGAAAGCACACACTCTAATTTTGTATTTTAAAAGCATTCTAATTTTCACAGCTATTATGCCAGTCAGTACAGCTTGAAGAGACAGTTGGCTATTTATATGTCTCTGCTTTCCAACAGGAGAAGAATAAGAGTGTTGCTGCTGATAAATACAGCATCTTGCTTACTTTGCTGAGTTTAACATCAGTAAAAACTTCACACTTTTGTGAAGGCCGGATAGATAGACAAGCCCCAGAACAATTTTGTCTTTCTCAGTGTTAGTCTCACTCAGGTATGTGGGAAGGACAGTGGTTTTTTCACTGACTGCACACAATTTCTTCCATTATCTTTTTCTCAAACAAAATAGGCCGTGCCAAATTCACAGGACTTCATGTACATGGCTGGTGAAGAAATATCTTCCCTGTTCTGATAGTCAGCTCAGGGGACAGCAGGCCAAAGAGCTTTGCATCCTGAAGAAGTGGAATCTATGTGAGGAAGGGAACAGTTTTGTGGCTTAAGCACTGGGTTAAGGTGCATGAGAGCTGAATTTAATTCCTGACCATAGGCATTGCCTGAGTCTTGCAACAGCTCCTTTACTCTTGGTGTGCTCAGCTCTCTTTCTGTAGGAAGCTGCCCTGACACCTCCAAGTCACAGGGGTTCTGTAAAGACAAATTCATTGTGTTTGAGTGCCAGAGAACAGCAGAGCCACAAATAACGTCTGCAGCTTCCACTTGTTTTTGTGCTATGTTACACACAAATGGACTGAGCGTTATTCATAGTAGGAGGTAGGTAGGCAGTAGATTGAAGAGATGTATCTTTTCATCCCAGAAGTATGCATCAGAAATTGTTTAAGTTGCAAGATCCTAAGTTATCTGCAAATTCAGCCAAATGCAGAATTTTGGATGAAAATTTCTCAAAAGGTTGGGGTGTTTGCCTCCAGGGTTGTATATCTGACAGATGTCATGCTTAATCTGTTTTTTCAAACACACAGCCTTAATCAGGGACTGTTACATGAGGGCTAAGCACAACCAGATCACAAAGGAATGCACTGTCTCCAGAATACTAATGAAAGATTAGCTCTTCAATTAGGCCTCTGAATTTTGAGGAATCTTTTGTTTTTAGGTTAAACTAAGGGCAGAATAAGTAGTAAAGTATGCAGATGAGTCATCGTCATGAGAAAAAAATAACTTGTTTCACTGCAACAAGAAATCTCATTTACATAAAATGAGAAATAATTAAATTGGAGCTGAACTGTGTGCCCTATAAGTTTAACTGAATCTGAGCCACATGTCTATAGCTGCTTTATCGGGGCTGGTTCCTGGAAAGCATTTGTTATTAATCATTTTTGCAGCAAAAAGAAAAATGAATCAACACTTCTTAACTGAGCAAGAGAAGTAAGTCCTGGAATAAACTCCTGCTAAGCACCACAGATCAATACAGACAATAGTGATGTGCCTGTAGAGCTGTAGAGAGCTTAGTTAACAGGGAATTACTGGTGAAGAAAGACTTCTGTGTATATTTGATGCCAAAGACGACTGCTATAGCTATCCACTCTGATCCTTTTAACAACTCAGGCCATATGATTTCACATCTTCCTTCCTAGCTACTTCCTTACTACATGAATTAACAACATTAAGCTCATTAAGATCCATATGTCTTCCAGGATTGGAGTTTCCCCATCAAGGGAGTCCATCCAGCTAATTTCTCTTCAGGTCTCCTTTTTTTTTTCCTGTCAAATTATAAAAGCCTTCAGAAAGCATATGTGTTATCTAGAAAAACAAGGACGACCATCAACAACTGGCCTTTCACCATTTTCTTAGAGAAGTCTAGTAGACTGGAAGCCCTGCTTCCCCACTGTAAGGCACATCCCCTAGAGCTTTACACTATTTTACAGATCTTTGTGAAATCCCTCCAATTAAGTGCAGGCACCTTGACTACACAGTGTTTCCAACTGTGACTTCGTCTCACCTCCTTGCATACGTGTGTCTCTTTCAAACTGCCTGAGCTTTAAGAGGTTTCCTATATGTCCACCTACATGGTAACAAGGTCCCTGGCCCTCCCCAACTGCTTGTGAAAAGAGCTTTTCTGTTTCTTGAGCTGAGGAGCTCTACTGCTTCTTTCAATATCCCCAATCCCAACCAGCTACACCTGAAAAATCACCTTTTCCCTGTCTCTATTTGACAAGAGGATTCTTCTTTCATTACTCACAACATTTCATCAACAAGTCCTGATGAAAAATACTCAGATTATGAGTTGGATATGATCTAGCCTTACCAACAACATCTGATGTACATTGGTCATCTGTACCACATGGTGTTGTTTCAAAGCTATGACAAGATCCTAAGTTCAAGACTCACTAGACTGACTGGTTTAGGAGTGACCGCAGAAGGTTTATCCTAAAAAAGGATGAAACTAGTGATCTCATTCTGTATTTCAGCACGCCTTGCCAGCTGCAGACACAGTTTGTTCTGACATTGTGCTGCGCTCCTTCCAATGCATCTTTGGAAATATATGCCTCAACCTCCCACTTGCAGACCTCTGCTTCAGGTGTGGTCTCCTTTTCTGGCAGGTCAGGGCAAAAGCTGAGACTGGAATGGCAGAAAGAGCAACCTGCACTACTCAGTATGTGTTTGTCTAAGGAATTAGGGGAATCACAGATTTACAGTTCCTGCGCTCCTAGCTTCTCAGCACAGCTCAAACATGGTTTTGGGACTCAGACAAAGGAATGGAAAAATTGATGATGTGCTGTCACCACCATACAATAAATTCTTTAGACAGTCCTCAAAAAAACAATGCCAAGAAGTACATCTGATGTGCCTGAAACACTCAAAGCTTGAGTGGCCTGTTAAAACTACAGAGGAGGCCCGGGCAGAGTGGGAAATGAAGTGTATCCCCACTCAGCACCAAAGCCCATTTGACTACAAGAGCAGTATTTCCAAAAGTTCACAAGTGTTATTCCAGAAGCTGACATGTATGAGGGATGCAGCACATTTGCAGTTTCTCTACTTGATCCAGCTCCAAGCTGACCACAGCCTTGGGAGAAGGAAAGTTTACTTTGGTTATCCCCTGATAAGGGGGAAACACACCTTTCAGGTAGAAGACTTTGTTGCTCTTTGCATATGAAAAACTTGACATTTCCTTCTCCTTCTATATATTATTCTATGGGTGTAGGATGACTCTACCTCAAACACCACAGCTGCACAGGAGCAGCTTGGCCAGCCTTTCCTAGAAACCAAAGGCAGTGAGTGCACAAAGCAACCCTACTTACAGCTAGGACACACCAACCATGTCAAGGCCTGAGCTGAAAGAGACCTCCTCCAGGTGAAGCGGAGCTCCCACCCTTCACTTTTGATGTCTTTCAGGCAACATCTAAAAGATATGCCTCTTGTTGGTTTTCTGCTGCACTAGAGAAAAGGTACAGGAAAAGGGATTGATAGGAAAACATTTTATCACTGAGAAGGTGTAGATGCATCAAGGTGTCTGAGGATACGTAAAGGTCTTCCTGGGTCTTTAGGAACACTTAGATGTTAAGATAATCCTTAACAGTAATTTTTCCACTGAGGTTTTTATGTACAATCACGAAGACCTATTCTGAAGATCAAAGATCATCTCTTCAGTGGAGACCTCCCCTCCACCTGTGCTTGTGCATTATTGGCTGAGTAGTGACAGAGAACTGATTTTCTAGTTCAAGTGTACCTCCATGCAGTCACTAAGGAAATACTTCAGGAGCATCAATGTTGTAGCTAAGTAGCATCCATTTCTTTCTATCAGCTTTTCAAATCCTAATTGATCAATGAGAAATCAGATTTGCTTTTCAGGGCTCAGCATAATCTCCTTCCAACTTTTTCTAGACAAACACTAGTTTCAGCCTGACAAGAAGATCTGTCAGGCCATTTGGGTCAATACAACATTCCACAGGACATTTCTTAGTAATTAACAGGGACCTTCAAACAGAGGCATTTGGTCTTGGCTAGATCTTGTCCAAGCACTATTTTTATCATCAAACCTGCATCAGTTTTGGGAGGGGAAAGTGGAGTGAGGCAGAGGCAGGAATAACTGGGTATAAAGCCACCACATGCCTCATGCTTTCCCTTTTGGTGGTGCCATAGACCCTACATGGCTCTTGATTCAGGTCCCTATCAAGGCTGGCTCTTTCTCACAGCACAATCTGTCTTCTCACAAAAGCTCTGTTATTGGCATCAAGGTATTTTTATCTTTTAGGTCAAAGGCACGTTGGAGGTTCGCTGACAGAAGGTGCTGATGGTGCACAGGCCGTCAGGCCCCCGGGTGGGAGGTGCAGTGCCAGCAGTTCTGGGAACAGGTAACTGCCGGGGACTGAAGCTGGTTGAAAACCTAACTCCCTAGGACAGACCGCTTTCAGCTTTCTGTTCTCCATCATAAAACTTGGGCAAAGGGTTGTGGAGGTCACCTTCGTATATGGTACAACAACAGGAAACCAAAACAGGAACAGAGCTTTTTTCTTTTTTATTTCGAGCTGTGAATGCTTTGGGCACTTTGGCATCGTGACTTTTTCAAGCAGTAATTTGAATTACTTGGTTAGGCAACACATTGCTTTAGCCATGTGCTTCTCAAGGGGAAAATTGTAATTAAGCCCAAAGAAATAAGTTTTAAAGGAATTTTATTGCTCTGTGAACCTGCCTTATTTAGGGTAAAGGCTATTAGAAAATATTTTTCTTTAAATGGGGAAATAATAAAACAAATTTGAGCACCTGTCCCTCCAATGCAAATAGTGTTTCTATAGGAGATGAGAACCACCATCTCCAAAATATTAGCCTCCATTTCCTGAAGACAGTGCAACTTTTAGCATAATCATGGCTACAGACAGGCAGGAAATGTTTCTTCCTGTGCTCACCTCCATTCCTCAGCTGCATAACCTGCATGTGCACACAAACAGATTAACCTGTCAGCCTACACCCATGGACGTGCTGGGGGAAGAGCACTGTATTCACATTGAAGTCTGCTTTGCAGTGAGGTCATGGTTTTGGAGGAAAGGCAAAACACCTGACATGCTGACAGAGCTCTACCTGTCATCTCTCCTGGTTCACCTAGTTTGTTCAGCCCAGCTCCAGCCAAAAAACATAAATGAGTGAGTTAATGCACCGAAGACCAGGAAAGATGCATCACCCATCAATTCAGCCATGCATCATTCACACATTTTTAAAGGTAAGTGGAACAAATCTATGTCCTCCTTCTGCCACCTGATTAAGCAGAATAAACACTATGTATTGCCTTAATGGAAAGAAAATATAACCTGCTTTTGAAATCAACCCTACAAGATATAAACAACTTAAGCTAAACATGCCAATCACATAGCACTTATCTGAATAAAAATATGACTCATTTTCCCCCCTGCTTATGCAGCTACCACCTGCTTCCTCAAGCCCTGATGTCCTGCTGGCAGGACTTAGGTGTCAGGAAGCCTACCAGCAGGACACTGCTGACACCTCTCCAGCTGTAGCAGAGGAGTGTGTTTAAGGTTCTCTGCCCTTGGGGTCCTCACAGTTGTGAGAAATTTTGGAAGACACAAAAGTAAGTTGGTGTGAAAGCAAGATTAGACTCTGGCAAAGCATAGTTGTGCAAAGACCTCCAGTGCAGACATGGCTCCTACAACAGAAGGTGAATGGGACTTCAGTACCTACAGGCTTTTTCAACCTCTCTAGACTTCAAGTTCCCTCATAAAATAGAAATGTTACAACTGTGACAGCCCAGGCAGTCATTTATCCGTTCTGAGAGCCTGAAAGAGAAGAACTGTCTGTGGCTTGGGATGTGCACAGAAATGGTGAATTTCTGCTAATGAAAGAAAAGGATAATAATGCTTGATGGCTTGCCTTCACTTACTCATGCGTGTCTACTCATACAATAATGAAGGTGGCACTCTGAAACAACTGCTTTAAAAGCCATGGGAACATAGAGTATGAGCAGGATTCTGCCTTTGATCCATGAGGAAAACAGACTGGACATTCCTTAAAAGGACATTGCTATGGAGCCAAGTATTGGTCTGTTCATATTGTATTTGTCTGCGATAAAATGAAAACAATATACTCATGTATATAATATTTACACATAAACAGATATCTACAGGCATATATACACACACATATACCCAACATGGCTCTGTTGTCTCATATACAGAAAGCATTTCAGAGCCAGGCAGATTTAATCAGTAGAAGAATGAATACTTCCAAGTTCATCACATTTGTATGTAAAAACACAGCAGCTGCAGACTCATTGGGCCACTAAGGAGGAATCCAGATGTTCTTCCTTGACAGAGTAAGATGTGGGAGGACTAGAAGCAAACCTCTATTATCACCAGTCAGTATGTGATCACCATGTGTCAGCCCAGAAATCCTTTGCTACATTGCAATCATTTACTTTGAACAAACACATGGCAGAAAGGCACCAGAAGAATTAATCTGAGGGATGCTGTGCCCTAAAAAAAAAGCAACTTACTGCCTATTCTCACTCAGCCCTCAGTAACTGTGGTGTTGTTGATCACATTGTATTTTAAGACTTAGTGATTATAAAAATTAAAATCTATTTGTCTACTTGTCAAGTAACTCTATTTGATCTAGGAATCCCTAAGAGACCACAAAAGAAACCTCCATTCATTTTCTTTTTCTATCCACACTGATACTAAAAGAATGATCTTAAAGCACTTGCAGGTCCAAAAAAGTAGTGTTTATTTTCTGCTAACTTTTATGATTTTAAGCAATGCACGATTTCCTATTTTAATAAATCACAGAATGTTAGGGATTGGAAGGGACCTCAAAAGATCACCTAGTCCAATCCCCCTGCCAGAGCAGGAACACCTAGGTCAGGTCACACAGGAGCCCCTTCTTGTTGAGGGAAATACTGCAACTCTTTCTCTGTGAAACAAGCAATATGAGCAGACAGGAAACTTGTCTAGTTAGAGTTTCTCACTGATTGAAGGTTTCACTGGAAGTACGAGAGGGAATGGAACTCTTACACTACCTATGGATAATGTCTCAATACAGGTGAAAAGTAAAATGGGAAATGAAAGATGAGGGGAAAAACCTAATTACTTACAGTTAAAATAACGGGAGACAGCAATGATAATTACCCACTGGAACATGTTCACTCATTCCAGTGTTAGGTCCAAGTGTTATATATCAGTTCAGTAAGTACCACAGAAAAGTATAAGGCACAGACCACTGTCAAGTGTATTTTTCAAGTACTCAGTATGTAAAGATCATTGGGGAGCATGAAGGGGTTATTGGAGAACATTTTGCAGCATGAACTCATACCTCTCATATCTTCTACTGTAAGATAAAAATACATATGAAATACTAGCAGCCTCTGTTCAATTCTTAGCCTGCTTTGGCTTTTATTTTCACTCTGTGCTGGATTTCACCGAAAGGTTGGTTTGACCAAAGCCAGACCCTTCAGACTCTCAGGCTACATAAGGCACACTCATGCTATCTTTATTGTGCACATCTGTTGTGTCAGGACCTCTGGCTGCCAATTCTGCAATGAGGACAGACCCCCACACTGGCACAGACAGAGTACTCATTGACAGATGAGTCTTGTCACTTTTGTTCAGCCTGATTAGTACCTTACTCTGCCAGTACTATCACCAAACCCAAGAAGAATAGGGAAGAACTAGTAATAGAAGGCAGCAGGATCTGGCTGTAAAGAGGACACGTACAATTTCGGGATAAGTGGTTTGTCACATCTTCCATCGGACTAATCCTTAGGCAAACACGTCTACAGCACTACTCAAAGCAGGAACAGATTGGTAGCAAATGAAGAACTATGTCAAAACAGCAGAGAGTAGAAAAGAAAGCAGGAAGTCTTGGGAAAACTCTGTCTCCTTTATAGGGAATTAAAGGGGAAAAAAATGACAGTGCTCCATCTTCATTAGGTGGATAACCTGTGTGTATTTCAGATGTAATCCCAGTTTGACTTTCCATCCCGTATCATGCCTTTGCAGAAAGATCTATCACATACATACAGGTGCCAGCTCACCGCTCTTTGATCCCAGGTGTACAAGTGCTGTGAAACATTGGACTTTCACAATGAATGTTGCTGATGTTGCTATTTTACTCTTTTGGTCATCTATGACCTACTTATAAGCCTCTCCGATAGCCAGCACTTCCAGCACCTTCTACATGTACGCTATTTTTAGAAAGCACACTTTATACTTTCACTGACATCTGTCATCAGGAGATCTATGGCCAACATCTTATTTATGCTACTGTACTTTGACACATTGTCAGGCCTGCATTTCAGCTGAAGTTTGATGCTGTGTTGAAGGCCATGTCTTTGGTAGCATTTGGACAGGCACTCTTCTAATACAGGCTCTGGACACTGATTCCATCCCCCCTCCCCCAAATCCAAGCACAGTGTCTAGGGAAGGAGTTGCCACTACCTTGCCACCCTCCCAGCACCAGAAGGACAAGTGAAGGAAAAAACTGAGGGCTCTCTTTAACATAGTGAAATGTGGTGGGAAGGTCTGAAGCAGTAGGGCTTGGAAGAACTAGAACTGACCTTGGATACCCTTTGAACAGTTAGTGAGGAATGACTGGACACAGAAAGTTCTTTCTAATTAAAAGCATATTTTAAAAGTCCCAGAGGAAAAAAAAAGCATGCGTATGTGAACGTTACACAAAATTTATCAGTTTTAAGTAGAACATTTGCCTTTCTACAGAAAGTGCAGTCCTTCCTAGGAGTCTCACAAGAGGTGGAGGGGGGAACTCATCACAGCTGAGTGAGAGGCACAACTTCGACTTTCCTTCAAGTAAGATTGGTGCAACGTGGCCATCCATTGTTACCCGTATAATTCAGAGAGGAGCTGTGCTCCCCCCTTAATGTTTTGCTTTGAGATTGGTATATAAGGTGACATAAGCCAGCAGGTCATACAGAAAACTGAAAAGGGTCTTTCATTTGCTTCACCCCTGTAAGCAAACAGCTGAGTCTGCTTTGGGACAAAGAGGTGCCTCTGGGAATGAGTTATGCCCTTGCAAGGAAAAATACAGGGTGCAGAGAACAGATCTCTCTGCTCTGAATCCAGCTGCTGGCATGCCTGTCACAGCCATCACCTCCTCAGCCAGGAAAAGGAGCAGCAGCCCCAGATTCCTCCTACGGTGATATACATCCCTCATCCTTCAGAGGCCAGTAAATAAAGGACAGTGCAATCTAGGACTGCTTCCACATAGAACACAGACAGAAACCAGAGACATGCGAGCTGCAGCTCTGATGGGAAGACTTTATGGCCTTTGGGGTGAAGAGGAGCTCTTCAAGCTCCTGGTTTGACTGCAATAGCTTGTGTCAGGCTACACAGGCCAACTCATCTGCTTGGGAAGGACTAGCCATCAGGAAGGCTCTTCGTTCCTCCTTGTTAAGGATGTTTTTTCTTGCTTTTAATTTTAAGTGCTTTGATATTTCTTTCCCCTTGAATATGAAATCAGCAAAGCATTTGCTGAGTGATGTAACAGGACTTCCCTGGGATAAAAAGAGGAAATAGAAGTCACCTGAGCACTGGACATACATGGGGACTATAAACCCTAATGAGAATGGGCAAGTCAGCCTACTTTCAGTATTAACTGGAACAGCAAGGAGACAAAACTCATGCCAAGTCCATGGCATGATTGCATTTTAAATGAAACTGTATGTGTCTTTCACTGAAACTGAATCCCCAGAAAACAAAGTGTTTTTAATGTTGATAATCTGTGTCCTCCACATGCGACTCCCGTTTGTGACACCTACTGTGGTATAGCTGCTGAGGAGGGGGAGGATTACAGAAAGTATTGCCAAGTACATTATCTGTGTTCTTCCTTCTGAAGGAGGGAAAAAGTGAGTCCTTTACAGCTCCTTGTAGGTGCCACAGCCCCGTTTCAGGACTGTCTGTCTGCTAGGGGGATATGGAAACACAAATCTCATGTTTTCATGAAAAGCTAAAGCATCTTCCAGAGGAAATACCACTGCTTGCATTTTCACAGATGGGTAGATGAGCCCAGGGTATGCTCCAAGACCAGGAGAACTGGCATTCCATGTTATGGACTAGCAGGAGCACCAGCTGTACCTGGTATTTCCAGGGGCAGGACTCCAAGTGTGCCCAGGCCATTAGAATTCTTTCCTAGGGTCTTCTTTGGTGAATCCCAATGTATTTCCTAACAGCACCCTGACCTGGTCCACATGAAAGGACAGAGGACAAGGAGGTCCCGGGAGAAGGCGGGACCTGGGACAAGGAGCGCAGGCACGGGTTACCCAGTCCCAAGAGCCTCCTACAACACAGGGGGTGGCCAGAGCCCTGTCCTCAGCTGCAGAGTAGACGCAGCCACTATCCCCATTTCCCAGGGCAGGAAACTGAGGCAGAGAATGCCAGTAAGCCATCCTGTATCAGACCAAGCACCCATCTAATTTTATTTGGTAGTCTCCACATTTTGTGTTTGGGAATTACAAAGCAGCAATAAACCTACCCATAGGATTTTTAACCACATCAATAATTCCAATTACAACCAGCAGGGTTAGAATTCAGTACAGAAAGGACACCAGGAACTGCCTCTGAAAGACTTTCTTTTGCATTGCCCAGGATTACAGAATAAGATCTGTAAAAATATGCAGATTTAATGCCTGTTCATTTCTAGGCAGTTCTTTAAGATTGCTTTGTCCTAGGTATACAAGCAACTAGACAGCATAACTCAAACCTGCAGCATAAATCACTGTATCACGTGCTCGGTGCTGCTGCTGTCTGGCAATCAGTGGATCCAGCCAAAGGAAAGAGGCAAGATTTGTCTCTCACCACTTAGCCCTTATCCCAGTCGTCGCTGTTGAACCTTCACCTCCCCCTGAGATGACAGGTTATGGAAACTATCATGTACAGGACTCTCTAGCCTGGGAGCTAATGTGCGTGGCTGCTCTCCTGGTAGGGAATTTAACAGCTGCAAGATTACACAATGATCTTCATGTAAATCATCCGGTATAAAAATAAGGGTGTTTTATCCAGTTTTGGGAATCAATGCAGCCCATTTTAGCCACAGCGATTGTCTGGATGGCTGAGAAGGTTTCTTGTGTCAGGTCTGTGGGTGGAAGCATGGGCAGAGGTGGGATTACAGGGTATTGTTTGCACTGTTCCTGCCTGCAGCATAACCTCACCATGGACATCCCCCTGTGTGTGGACGCTGGGCTGAGCAGCATACCGTAGGGTTATCTGTTCGATCTCTCTGTAATGTTGATTAAATACAGCAAGCACGTGTGCTAGATCAAACCACCTCTCCTTTGCTCCAAGCAGTCAGTCTTCATCAAAATCCATTCCCCCCAAAAAAATCAGCCAACACCTGCACACAGCAAACCACTTTCCTCCTCCACACTCACACCTCAGCATTCAGCCCCAGGGACAGCTTTCCCCATTTTCTAAAGGACAAAATGCTCAGGAGCCAGTAGGTCAAGAAAACAAATGGGAATGCTGAAGCTGAGCATAAAATGGATGACATCATACTCCTGAGAAGCATTACGTTTTCACCAATTCCTTTGTCAGTTTTGAAAGGCCAAACTATAAAAAAATTCCCTTGAGATTTCATGGAAGAGAGAGGCAAACTCTGTCTGCCTGGTTTGAAGCCTGGGTTTCCCTGGTGCTGGAAACTCTTTTTGAAATGGAATTGCATTGTGCTAAGAAATAAACACCAGGGCATTCAAAGGCCAAGACATAGGCTAACTAATTGGAGATGAGGTCTTCACGCTAGGCTCTGTAGCTGCTTTCTGGCAAAAGGAAAAAGGCTCAGACCCATTTCAGACCTTGTGGAAGACCAGTTTCTGTGCGTAGGTCCTTCTGCCCTGTTCTTTTCCAGCCTCTTTCTAGAGCAGGTCTCTTTACCATCTGCCTCTCACTTGCTGACTCCTTGGCATTTTTTCCAGACTCAGTTATACCCCAGTGCACTTGGCTCCCTCCCAACCCCCTCCATATCCTCCAAGTTCACTGTTCCTCTGCCATCATCCTCCTTCCCCCACTGCATCCCAGTTTCAGTGCCTTCCCCACCTGGTCCTTGCCTCAGACTACCCCCACCAGTCTTCCCAGAGGAAGCTTTTGCCTTCCCTGACTCTACACTCAGCCTATAGCTTACAAAAAGAGAAATCAAAAAGTGTCATTTTGAGGTGCTTTTTTTGAGGATCTTTGCTTGGGTAACATAGCAGGCAGGGGCAGCTGCAGCTGTCCTTCAGCCAGCACTGCACGAAATAGCCTTCCCTTTATCCTCAAAGGTTCACATGGGGGATATATCCTGTAAACTGGCATCCCTTCAAGTCACTACCAATAATAGGTGCAATGTATTCCTGTTCCCAGGGCGCTGGACATGGCCAGGCGTGCTGGGGTCCACCTTCAACATGAGAGGTGGATCTGAGTTCAGCCGTTCCCCAGACCAGAGGGGTTCTCATTTTAGCAGCACCAGCCAGCGCTCCTGCCGACTGCAACAGCTGCAGAATGAGCCCGCAGGAGCTGCGCAGAGCTCTGACGGGCATAATTAGCATCACTCAGAGCACAGTGCTCTGCACTGCATATCCCAGCCAATGCAAGGTACACGCTGTGTGAATGCTTAGCATTTGGGGAATTTATTTTCACACAAAACTTGAGTGTTTTTTAACCTGTTTGTATGGCATATTTCACCCAAGAAACATATGAAATATTGGCTTTCCAACTAATCACTTTTACCCATCTCCATTGCTATGAGGCAGCTGTGAAGGCATCTAGCTGGGCTGCACAAGCCCACACATCAGGTGTTTGTTCAGCCTCAAACCCACAGACACAATATAAAAGAAGCAGTTGAGGGTTAAAAGGAACATATCACTGCAGATAACAGAATTTCCCTTAAGTGGCTAGATCACATCCTTTTCTCTCTCCATCCACTGTTTCCTCCTGCATGCAGAAATAAAAACCTCATTTCTCCAAGCACCAGTCTTGCGTGCCTCTGGATTTGGCAGAACAAACAAGCAAGAACCTCCGTAAGCAATGGTCCATGGTTTGTTCCCCAGCCATTTTTCCCCCAAGACTGCTTTTATTTGTAGGGTTGCCTTTCAAAGCCCCTAGTCTGCTCCCTGTAGGCTAGCATGTCTTGGGAAAAAACTGTATGGTTTTGTTTTTTTTGAGAAACCCCTATGAGCAGCAGTCTCTTGCCAAGTTATTCCGAGACAACCTGACAGCACACAGGTTGCCAGTTGCCCTAGGTCATCTATTCATGATGCTGACTAGCACCACTTTGTTATTTCCTTGTCCTCTCCTGCACATCTTGGACCATTTTGTCTCAGACTGTGGAGTTCCTTGGGGAGGTGTGTGTGTTTCACCCACACAGCACCCAGCACTGCCACAATCTGGGTAGTAAGCAGGTAGTGATGTTACAACTCCTCCCCAAGTTTTACATGGAAAAACTAAAAGGGAACATCGCATCTGTTCATTACTGCAAAAGTGACACCTCTGCATCAATATATTTCATATTCAACTCCATCTGAGAGCTCATTGCCATAAAGGAGGAGGTAAGAAACCACTGTCCTCTTAATGCCAGATAACATAACAGAGCTGACTGGCTCCCAGGAGGGAGCATTATGCAAAGCAGCTCCCACCTTACCTGCGCTTTGTTATCAGAGCTGTCTGCTGACACTGCACCTGCTGCTTCTAAAAAGTGGTACAGGAAATCTTATAATACACTAAGCTATTACATTACAACCCAAGTGGTATGTGGCAAAGAACTGCACAAAGCCCCCAGTGACAGATTGCTAAGTTATAAATAGGTTCAGGACCTACATAACTGGAGTGACTTGTAGCTGCAGAGCAGGCCTCCAAATTAATGACATTTATGAAGTTTGGTGCTGCAGCTGGCTTGCTGGCTGCTAAATAACTGGCTCTGCACACTGGGCAGCAGCAGCTTCCCTCCAAGTATCAGCACAGAAAGTGAGGTGGTAAGAGGCACATCCAGTCAGGGAAACTAGGAGGAACACATGCAAACAGAATTGAAGGCATACAGGTGGGGGGAAATGATTTTATAGAAAACTCTCCACTTCCAGCGAGTGTTATGTTCACAGCCCAGCCTGAAGGCAATGCCAAAGCTTGTATTATTTATCCACTTAAAGCCATGCAATGAGATAGTCCCAAGAGCAACACGAACAGAAAATAAAGGAGTTTGATCTTTTACTCAGTCCAACTATCATCTCATCTGCCTGCTCACATGGTTCTGACTCCTCCTCATAAGCGATTTATTAAAAATAAAAAAAAAAAAAAAAGGGATTACTCCAGAGTTTTAACCATGTTTATACCATTTTTAATACTAGAAATATCCATAACCCATGGTCAGGGCATGCATTCCCTGAATCGCTGCTCGGAGCCACAGCTCAGCACCCTCAAAGAACTCCCAGGAGAAGCGTGTTTGCCTCCCTCTGCATGGTGGTCAGGCTGGGAGAGCTAACTCATCCCCTTCACCTGGCTGGGAAGCCACCTACTCTCATCAACTGGTTTGTTTTCACATGAAGAGTCATTAGAGACTGAGCAACAATTACATCCACTGGATTTTTTTTATTTTTCCAAAACAACAAAACCAGAATGTTGTTTTAAATATCAGTATTGTCACATTTCAGAGCTCACAATCTGCTAAAATAGGGATTATTTTAAGCCTGGTGAGCTGCTCCCAGCAGCCTGCGGGCTTCAACACAGACAGTATAGCATGCTAACTGATCAGCAGGAACTTTCCCTGGGCACACTCTCACCTCAAACAGCACACAGTGACTGAACTAGTTTAGCCCTCCCTTAAAAAGCAGACTAAAACAAAACCCCCACTAAACTAACTTCAACCAGCTTGCATTTGCTGTAAGACAACAGCAAGCCAGCAGATGGCTATGACAGATTAGCTGAGGAGAGGCAACCTGCACTTTTCCAAACATTATGTAATACAGCTTTAGATTTTGGCTGAGGTTTTAACACCTTCCTGACTCCAAGAGTTTGCAATAGCATTTTCCCTTCATGGGATGCATCCCTCGAAGTCAGTTCTCTGCCCAGGGAGAAGCAGACATTTATAGTGACATAGTACTGGAAAGTCTCAAATGGGATTTGGTGACATGATGCTCTCTCCATACATCTATCTTCCTGGCTATAGTCCATAACTTTATATTCTTGCCCTGAAATACTGATTGTCTCACTACCATGCCAAATATGCTCTGGTTTCTAAGAAAGTCTTTCTTAGGCATTGAATTTTCACATATGTTACATAGGGTCTATAGACAGAAGAATCTTGTACATGGATACAGGCACTGCAAAAGGCAAGTAAGGGTAATTAAGTCTCTTTAAGATTATGGGCCTCACTGACCTGGTAATGACCTGTTCCAGGAGCCTTTATAGCCCCTACATATTTGTATCGTATTTTATACAGCCATGGATATTACATCATACGTGTGCAGGCTGATCCCTTTTTTTGGATTACCCCAAATTCTGGGCCATGAGCCACTCCTTTAGCAGGAAGTGTCTTAACACGGACAGTGTCTTAAAAACAAATATAACAATTTCTTGGCTTTCCAAGCAGTCAAATACTAAACAGGCTGCAAACCAACTCAGTCTCGCATCTGGTCTAGCAAAGGAATTGTGCTTCTTTTCCTTTTCATGGTCTTTTCCCTTCCTCTTGCTTTTAGTCCTCTTTTAATGCACACTCCCTTCTTCTCTATACCCTCCTTGTCCACAGTTAATCCTTTTACCATTCTCTGGATCCTCTCAGCAGCACCCCACACTATTTCTTTTTCTACTTCAAATTTGGACTCAAATACCTGATCTTCTCTCTTTCTCTCTCCTTTCCATTTTCCTCCTGGCTCCCCCAGAAATGTTTTTCCTCTTGATGGAGCCATTGCTTTCAGCTTCCCAATCACCTCCCAAAGCCCCCCACCACACAGCTCCTGCTCTCTCCAACCTGCTTGCCCTTGGCTAGATGCAAGATGCCTAGTGAAGGCCAGGACATTTTTATTGAGTATTTTGATTCACCTACCAACTTTGGCTGTGTCCAGCAGGTTGTGTTAGAGGAGATGGAGCAGAGCTTGGCATTGCACACAGCAAGGGTGCCTGGAGGATCTGTGCTGTGAGTATGCTTGGCCAGCTGTCCCAGGAGCCAGGCACACCAAGCCAAGTACATCACCAGGCTTGTGAAGCCAAAACACAACCAGTTTTCAGAAAAGCTTAAATGCCTGCTGGAGAGCTGACAGGCTAAAGCTTTCAGTGTTAATGGCAGGCCTAAAAATACCCTCCTGGGAATTCAGAGTGCCTGGCGTCATCTTTAGGACTTCTGATTTCCAACAAAGTCGGTAGGTGTTTTATCTATAAAAAATACCTGATCTCATGAAAGTTTTCAAAGAAATCTTGTGGCAGTTCCAGCTGTTACTGAAATGCTTTAGATTAGGTTTCATACAGAAGGTAAGAATAGAAATACACAAACAAATCCCAACCCTTTCCACGGAAACAACACCTGCAGTGCCCCATGATAAATGTCCTTCAGCAGCCTCAGCTCCTCATTCAATTCCTGCACACAAAACAAAACCACTGGTGATCGAGGACTGGGAGTTGTGGAAATATCACACAAAGCAATTTTTGGAAAGGTTAGGACAGGGCAGACAGAGTTTTGCATCCCAACTTTCCCCGCAGCATTGCCTGGCCGAAGATGAGCACGTCCTACCGTGGCTGGTCCTTTCCCTCCCTGTAGCTCACTGGAGAGCAGCTCTTGGTAGCACAGTGAGGAGCTGAAGATACTGAAACTGTTGAGTTTGACACTGGGCTTTGAACACTTGGCCCTATTTCCAACTCTGCCACTCATGTGTTGTCTAAAGGTGTCTGCTTGGTGGCTTCTCTACTGGTGACATTTCTCTTCTTTCTTAAAAGCCCTGAAGTGCTGAGAAAAGTATGCAATGAGAGTTAGTGAGCTGCTAACTGGCACTAATACCAGAAAGAAAGAAGCGAATGTTTCTTTCATTATTATTTGCCCTGTTGCTTTTAAGTCAGCTTCATCTCACACATCTTGAAAAAGATGCAAAAAGGCTGAAGGGAAATTGATGTCTTAATCTGTAGCTAAAATATTTGGTGGGGAAAAACCATCTCTTTCCCACTGAGATTGATGTTAACATCTCAGTGAAATTTTAAGCAGATAGGCCCTAGTGAACAGTCCACCTCAAAAATACAAATTTATAATAATTTGGGCCTCAGGCAATGCGGGCTAGAAATTTGGTAGCAAGAGATGACAGAAAATGTCATGCTGTTCTGTGCAGGGAGGACAACTAAAAATAAAGTAATATCAAAGCTGAGATGACTGCATCATGCTCTTTGGACATTATTTTGATCTTTCAGTGCACTGGAAGTAAGGCTTATAAATTATAGATGTTATTGGGAGCAGCATGTAAATATCACAAGACAGAAACAGGTTATTAGAGAGAAAGTAAGGAATAAAGAAAGATGGAAAAAATTTGAGACAGCCTGGGGAAATCAGTAAAGTCTGTTCTTGGCTACAACTGTGTATACAGAGAAGTTTTAATTGGAAGAAGTAGCTTTTTCTGTCAAATACGGCACTACGTTGTCATCGACATCCCAGCAACAAATACAAATATATGAGTCAATTCTCTGAAAAAATACCAGACAAATTAATGAGTCATTATCTCCTACAGATCTTCAAATCATGCAAGTGAACAAGGCGACAAGCTCCTGAAGCATCCCTCTCCAGTACAGCTTTCTCATTCAGCACTACGACCAGGATTTCAGTGCAAGGATCTTGTTTTCGAGGTGTCAAACTGCCAGAATTAAAAAAATGCCGTTATTTTTTAAATTATTGACAACAATTTCAACCATTTCCTGGCTCAAAAAGGCTGTTTCATGAATTGGTCTGGCAGATAACAAGGGAAAACAAAACCAAAACAGAAACCAAGTGGTTGTGCTTTGGTACATGTGAGTGCTTTGCCTATTCATTTTGAACATCACAAATGCACAGCGCAAACCACTAATCTAACTCTGCTTCCTGCCATTTCACACAGCTAAAAATATTTGACAGCAAATTGGAAAAAAGGCACATAAAAACATGAGTTACCATTATTTAAGAGCATTTTACTAAATAACCTAGAAATGAAGAAGTGAGCAGCTGCACACTTGAAACAACATAAAAAACCCAAGCTATAACACATAGCCAAGCGTGGAAGTTGTCAACTGGTAATGCAAATTCAAAACAAAAATAAGATTACTGAAAAAAGAAACTGAATTTAGCACTAAAAAGAGGATTGGGGTTTTCTGAGGATGCTAAGAAAAGCAAGCGATACAGAAGCAGCAGAGTTATCAGTAGTAACAAAGAAAACACAGTAGTAGTCAATACATACTCCTATGCTACAGAAATAGGAAAAATAGCATGGGCTCGAATCATAGAATCATAGAACTGTTATGGTTGGAAAAGACCTTTAAGATCAAGTCCAACCATTATCTAACTCTACCAAGCCCACTTCTAAGCCATGTCCCTGGTGTCATATGGTGATGAAATACCCTGTGTTATAAAAATAACAGTAGAAGGTTTAATGAAAGCTAACGTGGATTCAAGTTTTTAAAAGAGTCAATCTAAAGGGTTATTTAGATCACGGAGGCTGAATCTTTAAATCCTTGAATGTCAGGGAAGCTCCAGAAGAGTATAAGAACACATATATTGTACCAGCTGCAGTGCTAAACAGATAATTTCCAAACACTGGTAGGGTTTTGTGGGTTCCTCTAGGAACCCACTCCTCACCCAGTATTATTTTTGTCAGTGACCTCACAGCACAAGTGAAACCACACTTGATCTAGAGTTAAAAATGACAAAGAGACCTGAAGACTAGTAAGTAACGGGGACAGGCACTGAAGCCGGGTGGCCTGAATTGCTGGCGAGCTGAGAAAGAGAAAACAGCTCCCACTTCAGGAGAGTTGACTGAGCAGCTCTGTACCCTGGAGGGAGGAACCCAAGCCATGCTCACCTGGGGACCCAGCAACATACTGTGATCAGTATATTTAAAACATGCAAACGGTGGTATATCAAGAAGCCAAACAACCTCTCATTTGGCTCTGTTGCAACTACTGCTGTGCTCCATTCTGGTATCCACATGTCTAGGAAGCAGCTGAAAAACTGTAAAGGGATCAGTGAATAATGAAAACAGTTAAAGAATGAGGGATTTACACAATTCAGTCTATTTAATTTCTGGAAAAGAACATTACAAATGTTTTAATCACAGTTTAATCACAAACTTCCACAATTACCATAACTAATGGCTCTTACATTCAGCAACCAAAAATATAGCAGGAATCAACTGATGGAAGATGAAGCTAGGGAAATTCATCCTAGAAATAAAATGCAAAGCAGGAGTGGAATAACTGATCACTGGGACTACATATTCCCTACCTTGCAATGGATCTTCCCTCACTAGGAATCTTAAGGAAAAAAAAATAAAATCATCACCTAAAAGCTATGCTCCAGATTAACTGTAAAGTGGACTTTGTATTATAGTTAATTCTGGGAAATTGGTATGATCTTTGCAACACAAGAGTTGATCACTTACATCCCTGTGTATTCTCCAAACAATACAGCCTGTAGCCCTGAAATTTAAAAATGGAAATTAATGTAATTCCATAAAATATAAACTTTTAATCCATTTTGAGGCTTCTATGCTACCCCTGACCTCATGGTAGCTCTATATGGATATATCTTTGTGTGTCTGTTTTGCTGATTGCTGAAAGAGTAATTAGAAGCAGCAGACATCAGCGCTAGAATTCAATACCTGCCTCAACTCCACCTCAGCAGCAGTATCTGAAAAGGCCAGGGTAAAAGAAAAGGTGAACTGACACACATCATAAAGAACTAGCCTTTCTACCAGTCTGATATTTTTTGAGAGCAAGCAAGGCAGATTTTTGAAAGCACAGTGGGCTGCTCACTCTGAATACAAGAGGCAGCTATGTGCCTATGGCTCCTCGTGAGCAGGACTGTGGTCCATGGTCAGCAGTTAGACTGTGCCATGAACTTCAGCATAGTTGGTCCCAGCATCCTCTGAGCTGTCCTGTCCTGCATCCCCACACCACCGTACTATGAAGCTGGGTGCTTGTGGCGGCATTGCTATCCATTCTCCAGCTCCCACATGCTTTGCTGCCAAAACGGCCACTGCCCACATCCCCATTGCTCCCTAGAAGGCTGTAAGAGGATCTAAGCTGCTAGGCTCATTTTGAGCTCTGATACGCTTCCTCTTTGCTGTGTTGATAGATAAAGAATAAAGGGGGAGACATCCCACTCTGGTTGTGGATTTTCACAGCAAAGTGATTTTTAAGGACAAAGGTCTTTTGATGACTCTGGAGTAACTTGTTTGTTGTAGCCTGGTTGCACTTAACCTACAATCCAGCAGAAACATCAGGGCAATGCTGGCAACAAAACTTCCTTTTTTCTGTCTCTTAGTCAGGCTGCAGTTTCTGCTGGGACATCTCCTTACCTCCAGAGGGAATCCAGGATGCCAAAGCCCAAACTGGCTTTATTGTGCCAGTCTGCCGAACTCAGGTTCTGCTCCCTCAACAAAAAATCTCAAAGATTTGATGCTTTCTATTCTTGGGTACCTGAAGGAGACCCCTAAAGCTCACCTGAGACCTTAAACACATTCAGGGCATTTCTGAGAGCTAAAGGCAAGCCCAGGGTTGCTGGGATTGATGCTCTGCCACCTCCTGAATTATGGTGATCTGAACACAGTATTCATTTAAACTCCCCTCCAAGGTGAACAGCAGAGGAAGAACTGCTGCCTCTTGGTGGGAATTAGGGCACCCTAAACTTGAGCTGGGGTAAAGGAGCTGGGAGAGAACTCCAAGAACCTCCTGCCAGCTGTATTGCTCACTCCTACTATTTCCCCAAATAAACCATTAACACTTTGTGTTTCAGAGACGACTAAAGGGAGACACAACCGGCAGGTGCTGTGATGCAAAATGAAAGCAAGTATCAAAATGTCCAAAGCATGAGAATATTCATGTACAAAACACTCCTAGTTTGCCCCTAAATATTTACACAATGCTATGAACAACTCAAGGACTGTCAGAGAGAAGTTATTGGAGAACTCTTACCACTGATTGCCTGAGTTACTGTAGAGTCAATAAGTCATTCAAAGATAAGCATGAAACATTCAAACGGAAATACCTTAGAGACAGCAGTCTCTGTAAAACAGCAACAGCAAAGCAAGTCATGATAGAAACCACAGGAAAATAAATTTTCATAGGAAGGGTTGTCCTATTTAAACACCAGACTAGCAAAAAATCAGAGGTAAGAGGTCTGGTGGAGACATGGAAAGAAAGATCATACCATTTTCTGAAGGACAAGCAGGAGATAAAGAGAAAAGCTCTGGGACAGCCTGTAAGACTACAGTTGAACTTCTGAAGGAACTTAAGCTGGAAAATGCCTTTATTATTGTTTCTAAACTATCATACTCCCCAGTGTGATGATGGAAACAGCTATTTGACTTTGGAGCTTGAGAAAATCCTGTGTTTATCAAACCTTATCCGTAATTGCTACTGTCGATAACTGTGGTTATTCTAAGGAACAGGTCAATAAACTACTTTGAAGGAAGAAAAGGGCTCATCACCAGTCCATTGCAGGTGGACTAACTCTGAGAAAGGTACATGGAAACGAGGATACAATTAGCAATTCCAGCCAGGCAATGCCCAGATTCAGGTTAGAGTCAAGAGCCAGAAACACCTGGAAAGAAAATGAGTAGGCGAGCATCTATCCTCCAAAAGTGCCATGAGGGCACTGCCAAGAAAATGCGCATTTCCACTGTTATGGATTGAACTGCATACAAGACTTCTCTTCGTTTAAAAAGTAGCATATACCTATGTGTTTCACATGCCCAAGTGTCATGTTTCTTCATAGCACATTCAATGCTGGTCACTCAGTCACTGAGAGTGATTCGCTGTGCGAGACTCGGGAAATATTCCTGTAGTCTGAAGAGGGAGAAACTTGCAATAAGCTCGGGATTCCAGTCTCTATTTTATAGTGGTGTTTCTGCTGTGTTTCAGAGATGAGGAAGTGCTGTATTATTTTCTAATAGACTTTGAGGTGCAATATTACAAAAGATGACCCTGAGCAGAACCGTTCTCTGAGTTTTCATGGAGTCCTCTCCCTGTTCTTGCTGCAAAACCAGAACAACCATTGCCATTTTTTATATCCATTGTATATCCTCTGACAGTTCAAGTGAATTAAATATCATTTTGGGCAAATGATAAATATAGCAGTCAGGAAAAAAAAAAAATAAAAAAATGGAGCTTGCACCTTTTATATAAAAGCTTCATTTAATGTCCTTTGAAATCAATGTAAAGCCTTGCACTGACGTCAATGAGCTTTCAATCAGATTCAAGCCACTGTAAATGTAAATTCAAGCTTTCCAGTAGTAGAATTCATGTAATAAAACACATTTTTGATGTATTGAATAGCACAATCAGAATTTCCTTTGATAATCCACACCATTCTTTGGCTGTGGGTTTTAAAGCGTGTTACAAAGGGAGGCAAGCATCATCAGCCTCAATTTACAAGCAAGAAAGAAGAGGCAGGAGGAGACATGGTGACTAGCAAGGCTGCCTAATATATCGGTACAGAGGTGAGAACATAGCACACACTTTCTGACACCAACCCAGGGATCTTATCTAATAAGACAGAGGATCTAGTTTATTACTGAGATATCAAAACAATCCTTCCTCTTTATCTTCCCAGGCAGCGCTTTAAGAAAGAATGAGCTCCAAAAGCTTCAGACACAAATTCCAATCAATATAGAAGTTAAAAAAAACCCCAATCAACCAAGAAAGAAAGACACACAAAAGTCAAACAAAAATGAAATGATGCAAAGCCCCTGTAACAATCTCACGTGATCTCTACGTGATTCAAAACCAGGCTCAGGTCCTCAGAGAAGTTTCACATTATGAGCCTTAACTTCAACTGGTTCATAGGAGCCATAATTTGGGTATCTCCTGTCTCCCGTCTCCTTTCGGGGGTGGGATCCCTGTAAGACAGCCACGGTTCCAATTTCCACCCAGAGGTTAACTGAAGTCAGTGGGCAATAGCACTGCGCACAGCCTTAGCCCTGCTCAGGCATGGGGCCACCTGTCCCCATGTTCAGCTCTCTCAGCAATTAGTGGCTCCCCTGTGAGCTTGCCTGTCTGTGCTCTACCCATTAGCAATCACATAACTGTTTAGTTTAAAAAAAAATAAATCAGATTAGTTCAAATAATGCACCTATGTAGTATTTTACACATCATTTTACCTGCTCAAAACTCTCAGCGCTGTCTGGCACCACTCAGTCATCTGCAAGTAGTTTGCTTTCCCTAAATTTCAATGGACAACATGAAGATATCAGATTGCTTGTCAGAAATCCTCATCCTTTATGCAGAGAAAAGCCTTATTAATTAATCAGTCTTTCTTTAAGCACAGAATTTAAGCACAGAGGAAGGGAAAGCGAAGATACAGAGCCACTCCAAAAGAGACTCTGTAAGGAAATGCTATTTTTAATATAAAAGATTGGCTTGCAGTGCAGTGTTCAAAGCTGGAAGGACTTAAAAACTGTTTTCTATTTCTGTTAGCAAAGCAGTCACAGTTAGGAAAGCTGGAGCCCAGTGCTGCTTGTGCATCAGCAACAAGCCTATTTATGCAAGCTGCCAAGTATTAATATATACAAAATCGCAGTGCGCTCAGTTTGTAAACAGGCAGGCAGTGCCAGAGAGCCAGGGACACACACACACACGCTTCATCTTCTCTCCAGGAGGAGTGGGAAACGCCGTGTGCTGAACTACCTGAACTTTGCATTCAGAGGCGCCTCCGCTAGTCGGATCTGAAGCTGCCAGATAAATGTTCCCTCGGATGTGTCCGCGCACATCCGTGTGACATCCTGTGGCAGGATCACTTAGTCTCAAGTGTTTGCTCTTACCTATGTTTTCCCCATGCAGTACTACAACTTTTGTTCTTCTTCCCCCCTCCCAGCCCCAGAAGAGCCGCGGATGCAGGCAGCTGCTTCATCACAGCCTGCCGTGCTCAAGGCCAGAATGAGTGAGACAGCTCTGTTTTAATCAGCTCCCAGATTAATTAATACGTTTCTGTCTTTTCTCACTTTGTGGTTGATGTTGCACCCCTTTTATCATCTCTGTTGCTGGGGGACGGAGGCAGCACCCTGAGCCCTCCTGTTATTTTCTCCGGTTTCCCTGAGAGAACAGAGGCTCTGCTGGGGGACATGGAACACTGCCACCCTGTTCGCTGATCATCTCATCGCCTTTTAATATTTCACCCATGGATCCAGGAACATCAGTGCACGTTTCTGCGCCACAGCACATATACCACGTGGTCGGGCTACCGTTACAGCACCCCATCTCCAGCAATCTGTGTTTCTCTATGGTACTGCTATGCTTAATCTTAAAATCCAGTCACTCTCCCTAGGCATTTCCCATTCATCTAGAGGAACACAAGAAACAGCTTTCCCCTGTGTCAGAGAAAAACCTTCATTTTAGGTTTTTTAGAAGTGCCTCGCCCCAGAGCAGGTCTCAGATGGCTTGGAGACCTGGCTGGCACCTTCACAAATGCTTGAGGATCATTTATGCAGATGGAACCTAGGATAACCCAGTCAGGTTGATTAAGTCTCTCCTAAGGACATCAAAATCTTAAACTATTTTTGAGTCTGTTGAGATGTAGCTAGTGAGCTAACAAAGTCTGGGGAGCAGGGCCATGTCCCTTTCTTGCTCTGTGGTGGTGATGGTGATGACAGGGCCTGTTCACACCTCATGGATGAACAGTTTTTCCATTAAAAAAAACAATATAAAAGGCATCTGTACTTATTTGCAGCAGCACTTTCATAAGAGCTGCCTGAAGCAGTATCAGGACTGTGTCTCCATGGAATTTACTAATCATACATAAAATATATATGTTCTCCTGGTACTCGTTAACAGCGCTGGGGGCAGACAGAGCCGAGACCTCACTTCTTGATGGCTAGGTGGGAAAGGCAGCCCTGCTTACTGGAAAGGCTTGAGAATTGCTGCTGTAACAGGCTGTGATTTAATGCTAGGAAAAACTGCATCCCCTCAGTAAGTGTACTTGGACTAAATTTTATGTAAGTAAACACAGAAAAACCTTACTCATTCTTACGTCACTAATCCACACACCTCATAATTTGCACAGGGTGGGGGGAGGAGAGGAAAACCAGCACACTGCTGCTTTCCAGCCAAAACATAACACTGATTTACACTACTCAGATTTCATTAATTTTCTACAAGACAACAGCAGAGTATTTTCTAATATACACAAAACCACACACAAATCCCTGGAGGTATTTATTGCCTTTCCTCTTCAATATCTACTATGTATAACTAGGTGTCTATGCACAGGCAGATGTAGAGACTTTGGAGTGCTACACTTTAATGGCTGTAATGAAGTGAAAGTATGCTAGTGGCTGATATTTGGGGGCACCAACCCTCTTTTCCTGTATGGTGGAAACTCAAATATTTTAGAGATGAGCACAGAGTGTCTTAACGTATTTTGAAATAAAGTCAGTCTTTCTTTGCATCTTTGTGCATTCTCTGCTCTTGGAAAGACAGCAGTCATCATCTCCTCCACTTTTCCATCCTTCCCACTACCCACAAACACTTCAGAGGCATTGAGCAATTCAGACACTGCTTTCTCACAGCGTGCTTTTAAATAAGAGCAAAAAATGAAAGAGCCTTTGAGGAGGTAAGAGAGCCTGGATGGACAAAGTATAGGGTCCCTTGATCAGTAGGAATGCACACACGCTAAGCCCCACATACCCCAACACATGTTAGATCGACTGAGTCATACATAGGGACTTGGTAAGCTTCCACTTCATGAAGCAATGGATGTGCTTTAATCACCCATTGGCAGTACCCAAAAGAGTGTCTGTATAAGCAGAAAAAGAAAATTCATTAGTTGTTAAACCTTTCCCAGGAACCACGTTAGCCTCAGACTTCATGATCTCTGCTGTTTGCTGGCTTTGGGGTTCTTCTTAACAGCTCCCAATTCTCTTGGTCCTCTTTCCTTGGGAACGTTGCTTTTTCATACACAGGCTCATAATTGTCAAGGCCAAATGGTAATATCTACTCCATTCAAAGTTACCGCTCCAAAAGTACACCATCACATTATGAAAAAGTCCCAGCACCCACAAATCTGTCTTGTTCCTCCTTAATTGGGCCCTACAAGGCTTTAGGACTACGGATAGGAAGAAGGAACTGAACAAACATATCTACTAAACAAGCTAAACCAGAAACATTTACCAACAAGTTTCTAAATATTCTCGCCCTTGGAATTTTGCTACCAAGTACCTTGTGGAAAGAAAAAGATCACATCCTGACCTTACTGTCTCATCACTTTGGGTTTGGTAGGAGAGCCTCCCTGCCTCTCCAGCAAAGAGCAGCCAACCACCCGAATTTTGATCTAGCGATCTCCCACACATGGAACTCCCTCTCACCAGCATCTGTCTCACCCTTCCCAGCAGTGGGAAATGGCCTGTTACTGTCAGTCCTGACAGGTCCCATTCAGAGCAGTGCTGTCACTCCATACAGACATCGGTGTACTCATGCCATCGAGCCAGAGGCAACCACAGCATTTCAATTTGGAACAGCACTGTTCTGCTGCCATGAACAGCAAGATCTCGTCCCTCCAAGGAAAGGGGAAGAGGAAGACAAGGACTTCTCACTCTGTGGTCATGCTCTGTTGTAACCCTTCAGGAAAACACAGCATAAGCTTAGGGGAGCTTCAGCCTGCTTGGTTACCCATTTGGTCTCCACAAAGCTTGGGAAAACATGGCTTCAGGATCAGGAGGACTTGCAGGAACACAACCAATGCCCACAGCATTACCCAGCTGTCTACATTTAGCCAGTACCTGGTGCTAAACTGTAGCAGTTGTTCTACCACCTTATGATCCCTCCCCAGCTGAGAAGGGAAATTGGTAAAAAAAGGGAAGAGCCCTGTGAGTTGAAGTAGAAACAGATTTAATGAAATAACAAAACTAACACAACAACCAACATAAAGCGTACAAGGTTCTGCTCAGCCTGGTTCAACAGCAGGAGCAGAAGGCCAGGAGGGAGGAGCCCCAGGAAGAGGAACTCCATCCTCAGGGAGCTCCCTCCTTTTATAATGAGCATGACCAGGTGGTATGGGATACACCTGTGAGTCAGCTGCCTGCACTGGGTCTCCCAGCTGACTCAGGGCTACTCATGGCCTGCCTGCATGGCTGGCCCACGGGTTTGTTCCTGGGAAACCAGGACACCAGTCACAACCAAAAACTCATCTTTTGGAAGAGAGTGAGCAATTTTAGAGACTCTCCTGAGGAAGTCTGCTCATTGTTTTCTGAAAACAGGACACTGGAGTATAATCAAAACTTCAAACCCAGACACTTGTGCACAGCCCACACCTTTCTGCCAGGCAGCTCAGAGCTGTTTCACCATGGCTGCTGCTTTAGCCACTTCTAGCAATGCATGTGTGAAAACTAACACCAAGTTTCATGAGTTTTAGCCATGCAATAACTCACACTCTCCTGCAATTATTGTCATGTTATGATTTTTAATTGCAATATTTTGATCCTTTAACATCTAATTAGATAAGATATGATTTTATGATAAGACCATACTTCATAATGGTCATTGGCTATTTAGTTTTATGTGACATCCAGCATTTTATGAATTTTAATTCCCTTTTAATTTCAGCTTTACTCCAAGTTTGTGCCACATTTATAATGAAAGGCTGGATTCCCGTACACCCTTGGGGCTCCCAGCCTGTAGGCTTGGGGAATGCAGCTCCCTGAGAGCAGAAGCAGCGTGGGAGCTGCATCTCACCATCCTTGTGTCACTGAGGATCAAGTCAGGAGAGTTTGCAAACTTGCCACAGAGACAGGAGGCAAAGCACAAGGCAACAAAGACTTCTGTAACTCCATGCTTGTGTGAAACAGTGTCTTGCCCTCCCTGAGCAGATCCCTTTGAGGGAAAGCACCAGGAACATCAGGATCTCTTGGGAAAGCTCACTGTTATGTTAGGATGAACTGGGACAGTTATCACAGTATTTGGTGCAGATATTTTCAGGCAAGGTGCAGATGTCCCACACTCAAGATCATTTCCAAGTCCCTTATTAAGTACTGTGTAACAATTGCATCAACATATTGCTTCCTCTGATGGAAATTCTCATTCCCAACTGCCTATTTCCACTCTTTCAAATAAATTAGAAAATGCTATTTCTTGTGTAAGCCCCGTTCTAACCTATGTCCTCTTAACCAAGTCTCTCCTTCATGATCAACCAGGGACAGATATGGACAGGGAACCATGGTTCTGCTTATTATCCAGAAAGCTACTTATTTTAAAAAATGTCTTAAATTTACTTCAGTCAAGATATTTATTTCAACCTTTTCTCACCCCAAATTTCATGCCAGAAACACTATCCAGCCCTGCCCGACGGCAATTACTATGGCCCAAGTCTGTTCAGGATTTACGAAAAGGCTTCTATAGATTCTGGCAGCAGATTTGTTTGTATTTTTTATGTAACATTCAGAGACCGTAAGTGATCACTGAGGGCGAGAGTGTTATTGCCAAAGAACTTCCTCCAGGTTGGCAGTAGCACTATATTACCTCAAAAAAAATAAAGGGAAAGGTAACTCAGTTTCCCTGCCCATGCACACAGACCAAGAACAACAACGTCTTTGAATGAAAACTATGTAGATTGACCTGCCACTGATTAAATTGCTTACACAGTAAAAAAAAGCAGGTTTTAACAGAGGACTGCAGGTTCCAACCTACAATTGGGTTTCACTGATGCTGAAATCCACTCACAGCTAACTGATGCATTTCACATATAGCACAGGTATCTCCTAGCTTTTGGAAACTACCCATCTGGACTGGATTTGATAAGTGACCTAACAATACAGATGGACTTACACCACTACCCTTCTGCTGAGCCATTTGATCCCCAGGAGCTACAGAGTTAACACTCAAAGTCAAATTCGTTTCTCAAGTAGAAACTTAAAGATCATGCTGTCCATTAGGAAGGAAGGAGATCACAGGAACATGGTGCTTCATAAATTGAATTTGTCAGGTTAGAGTAGTTTAGAAGCAAGGAATGAGGGTTACTTATTTCCAACTCAGAAGTTAATTTAAGTTATTCACTGAAATTTCAAAACCCAGTGTTGCTATCAGGATTGTAATGCAGCAAGGATATAAAAACCTCAACACAAGGTAGAAAAAAAAGATGTACAGTATGTTAATAAAATAATTACATTAAATAATTATGTCCTTATTTGCATTCAAAATAAATCCTTTAAAGAATTACTGAATAAGTTTGAAATAAAATGAGTCAATCAGCTAGTATGAGGTTAGGATGACAGAAAGCATGCTAGCTAATTGTTTGTGAAAGTTACTGCTGTGGCATTCAACCTCATGGCCAGTTCAGAAGATGATGAAGGAGCAAAGCTGAGCAAGAGCAAAGTAAGCAGCTACTACCAGTAGTAGCCAAAAACATGCTGTCGGTAGATTGAGGCTCATCAAATCGTAAGCATGACTGATGGCCACCACCATCCATGGAGTCAAGGACTAAGTAAGCAAGTGATAAAAAGCTGGTGCTAACCATGACAAAGCTTGAAAATCTGGATTTATAAGTAGCTGCTTTCAAATAGGTACATTGCTTGAACTGCCAAAATTAGTTAGTAATATTAAAAGCATGGGTACAGAGACACAGACTGATTTTGTAATCACTCCAACATTGTAGTTTTGATAACTAGATTGGAATGTGAACTTTCACTGATTTGTTTTCTGGGTTAGAGTGGTGCTGATAAGAAATTAAAAAGGACCATCTTTTCTGAGAAATATTGCATTCTGTCTGGAAAAGGGCAATTGAGTGTTCAAAACATAACAAGAAGGGGAATATCTAGGGAAAAAAAGATATATATTTTTCTTCACAAATTATCTCTAAGTTTTCATTTACAGAACACAACCAGAACCTGGAGAGAGGAGCAACAGGAACCAGGTGTGTGGAAAGAGCATCAAAGCCTCCAACTCCCTGAGAGCTTCAGCTTTGGGCAGCATTCACAGGGATTTCAAGATCAGCAGTTTGAGAGGGTTTCACTTTGCAGGAGCTTAGAAGCTTTGGGGGCTTCAGCCCCAAGGCAGTAAAAAGGAAAAGAAGATGCTTAAAGGAGGTTTGAAAACTCATCAGTCACCTGGACTTTGGTAGAGGACATGGAGGTGTAAACGTAGACGCACCAGATTCTCTCTCTAGCTACATCACTTCCCACTGCTGAGTCTCACTGGGGTGAGAAATCATCTCTCTTGGAGAGCAGAGGGTGCCCCGTGCTCCCTTCACTGAGTCACCAGCCGGACAGAGGGGACACCTCAGCCATACCCTCCATTTTCCTGGTTTCTGAACTTGTGCTTGCTCAGCTATGCCACCCTGAACATTTGGACAAATTTAACTGGGGTCTTCCAAGGAACCACACACAACTGTCCTGAGGCCACTGTTCAAACCCATGCAGAATATGCCACAGCACAAAGACTTCATGCCTCTCACTTTCTTAAAAATTTACTCAAACTGCTAATTGCAAAGATGCTTTTGAGGAAATTAGGTTGCTAATGCTGTGATCACAGGTCTGTAAAATTTTTGCTAGAAACTTTCCAAAAAAAAAAACCCCACCACAATCCAAAAAAAACCCAAACTTCTACCAAATAATTCAGAGAAGGCAATCCTAGTTTTTACCCATGCAAAACCAAAACTCTGCAAATAAGACATGAAATTCTGAAGTTTACATAATTTACAGAAAATTATTTTAAATCATAGAATAACGTTGGTTGGAAGAGACCTCTAAGATGATGATATCTTTTACCTAATCAGTGGAATTATCTGTATGAAAGGAAACAAATGCCCCTGGTAATTGTCCTGCAAACAACATGCAGATGCATTTTAAAGAAATAAGAGGTGAATTACCAACTAAAGAATATATATCTCAATTATCAAGATACTAAAATCGCTTTTTGGCATACTTTGCTTGCTTCTAATTCAACCTTAGATGGCAGCTTCTCCACAGGACTGGTTTCATCATAATTATGAACCATTTCATTCTTTTCAGCACATTTTCAGCTAATTTGCTTATATTGTATTGCAGGTCTTTGTACCGGCTTTCACTGCTTGTTCTCTTTTATCACAGAGAAACCAACTTCAACATGTTGCTTTCTTCCTTTCACACTTTTCTTGACTACGTTAAACATCAAGCCTCCTTTAATTTAGCACTAATCATCCCTAATGAATACCTAAACCCTTTTGCTGCATCTCTGAATGACCCAGGATAACTACACACAAAGTCACATGGGTGATACAGCTGAAAAGATGACAGGAATGTTTTTCCCCAAAATGAATTAAATGCTCTGAATTACAAAAGCCATGCATTGCCTTTATCCCTAGCCTAATATTCAGGCGGACCTTGATTTCTTACTAGTATCTTGCAGTAAGAAAAATACTTCACTTGAGCTTAGAAGCAGCATGGTGCCACAGGCACAAGGCTGTCACAGCACAGTCAAGCACGAGGAAAGTGGAACTGAACAAGTCAATTGTGGGCAATGCAAGGCCCTTGACTTGCAAGTGTATGAACTTTCACACTCCCTACTTCTTGAACTGCTCTTTGGCAATTCAAAGCACTATATTGACTTCAGTTGCATAATATTGTTTCACAAATATATTAATGTTCCTGCTCTCATTAATAAGCATTCCTATCCCATTACCACATGCAGCATCAAGTGCTCTTCAAGTGCTTTCAGGATGGATCCAGAGAAGTGGACTGGCATTTGCTCCTAAGGCCACAGCTCCTCTTTGAGGACCTCCACCCTAACTTCTTTCATCCACACTTTCTGTGAGGACCACTGAGCCCTAAGTTGTAAACAATTCCCCCCCCCCCCCCCCCAATTTTATAGGCGAGGATGCTGACGATGAGAATTAAGATCACATTTCGGCACATAAACATCTGCCTGCCTGGAAAGAGAACTACTAACAAGGAAACCTCCTCTAACACCGCTGGCAGGCGAGATCCCAGATCAGGGAAAGCAGCCTCTGCTGTAACCACTGCACTGGCTGGTGGCCAGACTTGGGTCGGGATGTGCTACAGCAGAGGGCTGAAGGAGCTCACACCCCTCGGAGTGGGAATACCGCATCACAAGAGCAACAGCATCACCCTTTGTCAGCACGGTTTCTTCTTGATGTTGGCTTGGAGTCAACAGTTCCTGGGGTCCCAGATAGGCTGGGCCGTCACATAGACATCCAACACTAAATGCCCAGCACAAACATATGCCCAGAGTCAATAGCAAAGGAGGAGCCACACTTCCCAAGACTACAAACTTAAAACTCCTGTAAGGCCGCCTCCTACTACTTCCAGGATATCAATTGAAGGCTTTTCCCAGTAAACACAGATCAGCACTTCTAGCCTGAGGGATCAGGCAAACAAACATCCAGAGAGAAGAAAAGAAATACAGCATCGAGTATGTTGTTAGAAACTGCCATCTAGAAGAAAAGCTTCACTTCCCTCTAAGTCTGGCAGGCCGAAAAGACCGAAGTAGTAGCTTGGGAAAGCTTGAAACTCTGAGGAGCCTCCATAAGTCAATATTTTTAAAGATAAATGTAAGAATATGTTATTTTCTATAAAGAGAATGTCACCTTCACATTAAGACCCAATTCAGGGAGCCTTGTCTATTTGGCATCCCTTTGCTACCATGTAGTCTTGATAGAACAAAGGTATTGCCAACACATATCCTCCAGGCAAGTCGCAGAAGTCTTGCAAGTGCTGTGAGCCACTGACACAGACACTATCCTCTCTCAACTATAGACCCATACAGTCTGGTTTAGCAGCAACATGACTAGGAGTCCATGCTGCAGAACAAACTGCCTGAAGACGACACAAACAGGACACAAGAGCCTCTTTCTATTTTCTCCCTCCCACCAAGGTCAGGCTGGACCCTTCCTGTGCGTGGCTCTAACCATGAGTGAAATCTTGGACTTAACTGAAAGAGCACCAGCCACATATCAGGGTACCAGCACACCACTCTGACATCACTAACAGATCTGGGTCAATCTGGGTCACACTCTCGACCCAGGCAGTGGAGGCAGGTGCTGTCCACCATCAGTTCCATCAGTGATCCACACTAGACCCCACACCAGACCCCCAGGGAGGTACCTCCACAGTCTCAGGATGCTTCAAAGTCTATAAAACTAATGAGGCATCTAGGCACATCTCCTCTCTCTGCTCACATTTACTGTTTGGGATTATTATCCACTGGGAAATACTGAAATTCCTTATTGGAAGAAACACCATTTCAGAAACTGCCTGCACCGACCCATTTTAAAAATGGTTCATTTACAGATGACTGAAAAGTTTCAACAAAAGTCAGAGCACTTCTTTTCAACAGCAACTTTACTTCACTTTAGATATGCATTCAGAAGATGAAGTCCATATTTGAGATGAGCAATTGAAGCGTTTCTGTGTTCAAAAGGTCAAAGTGACATACTCTGACCTTATCAAAAGGGTTTCCTTCCAATTATTTTCTAAACAAAACCTTATTAGAATTATGCACTCCATGTAATGCCTTCTTGTTAGGGAAATGAATAATTTTCCTAATGAAAATCAAAATTATTTTCATTTTCCTAATGAATAAAATCAAAACATCTTATTTAAAAGTTTCTTGTCAGTTCAAGTTAAAAGAGCATTACCTAAGAACACAATGGAAATAAAGTAAATCAGCTTCAGATGAGCACTAAGGAGTGCTTAGCCTCAACACCCACCCAGCACGGAAAATTTTAGCCCCAAATAGCTCTAGTTCAGCAAAGTTATAAGGAACTGAAACCTGAGCCTTCTCATAATAAGTGCAAGGAAACCACAAGGAGACTGACAGAGTCAGCAGGGCAATGACAAAGTGCCCAAGTCCCCTCCATAAGGCAACATAATTTAACCTTCACGGCAAAGGGTTGCAGGGAAGCCGAGATGGTTTTCAGGTGGGCAAAGCTGCCCAGGGGCTGACTCCCAGCCTTGTCCCCCAGCATTAGTATGCCAATTGGACCCAAACAACTTTCAGTCACCAGAATGCAGCCAGCCCGGGCCCTCCCTGGGAAGCTGAAGACTCCAGGGGGACCTCAGACCCTTGGATGGGGACACGTCTCCATTGCCTTTTGCAGGTATCCTATCTCAACCCAGCTCTCCCTGCTGCCCAGAGAGGGGGACTAAGGTAGACTTTTGGGCCACGTAGAAAATCCCTTTCTACCTGAGTCACTGTTTCCATCTGTCTCAAACATGCCAATGATAAAGAAACACACGAAGCAAAATTGTTTTGCTCCAGCCCAGCTCCCAGGACCCATTTATTCCCCTGGTCAGCAGCTCATCTCAAGAGGTCCAGTTACTGGCTGCCAGAGGTGGTATTCCTGATTCCCCACCACTCAGCAGAGATCATGCATCATCCTTCAAACCCAGGTGAAGAGGGACTCTCACTACTGTGCCCAGCTTTCCCCGTGTGTGCCATCCTCTGCTTCTTAACATCTCCCATGCATGGTACTTTTCAGCAAGGTGCTTATGCCTTTTCCACCCTCTAATCATTAAAAGCCTTAATTTTTTTCAACTTAAATGTGAAAAAAGTAGGAAAGAGAAATACCGTCTTCAGCTGAAACAAAAAGGAGGATTTTAATCATTATTCTGTGGGTGTAGACCATGTACCTGGAATGCTACTGAAGGCATCTGACAGCCCTAAAGAAGCAAAAATACTATAGTATATTTCCTTGGGATCTTATGATGATCCAGAAATCCTTTTGCCCAGTTTCTCCACACATGACCCTTACTCTGACAGATTGCAGTAAGTCATGGTTCCCCTGCTTCCTTGTCTACAATGTGTAGTCATCCAAGTGAAAGCAAGGCAAAGGTAGCAGGAGTTTATTTACTTTGTTCCCCAGTGGCTTATCTAGCCATATCCAGCCCAGTCATCCCAGGAATTCAACTGGGAGGAACACTAGGTCCAGCATACCCTGGATTGGACAGCTTGTGAGAAGCAGCTCTTTTCAAGGTGGTGAGTGGGAAAGGGCCTAGCTCTGCACGAGCCTGTCTTGAACTGGGCTGGTACTGGTCAGGTGGCTGCAGCTGGCTGCCAGCATTCAGCTGATATTTCCACCACACCGGGGTGCGCTGCAAGATGCTGCTGTCTAGCCATTCAGCATTCAAAACCAATGGGATGTGTGCAATTAAAACAAAGAAAATAGATGAGAAAAACATTCCTAGCCTTCAACAGGCACTAACTAGCCTGTCCCAAAACCAAACCTCTTGCCTGCACTATACTGTGACTTGCACACCACATGGCTGCAAAAGACTAAATCTCCATTTAGCAGCCAAAGCAGTGGTACCATTGCACCTGTGCTTGCCCTATCACTATGAGCCCTGTCTTTGCACAGCTTCCCTCCATCCTGTAACACCAGGTAGGCAGCACTCTGCATCTCACAGTGCACTGTGCAGCCTCTGCCCTAAGCAGGAACATTTCCCAAGTCACCATCAGACCCCAGCCTCAGCCTTCTCATCCATGTAGCACCTGACTCCAGGCTCCTACCGTGAGGATTTCAGGATGACTGCAAAAGTACCGAATGCTATTAAAGACTCAGGTTCAGTTTTCAAAAGTAGCTTGCACAGTCTCTTGAGAGAAAATTTCTGCTAACACAGCTTGGACTGAAGTCACTGAGGACAGCGAGAAAACACAGACTTGGCTTGTCAACAGCACTCATTATAGCTCCTGGAGAAGCTGTGTGCAGGTGTCCAAGAAGAAAGGAGAAAAAGAGAAGGGAGAAGCATGATCACACACGGGCCCTTTGCCCAACAGCTCACTCTGAGTTACATCCTCTGGCTTCAAAGCCGAGGCTGCAGCAGTGTAAAGCCACTCCAGGAGCATGGTTCCCACCACAGAGGGGTCTGTGCTGTGCAGCTGACACTCGCCAGCATGGGCAGCAGCCCCACCACCCCCTAAGCGACAAGAGACCTTGGTGTGATGGTTCACCACTCACTGGCACGGCCACCTACACTGTGGGACCTGCCAAAACAGAGCCTTTGCTCAGCCTAAAGCTGGGGTTGCACAGATACCCAGCAGTTTCCTGAAGCACTGCAAAGCCCCTCATGCTCTGGGACATGTCCACCATGGAAAGCATACCGGCCAAGTGGAAGTCCCTTCAGGGCTGTGCTGGAAGCTCGTCTTTTCCAAATACGTCGAAAAGAGAAGGCCAGGGCTGGATGCAGGTTTGCTGAGATCAGGGCTATTCTGGTGCAGACAGGCTATGTGCCACTGATAGGAAGGATTAATGAGCCAGGCTGCTCATCCGTTGCAATTAGAAACAACACTACAACTATTTTTGTGCCATTTCTCTGCAGAGTACTCAAACAGCTTATCAGCCCCTTCTATATCTCCATGTAATCGTGGCTTCGTTAAATATAGGCCAGTAAACTGCCACATGTATGCACTGCTCTTCATTTAGAGCAGAGGTGCAGAGGACCATTGCTAATACTCATACAGCGGTAGAAAGGGGTTTAGTGAATGGCACTAATACGACTATGGTGTCACTTTGCTGAAGCTAAAACTGCTTTGGCATTTTCAGTGCCTATAAGACAGGCAGACACAAGGAGGACCTAATTTGCTCTGACTTCAAGGAGAAGGGCCTCAGTGTCCGAAGCTGCAGCTAACCACCACACTCATCAGCAACCAGATGACGCTTTAAGAAATGTTTTTTTGACATGAGTAAAGCAAGAGGAGTTCTAGCTCCTGGGCTCTGTTCCTCACTCCGCTCTGTGACCATGGACATCCCTCTCATCCGCTCCAGCTGTGAAATGGGAAGAACAACACTGGTCTAAAGGATGAGGCCTTGCCTCCTATTCCCACAGGGTTATTTACAAGCGTGGGTAACACTTAGAGGCAGAGAGGGACTCCCAGAGAAACCCAATCCTGTCTCAAGGAGTGCAGCTGAAAACCAAGGAGGGTCTCCTGCACTGGAGTATTATGAGACAGAGAAAAGCAACATGAGGCAGATAGGCAGCACTGCATCGAAACTGGTCACCTTGGAAAGGGCTTTCAAATGGCTGCTAGCGGGGCAAAGCTTTGTTCAGGACTGTCAGCAGACCTTTGAAAATGTAAATGGCTCCTCAGCCCAGATGCCAATATCTCATGGTTTTTCATGACAGCATCCTCTTCCATCACTCCAATGGACTTTAACAAACAACCAGAATGTGTTCCTGGAGGAACTGCTGCCCACGCCTCTGGCCAGACATTTTGTATCTGCATGTGTCCTGGACCAGAGAGAGAGCTTACAAATCCAGCAGCTCTCTGTTCAGAGCCCCTGCATCACAGACAAACCTCTGTCCATCCTTATAGCAACTTACTACTCAGCTCTACAATGTGATCTTCTTTAAATGCTCCACTGGCGTCTGCCAGAAGTGCAACTTGATATGAAACCCCAAGTGCCAGACAGCTCCTTCATCTCTGCATGACAAATAAATCTTCATGATAAATCCATGCTCTCCAATGTCACCTCTTATATATAGATAATCACAGAAGCTAAGGTACAGCAAGTAGAAGTGTGAAGACAAGGCATGTGAGTCAAATTACATTTAACTTCTGGTTTAGTGCTTTTACCCATCAGAAACATTTTGTTACACGTTTTAACTTTACTGCCTGATTGATGTTAGGCTTTTTTAAGTGTTTCTGTACTGCGCTGAACTCTCCCCCTCCCAGATACAGCAATTCTTATCCCCAGGAATAAAACTTTAGGTTATTTTTGCTCATCACTGAAATGAACCCAGCCCTGAGGCAGGAGCTCATGGGCTCTGCTCACTCTGACAAACTCACATGACAGTCTGGGAACACATTGAGCAGATGGGCATCTCACGGTGGAGGATTTAAGCCAGGCTGGATCCAGCCAAATTCTATATGAGCTCAGACAGCTTCTGAGGTGAGGGACCATATCTCCACATACTCCAGGATACTGGCTTCGTAGAAACACAAAGAGAAGATCAGCTGCTGAGCCACCAGCAGGATTCCTGGCTGCACACTGGGTAAGCTCTGCTACAGCTCATTGCACACCTGAGAGACCTCCCTACCCTAGGCAGCACCAAATAGAGACCCACATGCTACTCAGCAGGTGATTGCAATATGGGATTTTGTCATCCCAACAACGTCCCTCGCTCCTTAGTAACAAGGTGGTTGCAAACTTGCAAGCAGGAGTTGCTGCAGGAGAAGGTCTCAGGCTCTGGCCTCCTAGGAGAGATGCTGCCTGCATAATGCCCAAATCAAATGAGGAGCCATCAAGGTGGCTGAAAGCATTCATCCCACTGCAGTACACCTTCAAAATGACTGACTTGAAAATGCTTTCCTCTAGTCTGAGGAATGACAGGGCTGGAAAAGATGCAGAACTCAACTAAAGCAAGACAAAAAAGGAGCCTGCTCCTTCATCTCATGCTCCACTGGGACAAGAGTCCAACAGAGGGGTGGAGATAGCAGAAGAAAGAAACCTCTCAGCAAAAGGAGCACCTGATTGAGCAGAGAGATTAATATTGCACCCAGCAGTGGGAAGATGCTGGGGACTGGCAGCACCCACGACCGCTCCTGGGAACACAGCATGGCTTAAACCACCTCTCTTTGCTGCCAGCAGCTGCATGCTCATGGGGAACCAAGGGCTCTAATTATCAGCTACTGATGTCAGGCTGTGCTCAAACCATTTGAAACTTGCTCATCAGTAACCTCCTCTGTGGTACCTACAGGAGCAGCAGGCAAACATGCCACCAGAAAGCAGATACCTGCTAATGAGACAGCCATCAACCACTTGTTATCTCTCTTTGGTTACCTCTTTAACTCAGTCAAGAGATAGCACGCTTTATTTTTGTCCTCCCTGCTGAATCAGCATCTTCAGTTCCCAGAGGCTTTCCTGCTGCTGGCCCTGCACACACCAGGAGCCAGCACCACTGTGGCCGAGCAGGACTTGAGGCCAAAATGCTCCCAGTCTGCTCAGCACTTTCCCACACCCCTTGTGTCTCTTATCTTGGTCTCACCAGCTCCTGCGTGTGCTTTTGAACACACCTCTCTACGAGTCATTAGCAGATCTTGGGACCATAAGGTAACAACACACTTCCTACGTGATTGCTTCATCTTGAAACACTCCTAACCTATATCTGTCAAGTAAGTAGGGGAGGCACCTTGGATTTGTCTTTCCCCAAAGGATGTTACCACAACATTTGTGAAAGGTAAAGTCATAGGAAGCCTCAGAAAGTCGACTTCTAAGACAAATAGGGGGATTCGGTTCCATCCTCAGTGTGACCCAGAAGAATGAAGCACTCAAGATACTTAGCATGGAAAGTTACACAATCTCTTGGCTCTGAAAATCCAACTTTAAAATGAGGATAGCTTACAAGATCAATGAATTGAACAGTTTTAGCTTTAGCAGAGATTTACAGCAGCTCTTAAAACTCTCACACTGACAGTTCACCATTTAGTAGAGTTCCCAGTTTGCAAAGAGAAAGTGGATTCACCACCAGAAGTGGCACTTGCTCCAAACACTCTGCTTGGCTTTGCAGGGATCTCAGGGCACCACTCCCAAGACTTGGGTCTGCTTTGTCAATTACTAGGCCTAGTACAAAGGACACAGCCAGCAGAAAAACAATCCAGTAAGTAGGTTCTATTTCGCGTAGAGGAGTCAGTATATGGGGGATCGCTGGGGGTACAAACAAGTCAAACAGATCACAAATAATAGATATCAACCCCAGCGACCCCAGGAATGACATAGTATGACCCATAATAGATGGAATAAACAAAGATACGAGGTGTCCCATAGAAAAAATGGGAGACAACCAAGTCAATAGGGTGATCATATACAATAGAAGTAGCCCCATGTTGCCTCCCCACAAAGCCCGCGTTTGTACGTGCCAGACCTGACTGGGATCCAGTTGCATGAGGAGCCAGGAGGTCCTTCCCCAACAGGAAACTCTGTGAAGTGCATCCACCTCACAGACAGACACTGCACCCTTCCTGCAAGTGGTCCCAGTTTTTATCCCCAAAGCAGGACACCTGGCACTCATTTACCCAACGCAGGGCACCTGGGGCTTGTTTACCCAAGGGCTTTCCTTACAAGGCCAGCTGCACCCTGGAGGAAAGCCAAAAGGCAAACTCATCCCCTCCTCTTAAAGGGCCATGGGGACCACCCATATGTCAACCTTAATTCAGGGCTTGGGGTTCAGACCCCAGCACTTCAGGGTCTTGAGTGCAACACTCTCAGAAACCAGCACCCAGGTGCCTAGCTCAAGCTCACCAAGGGGAGTAGTAAAAAAGTTCTGAGGTAATTTCCCAGGACAGTACATATTTCAGCATACCTTGCACACAAGCACACGATGCTGACGTTGAGCAGGGGAAAGCAGGTCCTGTCCTTGCTGACACCCACACGTGCATTATCAAATTATTTTCCTGGTTTGTGTTTTGTTTTAACCCCATCCCATCTCAGAGAGGCTGGGAGTGTGCTACAGACAGGAGTAAGTGCAGAAGGCTGGTGACTGAGCCTCAATTCTGGCCTTATAGTGAGAAATAAACTTTCTAGAAGTTTCTGTGGCAGAACAACACTGATACCTGCTCAGACTCCTTTGTGGCTGCAGCCCCTACCCCTTCAGCCTTGTTTCCTCTTAGAGGTGAAGACAAATCTCTTATTTTTCTGGCTAGGAGTGTGTGGTGCTCAGACAGGGGCTTTCTACTGGTACACAGGCACATATTCGCAGTGATCATATCAGGTACCAGAAAAGGAGGCATCTCTAAGGCATGTGCACACAGGCAGGACTCCCAGGTGGTCTCATACAAACCCTAACTGAATGTCTCCTGCCCTCAAGCATAAAGATGTCAAGTGATAATTCACTGGCTTCAATAAATTCTGCCTGGAAAAAACCCAGCATTCCTCCCCAGTCTATCCCTCAGTGAAGTGATCCCCAGGCTGCCAATTCCCAGTATTGCCTCCAGTGGAACATAACCCTCCTGAGCTCCTCTCCTCCAGACCAGCTCCAGTCCCCTCCAAGAGAACAGGTCCACAAAAAGGAGGGGTTTGATCCAGCCTGTCCCCGCTACCAACAGACCCACAGCAAACGCCACTCGCTCACAACCTCGCATTGCCCTGCCCCATCATTTCCAAGTTCATCATGCTGGAGAGCAAAATCAGGCAAGTTTTACTCTGTGCTCTTGTCACCACAATGAGCACAAAGGCTGAAGGGTTTATGCAGCAGGAAGCAAGCCCTTCAAACTCTGCGTCTGTGCATGCACTAACTGCGGTGCTGCTCAGCTTCACCAAGGCAAACACATTGGATCCTGCACTGCCAGTAACTCACTCAGGGCTGTGAAGGCTACTCTGGCTTAAATAAGAACCAAACTCAAGAACTTACATGGCTGTGAACTTGATCTTGATCCAAGGCAGCGTGCAGCGGCCAACGCTGAACTGGAAGGGACACTGTGAGTCACGTCAGCATGGCAGACCTTTCCTCCAGCTGGAGACACTCGCATCAGGCCATTTAGCACAGGAACAAGACAACAGCAGTAACAGGGAAGACCAATTTTGAATTTAGTCCTCCTTCTCCCCATGCTTAGGTCTGTCGTCAGCAGCTCACACACTCCCCTTCCCAAATACCCCATTTCCCTCGCAGAGCATCAGCACTGTTACACAGCACTACAGCCACAAACACAAGCTATGAGGACCAGCTTTTCAGGCAGCACCCCAGCCCCGCTGCTGCTTTTGCTTCTCTGGCAAGAAATAAAGAGGTTTTGTAACCTCCTCCCTGCTATCAAACAAGCTGCACCTGCAGCTCATGAAGAACAGCTGGAAGAGGTTGAGCCCAAACACAAGGAAAGGGGGGAGAAACACTGAAGGAGGGAGACCATCTCTGCTACAGGATCTCCTGTAGCACCAAGGCTCCCAAACAGCCAATGGTGACTCCTCTGGCCAGCTGCTCTCTCCTTAGCCCCAGGAGCAGTCACAGTCCAAGAGGTTTTGCCACCTGGGCAATGTTCACTGCCAAAGGCAACTCAGCAGAAGGACCGATATTGATGGTAGAAAAAAGTAAAAAAAAATCAATTCCAGTAGAAAAATAATTTAATAAAGGGATGAGTTTCAAGAAAATATCTGTATAGTAATAACATTTTAAGTAAAATGTCCACAAAAATATACACGTCTAATGTGATTATACATAAGTTTTCTGACAGGTCCTGTTTTAAACTTGGTTCAGTCCATCTCAGTTTTCATCTAGGAAAAACCTTCGCTGCTACCAGACTTCCTGGGATATATCAGTTTGCACAACAGAATCATAGGAGAAACGTTTTCTATCTCATTTCAGGCTTGTACAAATAAACTTTAGAGTTGGTAACAGTCCAGAAGAGATCAGATTATACCATATCATTAAAAAAAAAAAAGCAAATACAAACAAAGAAAGCAAAAAGTCAGCCACCTAAGGGACACTGTCGGGCAGAAACATCAGCCCTACAATACACACCACACTTAACACTGACACAGCTGGAAAAGGACAGGGATGAAGGAAAGATGGGCAAGAGAGGGAAAACCCATGAGGAGGATTCCCAGGAATTGTAGAACTGCTAAAGCAGCGGGCTATAGAGAGGTTAGAGAAAAGCACAGAAGAGACCAACGCATTTCTAGAAACCAGACAATTTTCTAACATAGAAGATAAGCTAATTGCAAGAAGATGAAAAGGAATCAGTGGAGAATGTTTATTTCTTATTTTTCCAAATAGCTACTGAGCTGTAGAAGTAACAGGTCTGTTCCAAAGAGCCCTCACCAACAGTGCTAATTCAGCTGAACAGCTCCAAAACTGAGGTACTTCCAGGAGAGAAAAACCTGCTTACAGAATTGAAGGATGCAAGAGTACAGTAAAGAATAAAGAAAACACGTTCTACCAGCAGAGGACAGGAACAAAACATTGAAGAGGAGATGCCAAACAAGAGATATCAGTTTTGTCAACAGGAGATGTACACTGCCACAGAAAAAACCACAAAAAACAAAACACCACACAAAGAACAAAAACCCATCCTGTAGAAAGAAAGTGGAAAATTGCTAAAGAAATAAAAGCACACACATTTTCCAAAAGATTGTTTGTTTTATAATCAAATTCTTTTTTACATAGACAACTGAAACACACCAGTATTTTGTGCGAAAAATAATTTTTAAATAAACTTTGCTCGTTCTCAATTTTTGTACATTCTGATATACATATGTAACAAGGTTTATGGCACTGTAACCAGGATCAAAGTCATATAAAGGAACAAAACATTTGCTCACATTTATCCTTTCTGAACCAAGCTGGCTGCCATTGCACTATTAGACTTTAAAAATTATTATCTTATTATTAGTGGGCAGCCAACTCTAATTGGTTTGAACACTCAAAACAAACCCCAAATTATTATTGCACAAGAAGCCAGTGAAGGCATATGGCATAGAATGATCAAAGTCCCTTACTGTTAAAACCTTATACCCCAAAATAGAAAAATAGAACTGGAACATGAAATACACCAAATAAATTTTTATCTTCTTCTTCAGTTTGAGTCAGGAGTGTGAAAAGTGCCTTACAGACTTTTTAAGCTGCTCCAATTTCCTTTGCATCAGTGAGCGTTTTGCTAGGTTATCTTTAGCAAAGCCTTTGCAGAATGAAGGCCCTTATGTTTCAGGGAGCTTTCTGCTTTGTTTTGGCTGTTTGTGTTTCATCTTCAACTTAGGTTTCTTCAGTCTATGAACCTGCACAGACTACTTCGCCATAAACTCTACAAGTAGCTGGAGAGGAGGGGAAAATAAAAAGAAAAAAAAAAAAGCCCAATATTTCTTCTTGTTTTTATTTTAAAAAGTAGTCCTTTTGCTCCAAAGCCACCCTGCTCTGTCAGCGTCTGGGAAGGAAATCACAACAGCATCCCAAACATGGCAAAGTTCTTGGATCTTTTTTTAAAACCTTTCCTTACAAAAAAAAAAAAAAGTTTTTATTCACAAAAAGTTTGCCACAAACCCCTCCCTTGAAAGCTAAAAAGAAAAACCCACAACCCACCCATCACTGCCCCAAATCAGGTGAAGCATAGGTTAACCCCTTCACTGACCATCTCCTCACAGCTTCACTGTCACACAACAGTCTCTACGCCAATCAACTTTGGTGTGAGGATTCGTGGTGTAACACCATTATTTAGATCTTCTTCAAACTCCAGTAACTGCCCCATAAAGTTAAGGTTAGGGGAAATGATTGGTCGTTTGCCTTTTACAAATTTATAGGCATCCGTCATGGTCATGCGCGTGTGCTTCATTAAGTACGCGATAACTATGGTGGCAGATCGGGAGACACCAGCCTGGCAGTGGATGAGAAGACCTTTTCCACACTGATGAGCTTCCTCTGGAAACAAGAAAGACAGAAGAACATAAGATTTTTCTAATTTACAAACTGGCAAAAAGCTCAATGCAATTAAGAGTAACTTAATGTGAAAAGTCCCTTTATTTGATTATAAGCACATCAGCATCTCTTCCCCTTCCACTCCAGTCCATCTTCCTTTGGGGTTTCAGAGTGACTGAATGCAAAACACACATGGAGGCCCATGACAAGGCAGCTGGGACTCCACCTCCACCCCTATTGCAATGCCACTGTATTACATCAGCCTCTAAACCTCCTTGTCTTCCACAGCAGGACACCACCTTTTTTCAGACTGAATTGAAATTCTTCAGATTGATTTTTTTTCAGAATTGAATTTTCAGATTCAATTAAAGACAGCACATTGCTTTCAAAGCCCTATTCTTTGAAACTTTTACAAAGCAACTCTTGAAATTAGCTTCAACAGGGCACTCTGCTGTGGTGTCTCTGCAAAAGCAGGAGCTGGATTTGGTTTATATCTCAGCAAGACTCCAGTGGTAAGAGACCTCAAATTCTGACTCCTCACTTGCTGCATTATCATGCTGTGTGTTTTGACTTAGTCACCTTCAGCAGTGTGAAAAGAGGATTTGCCATCCCTGTCTCTTCACAATTCAAGTGCATCATCACATTTTGCTCAATGCTTCCCCTCCAGAGCTTCTCACTGGGAGTGGTGGGGAAAGGATGAGGTGGAGAGGGAGGAAAATGACACCACGTGCACACAATCACACACACAGGCTCTCCACCAAGATACATCACTTAGAGGGATGCAACCTGGGCAGTATTTAAAGAGGACAGAGAGCTCCTGGAACCACATGCTAATAAGACAGAAGAAAGAGGAAAGTCACTACCACAACATCCTCATCTCCCACAGCTTGCTTTTAAAACAGGGGATAAAACTTTCAAGATGTGACATTTCAACATATTTCTTTTGTTTTAATACACAGGAGGGGCATGACTTCAGTTTGCAAGTTTTGGCATGAATCCAGCCCCACCAAGAGTACGGTTCATCCTACCCTACACGTTCAACCTGTATTGTGAAAGCATAAATGAAGCCAACTTCCCTCTAGACATTTTTGCCAGTTAGTATTTCAGAAAGCTGAAACTCTATGGCATTCTGACACACTTTCCCAGAGTTTCTGATGATTTCACTTCCTATGGCTCTAGTCTTAGCTAACCCTGGGTTTGGCTGTGGTTTTTTCACGACATTTGAAGAACCATAGGCCAATGATCTGCTGTTTAAACATTTCCAAATCTTCTCAAATGCAATTTAAAGTTTACCCTGAGGAAGTGAATGCTTTCACTAGTTACTTCCCCAGCTGGCTGAATTTGCTATGGAAAAAAAACCAACCTCTCAATGGAGAAATATTTGTTTATTAAAAACAAAGACAGACCCTCAAGCTGTAATTATTAAAAAGGAAAGTAAAATGGGTTTTGAAACATTTTCTAAGCCTTTTCAGAGTAAGACTGCTTTCTCTGCCCTTGGTAAGGTCATAAGCCAAATATCTTTTAATTGGTTTTGAGAGCTCTAATCCTGCAGTTCATAGTGATGCTGGGTACAGAAATCTCCCTGCCACATCAGAGGACCTCAGAGCTCTGCAATTTCTTTATGTATGTTCAACCTATTGCATCTCCCCATCTTGTTGAATTCAAAGTTTAAGATTTTACTGGATTTCTTGACCCAGCTTTTCTCCCCAAGGGATCAAAGTGAGGTTCCCTTTCCCCTGCCCTCAGAGAGGGCTTTACCTCTACCCTTCACCCCAAAAGGGGTGTTCACCTTCCCATGCACATAGTAATCAGCAGTTTGGGGAGCTGACAGCACTACTGGTAGACCTGGAGTTGGGTTAAGAACACTAGGGAAAATTTGGTTGTAAGGAGAGATTATTTTGTCCTCTGCACTGTAGAGAACAAGCCCAAGGGCTGCTGGTGGAACATCTCAGTGATGAGACTTAAGCTTTAGTGCTGCACTCCATCTGAACTGCAGTGTAAGCAACAACTTTCCTATCTACCTCTACTAAACTAGCATGGCTACACAGACTGCATGCATCAGTGCACAACAACCCTCTGCCCACCAAAACAGAGTCAGACCAGGCTGAAGAGCCCCTGCCCTGCCCAGGCACATGAAATATAAGAATACGCTGAGATTGGACCTCCTGTCCTAGGACCGAATCCCACAACTAGATCCATGCTGAGCCCAAGAGCACCCCAAGAGCCAGCACAAGCAGGACTGAGTTTCAGAGGAGCCATGTACCCACACGCTCACTCAAGGAACATAAACACCGTCTGAGGGCAGGGAAGAAGACAGCTCTGTGTCAGCTTAAACAAGTCCACCTAAACTGTGTCCATTGTCTCATCCTCCACTATTGAGTCTGAAGTATTGGATGAGACTAGCCCAGCCTCAGCATAAGAGAATTATACACCAGTTGTGTCCACCCCCAGCATATTTCAGAAAAACTCTCAGGACACGTACTTGTGCTGGAGAAGCATATATGGACATTCATTACACTGCAAAAGGCACTGCAGGGAACTGTGCCCACAGAGGGGCAAGGGAAGGTTGTCCTCAAAAGCTTTCAATATGATGTGCTGATGTCCTCACTGACCAGCCCTACTGAAAGAGGCCATCTGGATTTGGCCTAGATGACCAAGCAGAAGTGACCAAAACTCTAAACTTGGCTGAGGGTTGTGCTGTGTGGATCATAGAGAGGTTCACAGCAATGTCGGTAATGTTGCTGGTTCATTTCTTCAGCAACCTCCCCAATGTCAGATGGAGCTGCATGTCTGTGGTGATCTCTCACACAACCTACAGGATTTTGAGGGTTATTAATACAAGTCTTCATCACTATCCACACATCCACACATACACTCTGAAGTTCTAATAGTAGAACAAGTGAAGTGTGAAAGTTTGTCAGATTTCTCATGAAATTAAGTTAGGAAAGACTCAGCCATCATTAAAAATAGTTACTATGCAAAATTGGCTGGAAGCCACTCTGGAAGCTAGGAATGCAAAGGAATTGGGAAAAGGGATGACAAAAATCTCAGTTTTGTGGGGTGTCCTGAATTTTGAGGCCTAGAGGTTGGCATCAATGGGCAAAATTGTACCCCCAGGTTACTTAACTGGATATGCCAGAGAACAAGTAGAAATAAGAGATGCTCAGCACTTTTGACAATCTGAACAAAGGTAAGTATGGCCTAACACAGCCTTCAGGGTAGTTAAAGCATAACATTCACTCTAGATTCTTACAACAGGCAAAAAAAAAAAAGGGAGTATTTCTAGTCGAGGGTAGTTACCAATGAACTCAAAAGCCTCTTCAAAATACTGCCTGAGATTCTGCTTGTTGCTGTCAGTGGCTGGGAGCCGCTTGTAGTTGAACATGCCTTTCTCATAATGGTACAGGGGCAAGTGGGTGGTCACATTGATTACATAGCCTATGTTCATCCTCTGCATTTTCTCCAAGTCCTGGGCATCATGCTCATTTCCGAGGAAGAGGAAGGGCAGGATGGGGGTGAGCTCAGCGTTCTCAATGTCTGGCGTGGTAGGGATGGACTGAGGTAGCGTGGGGGGCACAGCAGATGCGCCGCCCCCTCCTCCCCCATCTGGGCACTCTTGCAGCTGGAGGGAGTTATCACAGAGGTTTTCATGGTTCTGCTTGAAACCGCTGAGTCCTCCTGGGAAGAGAGACCAAGCAGATATTTTGGTTAGACACTCCAAGGTCAGTAACGCTTTGAACCCACCTTTTTTCAGAGCACACGCTGGGCCCACTAGGACTGCAGCTGGCTCTATTATCCCCACCACCACTGTCATGGTGACCAACACTGGACACAGCCACCAACAGCAAGGGTGGCATCCATCAGTGGCACACATTGTCGTCCACTCCACGAGGCTGATGGTGCCAAGGAACAGACTCTCAAACATGCCTCTGTGCAACACCAGTCAGTGCGCTGGGGCTGACTCACCTATGAGCCCATAGGAGGAAGCAAAGGGCAGGGGAAAGAAAGAAAAAAAAAAGACAGACAAAAGGCATTTTTTCCAAGAAGGCAGACATCACCAAAACTACAAGCAAAATGGACTAACAGCACACCAAAGCAGAGCAGTGAGCCAGCTGGGACAGTCTTTTAGCATTACCTGTCCACAGCAGATTTGCCTGCCAGGAGCAGCCCTGCAGGGGGATCCCCCATCCCACACCCCCAGGAAGGGGTGGGTGCAGCTCACCCCAGCATCGCTCTGGGGGATGGTATGATACACACTTGTGCAGCCAAACAACAGAAGAGACGACCACTGCTGGTAACCTAACAGCAACTGAAGTGCTCACTTAACATGTGGCAAACAGCTCTCCTTTTTCTGTCCTGGTTGCCTGAAAATATCTAGCAAAAGTTATTTTTAGGACATTAACATGGATTGGGAACTGGATCCAATGGGGGAGGGAGAAGGCACTCTTTTGGCTCGTGCCTCCCCTGGCTCTATCGCAGGTTTTGCTGGCTTTTTCAAGCAGCGTTTCCCCCCCCCCTCTGCCTCCCGGCCTTTATTTTCCCTGTCCAGGAGGGTGGCTCCGCAGAACTGGAGAGAAGCAAACCTTCTTTCTACACCTCATTCGGCAATTACATCAGCCCCAGGCTCCCCACCTGCCTGGTTTCCATAGCGATTACACAAAGCACACAATGACATCAGCTGGCATGACATCAGCTCTTTGAGCGAAAACAATACAAGAAGAACTACTTTGTGTAAGGCCTTTGGTAGGAGGCAGCATTCCTAGGAGCCGCTGATGTAATGCTAACAGGTGGCTCCTCCAAAAGAAAAAGGCGGAAAGAGAAGAAATGTAATGATATATCCCACCCCCCTCCTTGCTCTCAAAAGCACACGTTTGTGTTGTACCAGGACACGGAGTCATGCACCGCATCCAGACAGGCCAAGTGTTCAGACTCAATTGCACTTTGTTAAATGCAAGCCCAAAAAACAGCCCAGGAGGGGGGGAAGAGCTATGCTAAAGTTACTAGAAAGAGCTACACTAGCCAAAATAAATGCTGAATGTCACCATCCTGCTAGGTTTTGGGGTTTTTTAAAAATAAATAAATCTGAGGTTGTCTTTTCCATGCTCTTTCACAGTGATCTGGCAAAGGAAGATTTTATAACAGAGAAAAACACGCTGTCACACAGGCTCTGGATCAGATACAGCAAAGGACTTCCACACCTGCATCTCAAGTGCTGAAACTCCAAACAGCCATGTACCTGCACACAGGTACCCTGCATGTACCTCAGTGCCCTACGGAGTACACGACAGGAACAAGGTACCCAGACCAGGTCACAGCCATCTGAGCCCCTCTAATACAAGTGCCCTTTTTAACAGCCAGACTCCTGTTCTTCACATGCTGTTAGTAACTCACTTTCCCAGAAATCCTTGAATCACCCACAAAACAAAGTATCCTCCCCCACCCCAAAGCACGCTTGTCTTCAGCTGTTTCCGCTGTTTATAGGATACAGAGCAAACACATCTGCCTTAAAGATCTCTACTCAAAGTTGTGATAACGGGGTAGTAGGACAGAAGGTAGAGCAAGGACAAAAATCTGAACTTGACTGCTAACTGCATCACCTGGCCTTTACAGGGTCTGAAAAGTCTTCCTAGTCCACTCAAGAAAACAAACAACACTATGGTCCCCAAGCTGAAGATGTTTGAAGTCTCATTCAAAGACAGCCCCGGCCTAGAGTCTGGACCAAAGGCTAAGCCCTAACTCACATTCCCATCCTTCTGCACAGACAAACAATCCATTCAGATTAAATACTGCTATTTAAACAATGAGCAGAGCATGGTGGGACTCAAGAAAACCCCTGAAGAATAAGCTGCTTTAGTGACTTCAAAGTCAACACTCATTTTCTACCTCTCCTGCACCCTTCTGGGAGTAATTTGCCATAGGCAGAGGTACAATCCCACTGCTTCATCACTCAGGTGTGGACACACCGATGATGTGGCATGCACTGTCCTGCTTCACTAGCTGCCTTGTAAGATACAGTAAAGCTGGAAAATCTAGAGCAAGCTCTTTGCTAACCACCTGTGTCCTACTTTTGGCGCCTCTGCCTGCACTGTTGGACAGAAGACACTACTACTCCTGTTACCAACTCTTCCTCAGCAAGAGCTTTGGTCCAGCAAATGAGAACAGGGAGGAGAGGACAAGAGACCATTTCATTGTGCAGAGCTCTTCTGTTATCACCATATCCAGCAAAGATTAAGAGGTGCAGGGAAATCCCCACCACTCCAGCAGGAGCATCAGGCCAAAGGATAAGGCGATCCCAAATACGCCATGTGGAAGGCACCCAAACAAGTAGAGTAGCTAAACATACAATAGCTTCACCCAGAATTTCTTTCCTAACATTCACCAGCGAAGAGGTCACCTTCCTTAATGTCAGTCCACATCCCCCCCTCTCTCCTTGTTCTCATCCCTCATATGGGTATGGAGTTAAAAAGTCAATTCAAGTATATTTAAAGTACCATACCCAAGCAAGTCTCAGAGCAAATGTCCCTGAAACAACATGCTATGGGGAAAGGATTACTAATCTGAAGTGTCTTGGACACGTGAGCAAGGGAAGACTGGACAAGGACACTAGTACCCAGAAAAGATTCAGTAAGATGTAGTCATGAAGGAAAGCTGAACTCTAAAGCCAACAGGAGAAGCTTAGCTTGGATCTGCACTGCCATATGAATCATGCAGGTCCCAAAACAGGACTCAGATACCCCATGAGCACTGTTCCCTTAATCCACTCCTCCCACATCACACATGATCCTTGCTCCTAGTTGGTTTATGAGGCACTAGTGTAATTTAAGTAGAGTTCACACACGCACAATAGTCAGGTTTTTTCAAAAGTTTATGAGACTTCACAAAAAAGATTCCAGGGAAGTTCATTATGACTAGTCAAAAGAGTCACAGAGGGATGGACTTTTCACATGAAATTAAGTACAATGTACAGGGTATTCAGGTGCACTTGTATTCCTTTAGCAAACAGCTGCTATTTCAGCATTTAAAGTCTCCATGCAGTGGGGGAGAGGAGGTGGGAGAGACAAGGCTATACCCAAAGAAGAAGGCAACACACAGCTACAGCAAGCCTGTTCTAAGAGTTGATTCAACTAAACTCAGTAAGGACCACCATCACTGCTACTGCCAGCAACTCCAGATCACATGGAAGCTCAAGGCATGGATGCAGAGACTCCACTCATGGCTGTAACAGAAGCAGTTTTGCAATTCAAGCTGCTTAAGCCTTCCCAAACCTCAGACAAGGAGGAAATGTTAAGGAGGGCAGTAACAGGGAGTCTGGGGGAGAAGCAAAACCTGGCAGAAGCCTCTCACTACTGCAAGAGTAAGCTGTATTTTAAAAGCAACTTTTCAGCTGCTATTTGCAATATGCAAAACACCCTCATATATAGGCAGTCTAAGCAGAGAGATAATGTAATATATACCAGGAAAGACCATTAGCATGCACAGCAGTGCAGTCTCAACAACAGCCATGAAGCCTAGACTCAGCTGTAAAGCCCCTTCAATGACAAACCAAAATGCCAGCAGCTAGATAAGCCACCAATGTTCAGTTTTACAGCATGTCATGCTTGTAACCTATCTTTTCTAGCATTGAACATATCATTGTGCTTTAATAACAAAAGTGTCGTGAAAAGCCTGATGATACACTGGCTGGTGTATCCAGTCAGTTTGATACAGCTCATGCATGGGTACAGAGAACATCCCAAGTGCTTTTGTGCACACTCTGCTCCAGAACAGCTGCCAGGCAAGTTTAAAGGGGGGGCTGAACGTACCCAAATCCAGATGAAGGGTATACAAGGATGCCCAGCATGCTGGGGAGCCCACAGTGTTTCTTCCATAAGGAAATGATTCAATGAAATGGGACCTGCCATGGCAGGTGGCCTTGCCTGCTCTCTAGTGAAACACAACAGAAGACTGAGGACAGTTCTTGCTCACCACTGGTGTGAAGAGCCAGAGATTTTTGCAGTTATAACTGCATGACATATTCCACCATCCTGCCCTGCCAAAACAATCAGTGAGCAACAACAGACTTCGGATTGTCCGATACCTCAAACCCTGTAGAAAGTTTCAAGTCAGCACCATACATGCTCCAGCTATTCAGACTTGTTTGTTCCAAGTTCTTTGCAGCCATCTGCCCATAAACTTCTCACTTAGTGCTCCTCAAAATCCCCCACTGAGCAGCACCCAGGCAGCAGCTGCACACATTTCCCAGCTCTGAAGCCACCCAGGAGCCTGGGGCTTGCACCAGCACTACAAGGCCAGGTGAGCAGCTGGGCAGGAGCCAGAGCAGCTCTAAACAAGTAAAAAAAAAAAAGAGACAAGCAGCATGGTGCTTGTATAAAAAAAAACATGCCAAAGATGGTGTCTGTCATTTGTCATCAGAAGAGGGCAAATATGACACAAAACATGGCAGAAACTAGGCAACCAGCTTTCACAAGGGACCATGACCATGCAATGGAAACAATCATCTTTAAAGGAAGCAAGGAAAACAAAGCTTACCTGCATACATTTTATACAAGCGCTTTTTTTTTTAAAAAAAAAAAAAGACTGGGAATTAAAGTACAAGGAGTACAGTAACACCTGCCCTCCTTCTCTGTGTTTTCATTGGCACCTCTTTGAACCATCACTGCTGCTCTATGGCTGTGTGACTACATAGAAACTAGGATTTGGGTTTACAGTATGTTCTGGTAAATTTGCAATGTTTCCTATCTGTAAACAGGCTCTTACCCCACAGCAAAGAGCAAGTGACCTTGTTCCCTCCACAGTAAGAGAGTTTACTGAGAGGCAGTTACCGTGACATTCCCTCACCATAAAGCAATACCTTTGCATTACCTCACTGGTGTGGCCATACTTTGATCTGAGCATGGCAGGTACTGGGTGTTCCTGTTACGATTACAAACAGGAACATATTTTTATACATGACAGACTGCAGATGCAGGATCCACATTTAGACAGAACACGTGGTCCCGGGAGACAAACAGACCTTTTATACAGCTTTCAAAGCTGTCCAGGCAGATTTCTGGATCCGCTCATCCTCGATTACAATAGCACAAAGCCATCCCAAAACAAATAAAACCAACACACACACACAGGCACAACAAGAACAGAAATCCCAGGATGCTGTAAAGTATCAGCAGAAGAGAAAGGTGATTGGTATATAACTTCCTCTCCTCTTGAGTCACTCAGCTCGAACGGGGGGCAGCAGAGAATTCAGCAATAGTGAAGCTGTGGCCACCAAAAGCTTCACTCGCTCAGGAACAAAGCCAAGTTTTAAAACACCCACTCAGCATGCGCACTGTCAGTACCGACACAGCAAACCGAGCCCCTGCGGCTGCATTTGGGTGTGTTTAAGGTCGAAAAGTTACAAGTGAAGATCTGCTGTTCAGGACAGAGGTATTTGGACAATTGGTGCATATCTGTTTAAGACAACGCTTTGAATTTGTACAAGTATAGCCTATTCCTTTAAACCTGTGACCTCATTTATTTACATTACTGCAGAAAAGCACTGCCAGAAGCAACAGCTGATGACAGTCTCATGTATTTTTCCACTAAGACAACAATTAAACTGCTCCTGTGTTATTAATGAAGAGATGACTGTGTCAAGTTGATTCAAAGTGCAGGATGCCTCAAGGTTAAGCAAACATGACTTAACCATGTAAAAATAGAGCACAGGTACTGCCAGCTGCTTCACTCACCTGGTGCTGCACCTCTTTCCCACCCAGCTAGGAGAGTCCAGGCCCTAGGACCACCCTTCTATGCCACATTGCCATCAGTGCCTGGGGGTCTTGCTGCAAGGTGGCATGCTAGTGCCGAGCCAACACTGCTCTACTGCTAGGGCTGCTCCTGTACCATGGCAGGGCATGTTGTGGACTGTAGCACCATGCTCAAGTGAAGTATACATACCTTTAAGCACCATGCTTGCTTATCTTTTTTTCCTTACTGTCACATATTCCTCCCCATTGGCTCAGGCTAGAGTCCCCACCACCTTCAGCAGGTAGATAGCATCACTTTTCTTGTGCTGACCTTCACATGACAAGTTGACAGAGGGCCAAGGCTGGCTGAGCTTATTTGGAGGCAGTGGCTTGTCCCTCGGTCACAAGTATATGGTAGGAGTGCTTTTCCACACAAGGGGAACCAGCAAGCTCCAGCACAGAGGGACATTGCTCCCCATCCAACACAGGCTTACTTTTGGCAGAAAATCCATCGCAGCTTGCTTGCTTGCTTCCACCAAGGAAAAAAGGAGCTGTACAGGGTGAAGTAGAATTCAGACAGTATAGGCCAAATCCACTCCCAGGATGTGGACAGCCATGCAGACCATCTCTTTGTACCACCAACCAGCACAGCCATGTCTGCAGAAGTTTATGGCCATGCACAAAGGATCTTTTATATGGGCCACAATGAAACCAAAGAACCACCACCTTATCTCCAACACCACCAGATGACATGGAAAGAGTAAAAGCAAAAGAAATGCACCTATCTTCTGCAGTACTCCCTTGGCCTTAAACAGTGGTAGATCTGCTGGGTACCAAAGGCACAAATAGGGATGCACTGGGAGTGCACCTATAGAGCACAAGAGCTAAAATCACTTTGTAGCAGATCTAGCCATCACACCTTCCTACAGATGTTGCTGGCACCATTTTAGCCATAGCAAAAATGGTTCATGGTACATACTGGGGATCACTCTCTGCTTATCCAGAGGTACTGAACAAAGGGAAGTTAAGTTTCCTAAATATCACAAGACAGCCACTTCCCTCACCCAAGCAGTGTTCCACTTGCTGTAGTAAAGAACTGTGCGTCCCACACCTCTTCTAAAGCAACAGGGCTAATCCAAGCAGGATACTGTAGGAGTGTTCCTACTCTCCAAGACAAATGTCCTCCTCACCACAGCTCCTGCTGAGCTGTGCTCAGGGCTGCCCCCCCTGCTGCAGAAAGAGTGACACAGTTGAAAATATCGTATGTGGCCCATGCAGCAGGAAGCTGAGATGAGAAGGGCGAGTCCCTTCTGTCAAAAGGGGTGGGGACCTATCAGACCACACTCACCTAGGTGACATTAGGAGTTGCTCCTTCGATTTCAAGGAAATTGTGGTTTGGGTTTTTTTTGTTTGTTTTAAAAACACTGGAGGGAGACTGATGTGAGGTCAAGCCCACAACAGAGGGGAGCCCATCCTTCTGCAGTACAAGGAGACCACAGTGACACCAGGAGTGCTTTACACATTACCATTCCTGCTGTTAAAGAAAAGGGGGAAAATAAAAAAATATATCCTTTCACAACCTAAATATCCACATTTACCTCAACAACCCACATTGCCCCCCCAGCTTTGCAAAACCAAAGGCATAACTGAAGATTTTTCTACTTCTACGGCTACTAGCAAGTAGAATAGATCTGACTTGCTGGTGCTGCAAGCTTATTTCTCATCTGTCTGCAGGAGGCTCGAGAGACCCATCACAGGGTTTCTTTCCCTGTTGCCCACATGGCATTCAGCATCAGCCTTACCGCAAAATATTAAGTTTTAAACAAATACAAAAAAGTAAACATAGTTCATAAAAAAAGCTTCCAGCTCGATACACTCAATCTAATCTAGTCTCTCCCTCTCATCGAGCTGCCAACGGCACTTCAAAAAAAGGCAAAACCCTGCATTCCACAGAACTTGCAAGGTCAAGTTTTTTCCATGTGGGAGCTATCCCACAAGGTCAGTTTGTACACACATCCTGGCCTAGAGAAGTTGCAAGCACATCCTTGACACAACTGCTTTCAGGTCCCTTTAAAAGTCAAGAGCATGACACCAGATAAAGAGGAAAGGCTTCCCCTCAGCGTCGAGGCATGTACACGCACTTTTGCATTATTTTTAATTTCATCTCACTACAGCTCACACCCCTCGCCACAGCACATCCTCTCCTATTGGCCTTTGCAGTCCCTGCTCTTGTCTACTTCCATTTTGTACTTCGACACCAGGCACAGTGCAGCCAGCTGCCCCAGGGACAGGTCCCAGGGAAGCAGGAGAGGGGACACTGAAAGTACCTTCCCATACCAGGCTGTGCCAAGGGATGCTAGCTCCGCTCTCAGCTCCTCCCATCTTCACTCAGCCACTGTCACCTTCTCTGCCCCCCACACCCGAACACCACTTGCTTCTGCCCACCATCAGTTCTCATCTCTTTGCTTTTCTGAGGACCACTAGATCATTCAAATTAGTTCCAGGTTTGTTTTCTGTTGGAGTAAGGTTTTTTTCATGGTGGTGTGGTTTTCTTGATTTGTTTTTCTGAATCTGCTGCTAAGGAACCTTCCCTGGGATTTTATTTTTCCCATTGTGGTCTTTTTTCCTCAGACCCTAAGTTTGAGGCCCAGGCCATCCATGCAAGTCACACACCTCCCTTTCCTGCCTTACTCATCAGCTCTTCCAAGAGATGCCACTAACACTTCTGGACTACTCGCTCACCCATCCAGAAGCTGCTGTGAATATTTCTGGACCGCATCTCTGAATTCAAGGTAGTGATTGCAGCTTTGTAACATGAAGTGCCCCTATACTGGGTGAGCGCAGAGTCTGCCCACTTAAAAGAGAAACAGAAAATTCACAGGAAAACAAACCACATGACAGCATCCTTCAGAGTGCTTAGTTACCCTCGGGGAGTGGTCAGGAAGGGGAAAGAGAAGGCCTGCCCTCAATTTTGGTACAAGGATTAAGCTATATAAGAACGTAAAATCCCACATCTCAAACACACTATGGTGACGATTCTGCAGTGACAGACGAGGGTTGGTCTTACTCTCCCTGGAGGGCAAGCGTTTACAGCAGAAACTCAAAATTAGACACATTACAACTTCTCATAGCAAAAGTATGCGTTCCCGTGGGGATGTAGGCTAACATGAAGTCCAATTAAATAATCACTGGAAATGTCAATGTAAACCCTGAAGGAATACATACTTCTACTGTGAAATGCTCCCACTGGAAATTGTATTAACAAAAAGGTCATCAAGAAACACTAAAGCTATGTGCAAAGAAGGCACGGGAGGTGAGGGCAGGAGGGAACAGACTATTTTAATGCAATAAAGATATCACAAATGGTTTTACATTGACAAAAGTTTATTTTCACAGACAGAGGTAGAGCAGACCAGACTTGCCCAAAACACCCAGGTTTGGGTTTTTTTTTTTAACCTATTACCAATTCTGTCCCTGTTCATCACCATGTGCACCCCTCAGGCCAGTGGCCAGTGTGATCACACACCAGGGCAATGCAGAGGGCTTTGGCTCAGCACCTCTGAAGAGGGAGAAGGGTCCCAGCACTGTGTCAGATATCTAATCTGGGATGCGTAGGAGTGGACATTTCTGTTTAATTTGCATGTTTCAGAGAAAACTGACATTTTCATGGTTTAGCCATCCATTTATTCACTTTACCCTTTTAAGGGCAACCTCTTCAGGACAGCTTCTTTCTGATGACATAGCAGGCGGCTTTGCTTCTTCCAAGGATGAACACAGGCGCTTTCCCAGTCCAAATCTCCATATCAGAAACACAAGCAACATTGGCATTAATATGAAAGGAGAACAGGGTGCTGATTAACCACACCAGCATTTAGGAGTGCCATCCACTCCTCCTGGACCTAACTCTTTTTAAAGTGAAGAGTTTCTATCCTTTTGGTTAGAAATAATATTTGACACTTTGCAGCAAGGTATTTCAAAGCACATGAGGAAAACCCAGAGATAACAAAGGGTTGACATATGCCAGTGCCACACTACCCAAAAATAAAAGCAGCAAACTACTGGAAGTAGCATGGTACAAGCCAGTGTCCACACTGACACAAACTTCAGGACCAGCCCTGCTGGCACTTAAACCTAATCTTAATCATCAGGGAGCCAAGGCTAGACCCTAAAAACCCCAAAGAGCAAGAGAAAGTTGACCCAGTTTGCATCCATATACTCGAGAGTCATGGGAAGAAAAAAACAAAACAAAACAAAAAACCCTCCAATATATTTACAGAATGCAGAGCTAAATAGCAATAAGACAAGGAATCTCTTCAGCCAGAGCAAAACCAATGTGGTTCTCCCAGTCCCCACAGATGAGTTAACACTAATGCTTCCCAGGAAGCATAAGCACTGCATTATCCCTCAACAGAGAAGTCATGCTGTCATACAGGACTAACACAGACACCTATGAACCTCTGATTAACCTCAAGTTAAACAATCACAGTAAGGAGATTTGGCATAATGAACTGGAGACAACCAATTTGACTGGTATGACAGAAGCTTGCAAGTTATCTTCTATTTCCAAATGTTGTCAAGCCATTGTGAAAATATATATATATATATATGATAATTCACGTGTGGACAACGAGTAACATTTGTTCTTCCTATTACCTTTAATTAGAAGTGGTTCTTCTCTGTTACAGTGAATCAAATGGGAATTAACCTATGCATGCTGTAGACTTGAAACCTAGAGCATAGTAAAAGAGTTGGAAACAATGTGTTCACATCACTTAATTATTATTTCTAATTTCCTCCTTCAAAGCCATTGTCTTGGAAACAGAGTGACACGTATTAGTAAACCAGCATCTGTCCCTGCAGGAACAGCAGCTCCCAAGCTCTCCCACCCACTAAGTGCATTCACATCCTCCAGCAGAAGGTGACTTATGGTCACCCCAACTGCACCAGCCCCAGACCCCCCTGGTGGGGACAGCCCAGTGCAGGGACACAAGGGCTGGCTGGACCCAAGCCAAGGGAGCTGTGGGCAAGGTTGAGCTAGCTAAGCTTAGTGTTGCCCCAATCCGCAGCAATCAGAGGCTTGTTCTTCAGGACAAGAGAGACTAGGTGGCACCTAGACCTACAAAGTCCCAGTTGCTCCCCACAGACTTGCTGGCTCAGGTCTCCCTGCACACACTCCCCTGGGAGTGATGACATGCTCTTAGGGACACCACTAAAAAGAAGTGCCAGGAGATCATAAGCTTATGCCCCTTCTGGATCTTGGTCCCTTCACTGGAAGTGGAACTTCCCTTTAGAAAGGAGGTGACCTGCTCTCCCAAGTAGAGAAAGACATGAAAATGATCCTTGAATTTTTAAAAGAATAAAAATCCCCTAGAGGCAAATCAGAGCCTACAGTTTATCACTTTAGCAAAGACGCAATGTTAAGGGAGGAGGGGAAGGGGGTGCTTGCAAGTCTCTCTCCAACACCTGTGTTTTTCCAGGGTACCACTGTGACCATGGATGAACCTGGGTCAACCATGTTTAATGCTGATGGCAATAGAGATGAACACAGTATTACAAACTGTGCAGAGAACAGAAAAAGAAAACCCAGACATTAAAATGACTTGTCTAAGGCCTCACAGCAAGTCTGTTGTGTGTGCTTAGTCACAAATCAAGAGAATAACCATTGCACAATTATCCCAATACCAAGATTACGCCCTTCCTGCACCACATGGGAGACAGACTTACTTCTCCCATCTTCCCCTCTCTCCTTCAAGCCCTAAAATGCTGTGGTACAGTACAGAACCAGGTCAGAGACCACTTTCTGGAAGGACACATGATCCTGGGGAACACACACCTTTCAGAACAGAGGAAGACACACCAAAACCAACCTCCAGAGGGCTGAGATGCTTCTAGGCATGAGGTTGCCTTAATCATAGATATTAAATGAAGCAAAGAGTTTTCTGAACTAAAAAAAAAAAAATCACAAGGCATTAAAAAAGATATATATATATATATCCACAGCTTCATTGCTGAAGCTACTAGAGCACAGAACATCTATCAACCACCCTGCACGGAGACCATGAGCACACCAGGACTTTCCAGCTGCAGAAATAACCCTTCTGAACCCCTCTATGCCTCCTGCTCACAGCAGCACCCCATTCTGCCTCCACACAGGGTGATTTGAGACTCACAGTCAGGACCGGTGGCCATACCTAAAGGCACTGGTGCAGGCATGAGCTTTGCCATCATGCTGAAGTACCTCTGCGATGAAGACAGGCTGAAAGAGTTGGGGTTGTTCAGCCTGGAGAAGAGAAGGCTCCAAGGAGACTTTATAGCACCTTCCAGTACCTGAAGGGGCCTACAAGAAAGCTGGAGAGGGACTTTCCACAAGGGCATGTAGTGATAGAACGGTAATGGTTTCAAACTAGAAGAGGTTAGATTTAGACTAGATATTAGGAAGGAATTTATTGTGTAGATGGTGAGACACTGGAACAGGTTGCCCAGGGAAGTTGTGGATGCCCCCTCCCTGGAAGTGTTCAGGGCCAGGTTGAATGTGGCTTTGAGCAACCTGGTCTGGTGGGAGGTGTCCCTGCCATGGCAAGGGGGTTGGAACTAGATAATCTTTAAGATCCCTTCCAACCCAAACCATTCTACGATTCTATAATCACCAGTATTCATAGGATCAAGCCTAGGTGAAAGGCAGCCACCTGAAAGACCTGCCAGCTGAAGGTAAAGCAAGTACAATGCTCAAGACAGCACCTTTATCCAGACTCCTCAGCAGGACTCTTTGCCAGCTCTGACTTTTAAGGGAGGAAGGGAAAGGTGACATCTGTGATTTCCATCGCTCTTTCAGCTGAAGCTTATCAAACACCTTTGCGGTAACAATAATATCAAAAAAAAGTTTAACTTTTGCAGTACAGAGCAGTTTTTTTTGTTTAAAAACACTGAAGACAGATTCAGATGAGTATCTAGAAACAAAACTCCAGGCAAACAACTGCTCACAGTAATTCAGGTCAGCCTTGTGATTTCTGTAGCCAGCACTCTCCCAGGCCCACCAGACACTTCCCAGCAGGGCCAATGCACCACACAATCATATCTTATGTGCAAAGGGACAATGCATTAGGTCATCTTCATAGATTAACATAATCTATTTCTTTAAACAGCATGACTTCTATAGCCCTGCAAGCCCATGAAGAGTATTTGAGAAATGTTTCTCTCCCGATTGGCTGGTAAACATGCAAAACAGACAAACATTAAGACTGTGTGCATGCTACTCCTATTTATAGCATTTCTTCAATTCAGAGTTGGCTGCATAAATAAATAAAAAAATTATAATGTGGCTCTTCAGAGTAAAGAAAGAGTCATAGCCTGAAGACAAGTGGTTGATTCCCCACTTCAAATACATTGTAAAGCCAAGGTAATCTCACTAAAAACTTTCGTGCTCCTAAGTGTACTAAAAGCATTGGCTGCTGCTTTGGAAGGAAAACAGCGTATGTATAGGCCCTAAAAAAAAAAAAGTCTATCTGTATTAGTTAACATCCAGATACCACTCAGATCTCAAATACAGATACTCTTCCACCCTGAGCCTCTCAAAAAGGCCATGCTCACCTTAAGAGCCAGAAGACACATCAGCAAGCAACTCTACAAAGATTTTACCAATAGAGTGTCTCACCTCCAAGAGGGTAAAGGTAGCACGAGGCATGTCACTAAATTATAACCCAACATCTACTTACCAGGAACACTGCAGGGAATGTCCCCCCAGTTTAATCAGAGCCAGATGTTACCTGACAACCATCAGAGATATTTGCCTAATGTAACAGTTTGCTTCTTGACTCGTAGTTTGGTTTTGAAGGGTGTGAGAAGCTGAAGAGCTACAAAAAGACTAAATAAAAAATCTCTCCTTCCTGTTCCTCTCTTTCCAAGGCAGTGTCATTGCTCTCTTCCCCCCCAGGGACTATTAAAATGTGGCAGGCACTGCGCAAGCCAGCACTTTGACCTCTGGGATGCTGTCATTTGGGAGGAAATGCTACAGTTTCCATTACTGTTGAACAGGCAAAGTTTAGAGGTACACTCAGAAAGATCCCCATGAAGTACAGAAAAGAATCTGGTATCCAGCCACACTATTGACCCAATTTATCTGTAAGCAAAAGGGATAGACACGTACAACCAATTTTTAAGTGTTATGGCCAATAATATTATTTATTCCAGTGGAGAAATATTTTTTTAAGCTCCAGCAATCCAAGTCTGAAAACTCAAGATGAAATCTCAACCCTAGTAGAGTCAGCAGAAGGTTTTTTCCCTGGTGACTGATGGGGTCAAATTCCCTCTGCAGCACAGAGGGAACGCATTTCAGTTTTAAACATATTGAACCTTTCACATGCATTACCTAACACTTAAAATACACATTTCCCTATTACAACCATGACCTAATAATTATTCAGTGGAGATCTCTGGTGGAAATACGTGCCAGGCACATTTCGTTGGCCAGCCAGATTTGTTGACCACTGCATCAAGTTTTACTCTCAAACACACTTGTGCAGTATAATCTAATCACTGACACTGTTAAGTTACATAATTAATAATAATAATTAATAATGTGTTTGCCACAGATTATGACCAGGTCAAGTATTCCAAAGGCTGTTGATCATAGTATTTCACATGAACACGTGAAAACATAAAACAGGTACTTATTCCTTTTATAGGTGCCTTGGTCCCTTCATGGTTGTTTCAACTTCACTGATATGTGACTTCAGTGTGGTAAGAGATCTAAAGCTATTCTTAGACTGTGGCAGAAAGCATGAAGTGGTTTTCTGGCAGGTCTTATACTCCCTGCTATAATGAGAGCGAGTCCCTTCATTTATTTTCCTGTTAGATGAGCAATGAGAAGACTGAAAGGCAGGGCATAAATAAGCTCCTCAGACCAGGAACAAGAACAGAGAAACAACCAGCTGTCACCACCACCAGCCAGTTCCTCCCCATCCCCCTTGCAGCAGTATGGCCATCAGTTTGCAGCACACGGGGGGGGAGAAGGATTATTTGCCAAATTATGTTTTGCACCTCTGCTTTTGAATTTGGTGTTTTCTTACAGTCAAAACACAGAAGCCTTTAAAAACTGAACACAAGGCTCCAGCAGGTTCACAAGGCTCCTGCTTCTGGGGCCCGAAGGCAGAGGAAGGGCAGGATGAAGACAATACCGCTAGACAACGGCCAGGGAGACAAAGGCAACTCCTCTTCTGTTAAAAGCTGTTTAAATGTATTGGCAAAGATGCTTTATTTTTTTTTTTTTTTTTTTTCATTTGTAGATTTTTTGGAAAAGAAATGCTCAACTCCAAACCTAAACATTTCATTATGGGTAAAATAATGCTTTCCATCTGAATGCAAATGAATTTCCCACTTCCTACTTTCAGGTCCCAGTAGCAAACTCAAGCATACAAAACCGTAAGACCCCAGGCCACTTTCACAATGAGCTGAGCTGCTCAGGGAAGGCTGAGGTGCCTCACTGTTGGGCTTGCAGGAGGGAAAGGGGCACAACCACACCAAGGAGGGCCAAGGCTGCTGAACCTGCCCGTGGCCACACTGCCACATTCATCCTCCCCAAATTCAGCAACAGCTTTGCCATTGGCCTCAAGCAGAAGGGATGCTGGGCTCACATCACTGGTTTCTCCTCCCTTCCCAATACCAAGCAAAACAAAAAAATCCACATCCACAAAAATGGAGGCCTTTTGGTTTCAGTAAGCATGCAATACCATGGTCTAGTACAAAGGTCTGTGGGTGCAGGGGGCAAATATGACTTATTCCTGTTTTCTATACAAAGAGACTGAGCAGCAGCTTCAGTCCTGACAGCTTAGGCTTCTAGAACCCATGTAGCAGCACTGTGAAGTACATGATGCTTTTTTTCCTCTTTGTAAAAATACGGGCTTTATGCCTGTCTCAAGTGCTGTTGTACCTTGTGAGCAAAGAAATAAGCAAACCTTTGCTTCTTAAGAGCTTAAATCAAAATTATGCAAATGTTATATTTATGGTAAAAAAAAAAAAAAAGTGCTCAGTGTTAAAGGAAGCAGCAAGAGAGGCATGGATAAGAAGGGAACAGCACAGGTCTTAAAATCCCCCCATATCACAGCATACATAAAACCTCAACACTCTTGTCACAGTGCTAGTTTATATACTGGTCTACTACATTAAAAATAAATCAGGACATCTCTTTTTAACTTGAGCCTAATAAGGTGTCCCATATGTACATTTATCTATAGATCACAGGCTGGCCTTTGGAAATAGCAGAGTTTCGCTACTGCTTAAGACAACTCGGGCACCTAAAACCTAAATGCACGCAGGGCCACATTGCTACCCCAGCATGCTGCAAGCCAAAGCTGTAACTCAGCCCTTTGCCGATCATATTTGCCCCACAACACGACACCGTGCCACAAAAACAGCAGCAGGGCCGTGGGCTGACAGGCAGCACCAAACATGGAGAAGGTGGCACCGGATCAGGGGGACATAAACTTGGACAGCCAGGCTAGCAACCAATGTTTGCAAACACAACACAGGGGATCAGATGGTCTGGCAATAAATTAGGACCGGATTGTAGAGAGCAGAAGAAATCACTCGAAATAAACAGAGGCAAATAGGGCTCCCCAGCTAGCCCCGGTTTCATTTCAGTGCCTGAACCCAGAGGCACACATATGCCAGCTCCTGGGCTGCTGAAGAAGGATGGAAAAAATGCCATCTGACAAGTGAAACTAAATAACGAGCACTACCACCACTGCTCCTCCAGCTCAGACTTAACCACAGCCTTCCTAAATGCTGTTTTAACCTACGCTAGATTCCATTCCATCCCAGTTTGAGCCCCACTTCAAAGGAGGGGAATTAAGGTGATGGGGAGGGGGCGCTCCACACTACACACTTGTCCAGGTGAGGTCTGCTCTGGCCCAGCCAATCACTACACCCAAAAAGCAAAGTATTTGGGCTTCCTTTGCCTTCTAGCACACTTCCAGATCTGTTGGCAGAACAGTTCGGGGAGCAGATTTCTCCTAAGCAGGTCTTCGAAGCAGATGGCAACATTTCTCAGTGGCTGAAAACCAGAAGCGGCCCAAGCAATCTCACAAGCACTCAGTTAAACCCAGCACAGAGTCCAGGGGCAGCAATCTGCATTGGAAGGTAGGAGAAGGGGCTGCCCACAACCTGCCCATGGAGTCTGACAGTTCAGTGCTGCCCAACTAGGGCTCTGTGGTTCCACCTCAGCTAGGGCCTCTTCCTTCAGATACTGAAACACTGCTAGTTTTAGCTCCACAGGAGCTTCAGTGTTTTCAGAGAAACAGAGGAAAAATACCTTCAGCATCCCACTTTTCTAAGGCTTCCAGACTACCACCATATATCCAGTTGTACGGGCTGTACAACAGAGTGACTAGCACCAGGAACGTGGGACTTCAGCAGTAACCTCACTCTGCAAAGCACCTCCTCTCCCTCTTTTACAGATGAAGGGCACCATCATGACCCGAAAGACTCAGTAAAAGCACACTGGGAACCTGTAGCAAGTGTCAAAGCAAGCCCAGCATGACCATACGCTTGCTGATAGCAAGGAGGAAGTTCAATGCAATTTTAAGCTTCCACAAGATACACACACAGAGAAGTATCTCACAGGACCCTTAGGTCCTATAAAGCTATGAAACTGAACAGAGGAAAGGGGAAGAACTATCAGCCTAACCCATTCTCCTGCCATGTTGTGCAGGTTGGAAGTAGTAAGCTACACAGAAAAAATAAGTGAATTAAATACATACAGTATGAGCTAAGCAACAAACCCTTCCATACTTTCTCAGTGTCATAGCCAGTCTCTGCTAACCATGTGTCTGAATGGCACAAACACCCAGGGGAAAGGAGATTCAATCTAAGGGGCAGCATTGTTATAAAGAAGAGCTACAGAATAAAGTGAAGAAAGGGAAGTGTCCTTGGATGCTGCCTTAATTGGTGAGGCACATTTCCCCCAGAGCATTAAGGGACAGACCAAACGCCACATTAAAACAGGAGTCTTTACAGGAAAGCCATATACATATATAAGCATGCATACATGTAAACACAACGCTTCCGAATCACTTAGATCAATTATCTCCTTCTGTCCATTATTGTGACCCCGTACCACCAAAAAAAGGCTTGACTGCTCCTCAAGTTTTGCTGACTGGTCCATGATGCAATGCCTCAGACCAAGTGGCCTCCCTCATCCTCCTCCCTTCTACTCTCCCACTGCCCATCTCCAGTACCTATGAGTTCAGTTTTATACAGACTAAAATAAGGCTGCAAAGTAAAGGTCAGTCTGATGAGCTAAAAGAGAAATATACCCTCCTGGACCTCTGCCCCTTGGGCTATAAATACTCAGAGCAAGTACTGGGGGAAATTCTTTGTCTGCACAGACAGACACCAGGAAGCACGTTTCCTCCTCCTTCCAATTCCCACCCTCTGCGCTACTCAAGGACAACAGCCAGAGACAAGCAAGCATCTCCCCACTACCAGCTCCATGATTTGTCCGTGGAAGGTATTTGCTTTGCCACTGGTGACTCAAGGCATGAAGGCCTTCCTAGAGAGAAACAGATGCTTTCAAAGTTCAACTATCAGCAAGGCTGGCACCAGAGTACACACACTGCAAAGCAAACCATGAGGTTACATGCAGGAAAAGAGAAGGATTACCTTTTAGGACTAAGGGTTCCTTGCCTTCTCGCTTGAGTGACTCCAGCACTATGTGGAGTGGCTGGGAAGGCATCACTCTGCTTGGCTCATTGGTATTCTCATCATAAACTATGATTTCTTTGGAAAAGATCCTCTTGAAGGAATCCTTGCCTTCCCGGCAGGAGATCAAGTCCAACACGGTGATCTTGCCCTGCTGGAGCCTTCTCCGGCTGATCTTGTCAGAACAGTTAATGTGGACAGCCCCTTGAATGTGGCTCTTATTATACTCCATGAACGGCCTGCAGTCAATGATGACAGGCCCTTGGTTCTGTTGGTGGCTCTTGCTACATTTGGTCATCTTCTTTGCCAGATCATTAGGGTAAATGATTTTGATGCTAGCGAGTTGCTTGGTGGTGCCTGAGAGCGGGCTCCCCACTCCACCCAGTGGGCTCAAGCTGCCGGCGTTCTCATTGCTGTTGACCATTTGGTTGGCAGGGCAAGCCGTGGAGCCTCCGGCGATGGCGCTGCTGGTGCTCGCTTGAGTTTGGGCCTGAGTGTCCTTGTCGTACGTTGCCACAGTGCAGCAACTGGCACTGCTGCATCCACAACTCAGGGAGCGTGCAGAGCCGTTAGATGAGGGCATATACGTGAGATTAGCAGTCTTTAGGGACACGACAGCTGCACTGAGCAGGCTGGAGTGGCTCTCACCGGCAGAAGAGGCAGATTCGAGATAGCTAGAGTCTAAACAAAGGTTGAGATCCTGAGGTCTCACTGGCCTCGAAAGTGCCACTACTACCCTGTCGTCTAAAGGAGATGGAGGCATGAGGAGGCTGAGCACTAGCAAGTTAAGAAGAACTCAAGATCACCCTGCAAAGGAAAAAGAAAAAAAAAGGAGGGGGAATGAGGAGAACAAAAAGGTGACGAAAACAGGTCATGAAATTGCATAAACCTAGAGATACAGAAACTTACTTTGTCAACATCCACTGCCTACAGGTAACAACCTAACAACCCCTTCTGACAGTTATCAGCTCACAGTAGCTGCTAGAGAACCTCTTCCAATCCTGCAGCAAATACTTCAGTTATCTGCATGTGTGCACATGGCACACCGAATACATGCAATTAGCCTGGACTGCGCAGCAACACCCGGGAGGAGGCATTTGTCTATATGCAGATGGTGCTGATCTATTCTGAAACCTCAGGCTGCAAGGCACGCATCTGATAGTGACAGAGGCACGTTCTCTTGTTCCCATTGCTTACTGCAAAGAAAGCAACTACTGGGCTGACTACTACTGGGAGGAACACACAGGAGCTGAGTGTGTCAGTGGCGCTATGCAACTCTTCCAGAAAGCTGGAACAAAATTAGCTTGTGAATAAATTCTCGGAGATAGCTGCAAACTTGAACACATAAGGCTAAACAAAACAAACAAACAAAACCAGGAGAAAACGGGAAAATTAGGGTCTAGAGATCTTTACAAAAAGTGTGCGCCTCGTGCTTCCATCCCCCCGTTAGAGAGATTAACTCAGTCCCAGTTAAGCCCCCAGCTCCAGGCCCAGGACGGGTTCTCCAGCAGTCCTGGAGCAGTAGTTCCCTCCTCCCCAGCACATTTCACAGCTTCTAAAAAGAGGGGTCTCCTCTGCCCCAGCCAAGGTCACAGCCTGCCCAACCTTTCGCTTGGGACAGCACACAAGATTAAACACCCCCACACCCCTTCTTTCCACTGCGGAGAGAGGGCAAACAGAGAGAGCAAAACAACCCAAGCGAGCCCAGGCAGTGCCTCCCCTTCCCCGGCAACTCCCGGAGCAGTTCTCGCCTTTCGCTGGAGAACACATCCCGACAGCAACTTCAGAACTCCACCAAACCCCCAAACCGAGCGAGCGCTCGCGGCACCGGCTCGCCGCCACCTCCCGCTTCGCACCGGGCCCGCTGACAAGCAGCGCGGAGATGCCCCAGCCCGAAGAGCGAGACCTCGTGCCGGGGCGGCCCGAGAGATGATGTCCGTCACAAATGTCCCCCCAACAGCCACGGAGCAAACCCGCGGGCACCTCTGCAGCGAGCGAAGGTGCCGCGACCCACCCGGCCGGTGGCGGCGGAGGTCCCGGCGGTGGCGGGGGCTGACCCCGGAGGTTTTCCAGCGTGTTCTTGCTTTTCCAGCCCCTCCCCCGCCCTTTCCCCTGTTCAGAGTAAGGGTAAACAAGCGCTGAGCGCTTTCGCCTGCCGCAATTAAAAACAGAGCAAATGAACGAACGCGGGCGATACCGCAGCTCCCCTCGCTAGGGACGGGCGGAGCAAGGAAAAAGCACCGGAGGGGCGGGACACTGAAGTTCTACCGCCGAGCGCGGGGACCCGAAGCCACCGCCACCCGGGCCGGTGCTCCGCGCCACAGCAGCCCTACCCGGGCTCCCGCAGCCTCCGGCCCCCGCGTCCTGCGGAGGCAGCCGGCTCCGCTGCGCTGCCCGCCCTCACTCACCGGCGCGGTGCGCTCCGGCCCGGTACGTCGCGGCCTCGCGCGGCCGCCGCTGCGTCTCGCGCCCGCTGCCCCACGCGCCGCCTGCCCCGCGTCCCGCGCGCTGCCCGCACCATCCTCATTACTTTCTCTTTTGCTACCGCGTAAATGTACGGCTCGGCGGGGGCGGGGCGGGCGGCGACAGGCGGCCTCGCCGGCCAATGGCAGCCCGGCGGCGGGCGGCGGGGCGTGGCCGGAGGCGTGGCCGGCCCGCCAGGCGCCGGGGCGGTGATGTCATCGGCAGCCAATCAGAAGGGCGCGGCGCCGGCCCGCGCCCCAGGGCAGCAGCTGCTGTCCGTTGACAGGCGGAGGCGGCCGGGCCGCGCGCCCCCGCGGCAGCGCCCTCCGCAGGACGGGGTGCGCGCGGGCGGCCGCGGGGCGGTGGCGGCGGTACCTGCGCTGCCCCAGGGGCCTGGCGCACCCGGGCCACGAACCGGCCTTGCCGGTGCTGCCCACCTGCGCACCCGGCGGGGGGAACTGCAAAAAAACCCGTCCCGAATAAGTCCCTTCCTCACGGAGAGCCGCCCGCTGGGCCACGCCACCGCACCCGGGAGCTGCACCTCAGAGGGGTGCGCACCCCCACCCCTACACTGCCGGCCGAAGAAAGGAAGATGACGGAGAGCGGCTGCAGGCGCCCGTAGCCCAGACGCGTCGTTTGCACAGGCAGAGCTGTCCGCACAGCCCCGGGGAGAGGGACCGCCTTCGAAGCAGGGCAGGCAGAGCAAAGCCCCCGCTCCTGGAGCCGTGGGGCAGTGAGTGGCACTGAGTGTCCTCCCCAGCCCCCCAGCAAGCGGTCTGATGATGTACGAGCGGCACCAAATCAAGGAGGCTCCTTTTTAGATGCTTTTCCAAACAATTCCCTTCTAACCAAAACAAGCCCGCACAAGATGCTTTGAGTACAAAAACAATAACTTCCCTGAGCAGCAGCTATAAATCACGGGGAGGGCAGAAGATGTCCCCCGCACACAGCTCGGAGCTAGCTGGGCCTGTAGGTCTCCGCCTGCCTTTCCTCCGTGTTAAAGATGGACCCAGTTGCTCCATGTTATGCAAATTCAGATCAAACGCAGCTTCTGCCATACTGCCAGCCTGTCCTTGTCTTGCAAAGATCATGAGTGCTCGGCTTGAACTGGACTCTCTCAGTGGAAAGAAAGAAAGTGACACAGGCTCAAGGGTGAGATTTTAGGGACCAGTTACGAGGACAAGTATAAATCCCTTTCATCCTTTGTGTCAGACCTTGACACGGGTGAAATAACGAGCTCTCACCCTCGCTACAGGTGCACTACAAGGCAAAAGGTGAAAATTGATTTTTGAGCCGCATGGATCAACTCATCAAACACTAGGAGAGTACCTAGCTGCAGCATGAGATTTTTGCACCCCTCCCTTCCCTGCTGTGCAAACCAAATTTTATTATTCCCTGGTTCAGCAACCACGTCTCATCACGTATCGATCCATCACATATCGATCCATCACGTATTGATTCATCATGTCAGAGACAGGGAAGTGGCGTCGCCAGCATGATGCATCCCACTGTCTCCTCCCTGATGGAGGGAGTGCTAGAGAGTTCCAACTACAACCAGGAATGCAAACACTTTAAGCTAGAGGAGAAAGGGTGAAGTTAAAGCAGGTAAGATGTCAATAAGATAACATTGAACCTAAATTAGACCCCAAACAGCAAGGAGTCATTCTCCTCACAGCCATCCCTTAAACAATCAGTTGCTTTCCCCTAAATGGTTCCTTGCAGGACAGTGACTCATCCAGCAGAAACTCAGGCTCTTGATTTCCAGCCTTGGGATGCCACCTCAGGGCACCAGTTCTCCTGCATGCTGGAGAGGAAAGGGGAGCTGGGGCCAAGCGTGCAACAGCTTCACCACCATCAGTCTACTCCCACTGAGAGCAAACACGTGGGCAAAGACTTCGAGCAAGTAAGTCATGGAGAGGCTTCCTCCTCACACTGGCAAAGACTGCAGCCTGGAGGTGTTACCTTCTGAAGGTTTATAAAATGTAGGTGACTGTGATAACCAGCATAAAGGCAAGCTGGGCTTCTAATACTGTCATGTAATTACTGCATTAGCAGTTGCCCTCCTCAGCAGACAATGGAGAAATGCAGGAGTCTCAGACTCCCAGAGGTGCCAGCATGAGATACCCCTGTGCTCTCTATTCCTCTTTGTCCATGGCTTGCTGCGGTTGGCACTGGGCTCACTGCAGAGAGGAGGGTTAGCTCATGGTTTCCTCAAATCTGTCCTTTCAAGCCACGCTCAGGCTTGGGGAAGGAGCTCTCCATGGGCTTATGTTTGATTCACCACCCGAAATGGTCCTTCCAACCAGGGGAGCTGATGTTTCTGTCTTTGGGCATCCTCCCAAAGCTAGACGTATCCTAAAGCAAATGTTTGCTAGAAAACACTTGGAACTATCTTTCACTTTCTTACCAAATTTCTCAGTACTAACAATGTGAACCAACGAAATGTTTCGTGACTTGTTTATGAAGTTCACCTCGCAGAAGAGCCATGCAGAACTTACCCGCAGCAAGCACTGCTCCCTTCTGAACCATACTCAGCCTTTGCCAAGTTTTCTTACAATACAAAGGGAGGCCAAATGTAATTTTGTCTCATATTTGACTTAACTTTATGTTTTTCTAAGGATTTTGACTATAAGTTGCTATTCATCTCTGGTTTCAGAGGATTTCCTACAGAACTTTTGCTGACTTCATCCTTAATATATTTTATTAGCCTATGACATAAGATTGGCCTTTTTCCTGCTCTCAGAAACCACAGCCCGCTGTGTTTTTTTTTCTGAGCATATTCAATGAGCAGCTTTCTCAATGATTTTGCTTTCTGTAATTCAACACCCATAAGAGACACGACTTATCTATCCCCTAACAACTAAACCTCTATTTTCTGAAAAGCACACAAGAATTCTTACTACAAAAGCTGGCAGATCTTAGTTAAATTCCCACTTCCAGCAGTAGGATTTTGACATTCATTTTCCTCAAATGCTTTTGCCATCATGGTGCACTTGCTCAGATATTTGTAGAAAGCCACAAGCAGACAAAGAGAAATCATCTCAGAATTGAAGCAGATCCTCACAAACTCTCACAGTATACTAATTGCATAAAATCCAATCAAACCCGTTCAACTTCACAAAAAGGGTAAAGATTGCTGCAAACACACACTGAATATTGAACAGATGTGAAAAAGGAGCCATCTAAATTCTCGCCAGTAACACAGACATCCTTTAAGTGCTCTCAAACTAAAGAGTCCCTTCTTAATGAAAGATTTCTTCCACCTCAAACCATTCTTATCTTCCTCTACAATCAGGGACCTTTTCTCTTGTCTACGATTAAAAAAAATAATTCACCAACACATCCATGTACAGCACCCACCCTGTGTTTAAATGGAGGGGAAGGTTTGCTGTTGTGTCCCCCTGTTAACATTTAGATCTCCTCTGAAATGATGTCTGATTTTAGCTGATGTACGAGATGGTGTGTCCCTCTGCCATGGCCACCGTATGCTCTGTGCTCGGTATGACAGCAGGACTGGGCACTCCTGTGTCTGCTGCCATCAGTGCCACCCTCTCAGTGGTAGCGTTATTTCAGTTTTAGGAGCAGAGATAGCAAACGAAGTTGGGTGTTCACCATAACAGGCTGTGTCAAGACAATAAAGGACAGTCACCTGTCCCTGCTGAGACTGGGATTTAAACAGAACAAAGAAAGTTCCCAATTTTATCAGCAGAAATGAGAAGCAAGAGGTTGAATGACTTGCCCAAAGCTACACAACAGCTTACACCATGGAGCAGAAATTAGGGAAACCTGGGGAAAGCAAAGGTGCTAACCAGCACAGTATTTAAATCGCAAACCAGTATCTTGCACTTCAACAGATATCGCATGAACTGGCTAAAAGCAGATCTCCCTGGGGCCAGACTGAACTTCTATGTGTTCACTACTTAAGTTTGACAATTTGGGTTTTTAAGGACTCTGATTGTTATCATCACACCCTCATTTGATTTGTCCTCATTAGGAATGCCAGTTCACTACACAGGCAAATCTGAGAAACCACTTGACTTAATTTCTGTTAGCCTTTTGCAAGAAAATAATACGTCCCTCCTTTGTTTTTAAAAGTGTTTTCAAGGCACCTTTCTCAGTACAGTGTAAAGTTCCCTTTTAACTGATCTAATCCCTTTTAGACAAACAGTTCATCTTCTAAGGAAGTGGATGGGTGTAAAACTGTGCACAGAATGAGTTTATGAGGAAAATGAGATCAGTAAGCATAAAGATGTATCCTTGTACTCCTGCTTGCTATTTATGGCTTATCTGACAATGGGGAAGCTGCTATAAAATGACGTAGGTGAGAAATTAAAATGCAATAGCTATGGCACTGTAACTCCACGTGGATGCTTTTGCTGCTCAGTAAGCAGCCTGCATGTGTTTGGTAAGCGATGGGCAATACTGTGTGTCCCTTCCCCAGGGCATGCCACAAGACCATTTGGCCAAGGAGGTCACTGCGGTGAGCAGTATCACTTAAACAAAGCAACAATGCAGGCAGTCAGACAGCTGAAGTTAACCCATATCTGCTCACCTCCATGCCTGCTCCAGTTTAGCTGTCAGCCACTGCTATACGGCTGTGGTCAGACACTGACCCCACAGCCTTTGCCTTCCTGGTGCTCAGTGGCAGATCTCAGCTCGAAACCAACCTGCAAGCACCTTGAGCTGCTGCAGGTGGGATGGGTTAGGTTGAACAGCAGCTGAAGTTGGGGACAAGCTAACCCAGCGGAATTTGCATCCAGCAGCCCCATAAGTACCCCTATGACCCTTCTGCTGGCAGAGCATGGGGATGGCTACGTGCTGGGAGGAGCAGGAAGTGGATCAACACCTTCAAGACACAGCACTTAGGTGGGAAGATGATCTGTGCTCACAGCTTTGTTTATACAATTTCACTAAACAAATGCAGCTACAGATTGACATTTTAATTCCTCTTACAGGACATTTACCCAGGGTTTCAAAACAAACATATTTCCACTTACCTGGCAGTATATGCCACCTTTAAAGCAACAGAGGAATGATTAAATAGGAGTAAAGTCAGTAAAGTCAGCTAGTTTTTCAAACTTGCCTGAGTCCAACTTGCTCGTTTGTATTTAAGCTTCTTCAACCATCTCTGGCTGCAGCCTGGCCAGGAACCTCAGCAAAACAGACAAAGATTAATTTTTTTACAGTCCTTTTATCACTGATTTCCCTGTTTAAGCAGCAGCTGTTTGGGTGACACAGTGAGTGACCTCCCCAGGGATTCCTGTACCACAGGGAGCAGAACAGACCATGGTCACAAGAAGTCTTTGGTTGTGCTCCTGAGCCCCCACACCACCAGCATGAAGCCACGCTAAGAGCACATGAACAGGAAGGGACAGGCACCACATCTGTGCCATGCAAGAGAGAACATGAGGGCCAAGGAGGGAAGAAGTAAGAGAGTGTGAAAACAAGAAGGGAACTGTTTTCTGAAGGTCTTTATTTATAAATCCACTTCAGGCCAGACACGGTCTTACTTCCTTCTCTTAAAGATTGGGTGAGACCCTTTGCTCTGTCTCTCCTTAGAAGAGCCAAAGGGGAAGACACCGGTGATGGACAGCAGAGCTAAGAAGCAAGAAGACTGGAGAAAGTCAGCTGGAGTCTCTTCTGCAGCTCTGTTCAGCACTTTGGTGTCATAAAGGCTAGTCCCTCCTGGCTTCGAAAAGAGATCAGGGAAGGTGAATTATTCAAATCAGCTGTTGGAAAATAAGGGCGTGAATAGTTGCTGCCCTGACAATAACTGTGAGCTGAGAAAGCTGAAGTGCTATTGACAGCCAGCTGGGCCAAATCCCTCTTTCCATTGCACCCAGACCACCCTATCGATTCAGTGAGAGCAAACGCTGCCTTTCGGTGCACTGGCACAAGTTCCCCTTCCCAGAGGCAAATATCGGATTGTCCTGTCCTGGCACCCTGGGAACTGCAGACAGATGTGCATGGGGTAGGCAAGGGCACACCACAGCGGACACAGTGGGACAGGGGGCTTTTGAGTGTCCTTCTCGGCCCCCAGCTGAGAGATGCTGTTGGTGTGCTCCTGGGAAAACCTGAGCCCTGGTGCTCCTTTGCACAGCCGGGTAAAGCCAAGCCCTTTCCTCCTCGTGCCAGGGAGGATGGCTGCCTGCCTGCCAGAAGTGACAGCTCTTGCCTTTTGTGTGCTCTCCCTCCTGTTTTTGTTTTCATGGGCTGATGCAGCTCCTCCCTCCTGAGCCACGAGAGTGAGAACACTCTGTCTTGCATATTTCTGCCTCCACCCCCATAAGCAAAAGGGGAAGCAGGACGGGAATATGACCTTCATGGCTTATCCGCACATGGAAGTGTACCAGAACAGACCTTCAGAAATGCTTGTTTCAACTGCTGCTTGTAGCTGTTTCAGCAGCGGCCCCTGTACAGCCCCTTGTCAGGAAGGGCAGCTCCTGTCTTATGTGAGAAGGTTCTCATCTTCCAGAGCAAGTTTCCACATCAGACTTTCCACCCGGACTGCAGTTTTGGTTCTGCTCGGCTATAAACACCAGCCAGCCTCTGGAGGTCAGGAGTATGAACAAGTGCAATGCTGCATGGCGAGATGAAGCCATGCTAGACAGCAGATGTGTGTCTAGAGCAGAGCTGAGCTCTCACCAGCCCCACTCACTGCCACGAGTGACCTGACTAGCGGGGGACAAATCACAGCCCAGATAACCAGTGCTCATAGTCCTGGTTTCCAATCAATTTTTTAACCCAGCATTTTGTGCCTGCGTCACCTCTGGCTACTGCTCCTGCCTCGCTGCCTGCTCTGCGCTGGCTTGCACACGTGTGCAGATACGTGGCGTGGGGAGCTCATCCCACCGAGGCAGGAACAGCAGAAGAGGCACGGATCCCCTTTCCTCTACCTCTCCTCACACCATGTTGGTTCTTGAATTTGCACCAGCACCTGTATCAAAACAGCAGAGGGACAGTAGTGAGCAGCCACTGGGGTGGGCACCTCTGCCCCTGCCCAGGGGCACAAGCAGAAGAGCTTCACTAGCAAAGCACTACCCACTCCTTTGCTCGAGGACTACCTGAGCCTGCACCAGCCTTTCTCAGAGGCATGAACAACACAGCTCACTTGCCCACTTAACCAGGGAGAAGGACCCTGGGCTCCCAGCCCTTCCTCCAGCCCAGGGGAGACGAGGGGATGAAGGACGCTTGGGGGCAGGCTGCAAGACAAGGCACATCATCAAGCCCTGAGCAGCGCTTCGCTCTGGTGTTTGCAGGTGTTTCACAGGAAGCTAATTGACCTATCACAAAACGACTCCGAATGTTTCTCCTAACAGAACATCCTAACTAATTTGTGTACGGCAGAGGCTTTGTATTGTAAGCTGCTGCTCATTTGGATTAGCATTCAGTGCCAGTTTCCACCCCACCCCATTTCCGTCTGTATTAGACAGAGCTGTCAGCTTCTCGCCTCCAACGAAAAGAGCATCAATATTCCTTGGCAGCAAGCAGGGGAGGCTCTGTGCACAGCCGGCGTTTTAACAGTTTAATGGATGTGCAGACTTGTGAACCTGGAAACTTTTGCTTGGCCAGACTAGATAGTTCAGCCCAACCACCTCCCTCCTTCAGTGTGGCTGCCGCCAGAAGGGAAGGAGGACAGGTCCTTTTCTGACCCATGTACCAAACCGATGACTGGACAGGAACAACTGAACTGCACGGACCCTCCCCGTGGGCCAGAGACTCATTTCTCAAAGTACATTTTCAAGTGACTCCTCTCCTCCTTCCTGGGCTTCAAGCAAGTTCCCCTTCATGGGATAAACAGCCTCTTCCTCGCCTTGATTACACTGATCCTAAAATTGGAACTGAGAAGTTAACAGGAAGAAAGAGCTGGGATCTTATTGAGATCAACTCTATTTCTGTCACATTGACTGAAATAGGCAGTTGACCTTGTTCTACTTATGACTACCAGAGCGTAAGCCACAGCTTGTTGTACCACCAGCACAGAATGAGCAGGTACAGCAGAAGCTCCTCAGCACATCCTCCTGCTTCACAAATCCCATGCCTCCCACCACGGTCAAGCAACCAGCGGTCACCCCTGTGCAGCCAAAGTCAGGCAACAGGGAAAGTGGAATTCATATTAATGGGCTCCAAATTTTCATCTCGTTAGTCAATGAACAAAGTGCTCTGGGTCACAAGATAAGCTTGTCTCCCTCTTCCTCCACTTCCCAAGGCAGTGAGCAATAATCACGCTCCCATCTTCCTTACGCTGGTACAACAAACCAGTTTAGCTACAGAGGGTGCTTCCCTTGCCAGACTATTGTACCAAAGGCCAAGGAGGCCCACGCAGGTTTGTGCAGCTTTCAGTGAAGAGATTTTCCCTTTGAAAAGGATGACAGTTTAATCAAAAGCATCCCCTGCCTCCACAGAGCCACCCTCCCATCAGAAAACCACTTCTCGCTTGCTTCTGCTCTCACAGCTGCCATCTGGGTGCCACAACATTCCTGTGATCCCTCCTAATTTCAGCCCATCAACCACGACGCTGGGGGCTGCCAGGACTTCTCAGAGGGGGCACAGGAGGCCAAGCCCCTGCTAATCCCTGTAGGTGAGGCGAGGTGATGGGGGACACCAGCTTGCACGTTTCTGCTGCCGAGTTCTTTCCTTGGTAGGTCACTGCTGCTTTTGCTTAGTGTGATGTGCTGGCCTGCCAAGCCTCTAAAGAGGATGTTGCTCCAAGGGGAGCAGCACATTCTCTCACTGTTCAGGTGTCCCCTCTTCCTTTGTGGCAGACTACACTCTCACCACATAAATCAGTGCAGGTCATTCAGGTAACAGAGCAGCAAGACAGTATAACCAGCTAATCAATATCATCAATGCTAGAAATTGATAAAACTTTTAAGGCAAATCCTGCTCAGTTGACTCATGGGGTTGAGGGACTTCCTAAGGGCCTTCTACCACTCTTGGTAGAAGGAAAACAACATGATGTAATCATGAGGAAGCTGGCTCCCTCATGCCCACTTCTAAGAGTACAGCAAGCAGTATTTGGGTGTAAATACAGATCTTGTGCAAAATGCTTATTCTTGCTTAGAAGGTAGATTACTCGAGGTCAGGTTAGGCTGGCTGATCCTTATAGGAAATCACACTGCCCTCCTCTTAAGTAGCAGGGTACAAAAAATAAAACCAAGTTTATTTAGAGTTAATATTACTGTCCTAGGCATTTCTTATGACTTCTGTTTTCCCACGCTGATGATCCTGCAGCAGATGGGTTGTGAAACCACAGTGCAGATACTCATACGACAGATGTCAGCAGTGGAGATTACACACTGCGGGCTTGCTTCTCCAGCCCTCTGAGGATTATCACCACACCTACCTCTACTTAGATACCTCCTTGAGAGATTAATTTGTTGGTTGGACCAATAATCATTTTTCCACCTGCTACTCACTGAAAGCAATTCGGCATGCAGCCAAGAGCTGACCAGTCCTTTTTCTTACTCCTAGTCCAATTCCGGTAGTTCTCCTGACCTATAATGAGCACCTTCAGTCTTTATAAGTAACCTATTTTCAGTAGGCAGCCACATGGCTGCTCCTGAGCTGGCTATAAAATCCCTACCAGCAAGCAGCAGCCCTGGCTCCAGATCCCAGAAGCACTTTGCCCTACAGCAGGTGCAAGGTGCAAAAGACATCTCTCAGTGAGATGCTCATGTCATAGTTTTGGGTTACACGGTTTTGCTCTGCCTATGGTGGTCTCTCAAGGAGCACAGCTGTAGCTTTGCTTCAGTGTCTGCTTGTGGTTTTTTGTCAGCTCAGCCCTTGTTTCTCTGTCCAGCAGCAAACTGCAGATATTGGTAACTGGATGGGCAAGCTCTAATTGCAGCCCCCTTTGCATTCTCAAAGCAGCACCTGAACTGGTATGCATGGTGGTACTCAGGGAGGTGTGGGACTGGCTGTCACTACTGCAGAGGTCATTAGCACACAACACCATGTTGCTCCATTACTCCACCACCATGATGGCCTTTTGCAGGTGATCTCCATAATTCATGGGTTATCTTTTGAGCTCTGGCTGGAAAGAGTCACTACAGATGAAAACAGTGGTAATGCCAGTCCTCCACAGCTGAGTCAGTGTTGCCCACACCACCCACATGGAAACAACCACAACAGCCCTCAGGCTGGCCTCCTTCCTCACCACTGAAGAACAGTTCAGAGTGAGCTCATAGTAATGGACCTTGTGCGCTCTCAGAGCATTGTCAACATGTTGACCAATCCTCCATGCCACCTGCATGAGATGAGGAAAAGAGGACCTGGCACTTCGCAAGCCAGTCAGATGGTGCCATACCCAGAAATGGCCCCACAAGCTCCAAAGTGACCACCTGAGTGATAAGATCCTGTTCAAGGGGTAGGGGGAGCATCCCAGGTGACTTAAAACCAGACACATTTAGGACATAAAAGGGTGAGGAGCAGACACAGAAGAATCCAGGGCAGATGTCTCTCAGCCCCAAGGTCAAACCAGTAACACAGGTCAGGACACATGTCAGAATTTCACTTCTATGTGAATCCTACATCAGCTGCAGCACACTGAGATGGGCTGATGGCATAAACAATGCCTGGGTGCTTTTCACCATTGTTTCCAATTCTGCTCTTTTTCCTAAAGCCCTGCTCACTTTTGCTGTTATAAACATGCTCAAAGAATGCTGCTTTTCCTCCTTCTTCTCCAAAATAAGGCTACTGATTACAAAGGCCTAATAATAAAGATACAGTAAACAAGCAGGACTTTGTATGTTATTTATGAGGTGGTGACTTGGCCTTAAAATGATGCAGAAGCCAGTGTAAGTGGCTGTAACCTAGCAGAAGAGAAAGATTTCGATAGCAAAGTCAAGTAAAACAATCACCTGTACACCAGGACAGAGCATTGTGCAAATATTTCTGAGCTGTGCCAACCATTCGTGCTGCATCAGGCAAAGCAAGCAGATTTACTCAAAAATGAAAAGGATTTTTCCTAGCTGAGTGAGTGCATTTACTATTAGTCTGATTAAAGTAGTTTTCAAATATGACTAATCCCATCTGGCTAGAAAGAAAGTAAATAACAGCTTTTTTTCCCCGTCAGATGCAGCGGTACTACAGCAAACACTGTCACTCCAGGTATCACGTGGATCTGCTCTGAGTCCTGTCAAGGGACTTTCATTCAGGATTTTATTTTATTCCTCTTCCTTTCTAGGCAGCCATGCCATCCAGATGAGGCACCCAAACCACTAGGATGAGGCACTCCGCCGTTGCTGCTTAAATTAGACGCCACCCCCAGATCACTTCAGTGCTCTGAGTCACGGCCCTGTTCACTGCTTATCACAGGAGATCTAAGAGGAGATGCCAAAGTCAACAGTGTGAGTAATTACTCAGGGTTTTAATCGAAGGAGTGTAAAAATAAAAAGTGATGATATAATGAAGTGAAAGATTCTTTCTTGATGAGCATTAATTAAGTCATGGTCACACAGCCCTTATGGGGCCTGTGAGTAGATTATGGTCTTCAGGTGGGGCGACAGAGCCTATGGGTCTGCTGAGCCTATGGCCATTATGGGATTAGTGTTCAGCGAGGGGCAGTTACCATCCCTGCAATCATCCCATGACTTTCTCTTACCATCTCCTGGATCCCTTTTGGCTCTTCCCCTTCCCAAAAAGGATTACACCCTTCATGTGGTGTAAAATATCCCAGTTCCATTCCACATCCCAGCCCTGTTCTGATTGGCTGCTTGGCCAGGGAAAATCCAGCCAGTAAGTAGTGGTCAGGCACGTGTAGTGTTTCGGAAACACCACAGAAAATCACTAAGGAAGAACAATTTTTCCAAGAGGTATTTCCAGAAGCATTGCGGTAGACGTACACATTGACAACAGCGGCTACCAGATCCCTGCGTGTCTGTACAGATGCAACACATGTTCAGGAAGATTTATCTTCTCTATTTCTTTACTTCCTATGGTGCAGAACAACCTCTTCAGAAATAAACACTCCGAAGGGACTTTTTCCCGTTATATTGCTGAAGATGTACTTCCCTGCCCACATGGGCAGCATTACCCCACAATTCAGCAACTATTAGCAGTAGCAGCACTGCCTGGGGGCTGCTGGAGGACAGAAAAGGATGGGAACTGGAATTTCATTACCCTTTTAAGGGCACAGATCATTGACTAAACGGGTTCCATAAATAAAAATGTAAAGGGTTGAAACTTATGGTTTGAATTACCTTAAAAAATAAAGTAAAACATTCTTTCTGGCATCATGGCCAAACAGGGGCCAGCAAACGTCACAACTCAGCCCAGCCACACATCCAGAAGCACCAGCAGGCACAGCTGAGTACGCCGGTGTGCTTGTGTGCTGTTCTCACTGGCATATGTGAAGAAGCTCTGGGGTGTGTTATACACTCAGCCATAGGGCAGCCTGCCCATTCTGAGGACAGAGAACAAGCTCTGGGTCCACACCTGCATAATTTTCCTTGTAGCTCAGTGCCTTGTACCTGCAAACTGCACACGTAAGTCTGTGCCTGCAGCTAACAGATGGGGGCAAATCTACTATGAATTTTGCCAGGAATGGGGAATCTACACTATAAAAACCATACCTTGTGTGTGCTTACTGTTAGAGATGAGTAACTCAGTGTCAGCTTTTAGCTCCAAACTAATTTGAATGGCTGAACCGTAAGCACTCAAACAACAGGGTAATGGAAATTGTCACAAGCCCTTATCTGCAGCAGCCCTGCCAGCTGCTTCTGTGATGCTGTTTCTCACTTCAAACATTTTTTTATTTTTTTTCTCAAAAGAGTCTTTGCCTGTCACCTAGTTATCTGCAGAATGAGCAGAACAGGGATTGAGAAATGTGCAGCAAAATTGTTTCAGATCCATGGAGGCTCTGATAATGAATCACCAAAGCTTTCCCTGCCAGGGAACACATTTCTAATCCCAAGGACAGCCTGAGCACTGCTTCTCCTCTGCCCTTCTCCTGCTGCAGCTCTCTCATCAAGACCAGAAGAGAAGAGGGGTCCTGCAGTTCCCAGGCATACCGGTTTTTGTCCTGTTGACTGACTGCCCCCCTCATGACTCTTGGACCGCATCTTCATTCCCAGGAGGTATTGGGATAGTGCAGGGCACCCATGGCAGGGATAAGCTCTGCTCCTGGTGAAGGAAATAGTGATGTTCCCACCTATAGGTTTAACAAAATCAGCACCTCCTTGGCTTTTGATTTAGATATCGCCTACATCTGACTAAGCTGCCTGTGATTAGCACTAATTGTAAATGCCACAGGAGTGAGCAATGTCTTCTGTGTTAAGCACAGAGCAAACACAAACAATTAGCACTCGATACACAAATAAGGAATTGCTTCATCAGGCAAAGGATGTATGCAACTGCCATGATGGACGATAAACAACAGGTCTCTTCATCTGTTCCATTCATCACTGCAAATATAAGTCATCTTTCATCCACAGCATTTCTTAAAAGACTGCATTGTATTATAAAATTACACATCCTTTCAAAATAGATGAAATAAAAGCTTAGGAGGACAGTTGTGTGATCTTATGGATATTTCATTCATGACTAATGTTTTTCTGGCACACTTTGTGTAAATAAAACTTCATCTTGGGCTAAGGAGAGTGATGGAGGCTCCCAAGTGTTCTGTCATCCTAGCTGGATTGATGTCCTGCAGCCTGGCCCGCCAGGGAACAGCAGGGACCTTAAGCCACAGCTCAGAGGACTGGGACATACACATTCCACTGAGGTATTCCAAAGAAACACGGATATCAGGAAGAGCTCAGAAATTTTAGTTTAAACTGCAGACTTTGGTGTTGAAGGTCTTACACAGTGCAGACCTGAGGAGGGAGCGAGGAGAGGAAGGGAAAAGGAGGTTGGTTTAACCTGATTGCTTGTTCAGCCCATTACAAAGAAAAAGTTTTGCAAAATTCAAACCTAGCTCAGTGTAGGATTTAGGAACATGCATGGGTAAGCATCTGGGAGGCTTTGTTTTGATTTTTTTCCTTGATATTGCTGTCCTCATTGCTACATTTGCTGAGGTCAGTATATAAAATGGAGCCTGCAAGCAAAAAGATGATAAACACAACTTTTCTCCTTGGCAATGTCATGCCTTCAGACTTTTCAGCCATAAAACTTACTGAGGTCTGAACATATAAAAATAGTTCATGCATATTCATAGAATAGTTCCAGTTTACATAGTGTGGATAGGTATATTTATTTACACACACACACACAAAATCCTTTTGGTGGTTCCCTCCATGTTATACAAATAAATTGGTGTTGTGGGCAGTCCCAGTGACCCACCTACTCTGATACTGAGCCTCTGAGAGCAAAGAGGCTCAGCAAATTGTTGATTTTCCAAACTAAATGATTCTGCAGTTCTATGAATGAACCCCTCATGGACAACCAAGGAACAGCTACAATATCCAAGCCTTTGCAAATGGTCCTGAAGGTGAGACTCCTTAGCTCTTTTGATTCCTTCTAACAGAGCAGTTAGGAGCAGCCTCATTAGCCCTCTAAGTGTTTCATTCACTCTCAGTCCCACTTGCCTCTTGACCTCAAGACTCTCTCTGAAAGGAATTTCTAAGCGTTAATTATGCCTTGTGTAAAACAGAGTGTTATTACTCCTCACACATTTGCTGCCTCCTAATTTTTCTGAGATACTCCCACACTGTGAGAATTACCATAAAAATTTGGTGACCTAACTTCACTTCCCCAATTCACGTGCTAGTTAGCTGAGTGAAAATGGCTGTAATAATCTCAGGTCGTTTCAGTGAGCCATTCCTTAATCTTTTGGCTTGATCTTTCCCATTACTGGAGCCTTCCTGCTCTTCTGTGACTTTATTCCTCTGCTAATGGAAAAAATTCCTGGGAGAAGAGTCACATTCGGGTCCTAGATGAGCTCACACGTCCTCATCAAGGGACAATATTGCACAATTTGCAGTCGTTCACGACCGGGTGATGACTGGAGTTGATCAGTCATGATCAGACCTTTGCAGTACAGGAAATACTTTAAGGGAAAAACATTCATTATCAAGCTATGGAAAAGGGAAACAAAAGATGATTCATGAGCTTTAACCATTTAGAAATCTACACAGAGATGGTAGTTACACTGGAAAGGTGGTGCAGCATATGAAAAAAAGAAGTGAAGATGTTCAGCGACTGCCCTGCAACCTGCATGCAGTTCACACCCTGCCAGGTCGAATAGAGCATTTTCTTTTCCAAGAGAATCATACGTAACCCTTGTGGGGCCAGGGAATAGACATTTTGCTGAAATGCCACCACCAATAGAGGGTATAACCTGTACCCATGGGTTTCACGGTGCCGACAGCAGTTGGGTGGATGTGCTATAAAACATGGCCATACCCTACAGACACTGCAAGGGACGCAAGAGATTTCAAGAACAAGACTCCTTGGGCTGCAAAACAGCTTCCTGGTGGTGCAGTACCGCAGCTCCGTAACCCTTCTAGGCTGCTGCTTAGAGAAAGGATCTGAGCACACACTATGCATAAATACAAATTCACAGGCAGGATACAGGTCTCTCAAGTTTTCAGCTCAGATCTACGTGACCAAATCCACCAGTTTATTTTTGTTCTTCTCTGAAGAAACCTCTCTGTGTGCAGAAAAACAAGGATTCACACACTTACTCTATGCTGATGGACTTTTTCCCAGGCTTGCAGGCTCTCAGAGTCAAATAGATACCAGTGAGCAGTTACCACCGAGGGTGTAAGGCCAGGCACTGATATTCCAGGTCCCGCAGAGCCAGAGGAGCACAATAACTCTCCAGGAGTGCAGTACTGCACACTGACCATACACTAGGAAGACCAGGGACAGTATTTCTTGGGATAGCTGTGAGCAAGTGTTGCCAAATATCTCAGACTGCTCCTTTCTGCACAGACATTGGGAGCTAAATATTACACTACATTTAAAAGCCTTTTTGCCTCCCAGTTCCCTTGGCGCATCATTTTGCATAGCCCTGTGGAGCATTCAATCCAATTCTATATAGCTGCATGCAAAACAGTAAGCACCATCAGCTGCCTGAAAGTTTATGTAATATTACAAGAAGAGGTCTCCGTATATAGTAAAATACTTATCTTCCCCCAATATATACACTTTTCATGAATCAGTACATTAAAATTAACAACTCATGTTAGCATAAGATATAATGAACTATGTTAGACTCATCCAACCCAACTTAGTCACCACACATATCCCATCTGAAAAACTGGTACGAGGAATTCTGAGGGGAAACCTGAAAAAATGAGTATCCAAGGCCAATGGTAACAATGAGGCCAATGTCCCCTGTCACATTGGTTAGAATAACTCCAATGACACCAAGGGAGTTTTACCTTTTTATGTCATTTGAGGCTCATGCCTGTAATTACAAAGGGATAGTGAAAACTATCAAGAAATCCCTTTACTAAGCCCAAAGAAGGGCAGATATTTTCCCATTACTACCAGACCCAGTAGTAACAACCTACTGATTGAAGGCTTCTCTCCACATAAGCACAGGCCTCAAGCATTTCTGTTGGACCATATGTTTACATTTTGTTGCCTCAGAGAAGCAAGTGACCAGCTCTGCTATTGCTCAGCTCTCCTGTTACTCTCAGGGTGCTGGTACTTGCTGGGTGGCCCTGACCCCAGGGAAGAGTTTCCCCCTCCCCAGCTGTATCCACTGCTATGGATGGGCCAGATCTGGTGCCAGCAATGATGGGAACAACAACACTCATCTATCCAGCTACGGATCCAGGCTTGCCTGCTGAAGCTGATGACAGAGCCATTGCTACCAGCTTACATGTGCTGTTAATGCATGCTCAAGATGTATGCATCCTGAGAAGAAAAGACTTGGGAAATAATTACAAGGATTATTCAATGGTGCATTAGTGGTGCACAGCATTCAAGAATCTGTATCTCAGGTCTGGCAGTGAAATAAACATCCTAGACCTACTGAAGATACCATAGATTTGCCAAAGGTCTCCAGCTGAATGGAAGTACTGAACATCATGCAGGAGCAAGGGAAAAAAAAATAAAATTACTAAGTGTCATGCTAGGAGATCACAATGTCAAAAGCCTGGCTATAATCCTGACTTTCAAGTGACACTTCTTTTAGCCCTAAGGTGTGTCCTGCATTACCATTCTCCCACTTACTGATATGCCAGGAGAAGCAGTGCCCTTCTGAATGAATGAGAGATGGAGGATGGGAGATAACTAAACAGCCTTCTAAAATAACTCTTTATATATAGATACACATGCATGCACAGAAACTAATGGGGTGGAGGGCTGAGGTTTTTGTTCTTTTTTTTAACTTCAAAGTTTCCATGAGTGCTTAAAGTTCAAAATGGACAAATACTCATTTCACATACTCCTCCAAATCTCCCTTCGCCTCCCACATGCAGCTGGCCAACGCGAACTTTTCACTCACAGAGCTCCTCGTTGTGCAGAGACCGAGTGCAAGGTCCATGTGGCACCTCTGTCCCACCTAAGCTTTCAGCTACAGCTAACATGAATCAGAAAGTGTGACAAGGCTCCCAGTCACCTGGAGGAGTGAGATTTACCTGCAACCACCGCCACAGTCCATCCTTATCTGGGAGATATGAATAAAGCTGTCTACAAAGCTCAATAATTTTCCTCGTGCTTCCTCATACCTCATACATCAGACATGCAAGAGACGTGTGGTGATTGCATAACACAGGCCCTTCCCACATCATCCCCCTTCTATTCAGAGCCCCGACTGAAGTAAAACCCTTGCCACTCCTGCAACACCTCCCGATGTGATCACAGTCATGGGATACCCCATGCCTGAGCCACCCTGGCCTGAGTGATCACCTCAGGGAAGGTTCACCTATGGAGCAGAGCAACCTCTGAGTCCATCAGATGTCCTCCACCCCAGAGAACATCCCAGTTAGTTCAGAAAGCAAACAGGAGGTGGCAGGGACATGTGGAGGCATCTCCCATCATACTTTCCCGAGCAAGTACATTAGCTCTCTAGCTCATCTGACTTTCTCCAAGACAGGTCTTTAGAGCAGATAAACAGGGATGGCTGCATTTGTAGACAGAGACTCTGCACCCATTTATCTTCTGGTGAGAATCTGGCCACTTTCTATTTACCCATATCAAGGTGTCTGATTTCACACAGGGCATTTCTACACCAGTGCTTCAGTCACCCTCTTCACGCCAGCATCCAGCAATCACGAGCAAGCACATAAAAATAAGAGAGCAATAAGAGGAAGAAATACATCACAGAAGATAAAAAAGAAAAAACCTCTGAATCCAAACACTAACTTTTTCCTGTGATGCCTTGTGACACATGGACCATGCAATGCAACCTAACCAAATAGATGCCAGGAGGCCTACACAAGGCTTCTGCTTTGGATCATCCTTCTTGGAAAATCCCTGGTAGCTGCAGATGAACCCCACCTCTGGAAATCCCCTGCTCACTGCAGTTCAATCCCTTTCGCCTATGGACAAAGCCCAGGCTGTGTGCTGTACTCTCCTACGTGGGTACTATGAGGCCAGTCTTGCGTGAACAACATTCGGAAAGGCGAGAAAGCAGAGGTTATTTTTGAACACTCAGATGAGGAAAGAAGGACAGGCTGCGGAAGATAGGGAAGAATTAGACATGCCTCAGTTGGCATTTATTGTCCTACCAGGGGCAGGGGGAATATCAGATTGAAGAGGCAGCAAGCGGTAGAACCACATGTATCAGACCCAGCTCTTCCCCATGCTCCCAGCCCTTCTGCACCCCAAGCCAGGCAAAGGGGACGTATCCTGATCATGGGGAGCACACTAAGCACTCTGCTATGAAGAGGTAGCCTTAAACAGCAACAGCCCTGGTGGTATCATTCCCTCACCCCACTAGTCTGGCTAGAAGGAGCAGCCCAGCAGTCCTCCTGGGGTGATAACTCCCTCCTGGGTGATCTGGTAGCTGTGACCACCAAGTGAATGCCATGGCCATTCACAGACTGTGGCAGCTTTAAAAACTACCAGAAAACCTCAGGGACAGCTGCAGTCTCTGATAAATACCCTTCTCCTCTGTGCCAAGCAGATCTTGGCACAGAAAAGAGCTTGGCCTGATAAACTGAGGGCTTCCCTTCAAGGAAATCAATGCTGGCAGCCATGATGAGCATGTTTGAGGGCAGACATGTGGCTGGTACCATGCAGCACTCTGTTGGCCTCCAGCAGTGAGGAGAGCTGCCTCATCCCCTCACAAAGGGTTAAAACGATGTGATGTCATGCATGGAGAGGGGGGGCCAGTGTGGCACGAAAAACCAGGTTCCTGCTGCTAGCCTGAAACTGCCCTGCATAAGGTATACAACTCCTCCTTGGCCAAGCTGCTACAGAAGTGGATCTGCAGGAAACTTTCCATTGCAGTTCCTAATGGGACATATAAAGAAAAATTTTCACTTAGGACATTGGTCATGACTCGTTTGCCAGAACTGGAGAAGAAGTGATGTTTCTGTGCTCAACTACAAGGAGCCACACCACCATCTCATCTCTTGCTACCTCATCAGAAAAGGAAACTGAAAAAACATGAAATATCCCAATGATTGCTGGCTTACGGCTGTGTGCACTCAGATCTGCAGACCCAGGAGCTCACAAAGTGATGAGGTCAGGCTGAGAGTCTGTCCCTCCAAACCCTGAGGAGGAGGGCTGAGCAAGAACCCAAACTGCCATGACCTTTCTGGTGCACTTGTTGCGTGATGGAGTGAACACAATCTCCTCGAGGACTATGCGATGCTGCCACGATTTGTACTTTGCCTGCCACTCTCCAAGCTCTTTCTAAGCCTCAACTCCTTGAGCTATTTAATACTTCGATAAGATAGGCCAGTACAATCATTCCCACTTTCTAGAGGTAGAAAAGGGGACAAAAATGAGAAGTCTGTGACAATGGAAATGGGACTCAGAAGGCCCAAGACCTAAACTTGCCTTAGCAGCAGGTCCTTTCTGTTTTCTCTGGTGCGTCCTACAGGTCTCAGCTTGGATCTCGGAAGGTAAGTGAAAATGAAAGGAGGTTGTGGTCCTGTAACTCAAGCAGAAAGAGGAAACTAACACTCGACAGAAAAACTTCTATTAAATAAGCTCTAGGTCAGACCAAATTCTGCATCATGTAGGTCCCTGAATAGCACTATTGGCTTTAACAGAACTGTAGCAGGCATAAGATAAGACTGACAGTTTTACATGACTGATGGTGGGGAAACACTAAGATTAAGCAGCGATCACTTACTGGTCATTTAGCAACTAAGTAAGATGTAGGTAAAAGGGACAAATTCCAAATGAGGCAGTTCAGGGGCGTACAGACGTGCCTGCAGCCAGCTCTGCACTAGTCTGTATGTCCCCAGGGGCCTGACTGATACCACCACTACACCGCTACAACCCTGCCAATTTTGGTGACTCGGGTGGGATCTCTGGGGGTTACCTGGTGCAACCACCCACTCACAGCAGGGCTGGCCTCAGAGATGTACCAGACCGTGAAGTCAGATCCCACTGCTCAGCTTTTCTACAGAGTTTTAGTAATTACAGAGGGGAAGAAGGAGTAAGGGGGGAGGCAATTCCCAATCCAGCTCAGCTGTCAAGCTGCAGTGACTTCCAGGTATGCCGTTCCCCACCCTGGAAGGGATGTGATGAAACATTCGTGCTGCACAAGCTTTTTCCCGCTGAGCTGCTGTATGCACAGGCAGCACTGCATAAAACCCACCATTGTGGCATCATAAATCTGGGTCAGCATCTTGACATACCCCATGGAAATGAATCTTCCCTCCTTCCCTCTGCCCTGGCTCTGCCTGGGGTATGCACTGGGATTGTCTTCTCTCCATATCCCCTTGTTTGGCAGGGATTTTCATCTGCTAGCCTACACCCACAAAACACACACACCCACCATTTTTTGGATGCGTTCCTAAATTCATTCCAAGCACCCAGCAGCTGCAGAATGGACATTTTGAGTGGGTGAAATGCAAAAAGAAAATCCACATGGAACAACATGCCTTGCAGCTGGCATCTAAAGTGAACAAAATCATGGCGTGCCCCAGATTTGCTGCAACTGCCCTGGGAAAGGTTTTTCAAAAGCCATTGTCGTGCGAGTGCTTCTGCTGCACTGCATTCATTAAAGTCTCCTCCTAATCTCCAGTGAATATTTGCCCAAGGCCCACAGCCCATGTCTTAAAATTGACGTGAGACTGGAAGTCTCTGATAAAGGAAGACGTGAGATAGCGGCAGCAAGAGATATCAAAGGTCAGAGTTGAAATATACTGCAGGTCCAAGCAAATTCAGCTATTTCATTTGCAGCTGGTTCCCAATGGCAAACCACACTTCCCCCTAAATATTGCAGACAGAAAATATACACAAGCTACAGTATCTGTGGGGCAAGGTCCAGCACAGAGCTGAGAGACTGCTGCAACTGTGCCTCCCCTGTAGCAGCCTCAGGGAGGAGGTGCCAGGGTGTCCTCCTGAACATCAAGCAAAGGCATGCCTGTTCCCTTCCCTGTGGTCGGAAGCCGTGGTGTCTCATGGTTCCATTGCAATGGAGCGTTTTCTCCAGGCAGCAGCATTTTTTTTCACTTGGCCAAAGCCCTGATGAACTCGTTTATATAAAAAACATCTCACAGTCGGGGAAGGGCCTGAAATATTTTCCCCAAACTTTCAAGGGGCTCACAGATTCATTTTCAGCTCACAGCCATTTCCATCTCTTGTCTTCTTGCCCTGCATCAGAAATATGAGTTACACAGCACCCACCTCTCTGCCGTTATGGGTCACATCCTGCCTGACTGGGAAACACAGAAGGCCATTCCCTTGATCCTTCGGAGCTTGTTAAGTCTTGATAGTAATAGGAAAGGAAAGAAACATGGGGAAAATTGTATCTTGTTCTCCACTGTCTCAGGGAACATGTCCTCCAAACTCACCAGTTCAGACAAAAAAAAAAAAAAAGAAGAAAAAAAAAAAAGGCATCAAAAAGACCTCTACTTAAATCAAGGTAGCAAGGAGAAGTCCAGAGATGTTTCTTGGCAAGGTACTAGCAGACAGAGAGCAAGAGCTGTACGCAAACGTGAATTTTTGTGTTTAGCTCATTTGATTTTTTTATACCTCTTGGGCTCAGGGAGCTGAGCTGAAAAAAAAATAACAACTCAGTTCCCAGTTTCTCCGTTTCATGAAAAGGAGTCCCAAAGAACCTGACTTGAGGTAACTGCTCCCAAACAAAAGCGGTTCTTTGAGTTCATTAGGCACAGCATAATCTAGGGTTTGGAGAAATTATTCTCTCTAAATGGAAACGTTTTTAATGTCAAATCAACTAAAATATTCCTTTAAGTAGCATTTTGTTTTGTAGAAGGTAACATCAGAAAAAAAGGAAACTAAAACCTGCGCCAAACTTCTGCACAGTGTGACAGCCTGCAAAGCCTTATATTTCATTTCCTAACAAAATTATTACCATGAAAATGTTTAAAATTTTTGATACCCTACAGAGATATGGTAGCAGTCATTGACCATGCTTAATTCAAAGGAATCATATCTGATCATTTTGAGTCATCAAAATTATACTGAAAAATCTTGCAAAAGCAGGCATTTTGCAAGACTATCATTATTCTGCCCCTTACATAAGCATTAGTAACAGGAAGAATCTAGGTGGCAGCACGATAGCCCACTGCATAAAAGTTAATCAGAAGGAGTTAATTTCACATCCAGCATTCTGTGGACTTGCTGGAAATGTTCGTTCTCAGACAGCCATTAGAAAAAGACTTGTTTTAAGAAGCCGACCGTCAGTTTAATCCACGTTTGAGATTATTATTTGTCTAGCTGGGAACAGCCAGCTCGCATGCCGCAGAGGACTAGCAAAGTGCAGTGCTCTCATACAAGTCAAGATGAGATTACTGAATAGATTTAAAAGGCCTGCCTGATTATAATTTCCTTCCTTATTTGAGAACTGCATAGAGACAATCAACAGCTAAGCAGCCCTTTCTTTAGTTTTAGAAGATTTGGGGGTAAAGAAGAAACGTTGTTCTTAGCACAAAAATCCATCTGAATGGAACATGTCTGAAACAATCCCGAGCGCTAAAACTATTTTTATTAACAAGTTGTGGTAATTCATTTTTCCCTGTGTGCCTGTTGAATGACATTAGTAAGACAGGGCAGCAATCTAAACACAATGGATGACTTAAAAAATTTCTATTATTAGGAAGGTAGAGAACCAGTCTGCTCCAACGCTTTGTCTTTGCCATGCCAGAAGCAGTTAGGAGATAAATGGTACCTTCCTCCACCACAGCTGGTGCTCCTCTGCTGCCTGCTATGGGATCACGTCTGAGCCCTCAGGCTTGTCCGGCTTTGCCCTGCCATGTGAGCCCACGGAAATGTATTTTTTCAGACACTGGTATCTGACATGGGTCAGAGCAAGAAATAATGTGGACACAATGGCACACTCAAGCTGTAGTCACCTCCAGTGTTCCCAAGCTTGTGTCATGATAAGCCCAGAAAGTCCAAATTTTAAGTTTTCCTGCTAGCTAGAAATTATTTTAAAATAAGTCAATTCAGAGTTGTGGAAATACCTCACTTCATTAACATTCCCTTCAATGAAATAGACTGAGTGAAAAGTAATAGGAGCATTGCAGGTTGAAACAAAATGCCTTCATCTTGCCAAATCAATGCAGTCTGGCACCAATCAGAACAAACCAAGGATGCTGAAGCAGCCACGTGTCCCCTACTGCCATCCCCTGTATGCTGGGGTGCTCCCACAACACGTTTCCATTTTGACAGACTCTATTTTCTGATGCAAATGTGGTTTGGAGAAAAGCTCCAAGACATCTCTGGAGAAAAGAGCCCCAAAGCCTCCATGCCAAGGCACAGGCGTACACAGGCTGAGCGCTCTCCTGTCAGGAAACAGGTACAAATTCAGTGCAAGGAGGGACAGAAGACATTTTACTAGGGGTGCAACAACTTCTTCCTTGCTTTTTATATCCCTATGTAATGATTTCATACTCAAATTGCACGAGCTCTTTTTTTTTCCCCCTTAGCTGTGCTCCAGGCCGTGAGATACCACCACAACGTACACATTAAGCAGTCTTTGGCAGTATACTATAATCACCCAGGAATGCACTGGGTGTCACATGGGGCTTCGCTCAATACAGCTGTTAGCTGGCCCAGCTGAACAATAAACATTTGAAGTATGGCAAATGTTCTTCGAGAGGGAAGGTTTGTTATTAATGTAAATATAAAGGGACTCTTGAAACAGCCTGACAACTTCAGCTTCACTTGAGGAGTGCCCAAAGTTATGAAGCTGGAGAACAAACAAGTTGAAAACCAAGACGTTATTTCCCTGTTATTCAAGCAGTGAGAACTCATTTAAAAATATCTCTATGACCTCAGGGGAGTCACAACCGCAGAACCCAGAAGATTAAAGAAAATAAGCTTAAAATACCTTCCTCACAGAGTCATGCATTTCTTTCCTGATTGTTAGAAGTGATGGGCAAACCTCAAAAGGTCCAGAGGTTTGGATACATCTCCAGAGCAGCTGATGCCTTCTTAAAACCTCCCTCATGGAAGGTTTCTGCTCACATTTATTAGGAATGAGAAAGATGGTAAGGTTTGCGCTTGTTCCCTTGCTCTGCCAACCCAAGTCCTTCATTACCTGCTTGCCCACGCTGATTCTCACTAACACAAAATAACCACATCTCTAAATCCAATACCACTAGCAACTATGCTGGCCAAACCACAGAGGAGTGAAAAGCCCACAGAAAGTTGTTTGGCTGGCATTTTCTGTGGACAGAGAGTCTTGGGAGACATTAAAACCATTAAGAGCCACAAAATGAAAGAAAAGACAAGAAGCAGGCTTTCCTGAAGGGTGCAGTTTTCCCCATCACAGATATTCCTCTCGTCATGCCAGACTACCAATAGCTGATTGCATTTGCACAGCAACCAGCCAGCAACTACCTTTTTTAAATTTATATTTACTCTGAATTACATGTCTTCTGATATGGGCTTTAGAGGTACATAAAACCTAGCTGCAGCAATAGCTTTCAAATCAGCTATCATCCTTGCTTCAGTCAACAGAAATCTTTAATTAAAGCATTGAGTTACACAAGTTCTGGTTACCATATAACTAGCAACATCTTCAAATATTTGGATTGTAAACAATCTTCATAACTTGGAGACAGGCATCATCTTTCCTACTTCATGTCGGAGGCTTTGCAGGTGTCTGGCAACAGGGAATGACAGGAGGAAGCACTGATAAGGTGCTGCAGCTCAGCTATAAGGTAGTGCAGGAAAAATACAGTTGATGTGTAATGATTTGTGATTTTTTATTTTCCTTGGGTTTGGAACAAACTCCAGGATCTCCACCCTTATATTATCCCAGACCTGGATTTGATAGTCTACCAAGCCATGAAGCTCATTTATGCTCTGATTGAAAGTACAAAAAGATGCTGATGTTACAGTACTTAGTAGACAGCTGCTTTTAATCGTGTAGAGCTATTTATTTATACATGATATTGTAAACATCCGATTTAATCTTGCTCTTCAGATTCAGGAGAGAGGACTTGCATATTAAAAAGAACACTGGACATTAGGAAAAGTATTTATGGAGGAAAAGAGCAACTAAAGAGATTCCTATTAGCTAGATTAAAAACATTAAATGTGCTAAATCAGTAAGTATTCTGATTAGTATGCAATAAGTATCTGCTCAATCTACATAGACTGAGCCTGCTAAAACACTCCACAGGCCAGATGTAAAATAGTGTTTAGACAGCTTATTAAGTAACTTTAAATTCTTATTTATATCAAAGCAACAGAATTTTGTATATCTATACCTGTTTATAAGTATCTACTGTGAATGATTTCTACCCCTTATTCCTCTACCTTCAGTCACAATGTATAAGCCTGTTGTCTATAATCCAATACTAAAATACATGTCAAACAGGACCCCTCATGAAAGAGCAGACAAGAGAAGCAGCTGAGCAGAAGCCCTTCAGTACCCATGGAGGGAGTAGGAGATTAGGAGAGCCATATTCTGTTATCAGATCTGAAACCTGCCTTCGGTTGGTCTCTGGGCAAATCCCCCAAGGCTGTATTTACAGATTACTCAGGTGCCTCAAGGTACAGATAAATAGTCAGTGGGATTCAGGTTAATCTTCACTGAAACCCTTAAGCATCTACCCATTTAATCACCGGGGCAGAAAAATACCAATGTCTTCCTTTCCTGATGCTAGACAGCGGGCTATATTTAGAAATCCTACCCTCATCCAAAACTATGAAATAATTATATTTACCCATTCCAAAAAACACCCTGGGGTCTCTGGGGTTAGGTTTCACTTTTATTAAAGCATTTCAGCAGAGGTGAAGCATCCAAGTTTAAAGTCGTGACCCAGAACAGAGTCTCTACCTGCCACCAAGCCCTGGAGGAACATCAGTTCATGAGGTCCCTGTTGGACCGCAAGTTTATCAAGTTCATCAGAAAGCCTCTGCATGATGAAAGCTGCCCTAGGAGAATCTGATAACATCCACCCTACGCCTCAGCTATTAAATAGATGTCTTCGCCATCTTCCACTCTCCTTGAGGGATGAATCCAGCAGACCCTCTCCTAGGGTTATCATCCCACATAAATGAAGCTTTAGGGATGTCACCTCCTTCCCTATCCTTTGTGTATTAACTGCAGTTTTATAGCAGCTGATCAGGTAGATTCAGCACCTTTCTCAGCCCATCTGCTACCTTCTCATGGGGCATTTAATTGCCCAAATGCAGTCCAGATTAGGAAGAGAGTTGGTAAAGAAGGGAAACAGAGACAAGAACAACTCTTCACCTCTCCCCTTGGGTCTCTGTCACCATGCAGTAAAAAATTCACCATCCATGGGACTAGATAGAAAGAGGGAGAGAGCAAGCATTGGAGAGAACATCAGCCTGGAACCTGCTCAGGACAGACTGGTCCCTGCTCCTGAGGTTGTGTTTAGGTGTTAATCAACAAGCACTCAATGTGAAGTGTTTAAACAGCCACTGAAGGAGAGCTGGGCCAATGCCTAAGAGGATGCTATTAAAATGCAACAGACACTGCCTCATTAAGAACTACACAGCACAAAGTGCCCTATTTTGCAGGGCTAGGCATGAGGCACATTGCCTTGGAAGGTTTTTAAAGGGTTACAATATCATCCAAAGCCCATTCACCTCAATAGGAAGTTTTTCACTGACTCATCAATGTTGGATCAGGTCATTATGAAAATAGATCTTGTTATACACAGAGCCATCTTGCCGACTCTGGAGTGCCCAGCACCGCACTGCCATGCATACATTTCTGTATTAGGCCACAGGACAGGCAAACTCTATGAATATTATTTTTCCAGTAAAGTACCCCATAACCACACGACTGCTCCACTTCCAGCATTACCCTTAGGCAGTTAACATTTACTTGCAGGAGGTGTTATTCAATACACTCAAATATTTCTCTGTGCTTGTGGGCTCTCTACAACAGGTATAATTCTGGTTTGTGTTGGGGGGGGTTGTTCTTGGGGTTTTTTTTGGTTGGTTGGTTGTTTTTGGGGTGGTTGTTGTTGTTGTTGTGGGGTTTTGGTTTGGGGTTTTTTTTGTGAGCTGCACTTTTAAATCCTTAATCACTGTATTGCTTAAAGAAGCAAGAATGCATTTTGTGTTCAAAGCAGTGCAGATATCGCTAGGAAGGCCCCCCTCCTCTAATTAAAACCATCCATTTGCTGTTTGTGTACAGAGAAACATAACACAGCAGGAAACAACTGTTATATCAAATACCCCTTTATGGTAATTGTGGTTAAATACCAACTTTTTAATGGTAACATACTTATACAGGTTTGGCAACAGATGCAAAAATAAGTAATCGCTTTTTCTGGAGGGCTACCAAAATGGCACATTTCCCAAGTCATTCAGTCCACCCAGGGACTGGGAATGCAGAAAGCAATTTAGTGCTGCAAGGAATATGACAATCTATTTATAATGGCACGGTATGTGAGGCTGAGAGGAGAAACTGCAGCTGTCGTATAAGGATTATAAGTGACTGATTGTTTCTCACAAAATGTATTGATATATCAGAAGGAAGTACAAGTTTAGCTGCCTGGCTGATTCTCTTTCCATCATACAGGTGTGGTGCCAGCTTGAAAAAAATCAGGCGCTACAGCTAAAAATGTCATTTTGTGATCTCCCTGTTGACATGCCTGGGTAGCCTTTGTCAACTCTCTCGGGGACTTACTGCATTGGAGCCCATCTAGCCTTTGTTCAAATGAACAAAAAGGCTAGCCCAATTTCAAAAGACCCAACAGGAGCATCTTAAAGGACAGAGAGCTTCCAAACTGATAAATAATAGTCCTGCCTCTTCAGTTCTTGAAAAAGCTTTGCTTCCTGTTTCCTTATTTACTTCATTTCCAGCTGCTTTATGTTTTCCTGTGGGCTGTTAAATAACAGTCCCTCCGTCCTATGGGAAGGCTGCTTGCCAGTGCAGAAAAGCAAATGATTCCTGCATTCTATGTACAGCACATTACTCATGCAAGATGTCATAAAGACTGTTATGTTTAGGATCAAGGACACAAAAATTGGCCGACAGCAAAATTATCAGGCCACCCAAAGAACCCATGATCCAGCAGCTGACCCACTCCCAGGAGACTCAGGCCTGTGCTGTGCTTCCCACCCAGTTTTGAAAGGGCCCAAGGACTACAGCAACAGCAGCAGAATGGGACTTCTCTAGCAGCGTATGCAAGGCTCTACATCCTTTGTAAAGACTGAAACAGAAAACATGCTCAGTGAAACATGCTGTATCAAGTAGGATGCTATGCATGATCTTGCTGTTAACATAAGCAAGGGGACTTTTTGCCTGTTGATGTGGTTAATCATAGCACAGGGTGTAGTCTACCTCCTAAATCTGTGCTGAAAGAAGATAATCCAGGCCTGATGGATTCTTTCCTACACTTTTATCTACTACATAGTCAGCTGAAATCTGGGGAACAGTGAGAGGAGTCTGATGAGAAACCTCTTGCATGTAAATAGCTATATTTTACACCCTTTATGCCCTTGGAGTGTGCATATTCCACCACTGTTTGGGCACACTCACCCTAAAGCAATGAAAAGAAACCTAGTCCTCAGCTTGTGCACCCCACTACCTTGACTTCCTCAAAGCCAAATACCAGCAGAAATTTAGGAACCCTTAGGTCTCTTGATTATAGGAACTCAGGAGTGAAAAAGGCACCAAAACAATTAACCTGTCTCCTGTTGCTTTGCCTTTCCCCATCGCTTCAAGATCAATCTCTGACAGGTGAAGGTCTGATGTACACACTCAGGCTGTGGCCAGTAGTGGTTACTCCATTGGGCTGTTTTCAGCTGCCACTGTATGTCTTGAATATGTGCCATTTCCACACAGTTTTTCATGCAGCTGGAAGAAGCCCCTGATTATATGGCAGTACCAGCTAGTGACACACAGAGACAACACCACACAAGGTGGTGTCAACCCCAGTGTTGAGACAAAGTTGAAGCAGATGGCAACACATCGCTAGGGAAGAGATCAGGTGCCAGGCTGCTGCAATCCAGCCACCAGTAGTCCTTCATTTTCACTTTGCTTTAGCATGGGAAGTCACCTAAATGCACAAACCCTGAACCTGGAAGACGGGGTTTTGTGCTCTTCACATCGTACAGACAGCTGTGGCAATGTGACTACTTGCTCTCCCAGCCCTGTCTAGTGGCACAGGGGGAAAATATTTTTTGTTACATCCTAGATAGGCAGCCAGGGCATGGAAATAAGATAGATCTCTCTATATATATGTACACACAGTCCTAGTAGAATACATTCTTTCTGTGTAAAAAATGTGCATTTATACAGCACCTTTCATCAGCGATCTTAAAGCACTTTGAAATATCAAACATCACCAGACCCCTGTAAGAGCTGGAGTAATTAAGGGAATGTTTTAGCAGGCTGGTTAAGAGCAAGAAACTCTATAAGCATACTAAGAAACATTGTGTGGGGCTTCAGGGGATTTTTGCTTTTAGAAAGTTTCCATTTGCATCTTTCAAAAATTTCTCTTTTAAAACATCAATCAAAAGACAATTTAAACAATATTCAGAGACAAAACCCTAATTCTGGTACCCTCTGGAAACCTCGGGTCAGTTCCACAGCTCTGCCACATGCACTAATGCTCTCCAGCCATTGCCAAGATATGCCAGCATGCAAATAGATGGTCTGAATACATCAGTCAGTGATAACAAGAAGCCAATGCAATTATTCTTCACTCTTCAATACTGAAGAACAAATTAAAGCAGTGCTTTAAAATTGAAACTGATTTATACCATTAAGAGGTACCTTTGCTCCTTTAGATTATTAGTACAATGAGGCCCTACTGCAATTAAAATTCGGTCTAATAGGTTTTAAGTAACTAAATAAAACTAAATTAAATACTTAGATATTAGCTACCCTTTGGCCTCATCTAAACTGTGGGACCTGGGAGCTTGCAGGACCATGTATGACCCACCTCCATGCTACAAGGGGCCCAGGTATGTAGGGATTTCTCTCCTTCCTCCTCTCAGCCTAGTTTGTATATGAAAGAACACCAATCAGGTATGCCAGAAGACAGCTTCAGCAGGTTCATGGGGCACCTGCAGAGAATTTCTACCCAACAGTTTAGCCACAGTCCCTCTAAGTGGTTGTACCAGACCAGAAGCTGGAAGAACAGAATTTCTCCAGTCCATCACAATATGTGGCAAGAAAACAGCACTCAAGGAGGATCAGAAGCAAGAACAAACGGCAGCTGGGGACTACTATTAGCAATCAAGGTGAAAAACACTGTTTCTGAGAGAGCCCCCAGCAATCCCTACACTATTGTTCTCTCCTCAAATTGCATCCACCCCCAACCCTTTCCTGAAGCCAAAGGGCAGAAAGAAGGCCTTTGCACACATCTCAGAGTCCATCCTCCCTGGGAAATTTTCCTCTGTACACTACTATCTTCAGGTATAGGATTGTAGCAAAAACATCTGGCAGAGCATCTGCTTTCTCCTTAAATCAAAGAGCTTCACCCACAAGACTTCCCAGTTGCTCCCAAAAAAAGAGGCCAACAGTTACAATCAACCCTTCCATTGGGGTGAACAGGTGCAACAAAGTATGGACATCTACAGCAGCAGACAGGTACCCCATACATTAAGATCTTCATTGCAGCTAATGATAGTGACAGCAACCTTACATAGTAGTATCTTGCTACTGCACCACATCAGCAATTAAAGCCAGGTAGAAAGGATGAATCACCCTTCCTATTAAGAAACTCCGAAACACTCTGGTAAGGAATGCCCGCTTCATTTTAGTATCTGGATCCTGCACATATCTCTTCAAGTGCAGTCTTTTTATTAGTCATATTTTGATGGGTGCCAAGAACCTAGCTACAAAGAACATTGTATAACTCAGACATGGAAAAAGTTAGTTCTCTGTGGTATCGCATTTTAGATGAAAAACCACTTCCTCTCCTGCACAGCAAAGCAAGAAAGTGTACGCTTAGGCTTTGGTTTTATCAGTCATTGCATCTGCGCCTTCTCAACAAGCTTAAAGTCTGTGAGCCAAAAGTGTGAGGTTCATGGTCTGAATCTTTCTCTCTTTTACGTTGATGTAAATTCGAAACAGCTATAGCTTTGTTGGAGTTTACAATGATGGAAATGATGAATGCTGGAATTTTGTCTTTTCATTCAAAACCAAATTGTTTCAGAGTATGCTTTCACTTGAGGAGGCTCAGAAGTTATTTCTCAAACTACACTGAGTTTCATTGAGCTGCTGTGCATGGGTTCAGGGCGGGTTGCAGGTGAGTTATATGCTCTGGGCTAATGGCACAACTCCGTAGTGACAAGAGGTTTCTGGGGAAGAGTTCACTGTTGCTCACAGCCCTTCTGGCTGGTATCTCCTGGTCACAGCTAGAGCCTGGTTTGACCATTTAAAGAACCAACCTTTTCCTTTTCTGGCACTTCTTATTACTTCCACTTACTGCTATTACAGCAGAAAACCACAAGTATTTATTCTAAGGTTATCTTTATACCTGGAATTTTCACTAGGAGAGTAAAACAGGGGCAAGAGGCCAAGTGTACCATTCTATCCCTTATCCCACACTTCTTATACATTTGGTTATCTTCAGGAGGGACATTACTTCAGTGCCTTTCCCCAGTTGAGCTAAGTATAATTCTCAGTGTGTTTTAGTGGTAATCCTTATCTTTTTTATCTGGCTGTGTGCTTAGGTAGCTGTCTGGTTCGATATTTCTAGTTCGCATTTAGCCAGGCTGAATATTTCCCCTTTGCCTTTCCCCATAGTTGTATGCATCAATCAGAGCCTTTTTCTTGCTTTTGCAGCAGATAGGGAAGAAAGATAGATGAAGCTATGCTTAACAATGCTTCCAAAGAAGAAACATATACCACATAAGAAGTTCTGGCTACATCAACCCTAAGATGTGGTAGTAATTTGAAGCAGAATATAGGCCTATAAATTAATAATAATAATAAAAAAAATAGGTAATAACATCTTATAATTATGTAAGAAAAACTTTGAGGTCTTAGTAGGAACTAAAGTATGGCTAATAACAATATATCCCTGTGAGCTAAAGGCCTGGTTTATACTATAATAATTTAACTGATGGATAATTTCAGTTGTAGAAAAGGCAATATAATTTCCACAGAAATTACACACATTTTGGTAGCAGAATAGGAAACACTGCCCAGGTGACCTTCTTTAAGAATGAGATTTACAAATTCATAAGCTGTTAATAACTAGCGTAATTGTTGAGGGTATTTAATTCATTGATTTTAATAAAGTATGACAATAGCTGATGAACATTTCACCAGAATGTCACTTTCCCTCTGGCATCTCAGCTTTCCAGTGTTCCGAAAACAGTTTCAGCATTCCCATTTCAGTTTTTCAATAAAGAATCTCAGATCTCTAGTCAGTCTGGGATATTATATTATCAATCTTTTTCAGAAACATCATCACTCACACACTTACTGACTAAGCAGAAGGCAAAAGCACCCACCACTGGAGTTACTGTCTCCCACAGCTGCCACTTGTAGGAAAGGGGGATCCAATGTTTCTTTCCCAATCTCCAGCTAGTCCAGTCTCTAATTTCCAACATGGTTCACATTTGCTGAATGACACGCTTCAACACTGCCCCAGAATTTTGCCCTTAGACAGCAAAACCCTTGGCCTGTTTCTATGATTACAGAACAGTCTCTCTACCATGCTGGTCCTTTTTCATACTCAAAGTTGTATTTTATAATAATGTTTTGTCTAAAGTTATTTTATATAAAAGGTTGAACTCTGGGGAAAGTTTAAACCATACCCCTCTAGGAATTATTGAGTTTGCTGACTCTGAGGAGGAAAAAAAAAAACAAATTTTCATACTTTTTAGAAACATTTTAAACAAGTACAGCTAATTAGAGCCTGATCAAAGCGAAGTGAAGCCCTCTGGAGCAGCTGCATTACTTATATTGGTGAAAATCCAGCCATTTAGACACTTATTTAAATAAGGAGTATTGGAACTAAGCCAAAGCCCTTTGAAACTGACAGGACTTTTTAATGACTTCATTGCAATTTGTATCATAGCTTTAGAAAATGACCTTTTAAATGTAATTCATCGTTGCTCCTGACTGGTGAAATATGGATTGAGAGGTTCTGCAGTCGCAAAATCTACATAGGGTGTATAAATTCACACAGAATTGTTTAGGTTGAAAGGGATCATTTGGTTCAACCGTCCAGCTCAAGCAGGGCCAGCTAGAGCAGGCTGCCTGAGACCATGTCCAGTTGGGCTTTGAGTATCTCAAAGGATGGAGATTCCACAACCCCTCTGGAAAACCTCTGCCAGTGTTTGACTATCCTCACAGTAAAAAAACCCAACATTTACTGCTTTCCCCTTGTCCACCAAGCTAGTCATCTCACTGTAGAAGGCAATGTGGTTGCTCAAGCATGATTTCCTCTTTGTAAATCCATACCCACAACTCCCAATCACAGTCTTGTCTTTCATGTGTTTGGAAATGCCTTCCAGGAAGATTTTCTCTATCACTTTCCCATGGATTGAGGTGAAGCTCACCAGCCTGCAGTTCCTTCCTGCCTTTCTTCAGTATAGGATTTATATTTGCTCTGTCAGACTTCAGGAACCTCTCCCAGTCATAACAACCATTTGACATAATCAAAGATAGTCAAGAATGGCCTCACAACAACATCAGCCAGCTCCCTTAGCACTCATGGCTGCAACACGTCAGGCCTCATGGGTGCATGCCCAGTTTGAGTGCTCCCTAGTCTGATCCTCCTTCACAGAGAGTAAGTCCTCCTTGTTCCAGACTTCCTCTCTGGTCTCAGGAGCCTGGGATTCCCAGACGCTGATATTACTAGTCAAGTCTGAGGCAAAGAAGACATTGAGTGCCTCAGCCTTTTTCATGTCATTTATCACCAGTTCCCCTGCCCCATTCAGCAGTGGCTCCATATTTTCCCAAGTCTTCCTTTTGCTGTTTATGTACCTTTGGAAGTCTTTCTTGTTGTCCTTCACATCCTGTGCCAGAATCAACTGCAGGCTGGCCTTGGCTTTCCTAATCCTGCATGATCAAGAGAGCAACTCTATACTCCTTCTGGGTCACCTGACCCTGTTTCCACGTCTTGTACACTTCCTTTTTGTGTCCAAGTTCAGTTAGGAACTCCTTGGTCATCCATGCATGTTTCCTGCTGCCCTTTGCTCAATTTCCTACTTTTCATAGACCTTTCTTGAGCTTGAAGGAAATCATCCTTGAATATCACCCAGCTCTCCTGGAACCCTCTTCTATCCAGGGCAATGTCCCGTGGGATATTTCTAAGCAGGTCTCTTAAGAGGTTGAAGTCTGCTATCCAGAAATCCAGGGCTACTTTTGCCCTGTTCCCTCCTCTCATTGCCCTGAATTTCACCATCTCAGTTACTTCAGCCAAGGCTGCTTTTGACTTATGTCTCAGACCCGTTCTTCCTTGTCTGTATCAGGTTCAGGAAATCACCTTTCCTGTTGACTCCTTAATTACCTGTACCAGGAAGCTGTCATCAGTGTACTTCAGAAACCTCATGGATTGCTTGTACCCGGCTGTATTATCTATCCTTCCACCAGATGTCAGGGGGAGTCCCCCATGAGGACAGGGGCCTATGAATGTGAAGCTTCTTTCAGTTATTTGAAGGCCTCATCTACTACTTCTTCCTAATCAGGAGGGCCATAGCAGATACTCACTACAACAGCACCGATATTGGACTGCCTGCTAATCTTGACCCATAAAACTCTTGACCAATTCCTGGACTGTTCCAAGGCAAAAGTTATCAAAAAAAATTTTGCAAATCCCTATAAGTAAGAAAGGACCATATTTTTGTAGACATTTCTACTTTAAAAAACAAACGACTAAAGAGAAACCCAAACCAAACACCACAAAACACAAACACACAACTCCACAACTGACTGCGCTCTTCCAAATTACAAAGGTACACCATAGATGTTCACTGTGCCAGGTCAACCTTCAGTTTTGGAACGGCTGGTAACAATCAAGTGTGTGACTAAGCACTGAAAGACTGCTTAACTCAAAATTAAGGTTTTCTATCTGGCCTCCAAGGATCAGGAACTTAACAGTGATACTGCAGGCCAAACTAAACCCTACCAAAGCATTTCACATTAGAAATAGAAGTGAAATTTAGGGTAGTACAGACTACGAGTGTGATAAATTGGGAAGGAGCTCTGGAGGCAAACAGTCTGCTGAGCTGTGCAAGTACAAGTGCTGGCAGAGCTGCTGATTTCACAGCCAGTTCAACATGTCCTGATGCATTGCTGCTGTTGTACTCGGCACCATGCTGGAGGATCCTGCACATGCAGTGAGCCACGTATCCCCTGAGGCCAAGAGCACCAGGGCAACATGCCTTCAGCTACAGCCTTGCTACCTATTATCCAAAAGTTGTAAACAGGGTCTTCAGAGAGTGTAGACCACCAAGCCAGTCCATAGTGACAAAGCAGCTCCAAGATCAAGCTAGAAAGTCGAATCCAGAGGTCAGGATCTGACCCTGCATCAACAGGTCACCTGGTCAGGCAGGACCAAGAGCAACAGCAAGCTAAGGAAGTTTTCCTAAGCAAAGGGAGCTGAGGTCTCCAGCTCACTCCAGGGGTAGGGAACTAACCCACAGCAAAGTCACTCTGGGGAATCTCAGGGCCAACACACCCTCAAAAGGAGGCAGGCAATCCAGATACATCTGGATATAGAACAACTTTTCTATTTGTGAGGCAGCATTTTGTAGAACAGAATCATAGAATCATTTAGGTTGGAAAACACTCTTAAGATCATTGAGTCCAACCGTAAACCTAAGACTGCTAAGTCCACCACAAAGCCATGTCCCTAAAAATTTATATATCACAAGGGAAGGTTACTACTTTCTTTTAATTTTGACATGGTGAAATCCCTCTCAGGTCTTGTTTCTATGCTTTTCAGCTTCCCTCTTCACAGGGATATTTTCTGATGCTCTAACAATAGATCACACTGTAATTCTCATGGCTAACACATAATTCTTGATGCGATCCAGGTCCTACCTCTGCTTAGCTGGAGTTCAATCTTGACTTGTCTAGCAATTGCTGGAAATGAAACTCGGACAGAAACTAAGCAATGCTTGACTGAGCATAGAATTTATTATTCAGCTCCCTGCTACCATTACATAGGGCTCAATTATCATCTCCCGTCTCTTTCAGAAATCTGGATGTGCACAATGATGTATATTACTAAGACCTCACAAGAAACAGATTCATACTTTGTCTGAATACAATGTTCTTCCTTTGGTTTCTTGTTTCACTCAGATATGATAGATCACCATTTTTAAAGAATCTGAATTATTGCAAGTTCCAGTTGGCTGATTTCCCCAAATACTGTTGCCTTGGTTAAAGACCCAACATAATAGTACCCTATGGATAATTTGAATATAAAGGTTTCTACTGCATATTACTCTGATGCCTCCATTTGTCCATTTGACTAGCATTTTAAAAGACTTTATAGCTGTTTTACTGCACCGTTATTGGGAGGCTTAAGAAGAAAGAGCTCCACTGCTTTCTGCAGCCAGGAGGAAGTGTGATTTGTGCATTCCAGCATTCACACAATGACCTTTTATCAGATGCAAAAGGGCAAGCAGAGGACTGCATCACAACTGTATGGTTTTTATAAGGTTATATAGAAGATATTATATAAAATATGGCTATCCATTTACAGATAATATGTAATATGAAATGTCAATACATATATAAAAATTTATTGATTCTTCCCTCCTGATCCATCTTGTTTGTTTAAAGATTTCACAGGGACATTCGTGGTTTTGGAAAATGCTTTAAGGCATTTCTTGTAAATATGCTGCAAATATGGAAATTGATTGATTGATTGACCTCGTTGTGAGGCTAGTGTTAATAAAACTCATTGGCAAGTTATCAAGAGACATAAAAAAAATGTCCTTTCCCCAAGAGGCAGAAGCACTTTTCCTCACTCTTTGCAATAGCTCATTTGCAAGTCTCAAGGTCACAGTGGTTAAGCCTCTATCACCATTACTGCCTATTCTCGATTTGTCTCGCTGCTTGCTGTTTAACCACCAGTGGTGGAAGCTAATGATCAGATGATGAGAGCATGGAGGGTTACCAGCAAAAGCATACCTGGTGTGTTACTGAGGCTACACAAAGACAAGGTGTGTTCCCACTGCTTTAGAAGTGGCCCCCTCTTGTTGTGACATGAGGCTGCTAGCACCAGGCAACATCAGGCTCTGCATCACGGGGACAACACTGCAATCCCTTGAGTGCCCACATCCCCTTCCCAGGGCAGGTGAGAGCTGAGGTTCCATCTTCCACCAGTCTTCAAAGGAAATATGACTCCAAAGTCATTGCCTGGTCATTGCTCTTAGGCAAAGGTTTTATATTCTTCTTATATTGTTCTGTTTTCCAGTGTGATGGCTATCTGATACTGTAATGGCAAGCAATGTCATGACAAGCTGGAATGGTGCCTCAGACACTTCATCTACCATTCATGATCCCGTCTCATAATTGTTAGAATTTAAAATTAATGAAACTATCTGATAATTTAAACTGTCTTCTACACTATCACAGCTCCATCTGATTCAGATATTAGATCTTCTGCTGAACCCACTAATCCGTATGGACAACTGATATATATTTGTTTCCTAAAAGACAACTTGCCTTGTTATGAAGACATCCAGAGATGAGAACTCACTGCTGCCATTAGCAGTTTTCCCAGTGACTGATCAACACAGACCAGTGAAAACATTTTCTCTATTTTTGGTTTAAATGGCCTCAGCTTTCAGTCAATGGTTTTTGTTATAGGGTTTTTTCCCACTAAATTCAATATCCACTTAGACTCAATACCTGCTATATTCCCCGTGTATTGGGTTTATAAATCATAACCAAGGAACCTCTCAGTCTTATTTTTTGACAAGTGAAGTGTGGTGAGTTCTTCAAACTCTCTTTGGAACATCATATTCTCCAAATGCAAGAATCATTTCTTAGGCATTTTTCTGCCCATCTTTTTCACACATTTTCTTTAAATGATACCAACAGAACCAAACAGATTGTTTCACCATTGTGCCCACCAGTATCATAAAGCACCACTCTCCACCCTCCTTGTCTATAGGCTTAAAAGCTTCATTCAACTTTCTGCCTCTTCATCAGATTGGAGTTTGTGTTCACTTACCCCTAAATCCTTTAAGGGTTGCTACTTTCCACAATATTGTTATTCACTCTATAAGGCTTGTCCGCATTTCCTCGTGTTCATTACTTTGCAAACGGTTGTAAAACACCTTGTTTGATCGGGGCACACTAAGAAAGTAATTTGCACTGCTCAGTGTAGCTGAGAAATCCTCAGCATAATTTACCAGTGCTAGTAAGGAAAAAAAGTGTTGAACTGGAATTTCCCTTGGAGTTTCCCTAACCCAAATGTTTTGGGAAAACGGTTTGATTTCAACAAAGCCATAATAGAAACTAGGCACAGTATCGTAGAAATGGGAGCCATAGGGCTTCTAGGGGTCTTCACCCCCGCTTTCCTGCATGGGAAATGTAAAAAGTTACTAATTTCATTCTGAAACGGAGCTTTCCAACTCCACCAACCTGCAACAAAACCTGATTTTGAAGTCCGAGTCCTCTGCGAAAGAGGATCACCTTTTTCCAGAGCTCCATCACTTGCCCCTCTAACAATCTTTGTGTCATCTGCAGCTTCTCACTAGCAAACTGCAAAAGCCATTGTTTATATGGAGAGTAACATAAGGAGCATCTCCAATGTCTTTTTAATCTGTTTTGAATGTAGTTTAGCAGCCGGAGACAAGGAGCTGAGCCAACTCAAGAAGCTCAGCCAACTCTGTGGACCATCAGCAACTGATGATTCTTGTTTCCAGAGCGGGAAATCCTACACTATTTGTTTCTGTTTACTCTTCTGGTTGTGCCTCCTCATTAATATTGCTGAAAGTGGTGTCAGTTAGCTTGCCTTGTATTTCAGTATACTCAGTATGATAATGCTTAGGGTTATATTCTCCACCAATATGAATTAGTATATTGTTCAATGATGCTTTGTGTCAACTTTACCAGTATCTTGAGATTCAGGGAAGAAAACAGAACTGACAGCAGCTAACTTTTTCTTTTCAAATAAAAGACTATTCAGAGTCATTCCAAGTTCTCCTGGTTTGAACACAGAAGCTAATCAGGCATGTATTTTGACATGCATAACCATACCATGTAGGGGATGAAATAAGGATCGGACAAGGCCATGAATAAGTAGTTCCTCATCATTGCCTCCACTGGAAGTATATTCTGTGGGGCAGAATTGTGATTTGTTTTTAGCAGGTGTTTTGGAAGTCTTTTTCCTTTCCCTTTCTCCATTCCCTCTTTCCTTAGCATATTTCCTCTCTTTTACCACTTGATCAGCAACAGCAGCTCACCCTGGAGTAGAAAACTTAATCTGCTAAGGAGTACTGATGAGAAACTCTCCTGTATTGCCTTTAGACACACTAACACGAGCAGGACTCGTTAGATATAACGAGTTGTTCAGGATGTGAGAGCCCAAACAGACACTCCATAGACTTAGTTGTCACTGGCAGTAAGGCTGCCAATTTGCAAAATGATCCTTCTTCTGCAAATGAAGATGAGGCTCAGGATAACTACGGCTAAGCCACAGTGTTGTCACAGACCTCCTATATATGCTGGCATCACTGCTTGCTGTCAGCCACGGGAGGGTAACAGGATTGCCAGGGTTATCTGTTTCAATTATTAGCTTTTGGAGCTTCTGGTGGCCTTTTGCTACACATTTACCTATGTGTGCACAGTGGGGCCTCCAGCACATTCATGCATCCCATGCACCCTCTGGTCCGCATTGCTCAGAGGCAGCATTACAAAGGTAATCCAAACCCAGCCAAACTCAAAGGGAGCCTAAAAGGGTCCGTCCAATCAGGCCTGCATAAAGAAGATTAAAGAAACAAATATCCAAGAATTACAAAAAGGACATGCTACAATTTCTGATCCCTGTTGATTTGACAACAAAGATGTGTAGCAAGGCTGTATCTGTGCACACAGGTTAACCTACTGTTTGAACTCCAAAGAGTCCTTAACACAGTCCAAGTCGCAGGTAAGTCCTTACTCTGCTTTAAGCTCGTGTTACGCACCTCAGCATTGACCCTTTGGGAACACCAAACCAGTGCTCAAGCCCAGGGTACACGAGGAGCAGCCAGGACTCAAGTCCTGACCAAATGCTTCTTTGTACATATTGTTTGTTCACATAAAACTTCGTCCTGGATGCCAAACATATAAACAAACTGCACCCTCCTACTCCCCTAAATAACTTAGCCAGTATTTTAAGCAGTGTTGCTCCAGAGGCTGCCCCAAGCTCTCTGTGCAGTGAATTGCCGCAGCCCCACAAGGGATGGCTTGTGCACCTTCTTTGTAGAGGAGGGAAGAGCCCCAGAAACATGTGCAGAAGGTGGGAATGTGGCTGAAGGGAGACAAATATTTGTAAGCAGTTACATTCATCACCCAGGAGCAATGAAACAGCAGGAGCTATGCCAGTTCCCTCTTCACAAGTGCTTGCAAATAACACTTGTCTCACCCCTTGTCACCTCCCAGACCAAAGCCAGAAAGTAGCATTAGCCCATCACACTCCTTCACATCAGCTGAATCCATGTTCTGCAATAATGCTGCCACTTCTGATATATTCCAAGACTTTGCTGGTTTAAAATACTTAAACCTTAATCTCTTCTATTTCCTTTGAAGGGCCAGCAGGAGGACTTTTCAGCAACTTACTGTAGGAGAAAGAAGTGGACTGTTAACACCAATAATGCTTGCTGTGAGGCTACACTTAACATGAATAAGATGTGAGCTCTGAATGCAAATATGTGGGTCTGGCTTCTACGTCAGAGAGCTCAAGATCAGCCCCTCAGGGTGTGACTGTGCAGAACGATGTCTGTATTGCCCCAGGTACCTGAGGCTTGCTTCACAGAGCCAAGAAAACAGTATTAGGTCCTAAAGGGATCAATAGACTCAGTAGCCCTAACCCATCAATTGTGAATGTTGGGAGGGTACAAGAGATGGGAATATGAACAGCAGCCAAACTCTTGTTCTCCCTAAACAGCCTCTCCTATTGCTGCAGTCAGAAACCAAATGCTGGGCTGGATAGTCCCTGCAAAGGACAGCTCCTTTATTCATCTGCAGCCAGATCAGCTGGAGGAACAGAGACAGTTCCATCCACCTACAGTGCCCTCAGCCTGGCCTCCTCTGCCACCCTGCTCTAGTGAATGTGTGCCTGGGCAAAAGCTCCAAGCTTGCACAATATAGACCACATAACAGTGTGGACCACATAGCACCATGGGACTGTCCATCTTGGGGTACCTAATGGTTGCATTCTCTTAGGTGGTGCAGCACTGGATTTCATCCAGAGAACAGCCTGGAGTGAAAGGCAACCGTATCTCAAGCACATCACAAGCAAACATTGGTAAGCTGGCCCTGGACCCTAGAAGGGCAGCCTGACCTAACGCCACCTCCATGGCACTGCTTCCACCCAGTGCCTATTGTAGCTCTGATGTGCTCAGAGCAGTCAGCTGGCCATGCTGGGCAGCAAGACTCCACTGCCCACACTAGGCTGGCCAGACCATTGATGCAAAAGAGTTAGGTTGCTTTTCTACATGTGAGTTGTGAGCAAGGAGAAGGCCCTTTTCAAGACTGATGCAAATGTTTCTGCTAGATAAAATAGAGACCTTTGTCTTAGCTCAGAAATATCCTCCAAATCTACACCCACTCTCTTTTAAAACCTGTTACAGAGATCTGCAGTTGTGTCTAAAATAGTATTAGTCTAACCTGGGAAGGGAGAGGAAATCTTTAAAATTATTTTCTACCGTTATTGCTCAGAAATTCATGAAGTAGAAATAAAGGATTCTGGAGAGTTATAACACATGCCATGTACCTCCTAAAGTCTATCTATTTAAGCCACTAAAACCTCACTTCACTTTGACCTCTGAGCCATATTTGCATTTATTGTGCAATACCTGGCAAGGTAGCACCATGTATTAGGTGTCAGATATGACACCCTGAGATGAAATCATCGGAACAGATGTGAAAAACAAAAGGTCACTCGACCAGTACAGCAGGTCTGTGATGTGAAGAAAACTATGTTTGACTTAAAGAAAGAACAAGATATAGGTTAAGGTGAGGGGAAAAAAAGAAAAGCAAAAAAAAAAAAAAAATCTACAACACTTAAGGATAACAGTCTGGAGAATTGGAACACTTTGCTGCAAATTCTTGCAAATGAGCTGCAAAGTAGTCATGGCACAAACACTGAGAAAGCATTAGTTCAAGTATATTTGTGGATATTTACTCTCTATCAATGTTTAAAGACAGGATTTACAAAAGCACTGAAGTGTCCCTTCCCCTCTGCTGCTGAAATCCAGAGGGGGGTTCTGCTGTTGACATCAGCAAGAACCACGTTAAACCGAAGAAGATTGTTTTCAAAAGTCTCTCTGAAATATAGTCAACACAACCAATTAGTACAATTCCTACAGGCCTACTTACATTTACTAGGTAGTCAAACTAAATTTGCTATATGATCCATGAAATCATAAAAAGCAAAAAGCGATATAAAACCAAAATAAGCCTGAGCTCTTAAGTTCAACACACAATTTTACACCATTATTTTTAAATATGATGGTGTTGCCACAGAAATGTGATCTGCTGTCTCCAAGAGTGGTCACACTTGTGTAAGGCCAGCACTGGAGTAGCAGCTAAGGAAGCACGAGTGCTGCCTTTTTGTATGCTTCCACCACCCCCAAAAATTTGCTGGGGATCTATCCTTTCCCCTCATGTCCCTGTGTCATGAAAAGGATGGTTTTGGTTTTTCTGTTCTTTTGTTTTGAGAGGAGAATGGTCCAAGACGTCCTTACAGGATGACTTACTTCAGAAGCATAGCTACCATCAAGAAGACATCTCTCAGTGAAATCTCTGTTATTCTGTAATAAATTTCCCAGGAGGAGAGGACAGTCTTTGACTCATTGTAGGGTGGGTGCTTTCACAAACGCATTCATAAACCCACAGAAATGTGCGATATTACAGCCCCTGAAGTTGCCATATTTTCCATTTCTTTTTTATGCAGACTGTAAACTGTTTAAAACTATTTTTTTAAAAGGCAGTGCTGCTGGGAAGGTGACAGAGAGCGAGATAAAGGAGACAAGCTCTCTCTTATCACCATTGCCTTGAGGAGGAGGAGGGGTGTGGGTTTTCTTCACTACCTTGCCCTGCCATCCACATGCCTGGATGAGCCGTGCTGGCAGCTCCACAGGTAGCGTGGCCATGATGACTGGCTATGGCAGGGCAAGGAAAATTCTGTGCCAAAAGCAGCCTCCAGCTCTCGGTGGCTGAGCCACCACTGATCCCAACGGTGCTATCCCTACAGAGGTCCCAGGCATTTTACAAGGACCACATCAACCACCCTCCCGAGGTGATCAGTACCAAAACAGTGGTGGCTTCATGATTCCTCTCATGCCTGGCTGGGTAGGGGTGGCTGCACCTTCTGGATGAGCGGCCCAAAGCCTCCCTTTGAAGCTGCCTGCTGCGGCTACAACCCCATCAGAGTGGAATATTTTAAGCAACTTCTTCAGCCTCTGAAAATCTGCTTTATTTTGCCTCTGGGATGAAAGAACAGGCTTAAAGAGAGAGCCTGGGAGAGGAGAAGCATGGGGAACACATCCATGACTTCAGCAATCTTTAAGCTCAAGAGTGCCAGCTTGATGCAAAGCCCCAGCAAACGAACAAAAACATTAGTTACACTCATAGATAGGGTGGGTGCTCAACTCTGTCAACAGCCATGTACCTATGCCTCTTTTATTGAAGTATTTACATTTTCAGTATAAGAATAAGAACGTCTTAACAGATGTGCCATTTGTGAGACACATCAGTAAGTTATTTGGCTTTCAAACCTTAATTGTAGCACCAAAGATGGCAGAGTGGCCACAACCGCTATAAATATAGCATATCTCACTTACCACACCTGTGATCACAAGCTAAAGAGAGCCTGCAGAGTGTGAAGATGGTCGTTTGAATTTGTGAAACTCTTCCGGGATGCTGAACTGCAGCACTAATTTAGTCTCATATCTTTTTCCTGCAGTAACATATATCCCTGCTGGACTCCTCCCTTAATCCATCCACAGGCACTTAAATGTCCCAAGAGGATTTATGGCCAGTCCAGGGGGACTCCCATGAAGTAGAAGACAATCTGGAGCTAACCATTCATGCTGAATGACACACTGGGACCAACGTAAGAGATCAGAGGTCACCACACTGCTTATCACAGCACTGCCTGTACGTGCCTTCACATGGTGGCTTTGTCAGACGTCACAGATTCACTTATGCTGTTCCCAATAGGATGGGCATGAGTCATGGAGAAGCTCTTGGCACAGCCACACAAAAGACAATAAAGAAAGGAGGAAGTGTAATGTTGATGACAACAGAGGTGTTTTTGTTTGGTTTTGAAGTTTTTCCAGTGCTGTTGGGGGTTAGTTTTTAACAGCAACCAAGCACAATCCCCAGCATAAATGTCTACCTAGCAAAGCATTAACTTTTGTAAGGGCCTTCAGGAATGGCATTCACAAATCCTGCAATCCCTCACCCCTCAGAGGAATAACCCCACTCAGTCGGACTCCCAGAGCCTGCCAGGGCTCACCAACTGCTGCAGCAGCTGCACCCACAGCCACTTGTACACCCCATGTGCATGACTGCTATGGCCATCAAGGCCCTACCAGCACATCCAGCAATGCTCAAAGCTCACAGCAAGAGTGGCAGCCTTGGCTTCATCATGTTTAATAAAGACACATTAATGCCTCACAGCGGCAACATGGATGAGGGAAGGGTTGTGCTTAACAAAGTGGCTTCAAGGGTAGATTTTTGGCAGGTTTTAGAGTAGCTAAGATCTGTGGGGCAGCTGGACACTGATAGCCTCCACATACAAGATGAACTTTTTTTAAATTTTTTATGAGGCCTGTTCTTGAGCAGGTTCAATCTGGCATCAGCTCTAGTAAATCACCAATATTATTACAGACTCAGTTGTTTATGCCCTAGCTCACTCATGGCTCTTCACATGTCTCAGAGTTTTCTTTTCACTGTAGTTTACTTATGCAGACTGTAAGTGGTAACTACAGAAGTGATTTTTCACCTGCTGCTTCTACCTCCATGTGGCTGTCTTCTCTCACCTTTTCAACTGTGTTGAGTTTTGCATCAGCACAGTTTTATTTATAGCAGATAGGAGAATTCATAAAAATGCCTCTGTGACCAGTGAAAAATTAGTAGAGAATTACCCCATGCCATAACTCAAGGGTATCAAAGAGGAGCTCAGAGACCAGAACAGACACACAAGCCTTGGACATGTTATAAGGATTCTTGTGGAGATGACAGGCTTAAAACCCCATCTCCACTCCACTTTGGCTCGGAGTGGGAGGTGTTAAGGGCCGGGCACTCCTCTGGACCCCAGAAGCTGGTTGCCTTCACTTTATCACCACAAATCAAGGCCACCCACTTATTTCAAGAGATGACATTCATGCTGCCCAAGAAAGTCCATCTAATAGATATGTCATGCCTGGAGCAGCTGAACCTCCAGAGGAGCCTCTTCTCCCTCATGCAAAACCCTGACAGGGCCACTGGCCTGGGTACAAGCCTGACCGAGCAGCAGCTCATCCAGGGGGAGCAGAGTCCTGCCTCTCCTGCACATTCTGGCACCCACCTGGCCAGTGTGCTGCCACAGTGCGGCTGCCTGCAGATGAGCCCTCATCCCTGGGAGGTTCACAAACTGTGTGCTGGATGCTCAGAGCACTGAAATCTGCTCTCTGCAAGGTAGGGATATGTCTCAGCCTCGGAAAGACTGTCGCAAGTGCCTGTTCCCACGGGAAGAGGAAAGACTGATGCCAAACATCTCTGTGCTCCTCAGGGCCTCAGCAATCCTTGTTACACATCACTGGGCATCGATTGTTCTTCAGCATCTGCTGATGTGTTAGGCAGCTCCTAAAGTAGAAAAAGTACGTGTACTTCCTGCTCCAAATCTCTTACACAATGGAAAAGAAAAAAAAGTTGTGAGGTAAAAGAACTGGAGGGAAATGGGTCATGGCAATGACAGAATATGGGTATTTAGCCATATGCTTGGTACTGTTCAATAATATCTATTATGCCATTTGTGTGTGTACATGCTATGTATGAATAATGGCAGCTAACTGGAAGTATGTAGGAAAAGAAAGCACATGAAAATCCCAACTGCCAAACAAGAAACCAACAGACATGATTACCCGGGCAAACAGCACCAGGATCCAGAGTAAAACATGAATTTGTGTCACCCCAAAGTGCACTCACCCTCCCACCCTCACCATCCACTACTACTCTGGAAGCTTTCTCTTTGTACCTGATTGATACCACAGAGGCTCAGAAAGAAATATTTTTGAAAAAAAATATCCAAACTCCTTCCACATGAGAGACAAAGCATGAAAATGCAGCATAAAAAATAGAAAACTCATTCTCTTAGAAGAGAGAGACAAGTGTGTCTTCCTTTGGCTCACTGTCAAGAGCTAGCTGGAGACGTGGAGGCAAGAGGAGGCTGTAAGCCACCTACTCACTGGTAATTCTGGCCCTTGGTAGGGTCCTTGGGTAGGATTTCACCACCCCCGGGGGAGCTTTCAGCAGAGCTCATTTGTGACATCCTTCAGCAAGTCATTACATGGGCGCAGACCAGTAGGCAGGACAGTGCTGGCCTGCCACTGCAGAGGAGGCTGGACAGCCTAGATGAAGAACTTATGATGGAGCTTTTTACTTCTCTCACTACTGATGGCATTAAAAGGATCAGAACAGAATATGTTGCAGAGAAGCAAGCAATTTCATCCTAAAATCAGATTATTTAATACTCCAAGGAGAAGCATATGACAGCACAAGAGAGGATCCCCCCTGGCCAAACCAGCTGCCCAGCCAGTCTTGCTTAGAAAATTCTTTAAAAGCTCATTTCTGTGCTTTGTCTCGTTGCCCTCTTTGCCTGCCAAAAGCAAAGTCTATCTTTCCAGTTTGGCCACTGTTTTGCATGTGATGTCATTTTTTAAATGCCCTGCAGTGTGCTACAGTATTTGGACTATTCAGGCTGTGTTTAGTGTCTACCACCACCACAACCTGCAGAGAATATCATCTCAAAGCACCAGGCATCCCACTGGCACCACAGCAAAAAGGCAAAACATCATGCGGCAGGACAGGAACTGTGCCAGGAGTCCCATCCCAGCACTACCTGCTGAGCTCTCTAATCACAGCTGGCAGGACATCAAGTCTCAAAATGAGGGAAATGACCTGTGATGTTGTTCATGCACATCACCAGAGGATGGACAACCCAGCTTCCCTGAGTGGCCTGCAAGCAAAGCCCCATGGCTATGTGTGCTCTTGATTTGGAGGGCCTTGGGCAAGGGCTCTACCTCTGTTCAGGTCACAGCAGCACAGAAGGAACTTAAGGGATGTACATCCTCAAGGCTGGTATGACCACATAGTGCCACCCCTATGAAAACATGATGTTTTGTTTGGCATAGCTGAGCCGGGATGGATTTCTATGTCCCCACAAGGGAGCTAGGTGCACAGAGACTTCACCAGGGTGGGTGGTGCTACTTTGCTTCGCACACAGTGCCACCTGGATTTGTAAGACACGAGAGCTTTGCCATCGTACTCCACATGCACATAGACAACATGTTTGCGATCTTTCTCTCCTACTGTTCCCACCAGCTGACTTCAGTCAGATTTGGCAGAAAGCAGGTGCCTTCATAGGGATTGCATTTCCACATGTTTTGTGGGAAGAGGTGGCAGGAGCTACCCCCTCCAAGGGAAAGGCTGCAGCCACACTCATGGCACAGTGGCCAAACAATTAACACAGGCTCCAAATTTACACCAGAGTAAGCTTAAAGTGTCAAGCCAGGCTAAGCGATCAGAAAAATAACCTCAGTGTGCTATTCTTCTGCTGAGAGAGCCAGATAGCAAGCACTGGTCTTCTTAGTGGGTAGTACATACCGACCTGTTAAAGAGGGTAGCACACATGGAGTACCACGGTGAGTATCCAGTGAAGTCACTCCTAACTCCTCACTGAGGTGGTGGCACATCAAAGTCATCTCCAACCATGCAGCACAAAGCTGAACCAGGGAATAATTGTACTGAGTTAAGTGGCTGCAGTGTTAGGGCTAAGACAGAAGGGCAGAATTTGGCCTACTGACTCCTTGAAAAGGCAAGATTAAACCTCCATCAATTTACTCCTGTGCCTTAAATAGAACAGTGCACTAATTATAAGAAAAGACTGGCATGGTTTGATACTTTGCAAAACACATAGGTCTTGTTTACTCAGTCACCTTTCTGAAATATTGCTAGTTTACTCACAGTGTTTGTCTGTCATTTTAAAAGGCAACATTTCCTAATGCCCTTTAAAACACACAGCTAGGCAGCTCCATGGTTACTTTTTCTTCATATGCAAATGCAGCCTCTGTGTAAACTCTAATATTTTCATATGAAGGCAAAACTGCAGGCAACCAGCTAACGTATAGGTCAATGCCACTGAAAAGCTCATCAACGCAACTCTTACCTGAACATTTTTGGGGTAAGTTTATTTTTTTTCTTTTAGTATTGACTTGACACATCCCAGTACAAAGATTAATGGGTGCCTGGCTCCTCAGTTGCTGAGCAGAGGGTTTTTTCCCATAGCAGACCTGACATTTTGGAAAGGGACCCACTATAAGTCACAGCCAGGAGGCCTGGCCTGGGTGCTGTACGCAGTCAGAAGGAAGGCTGCGAGGCTCCGTGCACAGTGACAAGTCAAAGTACAAGTTGCAAGACATCCCCATCACTTGACATGCCAGGTCTCTGGACAGAAAATAACCACGAGGCTCACCTGGGATTCAGGAGACAGCCACCATGGATCTGCCGTGTGACACAAGGCTGCTAGGCTCATCCCACTGTCTGTGAAATGCAGGGATGTAAAGTTTGCTCATCTTTGCCTGAAGAGTACCAGACAGGCACCTTCTATGGCCACATATTCAGTCAGCAGCAAGCCCAATGGCTAACACAGGTTTGGTGCACACCCCTCAGAGCAGCTGTATCCCAAACCAACATTTAAGAATAACAAGTACATCAGTATTAACCAAACCCTGGTCATTTCAATGCACTTCTTTGAAAGCCACACAGCAAGCAAATTAAACAAGCTAATCCAGCCAGCGTCAAACACTGCCAACACACATCAATAAAGGTGACAGCAGGCTTTGCCCTTGGCTTGGCTTTGCCAAGACAGGCAACGTGCTCTTTATTTGCTCTCCTACGATAACAGGTATCAAACACTGTGTGGGTGTCAAGTCTGGAGGGCAAAAAACGCTATCCCTCCAAGGTCAGGTAATCCATTGCTTCTTGTGCCTGTGGGGAAAAGGTAGCATCACTGCTGACTTGCTCTCCCCCATGCTTTTTCAGCCATACACTATATCAATAGGGACCTTGGTATCATGTGGCTAGTACATGGAGGTATTTTATGTTCACAGCCACGTTGTTGGTATATCAACTGACATTTACCTTGGTTCTCTTCCTCTCCTTTATTGTGATTCATGCTCCATGCTAATTCAACACATAACAAATGCATTGTTATTAACAGCAGCTGGATAGCTAGTAAATCTTGCAGCAGCTTGAACAGAGGAATCATGTGGTGTAATAGCATCCTCCAGGTGCTGAGACAGGGCTGTTGAAGCATGCTGAACTGAGGCAAGTCCAGGAGACAAGGCATAAACACCTCTTGCCAAGTGCCCATAAAGTAGTCTCAGACCCTCAGCAGTGAAAGATTGCTGTACCCACAGACAGTCACAGGTAATACCAAACCCTCACCTAGCTGCTCACGATGTGCCAGACCTGTTAGACAAGGGTAGCCTGGCTGAGGCCGTTTCCCCCTCACCCAGCCTGTGGTCCTGGAGACCCTCTGTGTGCTGGGTGGTTCACTTGGTACCAACATCCTGCTCCACATCTACCGCTCTTTACCTAGAGGCACTATCAACACAACCTTCATTTCTAGCCTCCACCTAACACCCTCCCATCCTCAGCTTTTCCCTCTGGCTCTAGGGCACAGCAGTGCAATGAAGCAGCTTGCACTGATGTTCACCACAGGAAGATAAAAGGAGATCTTCAGCATCCTAGAACTGGGCAACAAAAGCCAGACTGATACCAAAAACACTTAGTTTAAATGACAGTCAAGAGTTAAAACTTGTGTGCATATGCTGTAAAGCTATTCTTTCCAGGGGGCAATTGCTCAAAGGACTTTCAGAATTCTATATAGTTATTGCTTTTTTCTACACATCTTTTTGTCTCTATAAAAAAGTATTGTCAGATAACACTGAGTGAGGAGGGAATGATGATTTGTGATGATTTGGAGGAAGAATTCTTTAAGAATAAGAAGTAGTTGATGCACTTTTACAGCAAAAGCCTGCATTTTTCATCACTGCTGTCATTGGTTTATTTGTACAGAGCAATTCATGTAGAAAACCTCCCCCCAGCACTGGGCAATCCAGGGCACAGCCACACTGAAAGTCACAGCCCACAACTGCAAAGTAAGCCTGTACAAAAAAAAAAAAAAAAAAACAACAAAAAAAAAAGATTTTACTGAAAGACCTTCAGGGATTTTACATCCTTAAAGGCTTCTGGGAACAGAGGATGCTCCTGAAGCTCAGAGGCTTGCACAGCATGTGGTGGTAACCCAGCATGTGAAGGGTGTCTCTGGCAAAGGAGGTAAAATCTTTCTGCTTTTCCAAGCTTTAGACTCCTTGCTTAACAAGGAGAAGTTAGAGATTTTGTTGCTGACAGAAGTACAATATAAAGGCACTCCCATTAGTTTTTAGAGAAATTTTTCATGAGTTGGGCAAGTGTGAGAAGAACAAGCTCTTCATTTCAGTCTGCCTTAAACCTCTGCTGGTTCACGTGAACATTCTGGCGGTCAGACCTTTTGCAGAAGCTTCTTGCTGATGTTGTCTTTTCCACTGTATGAATACCTATGTATGGTGTTTACTGCTTCATGAGCTTCAAATACCAGCCTGGAGAGAGCAACCCCACCAAGCAGCTCTCTTGCACCTGAAACCAAGTAGTCACAGCCTGCTCCTGACTACAGCAAGTGACCCCAGCAATGGCTCTTTCATGAGGTCACATCCCAGCCCTGGAAGAGACTTTCTAAAACCATCAGCTAAACAAGCATAATAGAAGCCCACAGAATGGGAGAAGGAGCCATCAGAATCTGCAGCACACCCTGCTGCTTCACTCTCAACCCTGCTGCAATGTGTCCCTGAGAGGTCTCCATGACCCACCTGCTCCTGAAGGTTTTCTGCTGTTGGGCAAGGTCTGCCAGCTCCATACCCATGCACTAAGCCCTGCAACACATCTGAGGTTGGGCTCCTCTCAGCAATCGTACACGTCACCGTAATCCTGACCTTCACCTGCTCCCTGACTGCTCACAGCAAAACCCCTGCACTTATATTCCAAATTTCCCTGCTTCCCTGTCCTTGATCTCTACATTCCCAAGTGTCTCAGTGGACACCCATATTTGTGGGGTCATGCAGAGGCAAATAGGGCTGCTGGCTCTGCTGTATGATCAGGACACAGTGAGTCACTGTGGTTCCACACAAGCAGCTGGAGCTCTGCTGAAGCTATGTAAGTATAGGATTGTCCATGGCTGAGTATCCTGTCCCTTTAGCTATACAACCAGCTCTCTGTCATGAGTCATCTGATTATCTGGTACCAGGGAACAAGCTGGGCTAGAGGTGACACTACCCTCATCCCCAAGGACACAGAGATCAATGTTTTGAGACACTCTGCATCTGCACCAAGCATGAGCATCTGAAGTCAGCCACTGTTTTCACAGAAAACAAACCATAATGCTGCTGGTAATCTTGCAGCATCTTTCCACCATTTCCCTGCATCCACCCAGAAGGATGAGCACGAAGTCCTGCAATTCACCCTGCAACTCAGCTCCCGGACAGTAGAGACCACTGAGATGCCTCCTAGGAGAGAGGCAGAGGAGGGCAGCACAGATGCGGCTGAGGTGGCCAGGACATATCCACGGGGGCGCTGAGCAAGTCCCACATCAGCGAGCCCCAGTGAGCAGTGCACTGCCCCAGCTCCTGAGCTAGCTGGTCACGACCACTTTAGGCACATGGGCAGTAAGCTGAGACTGCAGGACATTCTGTAGGGGAGGGAGACAATATCAGCATGCAGAATACTTACCATCTTTGACAGACCTTTGGACAGGAGGTCAGTCACTATGCTATAGGCAACACAGTATTAATTTGTCCAGCACAAATGATGTTTTTGTTATCGTTACCCCGTGACTCAGCACTCTGCGTTTTTCATTTACTGAATTACAAATGAGACGAGAGCCAATGAAAAAGGGAGGGAGACAGATGCAAGTCCCTCAATAGGGATGATGAAGAAGTATACTGAAGAGCTGGTACCGCTGGCACGGCACGAGAGCCCTGTGACAGCTGGAAGAGGAATGAGTAAAAGTGATGTGTAGCCAAGCAGTGTAAATTCATCATGTGTGCGAGGGAAATCTCTGTGCGTCTGCCAGCACAAAGTACGTCAGAGCTGAGACACAGAGCTGAATCCTACACCTGCTGAAGTCAGTGGCAAGGCTCCCATGGACCAGTACGTATTCCTTAATGCTTTCTGTAGGTAAGAGCCAGGATCCTCACACAACTTGTTTGCTTTCTTACGTCATGAGAAACCAAAGCTCCCTTTCTTAGAAAATAAAATCTAACGTTCAGCAAGACGGTAAAGCAGCTAGCTGATGAACATCACAATTATGAGGTCAGGCAGCATTTTACATGACTGAAACAGCACATCCTGCGCTACACGAGGGAAAGCACAAGCAGCCAGGTCTCGCATCTGGGGTCAGAGCTGCTCCACAGCCATGTAGGTGGTATCCTCCAAGGTCAGCTGCTGGATGAAGCAGACAGCACACTCAGTCACCCCAGGCAGAGGAGGAATTGGGTCGTACCTGCCACCGTACAAAAGGTCAGCACGCGTCTTTCCAATCAGACCATGTCATTTCAAGTTTGGGCCAGGAGCAGTGAGCTACAGTGGGGTAAGGGTCAGTTTTATTCCAACAAGCCTGCCCTCACCTCAGTGCTTTTGCAGGTCAGGCATCGCACCAGACCAGGCTTCTTTCTAAGCCCTCAAAAAGCAACAGCATTCTCAAAATTAGCAGCTCTCCCAGGTTGCTACAGGCATAATTAAAAGAAACTGATTGTCATTTTAATATCAATTGCTCTTGAATCAGTAATGCAGTTGCTGAAAAGATCCCTTGATCTTAAGCTTCAAAATATGAGCCTGTCAGAGAGAGCACATTGTGGCTGTGGCCAGTATTCAGACTCCAGGTATAAACTAAAATTAATGCAGTTCAACGTTAGACTGTAGCTTAACTGAGCCAGTGAGCAGGAATATTTTATGCTCCAGTAGGATGTGAAGAAAGGGAAGCTAAATACTGCTTTCTTTCTGTACAAAGAGAAAAGGCCACATTCTTACCCTTTATACAGTGATTTAGACCCAACTTCATTACTACTGATGGAAGCTGTCCTAGGGAAATCAACAGGCACACCAAAATTGCAAAAAGGCCTAGGGAGGGGAATATCAGCTAAACACATCTGGAAGGGTACCTTCAGAGGGTCCTGGCTGCACCATGTGTCAGCATGATTATAATTGGGTTCACCCCAGTTAAGCAAAGCCTCCCCCAGTGAAAGATGGGGCTACAGCTCCCAGGCTCCCCAGATCCCTGGAGCCCCACTGCAGTGGCAGGTTGTGGGTAGAGAAGCAGCGGTTCCTGGCATCATGGTCCCCATGCCTTATGGGGACATCCCACAGAAGAAACCATTGCCTTTTCCTCCATGACAGCACCCAATTTGCAGAATAAATCGCCACAAGATACAAAGGGGCCAAATTAAAGTATGAGAACTGTACTTCTGCACAGTCAAGGATGAGCAATGTACAGCAGAGCCTATTAATAACTTTATTCCAGGGCAAGATATGTTTCTCAAGACCAGCTACAATGAGGATCTATTAAATCAATAATAATCAAAACCTAGTCTGCCTTCAAGTGACTTCCAATTGATGCAGTAACATTATAAAAGGCCTCAGACAGGCAAATTAAAGAGCTACACTGAGGAGGAATCATTTCCCAGAGGGCTAATTTTCATCATCATTAGAAATAAAAGCCTCCAGAAGTTCAGACTTCTCATTTTTTAAAAAAAAAAAAAACAACAAAAAAAAAACCAAAACCAAACACAAAACCCCACATTATCAAATTAAAATACTTGCTAACATTATGTCACTATTGAGGTTTTTCCTTTTTGGAGACATTTTATTATTTTTCTCTACCCAACTGCCACCAAACTGAAAGGGTAAAATCATTAAGCAGCACGTTCTTCACATCTGATTACCTAGGCTTGATCTGAAGGCTTGATAAAGGAAAGGACATGATGCCAGGAAAATATTAATTGCAGCTTTGTTGAATGGCTCATATTTTTAGCAGGGGAACAAAGACAGGAAGCCTACTTGATCATTCAAAGAATCAGGAGCCAGTCTGAAACAGAGTGATGAGCTCGGATTAAGGGGGCAGATTAGAAAGTGGAATTTTGCAAATCAGTTTCAAAAATACGAGAGCAAAGAGGACATGATCCATTTATCTGTTTACTGATTTGAGGAGTAACCACCTCGGTAACTCCGGGAAGTCTCTGTCATGCATTCAAAATGAACCAAAGGCAAAAGCAATAGTTTCCCATACATGGAAGGGGAACTTTTTATATTTAGTCTGTATATACATAATTTATTACTGTATTAATTAAAATGCTACTATATGAAATACAATTATAATTTATATTATTTCTATATAATTTTGTATGTATTTATATATATTGTATGTAAATATCTGAAATTAAATTAGCTGCTCATCAACAGCAACATTTGCCCAGCCTGAATATTTAAGTAAGAGCATGAAAAAGCCATGTTCTTATATCACATCAGAGACCTCATCAGATATGAGAGGCAGGTGGTGGAAAATTCATCTCTAGGAAACTACAGGAAGAAACATTCATCATCTTTCATGCTGGAGGTCAAGCAAAGCCCTAGCATAAAGCAGAGATGTCACAGATTTTCTCATTTTCCTCTGACAAACACTAGCTTGTACCAAACATCTCTGAACCAAGATTGCTGCAGTTTATACTCATGCAAAATAAGGCATTTTTCAATTTGGTGGAAGAGCCAAAAAAAAAAAATATATATATATATATATTTATATACACACACCTCAAGGAAAGGCCCCAGCTTGCATCACTTCTTACCTCAAACATCATGGGTCTCAGCAACCCCTCTCCACCCTTCCAACTCACTTGGCATCAAGTTCAGCATTTGCTTTCATCCTTCTCTATCCTCATCAGCCCTTTCTTTTTTTTTTAGTTTTTGTATTTTTTTCTACATTTGTAATTGCAATTAGTTCAACTCCTGAAAAAAAGTCCCTGAGAAACAAGAGTTTTGCTTAGAAGTCTGAAATAAAATGCTTAAACTTTCCCAAGAGAAACTTCACTCAAACAGATGGCCACATTTGACTAGCAAAGTCATCTGTTTGACCTGAAATTGCTTTCCACTCCCCCCAGCTTGTTCAGGTTGGGTTCTCTTCCCCTGTTTGTTTGGTTTATTTGTAAATAACTGGTCACACAAAAATGCCACCCAGCAGTATTTCAGTCCTCATCCCTGGGATGCCAGCAACAGCCATCTAAAGGCAAGCACACGGTCACTATATGTGTATTTCCACACTGGAGGAAACCCCACCGTTGGGAACCTCATCCCAATTCACACACTCACTGCTGAAACCTGTCAGACAGAAAAGTGTCCATGCCTACTCCTGACTATGCAATTTTCATTTGAGCTGCGCTGGAAGTGGAGATGATGAACATGTTTTGAGCAGAAACCATGGCAGGCATAGAGCCCATTGCTCTTGCAGCTGAACACTTTCATGCATTGCCATGAGAGCAATCACCTCCTTCCAGGCTCACTTGGCCTCAGCCATCCCATTACACCTACAGGCAAAATACATCAATGGCCTGAAACTGGAAGGGGAAGAAACATTTCTTCCTATGCAATCCATGAACTACATCTGGAAGGAAGACGTGGATGACTCCACCTGGCATCTTTAACACCTTCCCCACCTCCTTTGCATTCTAGCTTTTAAAACTCTAGCTCTGTTGAAATGGCAGGACTGGGGGGCAACCATCAGTAAGTGACAGAAAATATTTAAAAAAAGAGAATAAAAAAAATGAATTCAGGAGGTCTGGGTGTACTTTTCAACTGCAGTCTTGGCTGTGGTGTGACCATGGAGAAAGCTGGCTCCCTTCCCTCCACGCTCCAGCCTCCCTGTCTCCTTAGTGGGATGGAAGTTATTCTCCACCCCTTAGGGGTCTTCCTTCACAATACACACCCAACTGAAGTAAAAATGGCTGGATTTAAATATTCTTCCTTAGCAAAGAAATTTCATATTAAAAAGTTATTTTTCCGATTGGATTTTGCAATTAACTAGACCTGTGCCTTGCTCTTCCACAAAGGAGGCATATGCAAGGTTGGGGTTTTTTAGGGTTTTTCTAAAAGCACTTTAGTTATCTTTGAGGCTGTGCAGGAGCCCAGACACCAGGTGACACCTCTCTGTGCTGCTGAAGCAGTCCTGTGTAATCCCAACCCCAAATGTTAAACCAGAATGGAAACTGACCTGCAGGTGCTCACATGGGGCTGCAGGAAACACCTACACTAACGTCACACAACATTTTTGTCAGCGGAATGAGCAACAATTGTAGCAGCTGCTAATTACATGCCTCACTTTCTAATTTCACAGGCCAAACGTGGCATGGGTGCTAGACAGCCATAATCCCCCAGCATGGCAGCAGCTGTTTTATTCCATGGCTGCCCTGGCCAGTGACTAAGGTGGGTGCTGATTTATCTCAGCAGAGCATTTGGCTCCATAGCACAAGACTGAAAAAAAAAATAAATAAAATATTGTGGACTAAATAAGCACTGGTTTATCTCCACTGACAGCAAAAGGCAACAAATGAACTTGGCAACACAGAAGAGATAGAGATTCAAACACCAAGGCAGACAGCACAAGCTCATTTACTTTGAGAGCGCTTACGTTTATGGCTTTAAAACATGTGCCAAGTTCTTTCTCTCTAAGTACATATGTTTAACATAAAATATGCCTTAAAGCCTAAAACTGTGTCTGCAGGCACAAGGTCATAAGTGTTTTGTGTATAGAAATATTTTCAAGCATTATCATATATGGGATTACCATACTTTCTATGAATAGCACATCTGGCAGTTATACCTTTTACACCTTGCTCCAGGCACCAGGTGTGGTTCGTGTTGGAGGTGAGATATCGTACGTGCACATCATGGCTCCAACCACTAGTAAGCTGTGCTACAAAATGAGGCCAACATGTTGGTTGCTTCTCCTTCGCATGTAGTCTGCAGACAGCTCTGCAGCAGCTGCCAGCTATGACAGCTGTTTATTCCTGTAGCATTTTGCTTGAAGGAGAAAAGATGGTGTTCATCCTGCAGTGCCTGGCACCTTGAAGCTGTGATACTCAAACACAGGCAACAACACTGCTGTATTACAGCCACATGCATGTGACCCAAGGTCACAGGTATTCTGCTACTTCAACAGAAGTCAAAGCATCCTCCACTCATGTAAAACAAACAAACCAGTGCAAGCCAGAACATGGTTTTGAAGATAAGAGAATCCCTATGTGAAGGGTGGATTTGGTTTCAACTCCCAAGCCCGGACATATTCGTCCACCTCAGCAAGCCATTTCTTTCTCCTTCCTGGAGGGCATCATTCTCTTCCTGACTAGCCTCACACAGCAGCAGTCTGTCACTCTCAGATGCTCCGGGTGGGTGTTTGCAGGAGTGCTGTGAAGCTGCAACACTGGAAGGGTATGAAAGACCAAAAGAGGAGCTTGCTTGAGAAGCCCTCATTGCAGGTGCTTGAAAAGATCTGTGAAGGAGATGATAGGTGGTAGGAGAAGGGCAGTATTTCCAGGGAAGCAGTTTGGAGCAGAAGGGGCTGGTGCATATGATGACCCACTGCTGGGGCATCACACTTCTGCAAGAGACACCCTTTCCCAAATCACTGCCACTTACCCGCTTACCAAGGCAGACCTTGGTAAGCTGCTCTTCCCAGAGAGAAGCACCAGCCAACAAGGATTTATCCTCTGTTTGGCACCTTCCACAGGAACACACTTGGGGCAACCAACACACATGGCCTTGTCACACACAGCTCTGCAGCTCCTAGCTATGCCCTAGTGCCCTCACCACCAAATTCTTTTTGCCAGCATTTGGAGAGAAGCAGGAGGGTGCAAAGCAGCTAAGGCTGGGGCAGGGCACAGAACAGTGTTCAGAAAGGTGCGTCAGCAGAAGAGGCTGTGAACAGGCTGGGTTAAAATTGCAACAGTGGCCTAAAGAACAAAGGAGTTGTGGTTAGGCCAAACGTGCGTCACAAGCACACTCGAGAGCCAGGTGTGTCCTTTTTCACCTCCAGTCTGTCACATATGCTGCTCTGCTCAGTGGAACCCAGCATTTGCTAGAGGTCAGTCCCCTTGTATAGGGATGACACAAAATGAAATTCTGAGGAGCACCAAGTCTCTAAGACTGTGAGCTAGAGACATGAGTTGAAGGGGACTCACAAATGCCACAGAGACCCAAGGAGCTGGCTTTCACCTAGCGAGCAAAGTGTGCAGTGAGAAAACTTATGGCTTTGTATAGGTTTCTGCTCACTGGTCATCATTGCAGCACTTGAGCAGCTTAGATATACAGAGACATCCTCTTTCCAAAGCAATCCACAGAGAAATGGAGCAATGACCAGCTAAGAGATGTATACACTCCCTCTGCAGAGGATGGCTGCATGGGACAGCAAGCTGCAGGTGACAGTGGCTACATAAGGACCTTCAGCCTTTCCTGGCTATTGTGCTCTACCTATGCCTTGCCCTCGCTTTCACCTCATGGCACCACTCCAAGGAGATACCCAAAACTCACCAGGACATGGGACCCCTGCTCCAGGTGAGCCTGCTTGAGCAGATGTTGGACCAGATGACTTCCACAGGTCCCTTCCAACCTCCACCCTCCTGTGTAACTCAGTGCTTTGGTTTCACTCCTAAAGCACCTCCACTCAGCCCTGATGCCTGCTGGAAAGAATGGTGGGACAAGGGATGATCCCAAATTACTCCCCAAGGATTCATCATAAACTAGCTCCCCAGTCCAGAATATCCTATGGCAGACAGAGTCAAAAGAGAGAAAAGATCATTTTATTGTGGGCATAACTGTGGGGCCTAGTAGTCACAGAAGTTCAGCCAGTGAAAATGAATCAGCAGCCGCAATGACAGAGTCAGAAAGCTCTGCTAAATTCATAAAGGCAGGAAGAGGCAGGATTTTGTTCCCCTCTCTCTAGGGAACACCATTTATGAGGAATTTTTCACAGCCCAGAAGAAAGGGCTCTTGCTGGCATTGACTGAGGGATGGCTCTGGTCCCTTATGCCCTTAGACACCTATGTGTGTATAGATGCACAATGTCCCTGTGCCTTGCTGCAGGGCTTGATGGGGACCCCCTGGGCAGCTGCCATGGAGTTATGCCCAAGAGCTATGAAGCAGCATCCCTCACCGTCCCTTGCCAGTGAGCCAGACCGACTTAGAGCAGTGTTGAGAGTTGTGAAAGATGGGGAGCACAGCCTGGTACACACCTGGACTTCCTGACTTTCTGCACCTTCCTGTATCTGTTCATTGGTCCATTCCTAAAACCTTTTTTCCCCCCCTCTTTCTACTCTTCTTTTCCACAGGGCTTTCACTCTCCTCAAGCCTCTTTTCTCTTTCTGTTTCTTCTATTTTCCTTGTCCTAGGGAGAGCCTTCAAACCTTTCCATCCCACAGTGGTATTAGATAGGGAAAGCCACCATCCACTGGAGTCAGTTCTGATTTTAACCAAAGTAAGCTTGCTTTACCTCCTGTCCTCTGAAAGGCTCCAGTTCTTCTGGACACACCAGGGAGACTTCCACGCTGTCTCCTAAGTTGTAACACACCTAGCCACCCTTCCTTGCCTCAAAATATGCCTTCAGGACAATGTAAGCACACATTTTAAAGCAATTAGATAAACCAAGAACTGTGTATTTAATTTGCTTCTGCCACTAAAGCCCTGCAAGACTCAGAAAGCAGAGACCACGCCTTTTCTTTCTCTGGTCAACGAGACTCTCCAAGAAAGTCTCACCTGAAGCAGGCTGCCCAGGTGTTGGGCCCCAGAAGTCCCTCACTGACTGCACACACTACTGGGGGGTAATAATTGGGAAAAAGAGCCTCACAGCATAGATGTTCTGCTTGGACCATTGATGTCCTGTAAGAAGCAAGGGGATGGGAGTGGATGGATGGCATAGCAGCAGAGGCAATGAGTCTGCAGATCCATTTCTTCTAGCTGGTATTAAAGCCAGGAAGAGGACAGCGAGTCCAGTTTTGCTGCAGCCCTGAAGCACGCCGCAGTTTGCCCAGCCCATGAACAGGGGACAGGGATCTGCATGACTAGATTTGATGAGGTGCTCTTGGCACCGGCCTTGGCTGCTGGTCTGAGCTCCCCTGTCATAAGCAGCAGTAAATGAAACAGGAATTATGCAACACAAGTGCCAAGTAATGGAGTAGCAACTGGAACAGAAACAACTGCCCCTCAAACCAATAATTTGCAGACATGCTATATCATTTACTATCGTTTCACTGTAACCTTTCTCCATGAGGAGAAACAATATTGTGGAGCAGGGGGTATGTGTGGTGTACAGCTAAAGGCTCCTGCAAGGACTTGACTGCTGGCCATGAGATGCTTTCATAGCAAATCCCATGAAATAAGAGTCTCCCAGTTCGATGTCACCACTGCATACAAATGATTTCATTTCTTCTAAGTCGCCGTGGAATTTTTCAGCCAAGAGCAGAAAAATCAAGTCCTTTTTGGCTTTCTTTTCATCAGTAATAAATATCCACTTGAATTCACGTCAAGTCTCACAAAGCAGCAGGCAGCCACAGCACCTGTTGCTAGTGCAGAACTTGCTTGTTTCTCCCCCTCTGCACACCTACTGGTCCAATTTTCTGCACCCCTCGATTTTCTCTCTGAATTTCTGGAGGGGTCAGGGAAGGTGAATGCACTTCCCCAAGGATCCTCCCTACGCGCTGCCTCAGCCAACAAACTGCCTGGGGAAACATTAAACTGAGAAGTTTGGTATCTGCATTGCGGAAGACAAGCACCTTAGCAAAGCAGGTCAAGCAATATCCAAGGACAAATCTCTGCTTCAAGGGAGGAAAACTCAGAGCAGGACCAAGGGGTGGGAAATCACAAAGGCACTGCAAGCAGAAATAAAGATGCTAACTGTGGCATGAAAATTGAGAATTAAGATAAGACAAAACAAGCCTGAACCCAAATAGAGGCAAAAGAAGCCTGAACTATGATATGTCCATAATGTGAAGGGATGGCACGATCTGGGCTGGCTGCTGCCTCCCCAAAGTTTTCCATGAGTGTTAAGGAGGGACTTTAACCAACCAGCACATATGTAGAGTGCAGAACTGCAAGCGTTCAACAAAAGCCTCTTCCTTTACAACAGCAATGACTTTTTCTCACTTGAACAGAAGCATTCTACTACCCTTTCAACTTTTTGCTAAGCAACATGCCACTTCCTAAGTTGCTCTTTGAGGTATTTTTGAGAGCCTTCGGATGGGTGTTGGAGGGTTTTTTTGTTTTGTGATGTCCTGCCCCATTCACCCACACCACAGAGACACCCACACAGGGAACTCGCCCAGTACATGACTCTGACTCACCCCTGAAGAACCATTCAACAGGTGGTTTGAGACAAAAATCATAGCGCACATCCTGAAAGAGACATTTCTAACTACCCTCACTTCACAGAGCGTTCCAGAGCTGGACTCTAGCTGTGACAATTATGGGTTTGAGCCTCAAATGCTATAGCCACCAACAGAGCTGCTTCAGTAAGCCTGGAGCTTCTATCACCTCTGCGCCACTTGACACCCAGGGCACCCATTTTACCAGAAGCACAGTGTCTGAATAAGCATAACCACAGAGAGCTTTCAGAATAGGCAACAAAGGCTGTGACTTAAGAGACAAAGCTTGAGGGGAAGAGAAAAATCAGATACCGCAATGGGACTGAAGATGTTTCCTCCCAGGTTTATGCTGTGATCTCACAGTTGATGATTATGGCCTTGCTTCTAAAAACTTCAATCCCTGCCCAAATATTTGGAGTAATAGAAAACATTTACTCATTCAACGTGCCAATGATATACTTAATGCAGTTAACTAGTAAAAATAAGGTTATTAATTGCATTAAATTTAGTAGATGTGTGTGTTCCTCAGAAATACAGCTAAGTGGGGAGGGGAAGAGAGAGTAATTATAACCTGGTTTGCACAGTCACGCACACTCATTTATTATTTCCACTGTGGTTTAGCTTTGCTCCCTAGCATGCTCTGTGTGAAGCAGTGTGACAGAAATGACTTACCAGCAAGCAAGACCTTCTTGCTCTTTTATGAATGATCTCTCTCCTTCCTTTTAACCTCTTTGCACAGCAGGGAGCCCAGGTTGCTAAATACACCGCCTGCTGTGGTTTGTCAGTGGCTGCTGTCAGCCTTTTTTAATGACTTATTTTTCCACCCAGCAGAGCTACCATCCTCATGTAATTTCTAGTAGTGCATTAGCATCTCACTACACAACCCTTGCCACAGTGCTAACTGAAACACAATGCACAGAGAGCCCCAGCATCAACTTGGTAGCAGAGGACATATCCATCACCCAGCCCTTTCCCCTTATGGCTGGTTTTAAGCTGTGGTGAAGCTTCCGATTGTGATTTAAGGTCAGGCTGCACTTACAGGTGTTCTTCACTGTACCAGGGTGGACAGCCTGAGGGCAGGGGTTTCTGGGCAGCTAATGGCCTGTGAAAGAGCAATGGACTGCTTACAGTAGCCTTAGGTTGATTGCTCAACAGCACTGACACCAGGCCCTGATGGAGAGGGGGTCCTCAGCAGGGAGCTCTGGGGGGCAACAACACTGTACAGCACAGGAAAAATCACTTCATGGAAAGGCTCTCTAAACTCAGTTTGTTTGCTTCAGTATTTTACAATTTAATTTGATTCCCCTTGACTGAGGGCTAAGTCACACCTGCTGAGCAACGCCAGGGGACAGCATGGCTATTTCTAACTGTTGTCTCCATTAGCACCATCATTTATTTCACCATCTGCCACCATCTGAAATTGTGATTGCATGAGCCCACACCAACCAAGAGAACTTCAACAAAAGGAGGAGGATATTTTATCTGAAGTCAGAGCTTGATGCACACAGACTCTTTTCTCCAGGGCCACTCCTCACTTACACACCTTTTCTTTTCTCAGAGTCCTGCTGAAGGGCAGTCCATTTTCCAAAAGGCCACAAGACACTGTTCAAATCCACCCACAGGCTTCATACAACCTTGATCAAGTCAGACATAACCAGGGGCCATAATCAAAAGGACATCACCCAAGCTTGCTACTCTTAAAGAATTGCAGTCTACGGAGACTGAACCATCACAGGTGGCACCAAAGTCATTTGAATTCAACACCACAAACCCTATATTCTCTATCTAAATAAGCTTTTCTGCCAAACCACTCTTAAAAAGCCAGGGCTACCAGACCTTAATTAACTCCTTGTTTATGCTTTTTCCAGACTGTGCAGTGTGACAGATTTTGATGTACTTGTGTTGTTCTTTATCATCTCTTTTCTGATTAAATGAAGGCAAAAAAGTTAGAATTCAAGTAAACGCATTCTGAGAGCAAAACATATCAGTACTTTGACCATATTTCATTCCACTTTTGCAAAAATGCCAGAAAGTCCTGCAAAGTAACTTTCAGCACTACAGAGTCAGAAGTAGCCAAGACAAATTTCATTCTTATCAGGCCCTTTCCTCAGTAATAGTTTTATTTTAAAAAAACACAACAAAACGCCTTGAGAAAAAAATTTAAAATTTGCCAGCAATTAAAATGACAACTGGAAATGAAGCAGTTCAAAAATCTGATTCCTCCATTCCCAAGACACAGATACACCCCCTCAAATAATTGTGTAATACTTTTCTCAGATAAAGCTATTAAAACAGAAACCCTCATCCCCAGTTAAATGAAGGGTCTAAAAAACCCCAAAATGAAAGTTTTACTGGAGACAAGTTGTTTCTTTTAAATTGTAATGAACATTTAATTTCAAAGCAAGAAAAACAAAATTAAAAACACTTTGCAAATGTTAACATAGTTTCAGTTTTCCAATTTCTCTTTTGGGAAGAGAAGCAAAAACTGCGTAGTGAATAGACCTGAATACTTACGCTGTCCTGGTCCACATCTTCCTCCTCTCCTCCAGACACAAGGACTTTAATATGCAAAACACTCTCAAAAATCTGTGTTGTTCTAATTGGAAATTTGACCATAAGTCCACAAGCTTGTAATTCATAACAACAGATTTTTGGCAGAATCTATTGAACTCACTAAAGCTTTATTTGATGTCAGTACAAATGGTACTGTCCTGACAAAACAAAGGGCAGTCAGATTTAGAAACATGGCAGCATTTTCTCCTATCGAAGACATCCCACTCCATGGTCCATAAGCATCCTGGCAGCACGAACCAGACTTTGGAGCAAGCATAGCCACCCCAAGCAAACAGCAGAACGAAGGTGACATGTTATTATGTAATAACTGCCCATAATAATCCAGCTGTGCTATCATCTTGTGGCATTTACCTCAAGCCTACAACAAATTCTCAGACTTCACCCACAGACGTGCCAATTTTGATCTCCAAAACCAGATTAGGCTAAAATTCATCCTCCGGCTAGGCAGGTACTCGTGATTTGAAAACAAAATAAAGCATCCACAATTTCCATGGCAGCTCATCCCGGCGGCTGATTTCTTTCTTATCTCTTTGTGCCCAATGTCCACTCCAAGTTTGCTGGATTTGGCTTCCAGGTACTGACACCTGTTCTACCTTTTCCTCACTGCTTTCTCCCCAGTTACCATCTATCACCATCCTCAGACTTCCCCTGTACCTCTGAACATTTTGCCAAGGCTGAGCTCCTGGATTTCACCACAAGAAGGTCCCCTCTGTAACCTCAACCCTAGATTTGTGACCCTCATCTGAATTTTTGCAAGTTTAGTGGTTTTTTGTTAAGCTGCAGACAGATCCATCCACATGTTGCACACCTCTGATGTCTCCTACTCCTCTCGGCTCTCCAGTCCTCCCCTTTTTATGCACAGGAATAATATTAGCAGATTTCCCCACTCCCTGTTATAGGGTTTGGTCCCAGAAACCCAATTATAGACAATTCTTAGTAGATGCCTGGAGGGATGGAAGCACCATTACATTCACTTAAAAATCTAACATGAAGTGTTGCCAAGAGCAAAATCCCTCCATCATAAGGCTTCCTTAGATCAATCCTCGACAGGGACTAATGGGATCCAAGACCTGACAAGGCCTTTGAGGCACCCTAACATATCTTCCAGCTAACTTAAAACAGATTTCTCTGCAGAGCTTTCCTCCTTTTCACACACACTTCACAGGGGACACCACCAGCAGATCCAGCTCCTCACTATAGAGGCCAAGGTATTTCTGCTGGGACTTAAGCAGTTCATGAGATCTCAAAGGTACAAACGACCATTAGGTATCACCTCCCACTGGAACTCAATAGCACCTCAATATAATTCTTATTTCTGTTATTTCCCACTTTCAACTCCTGAATATTTTCATAGAGTCAGTCTTGAACCTGTGTCATGTTTCGCACAGTGAGTCCTGAACGCATTAAATATTTATAACTGAGATGCTCGCAGAAATACTAAGCCCTTTCAGCTTCCAAGGAAAAAGCTATACTGGGGGGGAAGGAAGGAAAAAAACAATACTTAGACTTCACTAAACTAAAGGCACCGTGAGCTCAACCCGTATTAGACACCAGAAATATCCTTCAGTGATAGGACACAGTCTCAGTCAAGGAAACACTGCACTTGGTACGCACACCCAGTTAGACGCCAGAGAACAATGCCACAAGGCCCAAACACCGGATTTAATACACTCCTCTGACAGCTTGTAGGAACTGTTTTTTAATTTTTATCATTATTATTAAAGTAAGGATTGGAACATGGAGGAACCACAAACTTGAGACCATCAGATCAGCTTCCACTGCCATCAGTGCCTCTCCAGCTCTCACAGGTGGCAGCAAAAGCCTCTGATCAGTAAGGACAGCTTTTAAAATTATTAACAGCATCTCCCTAACAAACTTAAAAACCAAGTGATAACCAGTCCCAGGAAAAACTGGCAGACTGGTCAGCTCCAATACTACACATACTGGGTTCTCTACACCCAAGGTGAGTCTGGTTTGCTAATAAAACAAGGTAGAAGCACCACAGAGAAATGAAAGCAAAACAAAATCTGCTTGACAGAAATAAATGACCACAATTCATACACAGCACACTCAAACACCTAAGTTTGGCAGACTGTTGAAAGAAAACAAAGGTCCTGATTTGACTGCACACACCCCAGTAGTTTACATTAAACATCTAAAATACAGACTCAGCAGGTGAAGTCTCTACACATGTAATTTTGTTTCCCAGCTTTGTAAGACACTAGCCATGTGTCCAGTTAAACATAACAGTAATAAGCCTTAAGCCTTTAAAGCTTTAAGCCTTTAAAAACAGTAATGCAAGCAGAAGATGATTTGTAATAGGGCCTTATATCTCAAAGCCATCAGACACAGCAACTACTTCCACATCATGCTGCCAGTCCTGGCTTTTCTTACCAGACCTAAATGGACTATAGGAAAGAAACGCCCAAAACTCCCCCTGACAACACTTACTGCCCTCCTGCAGCCATGACAGCATTCAAGGACCTCTTCAGCTGCAGGTGCAGTGGTAAAACCCAGCCAAAGTCATCAGAGCTTGATTTGAGATAACCATTGCAGAGCACAAAAGCATTTCACTGAGTTTTTTTCTCCCAGGATAAAGCAGCCTGGATATACCAGTAGGTTTGCAAACTTCAGGATCGTGACAAGCCCATAACACACAAAATCATACTTGACACCAGTAGTAAGTTTCAGCTGGATCAGAGTGCTCACAGCCCTTGGTCACAAGCCACAACACTGAGACGCTGTAAATAGCTGGAGCTGAGCAACCCAGTGCTTTCTAGCACCACTGACCTAAAATACCTTGGCTCACCACAGCTGTGACATGGACTGGTGATGAGCCTTTATTTCCCTGCCAGACCCTGTGGTTAATGGTTAGTGGGTTCAGGTGGTTGTTGTTAAGCTGTAGATAGTGCCACTACCTTCCAGCTCTTGAGTGGTTGGATGAACTCAAAACTACCAAGGGAATGAACCACTCTATAATGCAGTCTAATAAATTTTATTACAGCCTGTCTCAGTACATAAAGGTGATGCATCCAACAAAAGCAGTGGGATTCTGCTCTAGAAGTGTGTTTGAGGAGAGAAGGGGGGAAAAGGCTTAAAAACCAAAATCCATTACTGCTGGTTAGAGAAGTCTGAACACTCATACATCAAGCAGGGCCTAGAGGCTAGTACCATGATGAGTTTAGCTGTACACAGCCTCATCAGTTTTCATGTATGGTTACCTTCAGGTTCCCAATACCCTGACCTAGAAAGTTAAAAAAAAAAAAAGAGGATTTTATCACTGCTACAGGTGTTGAAAGCACAGCTAGACAGCATTTTTTTAGTTACACTGCAACACTGGCCAGCATCTCACCCTGCACTGGCACAGCTGGCGATGAACCCTGCTCTGACACTGGCTGGTACATGGCAAGTCCTTCCAGCCTCGCATGATGGTTTTTCTGGTTTGCAAAGCTGCTTTTCTGCTGCTTTGTACAAGATGGCAGAGGGTCAGCCAGCCTGGCCAAGCCACTGCAATGAGAGAGGCAGGTGTGCTGGGAGAGCACTGCAGGGGTGGCAGGTGCCTCTCAAGATTTCACACAATCCCTCGCTGGGGAACCCTAATCCTGTCAGAGTCAATTTGTTGTCAATTTTCCACAGCGCTTAAGTACCAGGAGAGAATTGGTTTATCACGGGAAACACTTTCTCTCCAAAGCTGTTTAATTATTTCCGTATGTGTTGGGTAGGCGTAAAATGTGTGCAGGAGTGATTTACGGGGAGGGAAGCTAGAGAAATGAAAGAACAATGCAGGGACCAGTCCAGCTCATCTCCATCACAACACACAACTGCTCCGTACAGATCCTGGTAATGGTCCATGCCATTTGATTTCTCTCACTGTAGGGGACTATAGATCATAAAGCTGCACTTGAGCATAATGTTAATGTTGATTCCTCTTCCCATTCCTCCATCAAAGAGCAGCATGCATGCAGAGAGGAAGCACAGCTCGATTGCCACATCTCAGACCACAGCGATTAACTTTCTCACTCCCTCTCCACTGCTGATTCTTTGTATGAATTGGGTCATCTTGCAGGTGGCTTGATTTGCAGAATCAACTGTTTCAAAAAAACAGGTCACTAACATCTGGCAGCAAGTTTGTTCATCTATAAAATGGCCGCAAGAATGTTTATACACCATCTCTCGCAGCAGAGTTATGATGCTTCATCTACTGTTGGTAAGACTTTTGTAATCCCTGCAGAAATAGCAACATATTGATCTCATTGCCATCATTACAACTTGAGATGCCCCTTCTCGTGTTGATGTTCGGCATGCAATGCTGTTAGTCACAATAGTATTTGATGAAATTCTTCCAGCTTCAGGCTGAATTTCTTCTCAAAACCAGAAAAAGGGAAAAAGAGTCACACCAGAAGAACCAGATGAGTTTCCTAACCACTGGGCTGGTGGCTATTCTGGGTGGTCTCTTGCACTCTTTCATGAAAAGTGCTTAAAAGCTCGAGCATTAAAACCAGATGTCATAACATTGGAAAGTGTTGAGAAAAAGAGTACCTCATTGCTCAATAAGGTCTGCCTGGTCTTCAAGTCCACCAGGACTCTATGAGAGCTTCTGAGGCTCAGCATTTGCAAAAATCAAGTTTCAGTCTGGATACCTTAGAAAAGCCCCAAAATTGGACATGCATTTGAAAATCTGGAGTAGACAGGCATCCTCTTCACAGCACAGGAGACATATGGTAGAACTTGTTTTCTTGTAACTCAGCATTGTTCGTAGTTTTTTTACATAGTCCATACTAACTTACAAATATTTTTGTACTGACTTAGAAGAGTTTATCAGTCACTGCAAGTTGAGCTGATAAAGTTTCTTCTCTTACAACATCACATCAAACTTGAAGAAATTACTCGAGAGCTAGTACCATTGCTGTAAAGAGACAGTTGTAAAATTGTCTGGAGAAGAATGAACTTTCTACATGTTAATATGGTAAAATTTAACCTCTGGTAAATACAAAAAATGGTTGAAAATGACACAGAGTCATGGGTGGTCCAGCTGCCCCATGACCTCATGTGGTCAACAGACCCAGTCTTTAGGAAGAACGACACTGGCTACCTCATCCTAGAGGAATTCAAATTTGCACAAACTGTTTTATAAATGCCCAAACAGTGTTAGAAATGAGTGCAAGGCTTGTCTTCACTCTCCAGCTTCTCCATTAAGATTCCCAGTACATTGTTAATCTGGTGTTTTATCCTGCCTGGAGGCTGAGGAATAACTGGAAAATTCTTGACTCCTCCCTGTTCAAAATAGAAATCAGAGGCTCTCAGTTACCACCCTAAAAATTTGCAGAGGAATTTCTTTAATGAGCTTAAGAGTAAATAATAATTTTCCGATTGAAAATTTAATGCATGGAAAATCTAGACCATTCTGCCATGAAAAGAAAGAAGGAAATAAAACAAAACCCAACCATTCAGTGGGAGATGCCTCATTAAAATAAGAAAAAACAAGAATATTGTGAGTAATTCATAATTTAAAAGTTTTCTGAGTAGGAAATTCCAGGGCTGGGCATGAATTTGCTTCCATCATTATGGAAATCACACAGAGAAACAGTGTCTCTTTCAACACCATTATCTTGGATTAGTTATGATGTCCATTTCAGATTCTTTCAATCATATTTTTCCTCCACTCAGGCTAAAAAAAATCCTGTTTTTTTCATATCCTACTTCAGGATCCATCCTCCTCCTTGGAGCAACTCGTCATTCCATGCTCCCAAAATGAAACAAGCAGTTGTTCTGCAATGTCATGTCTCTCTCAGTAATGGTGTTATAAATAAGGAGAAATAAACCCTGGGGCAAAAGAAGATATTAGTTGCTCTCATATCTTTACTGGCAGAATAATTGGCTGTACTGTAAGCCTGACTCTACTTGATTTTGCTATCTGTCACTGCTGTGGCAGGTTACAATTACTTTCTCCCTTTCCCTCTCTCTGTCCCTTTGTCCTACGTTTTCATTCCACCTGGGCTCCTGCCATCGCCCCCTCCTATCCAAGTCTGATGTAACACTGACAAAATTCACTCTTTCCTTTGCCTTGTCTCCTCTCTTACTCTATCATATCATAAAATAGCATGTGATAAAGGATTTTAAGAGGGAGAGGCGATGGCCAGAAGGAGGGGAGATGTCTGGGCCAGTCTGGCAGGATGAGGCTGAGCAGATGTGGGGAAGAAGGGAAAAACAGGCAAAGCAGCTGCATTTCTACATCTGCAGTGCCCTTTTCCTTTCCATCAGCACATCACAAAAACACCGACTGGACAAAGGTCTGAAAACAAAGGAAGCCGCAGCAGCATACTTTGGATAGTCAAGGATATGTGTGAAAAGCTGGTATGATCTGACAAGGGAAACCCATCAGTGACACAGCTAGGTGAATTTATGATGGCAAATGAAGTAGCAAGGGCATGGTGTGGCAAGAGGAGAGGAAGGAAGGACAGTGCCACTGAAGCAGAAGGATAAACCAGGTGCCACGGGAAAGCTGAACAACAGAGATGTGACTTAATGCAATGAGTGTATTTCCAGAGGGCAATTAAGCACTGTAAGAAAAGATAGTCTAGCCTATTTCCAAACTTCTCATCTCCTCCATTTAGGGGTTACATACACCTGAACTCCTAGCTAGCATGGAGCTTGTATTGTTTTAACTTGAAGTTAGATGAGAAAGAGGATTGTAGAGCTGGAGCTGAGCAGCAGCCAAGTTCATGGTGCCATTTGCCTGCTGGACCCTGATAACAAGCTAAGCCTCTGAAGCACAGCTTCAGCTATCAGCTTGGCTGACATCATAGTCAAGGTCTGTGCGTGCAGCCGGACTCGTGGCATTGAGCTCCTTGGTTGTTTTTAGTATCATTGGGACTTTCAGGGCAGGGAAGGTGTCTTTTTTTTATGAGCAAAAAAGAAAAAAATAAAATGTGCACACGAGTTTGTTCCCCACAGCTGAAAACAGCAATCTGTGGGAGGAAACAGAGGAGGAGGTTTCGGTTCTGGTTCTGAAGGGGGGCTCAGGTTTCAGAGCTGCCAAGTGAGCAAACTGGACTCCCACGTCCCCACAAGCTGAATACATGCAAAACTGGTTTTGAAATGGAAGGCTGCAGAGAAAGGAGAAAGAGGTCAGCTTAGCATCACTCCACTGAGTCCAGCGGAGAAGGGCAGGAGTGGACACTGCTGTACTCTGTGACCTGTATTTTCAACATCCTTTTATTTATTAACAGCTTGTCAAAAATAAATCCTCAATTGGCTTTCTTGCAGAGCAGCAACATGGGCTTTTGAAATTTGCCTGAATTTTTGATGCACCAGTACAGAAAAAAACCACTCTCCCAGAGATTGAACTGGAGGTGAGCAAGTCAGTAGCCACCATGGTATGGCCCATGCTTGAAATTCCCACAGGAGATACCTGGGGAAACTTTTCCAGGAGAGGGGATATCATGGGGGCTGACTTTAGCCCACAGAATAATTTGGCGGATTAAGCACGGCCTCTTCAAGAATGATATTCCTTGCATGTACATTTTTTATTTCTCTCAAGGTGGACTCACTCAATCCTCCTCCCTAAGACACATCAGCCAACACCCCTGTATTTACTTTCTGAAGTATAGAATGTAAGTATATCAAGGCTCCTGAAATGGATAACAGCACAAGAATCACAGAATCACAGAATGGTAGGGGATGGAAGGGACCTCTGAAGATCATCTAGTCCAACCCCCCTGCTAGAGCAGGATCCTAGAGTAGATCACACAGGAACACATCCAGACAGGTTTAAAATGTCTCCAGAGATGGAGACCCTACAACCTCTCTGGGCAGCCTGTTCCAGTGTTCTGTTACCCTCATGTAGGAATGTATTTAAAAGAAAATGACCATATAGTGAACCAGCCATACGGGATGTTGGCCTAGGTACGCAGCTGCATTCTAGAAACTACTTCAAAGGAAGAAAAAATAAGAAAAGAGCAATGACCGCTTCCCTAAGGAATGCAGGAGTGAGCAGATAAGGGTGACCAATTGGACACTGCGGGAGAAGAACTTAAGAACCAACGGGAACTGAACTAAGCTGTATGTTTACCTTGTGCTAGAGACTTTTAACCAATTAAATGATGCGTGACCGGGTCTAGGGAAAGTAAGATTGTATAAAAGGGACAGACAAGGTAAATAAAAGGTCTTCAGTTTGATTCACACTGAATGGTGCGGAGCCCAGTTTTTTCTCCTCACCCTCACAGTAAAAAGTGTTTTCTTATGTTAAGATTGAACCTCCTGTGTTCCAGTTTGTGTCCATTGCCCCTTGTCCTGTCACTGGACACCACCTAGAAGAGTCTGGCCCCATCCCCCTGACACCCGCCCTTAAGATATTGATAAGCATTGATGAGATACCCCCTCAGCCTCCTCTTCTCCAAGCTAAATAGACCCAGTTCCCTCAGCCTCTCCTCATATGGGAGATGCTGCAATCCCTTCATCGTCTTAGTGGCTCTGCACTGGACTCTTTCCAGTAGCTCCATGTCCCTCTTGAACTGGGGAGCCCAGAACCGGGCACAGTACTCCAGATGAGGCCTCACCAGGGCAGAGCAGAGGGGGAGGAGAACCTCCCTTGACCTGCTGGCCACACTCCTCTTAATGCACCCCAGGACACCATTGGCCGCCTTGGCCATGAGGGCACATTGCTGGCTCATGGTCAGCCTGTTGTCTACCAAGACTCCCAGGTCCTTTTCCCCAGAGCTGCTCTCCAGCAGTTGAGCCCCCAGCCTGTACGGATACATGGGGTTGTTCTTCCCCAGATGCAGGACTCTGCACTCACTCTGAATCCAGAGTGAAAACAAACGGATCACTACAGTGATTCAAGGAGTCCCAGGGCTTTAAATTCACCCCTGTGGACAGAGCTTCTGGCCCTGCCAACAACAAGAGCACTACCAATAAAGCTGTATAAAGACTGAGGCACTGTGCATGCTGTAAACAGGTGCCATTTACTCAGTTCTCCTTATAAGTATATCTAAACACTGGCCTACTGTCAAACAGAAATATTTGGTATCTTTAATTAAGATCAGCACTTTACAGAATAATGGGATCAATACCTGGCCCAGCTGACAGAAGAAGGAAGAAGACAGCCCTAACCATGGCAACAAGACAGTCACTCAAGACTGTGGCCTTTGCAGGCACACCAAAGAAGCCAGACAAGGCCCAGGAGCAATGAACCAAAACTATCTGATTATATAAAGCGATGAAGGGAGGCAGAAAGACTGGGACAGCAAGCTTCTTACTTTCTCTCTAATAACTTTCTGCCTCTCAGGTGGTATGATCACCTCACACCTATGGGAAATGGGAAAGAAATATTACCTTTTCCAGCAGCTCTGTACATCAGATGACTCACAGACCCCTCAGCAGGGACAAATATTGTCAAGCTGGGACATGTTACTCACTGGTGCTGCTATCCACAGCTCTCATCCCTGTGCTTGAAGACCTCCACTACTCCTTTGCATGCAGTATGCCCTTGGGTAGGTGGGTGATACAGTCTGTGTTCCCTTAGGTTGAAACACAAAGTATATTTTTAGTACATTGTAAATGATCTGTAGACATTTAGCACTTTCCGTGGTGCTCAGACCCACTCAGGCAGGGAACAGAGTCACCAGCAGACTCTGCCGTAGCTGTGAGAGGTGGGTGGTAACACTGTTAATGTCTCTCTCAGTCCCAGGGACTGAGCAGTGCCCAAGTATACCTTCCAGGTCATTACGACAACCTAATTTCCTTCCACGTTTCTCATGGGTGAGGTCACATTGCTGTTCTCCTCTAGTGTTGTCTGACTCTGGAACTGAGGAAGGAAATTACAAGACATTGCTCAAATCGGGGTACTTTTTGAAGGACTTGAAGTAGCACATAATAAAAATGCTAATGATATGTTGCAATCCAGTTCTCCTCCAGTCAAATGGTTTTGCACTAAGAGGAAGCTGTTGCAGATGCCCTGCAACCTGGTTAGTGTAATATCTGGGCATGAGAGGACATCCCAGAACAAACTGTTCTGCTTCAGCTTCCCTAGAGACCAGTTAATGCTGACAGCTCTTTCCTTTTGGGCTGAGATGGTTTAATAATTCAAACTGCGTTACTACATTTTCATCTGTTTCTGGTCTTCCCTTTACTAGCCCCCAGCGATGTGAGGTGTAGGAATCAGGGGGAAGAACAAACCCAGACCAGTGGATGGACCTAATCCCACTTTTTTAAACAACTCCTTATTCTCAACACATTGCTCCCTACTCCAGTAGCTGTGACAAGAGACTGGCGACTGGTATGAGTGACCTTCAGAAGGATTAGCCAGAGACGTGTGACTGCCAGTGAATAACTGTATTCATTTATTATGTGGGATGAACAGTGAATCATTCTAGAAAGATACTTTTCCATTCATTCATTGCTGCTAATCATTCTCAAGCAAATAGCTCTTAGAAGCTTTTCCAGTGGGGCTGAGCAAAACACACAGAGGGAGAGCCAAAAACATTGTCCCATTCACTTGTGGTCAGCTCACATCAATAGAGTTGGCCAAATGTTGGGAAAAATGGTGTGTGAGCACGTATCTGTGTGAGCATACACAGATGTCCTTTCATCCTAAGTCTTATATCTTCTGGTCTCCTGACCATGCCCATGCTACTACTGAAGACAACATTTGCCTAGTTTTTTGTTCAGATGGAGCAATGGCTACTCTTTGAACAACAGAGTTCCTGTGGAAACTAATATAACTGTGAATAAAACGGAGCATTTCCCCTATCCAGACAGATAGCAAATGGATGCCAGTGCTAGGATTACATCTGTATCTACCTATCACTATGGACACAAATGACTTGTCAAAACCAGCAGGTGTAAGATGCTGCACAACACAAGCAGCTGCCATTTCCACCCACTCATAGGTGTAAATACCATACCAGAGTTACAAAGAAAGAAACCAGGGATCCTGAATCAAGGTGTAAATCAATACCCCATGTTGTGTCCCCTCCCGCCCCACCCTGGATAAATGAGGTATTCCTGTGTTGTGCTCACCAGTGTGGTCCAAATGGCTAGTGCATGACTAAACTAACTGGATGCTACTTGTCTAAGGGGATCAAGGACTAATATGTCCGAAGACTGCTGCACAGAATGCTTCCCTTACGTGCGTGAGACCCCTGCTCAAATCCTTGCCATCTGACTTGGAGCAGAAGCTTACCTTCACAAACTAAGAGATCCTATGACCTGGCTGCAGAAAAGGCGACTCTTACATTAAGGAGGTATGATGGCCTAGCAGCTATTCTACAGCAGGCATAACTCAGGAGACCTTGCTTATCTTACTTCTTTTCTATGACCTTGAACAACTTCATCTATCCACCTGTTCCCACTCAACTTCACCATTACTACTATTTTATTTTTTAGGTAGTAACTGCTTACAGGTCCATCCCAAAGGGACTCTTCTCCCTCTCTGTAAGCATGACTGAAATTCAAATAACAGCAAATGAATTTCTCTTTTCAACTACACTTCAAAGTCAAAAGAGGTCATGTGTACATGGACACAAATAGAAAACCAGTGGGGCTATCTGCTTCAGATGATAATGCTGTATTTCACAGCCCCATTCTCCAGCAGCAAAATTGTTGGCATTTTGCTCAACATCATATGACTCTTGAGTAGTGAGGACTCAGTGCATCTCCACTTGGATTTAACAAAATAGTTAACTGTTATTCGGCACAAAGAGAAAGTCACAAGATTGCAAAGAGCGGTGGTAAGAATGCAGCTTCATGGAAGAAGAAGAGAAGCTCTGAGCTGACGATTAACTACCCGTATAGCTGGGGCACTGGCTGAGGCACTGTATCATTTTTCTGTCTAGTCACAGCTGCTCTTGGCCAGTAAGAACTGCTATGAAGCACGGGCTCCAGATTAGCTCATGTTCATGCAGAGCTAACAATTACCTTTGGTTTTGACTATTGCAGGGAACTCCGCAGCTTCCTTCCCCGTCCACACTCATATTTTCCAACCCTCAAAAATGTCAAGCACCCAGAGAAATAAATTCACAGTAGGAAGGAGTAGGTAGAAATCTCATGTCTTTCATGGGTCAGAGGGACTTCTTGGAGTAACGGCGATTTTCCTAATTTACATCCTTTTTCCACATAACCTTACCATCCATACCTGTTTCCTCCTGAACTCTACGCTGCACAGTTCATTTCCCAACAGCCATAACGTTTATAAATCATTCACGAGAAGTAGCTAGAAGGAATGACTAATACTTCATCTTTATAAAAGGGCTTACAATTCTATCCCTTCCAATGTGCAGTGGGTTTGGGGCTGCATTGACAGGGCTCCAAATCGCACTGCACCCTTTAGGCAGGGCAGCCCTCAAGGCCACCAAACCTCCATGAAGACTATTCCTTCACAAAGATAACCAGCGATAACCACAGGTTTTTCTGCTGGGTCCTCCCACACAGGACTAACTAGTAACTCCCACTGACAACAATCAGACTTCTCATGTGAGTAATAACACATTAATTTGAGAGAAAAAGGATATTTAGTCATTCAAATCAGGACTTGCCACAGCCTTCTAATTTAGGAGGCAGTTTGTTTTCTTTGCAGTTTCCTGAGCAAACAGATATCTCAGAGACTAACAACTGGTCTTATCTATGGTTCAGCTCTGGAAAAGCACAAGAAAAATGCAGACCAGTCTGGACACTAAAACAAAGAAATCTGGCTTTATGTGCAAAATAACCACAGATGGTACATGATTGATTGATTACATGTCATCATACGAAAAGACCACAGCTAATGAAGCATAGTGCTGAATAGATGAACATGAAATGAACTCCGTTAAATAGTCCTTAATAAACATTTTGTTCCAAAGAAGCTTTCTAGACTCTTTTAAAAGCCAAAAAATCACAGTAATATTTAATACCTGGATTGCTACAACATAACTAATGAACTCTCAAAAACTTAATAACAACTGTTGCAATAAAAAGAAAAACAAGTATTTGGGCCAGGCAAGTCTCATTGTCTGGAGCAGACAGGACTCCCTTGTCTCAAAATAACCCCAGGCTCTTACTTCATTGCAAGATGAACTATGAAAAGCTGTACAAGACCATCCTACCTTGGCTATGCCAGGAGCTCCCTCCTGGGGCAGGGAGGGCAGTGCCAGCTAACAGAGAGGTGGAGGCTCTAGCTTCAGCCGTTTCCCAACTGGTTTCCACCTTGCTGAGGACAACACAAACAGCCACTTCCAAGCAGCTGCAGTAAATGGCTCAGCTGGCAAATCAATCCACTTCAAAACCTGGCAGAGTGGAACAGAGCAGTACAGAGCATGGCACATGGAGGAGATGAGCAGTGCCAAACATGTGGTGTTAACTCGATTGCAGAAGATGGGTCAGCACCCCACAGACTCCAAGGAGCACCTGGTCTATGCCAAGACACGCGCGTTTACTTTAGCTGGAAACCCAAGCACTGGCTGTTCACTGTCCTCACTAGGATACTGTATGCTACCTTTGCCTCTGTGTAACCAACAATGACTATTTTCATGGATCATTTTCTGTCTTTGGACAAAAATTACAATTTCCTCAATATCAGTCAAATGCTTTTCAATCCCAAAACATGCAATCACAAATTTTTGATGGTAGGAAAACCATCAAGTATGAAAAAAACACTACAGTTTTTTACACAATTGCAGACTCCAAGAATCATGCTAACACTGAAGCAAGAAAGTTTATGGACATATTACACGAGTGAAAAAGAAAAATTTAAGTATTTCCTTCTTCTGCAGCATCTCACATGCTGATGTATCAAAGCACTTCACAACGCAGTGATCTTTCCGATGCATCTATGGGGTCTGCAAACATTATGCCCGTCTGAGAGATGCAAAAGCTGAGAAATGCAAAGACAGTGTTTCTACCTATTAGAAATTACTTCTCTCAACTGCTATAAGTAAATATGTTATTTTGAGTCTTGAAATGGAAAGTGTGAAGAAACGTTCACCAGAACTCTCATTTTCCATAGGTAAGGTAAAAATGCTTCAAACAGCTGAGCTTTATAATACCTTTAAGAAATCACGACACTCTCACAAAACACATTTACAGGATTAGGCATTTCAGGCAGAGGTACGTTTTTTGTTTTACTTTCAGAAAAGTACCCTGTGATTTTTTTTTTTGTTGTTTATGTTGGAGTTGGAGTGACTACATTTGCACGTTCTCAAACAGTAAATACCTCCCTTGACTCTCCCTACTCTCGAAAATCTCAGTAATAATTATAAAGGATAGCATGAAAGAAAGAAGCTATTTTTCTTTCTCTGAGAATCTCTAAGACAGGTATGCATGACATATGGTCCCAGCTGCAAATGAGCAGTTGGATCTTTAAAAATTCCAGCTTTCCAACTTCATTTTGTACCTCTACCTTCTTGCCACATCACCAGTTCCCTCTTTTGTTCCCATAAGACAAATGCCCACCTTCACCCCTTTGAAATTAGCTAGCATGGAAGGAAATAAATTAAACCATGACAATTTTGACATGTGATTGACAGAAATCTGTTCATCCACCTCTAGTAACTGCTCTTAGAAAGCACAGTGGTGTGAAAGAAATAACTGCTTTCAGAGGATCTCTGTTCATACCAGATTGCATGGACTGTGCCGAGGTAAACATCTACATTTCTGCATGTTGCATAAGACCTGGTAAAACTCATTCCTATGGAAAGTCTTCTCTATCATAAAATGGTGGAGGTCAGTAAAATATTTCCATTTCTCTGGAGTTTCTCTACATCATAATTTTGATTGGACCAGTCTGTCAGTGCATTCTTCCCATTATGATGATTAAGAAAAGAGCACAAGATCATTATCTTGCAGTAACTGCATTGACTCTGTAATAGTAGGTTGTGGTGACTCAGTGTGATGGAGAGTCACTCTGGAAATCTTGTGTGATCTTTCACATTCATATTATGAAGAACACCATCGCTGTTTTCCTCTGCTTATGCTGATCAGTTGATATAGCAGCATTTCCACCAGAGAGGGCAGTTAGAAAGAAAGAAGGCATACAGAAAGAAAGGAAGGAGAAAGCACGTGTGCATACACATAATTTGTAGGGAATCTTCTGTTAACCCAAAGAAGACAATGCCAGCAGATGAGAAACAGAGTGGAAAAGTAAATTTCTACTAAAACTTAAAATACCTATTTATCATGGCCCACTTGAATTAATTTCAGCAACATTTTTAACTGTAGGACTCAAGTTAAAATAATTTGGCTGGACTGGCTTTATTAGGAGCTGATGAATTAAACTGAGAATGAATGCTCTAGTAGAGGTTTTCTGGCATCAAAGAACTAGCTGCAATAAGGTTTCTTGGGCTAAGCTGAATTATTAATGTTGATTATATAAGAGTACCATTCACCTTTCAAATGCTGAGGGTAATTAGAAATCGCTCAGTCGAATAGCTGGGGAGAAATCACTCAAACAACTTTCTTACGCAGCTACTTTGAAAGAAAAAGAAGATTAACACCCTGCAAGAAAGGCTGCTCTGCTAATATACATGCTTTCTGCAGATTTCAAAAAAAACAAAAAAATTGATTTTCTCGATAATTACATTTGTAGTTAAACATTTGCTTTTGAAATGGGATGCGTTTTCAGCACCACAGCATTAGAAAGGAAATGGAGATGTTGCTCTGAATGCTTAACAATACACTGAGCCACTTACTTTTAATAAAATCTCATTTCACCAACGTCATTCTGCTGAGGAAGATGTGTTGAATAACACCAGAGAGCCACCAAACCAACGCCACAGTATTACATCATTGGTATTAAATGTTATTCTTCGTGCATTCACATCATGTTTCCACGCATTTAATGCTCAAGAAGCGAAAACGGCAGTGAGCTAAAGCACCTCAGTGTTCCCTTCAGCATCAATCAGGCTTCCAGGATGTTAAATGCCTGCAGGGTTACACCCCTGACCCAGCCAAAACGCTGTCACCAAACTTAATCTCATACAGGCAGAAGGTATCACCGAGTACCCGACACAGGGAACTCACGCAGCACAGTCACGCAGAGGGCAATTAAAGGCTGATTTTAGGTATGTTCATTTCCCAGACAGCGTTCCTCTTAATCTTTGAAAGATGAAAAAGGACAGCAGTAAAATGCATAAATTAAAGAACTGCTTGCCTTAAAAGCAGCCCCAAACAATCAGTGCCCCAAATAAAATGGAAGCTGGGACCTGACCCTGCACGTGTTGCTGATGCTGAGCCTGCCTCACCCTGCTGGTGGAGCTGGCAAAGCCAGTCAGACTCATCACTGGGATAGATTCTGGGGACCCAAAAAGCCCCCAAAAGACATCCCCACACCTCCTACCCACAGTCTTACATCTCCCTTTCTTTGTCCTCAGCCCCTGTGCCTTTTGCTCTTCACTACCCAATTCCCCTTTCCTTTCTGACTAATTTTGGTTCAGCTGAGTTCTTCTCTAACAGCCTCACCCGATGTGCCTTCCCACATCTCTCCCTTCTCACCCCAGTCACTTTGTGACTGTTTTGATCATCATGAGAACACATTACTCATTTGCAAGCAAACACCACCAAGTCATCCCAGGCATGAAGAGAAAACAAAAGCAGCAAAATCTCTAAAGAACTTGGGGACAACATGCTGCATCCCACTTCCCCATGCACCAAAGTGAATGTGCTGCCATAAGCCCCTTTAGGAATTTTCTCTGGTTCTTGTGGTCAGTGTTTCATAGCTGTTTCTGCTCCTTTCCCTTATTTTTCTGTCCTCACTCTCTTAGTTGTCTGTCTCCCCCAAGCACACTCCAGACCATAACCTAGCAAAGCCTTCTTCCCAAAGGGCATCATCTTTGGTTTTGTTTCTGGCACTGTCCTGTGCATGTCTTTGCTTGGTGACCTCCATCATCTGCCTCCTGCCACAGAGAGTTTGTACTGGTGCTTACAACTGCCTTCACTGCCAGGCAGAGGCTGCCATGCCATGGTGGGCGACATTCAACCCAACTGTCCGTACTGGGCCCACAGAAAAAGCAACTTCTCAATTTCAGAAGGGAAGAAAATAAAGGCTTGTCAGACATTTATTGTATACAAATTTTCTTACTGCATTTGAGAGGCATTTTTTTTAACAAAGAGCCTTGTCATGAATTAGAGAGCAGTTTGCAGTAGGTGTAGTGTTGGGAAGCCTGAGCTGGTCATCTCTGCTTCACTCCTCCATTGTGCAGGGAAAGGAAGAGATCTCCCAAATACCTCCAGAACAAGGGCACAGAAGTGGCAGCATGTGGGAGGGGGGGAAAAGGAGGAGGAGGGTCTTGTTTTAAATATTTTAGTTCAGGTATTCTTTATGAAAAGAGAAACAAGGTATGGTATATTTGGACACTCTCCTGTTTCTCCTGCCTTTACAAAATTCTGCTACTTCAGGCAATTGTTTGTGCCAGGAAAATCAGCCCTCTGAGCCCAGGGTCTCTGGATGGGGTAAAATTTGAATGTGGCTCCTGTTGCTGCCAGTCATGCCTTGGCAGAAGGGTTACACACACAGTAACTGATCCCTCAGGACTTCATCTTCTGGCTTCTTCACCAGCAGAACAGCGAGACACATAATATACACCTGTCATGTGATACTTCAACAAATCTTTTGCCATCTACATCTTCATAGACTTCACCTCAGCCACCTGGGCTCATGTGTGTGAGAGTAACAAGTTACAGGCTCTCCTGCATCGAATGTACAACTTCCCTGCAAATCACTGGGATCTCAGCAATGTAACACTGTCCATTTCCCTCCAATAAAAACCAAGTACTTCTGCTTTCTTCAAAAGGTAAAAAAACCCCACATTTGCACTTACCAGATCTGTGCCTGGGGCAGACCAGGACTTCGGACAAAACTCTAGACCTAAGCTTTAGTAGCACTGAAGAAATGGAGGCTTCATTTCAACCCTGATTTCAGGATTCTTCCATGTCTTCATTAATGAGCCAACCTGAAATCCCCATTCAAACTTCTTCTGAATCCCAAGGCAGTTCATTCTCCCTCTGGTTTGAAATGAAGGAATTTAGAAGAGGATTTGGGGGAGTATGAGAAGGGCTTTGCTTGTCTACAGAAAAAGCAAGCAAGCAAACGAAGGAACAGAGTCTTCTCTTCAGAAGAACATTTACACTATGAGGTTAAAAAAAGGATAGCACAGAAGCAGGACTCCATAAGGATGCCTACTCTGGCAGTCAGTGCTGAAACGAGCCTAGAAAGGCTGTCTGTCCTTATGGGTGGCAGCAGCCTGAAGCAGACATGCAGCACACAGAAAGCAGCAGCCTGGTTATTAGATAGTTAATCTAGTCACACATATAGAGTTGGAATATACAGCTCAGACTGAGCTCCTTTTTACCTTGAACTTGGTTGCAGGACCAAGGACACATAACCTAGCTGATGATGTTGCTGCTTTTGTAGTGATGTCCTTGTAATTTGACTAGCTTACCCTAGAAGATAATAAATTAGGGGACATGCTAAATGAGTACATGCATACAGAGAATAACTTCATGCTTGCTAACATCAGTGATGGCTCTGCCAGGTTAGTAATGCCTGTGCTGTGGAAACTGTCTGTACACATTTACTACAGAGCAGGAAAAGCATTCAAGATAAGCTCTCCCAGCTTTTACAGCATGAGATTGCCTACAGAGAGCAAGTTTCACTTTCCTTAGTATGCCATACAAATGCATTACCTTCCTTGAGGGATCATTCAGGCTGATGTCATGAAGCAGAAGAAAAGTCATCAGGAAGGGAACAGCTCCAGCTGGGTTCTCTACCAGGGCACTGGGGAATGCCCTGCCCTTCCTACAAAACCAGCCTTCGAGTCTTTCCCATCCTCCCCCCTACGTGCACTGGAGGAAATTGCAACTGCACAGGGAAAGGATGGTTTGGGCCCTTCATTCATCAGTTTATCTTGTGAGCACTTTCCACTGGTTCATTTTGAAATGTCACTCTCTATAGAAGAACTAATACAGATGGGAATATAGTATCTCTCATCCTATCCACTCTCAAAACACTTTCGCAAAGCCTTTTTGGCCCCAGATGCTACAGCAGAGGGCAGGTGCATGCATGGTGCAGCACTGGGTACCCATCCAGGTTCTGTGGACAGAGGGAGGGCAGCAGGCCCTGGTGCTGGTTCCAGATGGCAGACGCAGGACTGCCTGAGGGTCAGCTCCAAACAGCACATCCCTGTGATCTCTCCGTGGGTCAGCTTCTTTTCAAAGGGGAGGAGGTAATCAGAGTGCCCATATTCACACTGCCTAAACACTCAGATAAGCTAGGTTGGAGAATGGGTTATCCAATTTCTTGTTTCTTTGCTAACATTTTGAATATGTCAGAGATGCTACACAAACCAGTAATAATTTAGAAACTGAGGCACAGGGTAATTACACAACCAAACGCAACTGGCAGGCAGCTTAACAACCAACATCTCCACATTTCCACCAAGCAACTCAAGAGAGCAATCAAAACCAGCAATTCCCAGAGCTAAACACCAAACAATCCTAAAAAATAAAGAAAAAAAGAAAAAGAAAGAAAGAACAAAGAATGCTACAAGCTGCAGGCGAGCTTGTTCTATTTAACAAATCTCTTAAAATGCCGCTAGATGGGAAATTACAAGAGAAACCAAAATATCCTTGTGAATGGTTCCACTGTCAGTAAAGGCTAAATGTAAAGGAAAACATGCAGACTGGAAAAACGGGGATCAGCTGTATTAGTGCTGTTATCTTCCTTAGTTCACTATGGCACAGCAAAGGCTATTCCCTCAATGCTCACACGGTGACTCAAATATGCCAAGTGCGTGCTGAATGCCAGGTGTGCTCTGCGATGCCTCAAATGCAACATTAGGCCCTGGGGTTCCCTCTCCATCACAGGGGGCGTAGTGCTGGCCCATCCCCACAGCCTCAAAGGAAGAAACGGCACTTGCTTGTGAATGAGAGATTGTGTGTCTCAGGGCATGGGGTCCTGAGGGCGTCCTTGCTGCACCCCACAGCCTCTGCATGCCCTGAAGCAAATCAGTTTTTGCACCTCCACCTTCCCACTTGGTCTGCTCAAGTTGAGACTTCTATGGCCTAAGTTCTTCCTCTTTGGGCTTAGCATGAAAGTAATAGCTTCTACATGAACCAGGACTTATATTTGTGTAACCTGCACAGCATAATTGAAGAGCCTTGCCAGTAACTTTTCCCTTATCGGCCAGGGCTGGGAGAGGACAAGGGACACACACATAACTGATCCATATAAGCATGCATGCATAATGAGAGCTGATTCAAACTTGTCTGAGCAGGCAAGGATTTACTGTCAATTTGTACCAAGACTAGAAAAATATGGTTGCACTTTGAAAAATATATGTTACTCTGTTCCTTTTTACCTTGGGAAGGCCAATGATGCATGTTTCATCTTGATAAGGAAATCCTGATCTCATTTGAGACATTGCTTTTCTAATGTAGTACTAATAATAAAGACAGTGATGAATCTGCTCCTTAACAAATAATTGGCATTATTGGGTGAGTGTAGCATTTAATGTCCTTAGATCTTTTTATAGATAGACATACATGCTGTAGATGAATCAGACTGCACTGATCATTCACAGTTCATGATTATCCTCTTCAGGGTCAGTACTTTTCCTGTCTTCAGCTCCTCCCTGTGTACAACCACAATACGTTACAAAATTCAAGTGCTGGCTGAGAAACTTTGAAGTTGAAACTATTTTCTCTGCCTCTCTTGCTAAAAAAAGCCCCAGTGCTTCCACGGTTTGTTGCAAACTCTTTGCAAATCCTAAGAAACAAATGGTATCCAGATTTATGTTTTTTCATTTCCCTGTTCCAAGTTCAGACACAGCTTTGCCAAAGTGCTCCTTCCCACAGAAGGTAAACCTGAAGTGTGAGTTGTATGCTCCCCAGTGGCTGTTATTAAATTTAATCAGCAATAATTGTCCAAAACAGATGCTTGCAAAGATCAAATTACTTTTGGCTTCATCTGTCTGCCTGAGAATACTCTTTTATAACAGGCAGTTGCAGTGCAAATGACAGTCGTTGTCTATAGTTGTTGTCTATGTTAACTTGTCGAGACATGCTTGATAAGTCAATGCTACTGGTTAGGTGAGGAAATGCTCAAATGTTTCTTATTGCTGTGCAATCTAATCAATACCAATTGCCTCACTATACAAATCTGCATTTAAGTAGGTATTAGTACAAATGTCAATAAGCTCCCTTCTCTCATGCACTCACTCAGAATGGCTTTCGAGAAATAGACTATATTCTGCTACATTTGCAGGAAAGAATGGATTTAGGTGAAGTCTTGTACTCGAAATAGATAAGAAGGCAGATAAACTCCAGCCTTCTCTTGCTTTTCTGCCTGACACTGTGGAACGAAAGATTTAAAGCCTTCCTTCTGGAGCATGGCATCCCTCTACTCCCACCACCTCCAGCCCTTTTGCTGAGTGCACCCTTGCATGCCACAGCTTGGTTTGGACATTCATCTGTGGTCTGTGAATTTCTGGCTGTTCTTATTTCCATTCACTATCTTCTCCCTTGTCTCCCAGTGGGGATTTCTCCCCTTTAAACAGAAGAGCATTAGAGGAAGAAAGCAAAGTCTCTTCCTTCGTAGCCCGCTCACTTGGGAGTCAGTGGCAGGCTGACCGCATGAGCTGGACCATGTCATCTTCCAGAAGGTTTCTGGCCCTCTTCTCCTCCCACTACAGGAACTAATTGGATTGACAGGGTCCGATGGCCAAGCAGTTTTCACGCTTTCAGTCACAGTCCCTGATGGCAAAAAAAGCTCAGCAAATATGAGGCGGGTAAACAGCCACGAAATTGAGTGAAGCAGGCACGACCTTCAGAGCTCCTGCAATGCCTGTCTCTCTTTGCATTTCGTTCAAGGGATGGACACCCCTGAATCTGAGCCAAACTCTTTCAGATCTGAGGATTCAAATATTACTACGTTTTTTTGCTCACACCTAGCTTAAGCTGCAGCAAGTGATGAGCCACAAGAAGAAAGGAGTCTGGGTGTCTCCTCTGGGCTATGGTCTGCTGCACTACCACTCCAGCATAGCAATAACAAACCCAAACCAGCAACTCAGACTAAAGTCAAACGATTAAAGCAGATTATGAATAAAGGGCCTGGATTAACTTGGCCACCTGTATGGTCAAAGTTCACAAATCTCTTGTTTGAGGAGAGCCAGAGCTACTACCCCCCTCCCATTCTTCATGGCATATTAGCTCTTTAAAAAGCAATGAGAAAGTTCATCCTGGAAATATGAAACAGGTTCACTACAAAAGGAAGAAGTTGCACTTGCCAGTGAAGCTTTGCAAGCAAGGTGAAACAAACGCTAATAATTTTTGAAAACTGAAATGAAACACATGTTATTGGCCTGTCCAAGGCAAAAGGAAACAGAGTAACCTACTTTTTTACAAAGTGCAACTATATTTTTCCACATTGCCTCTGAGTGTGGGATGTATTGTTTGATTTCTGATTTCAGCATCTAAGGCCCCGTGCAACCAAGAACTCAATCAGTCTGGAAGGAGAGCATTAAAACAATATCTACCTTCCACTACCATCACAGATACAAGATAGACAGATGCCAAGTTGTTTGTTTCCCATGGAAGAATAAAATCTTTTCCATTATTGACTCCCACCTAGGTTTCAGATCCTAAAATAATTAGGGAAATTTCCTGGAGTTTCAAAACTCTTTCCATGACAATTTAGAGCAGCTCAGATATTTGAAATTCTTCTTTAATGTGCTAATCTACCGATTGGCTCAAATTTATGTCTCTACATTAATTTACTCAGAAGATGATAGTGCCTTCCCCAGTACCTTTTCCCATCCTAAAACTTTCAATACAGCCCTCAGACTGTTCCTGTCAAAATATCTCATAGTGCAGAACCATAAACCACTAAAAGCAAAGCCTCACTGACTTCCTTACATCACCTTACTGACACAGCAACATTCTCAACACCACAGCACACAGGTAATGAGACATTTGACAGTGTGGCATGCTTGCAAGGCAGATCCATTGAGTATGCACTTCTGCTTATTGACTTACAGAGATGAGCTAGTGTCCCACATTGGGATGAAAACTTGGTGCTAGGTACCCTTTGGGTTATGCCTCTGTCTGGTTTCAAGATGAAGTTACTACCCTTTTGCATAAGTGAAACATTATTTGGAATCACAGATAGTCTGTGTGAGCACGGTGACCTACCAGGAGTAGTTGACACAGTGTGAGCCTCCAAACATGGGATATTAAACCACCATGAGATTATGTGAGTGGTAGGAAGATTCCACAGGTTAAAGGAAAGTTATCCTTTAAAATCTGTCACTTGAGTGGGATCTGGAACCTACAAGACCATCTCTGTGAAAAACCACCTATCAGTTGTCATTAGTGTTGCTCACAGTTTAACAGACACAGAAGTGACAGGCACTGAATAAAAGCATTTTTAAATACCTATCTTCTGCTTTAGTCAAGATTTATTGCGGAGATTATACATGATTGCTCCAGTTTTCCTTTAGAGAACCATCACTATGAATCAGCATCCAAGAGCCCCCTTCATACCAAATGTTAAGTTGGCAAGAGTTAATAATTGAATGAAATCATTTCTATATTTAAGAAGGGAGCAGAATATAGATCTTCAGACAGATAGTGGACAGGGTGACTCACTGTGCTATTTCTCTTCCTTCCCTAACCCCACTCCCTTCCTTTTCTTGGTTCATATACCAGGTTACTCACAGTCTATAGCTGGCTGAAAGAAAAAAAGCCACAGAAAATACAAGGATTTGCTCCTGTTTATTTTCCCCCATTGCAATAATGACTGTCTAAGTAAAAATAAAAGCTAAGGACTGAAAGGAGTCTGAATTCAAGTCTGTTTGGAGAGAAGAACCTGGCTGAATCTTAAAATCTCTCTGCTGGAAGATGACTGCCAATGTACACAAGAAACAGGAGGAGGATGACCTTGTACCTTCACAGTCTGCTTTCTCCCATGCTGCAGGAAAAAGCAATTATAAATATAGTTTCAAAGAGTATAGCCTATTGGTTTTTCAACTTGTTTACTGGGTACAGAGCCTTTCACAGATGTCAGATCTCCTTTCCTGTCTAGATTACGTCTGCCCTTTTATTTGCACCATAGTATGCTACAGAAACCTGGAAACATAGACACTCTTGAACAGGACAAACTTTAAAATTTCTTCATTTCTTTGTTCTTGTTTCCATATACACTTCAGATAACCCAAAATGGCCATTAAGACAAAGAATTCAATTTACTTCTGTGAATTTACAATAAGGCCTGGCCAATGGAAGACCATATTTCTTTTAACTTAAATAAAATACATTTTTCAATATCATTATAGGCCATTGACTCCACAGTCACAACTACTTGTCACCCTAAACCTGTATTTTAGGACAAATCTTTCATTGGTCTTTTCTCTTGGGGTTCCAAGCCTGTGCCATACTGAAGACAATTTTATGTTTCAGGGATGAAATTCCTCTAATTGATGTTCTTGCTCAGGTCTGTTCACAATAGTGGAACAATTAGCTTCATATATCAGTTGTGCTCCCTGGTCATAGCTCACCTTCACACATCAGTTCAACACATTTTCCTTAAATTCCAGCTCTCTAAAAGAGAGAAATTCACTTTTTATAGGATGCTTATTAATTTATCTATCTATCTGTGCTGTCTGAAATTGGTATGATAATTTTTATTCTCTCTGAAATCTTCACCACTGTAAAAGCAAGAGCAGTCCCGATTTTGGACTGTCATTGTCTGAACATACATTGGTAGAAAGGGTAAATGGATCACGAAGAACCATGTGGCAATTGCTTCAGAAATCAATATGCTCAACTTGAATATCCCCGAGCAAAGACTGTCCTTTGCTATGTCAAACCACAGATATTTTGTGCTTGCTTGCTTTTTCCCCAGCTCTGAATTCACCACAGACCTATTCCTCTTCTATTCCATTTGTGGTTATGATCATAGTGTCCTGAAAGCTTAGATGCAATAAATATTGGGGTAAATGGACCCACCGGCACTGGAAGAGTTTGTGGATTAGTCTGACAAATCAGCTACTTTAGCTCCAGACATAGGAATGAATTTATTTTTTTTAAAAACAGTGCTTTTTTAACTGCTGGAAATTGAAAGCCTTACTTCTACACACAACTGTTACAGTGCTAGCCAGACAGCATTGCAGTAATATATGCTTGGTTTAAGACTCAGCCAGGCACTGAATTAAACTGGCTTATTTTAAGTTACAATGGTATAATCAGCATCCTTATATTATTTCTTGCTCCTCCATAAAGGCCAGATGCTTTTTCCTTCCAAAGAGCTAACTTTAAAACCATTTACTTTTCCAAATGTATCTTCATAGAACAATGTGCTAGACACAAACTCTTCATGGAAATAATCTCAGCAAAGCTGTTAGTCTCTTCAGTCACAGATGGTACATCCTTCATCAGGTCCAAGCATTAGCTTTGGAGGACATGCTTTAAGACAGCTACTCCCCATTGCTCCCCATCTCCTGGACACCAGGCTTTTGGATAGCTTTCACTTTGTTGTTCTCACAATGGAATAACCAAGGCGATCTCCTGGAAGTTAATCACCTGCCCATGGCCTTTTTAGGACATGAACCTCATGCAGTGTCCTATGTTTGCCAACTGGCCAGGAGGAGATTGCCTCTCCACTTAAAGAAAACAAAAAGTACCATGGTTCCCACAGTGCACATGGATCCTTGTTCTGCCTTGCTGTGTCTATAGCTACACACAATCATGTCATCACACTGGGCAGCTGGGAAAATGACAGCGACTTCAGGGGCTTTGTCAAACAACCAGTTCACCCATGTACTTGACCAAATTACGAGCACTTCCTGGCCATTAGTGGGATGAGCAAAAACAAGGTCTAATATCAAATTATTTTAATCTCCATGTACAGGAATAAAAACTATGTGATATGCTGTTAAGCACAGGAGAACGTTTATCATGCCAGAGCTGTAAATGCCATGTTGGTTTTGTATCACTGTGTGCCTCATTATTGGAGCAAATGAGGCTCGGGTGACATTGGCTGCCACATTCCAGCTTTTTTGAAGCGCCTCCACCTGTTGTTTTGCCCTTCTTGGACCTCAGCAGTTACATTTAATGAATCTTTGTCGTACCAGAGGAAGATCATTGTTGAACAGCTTCTGTCACACATACAGCGTTCTCAGGATTTACATAATTTTCACTCAACAGGTCCAAGGGTTGGGCTGCATGAAGCCTTCCCTCCCTGAGGTTCCTATGTGGCAACCAAAACTAAGTAAATAAATAAAAAAGGAAGAGAAACTCAGCTTTCCCAGAGTCCAAAATAACATCAAGAATGCATCTTGAATGACTCCACTCTGCTCACAAGTGGAAAAGGAAGAGCCATTCTCTCTCCCTCCCTTACCCATAATTGTTGAACATTTGCTTCACTCTTCCTGGCGTAGATCTCAGGAAGGAGTTTTCTGTCCTTGGAAGACAATTAGTGCCCACAGTGCCCACAAGCATTGACCCTCAGAGTTTTACACACTGGCACCACAAGCCAGCCTGCAATTTAGGTCACCACCCTCTGCTGCAGAGCAGGATGCCACCTCCCTGGAGTTGGTCTACAGAGCACATAGGGGGGCACAACAACAGGGATTTGCCTTGATGTCAATTGTACAGCAATGTTTCAAGGATTCCTTAGCCAAAATGATTTGTCTTCAAAGATACAGGTCTTCGAAGGTGAGACATCATTTTTGGAGAATAGCTATTAAAAAATATGCTTTACAACTGTCTTACTGTTTTTCACCCATTTCTTACTACAACTGCCCCAGTTATAATGCTTTTCTGTTTCTTCTTCACCTCTCTGGCTAATTTTTTACTACCATGTCGGTCACTGCAGCTTTCCACAGAGGCTGCTGTAATCTTCTTGCTGTAAAGTCCCATTAACTTCAATATTAACTTCAATACATAACTTATTTCCCTTAACATGCTCAAAGGCCCATTTTCATAGCCTTCTTTTCTGCTTAAATTCATAATTAGAATTTATTGCAAAACATCTAGACATTCCCTCATCTCATTTCTTCCTTCGTGGTTCTCTTTTACTTTTATTTGACACTGAAGCTTTTCTGTTCTTTTTATTTATTTGCTATCCTGCTTTATTGTCTGCTTGGTTTTCCAACAAAACAGATGTCACAGATTCATAGAAATGTCAGTTGGAGGGGACTTTTGGTGGTCAGTAATCCAGCCCCACAACTGGAGCAACACTATCACCTGCGCTAGACCAGGTTACCCATGACTTTGTCCAGCCATGCCATGAAAACCTCCCCAGGGGCTTTCCACATCATCTCGAGGTAACAGGGTGCAGTGCTGCCCATCCCTCCTGGCCTCCTAATCCCATCCCAACAGCCATTTCGAGAGCTGCAGCAGTTTCAGCTGAAACCAAGAGCTGGGCTGCTCCGAGGTTTACTCCTGGCACACAGGGAAGGGTACCATCAGGTCTGCCCCAGGAATGGACATGACAGGCACCAGGTACTCTGCCCACCTTGTGCACAGTGCGCAGGAGTCCTGACATCTGAGGAGCTAGGTGGTGGCTTGTCCCAAGGGGCCACATGGTCCAAGTCACAACAGAAAACCTCTACAAGAAAGGGCCTAGAGTTTTCACAGTGCCTGACTCTGCTGTCTGTGGTCCAAATGAGTGCCAGTTCATTCCCACAATTACTCCCTCTGGGGAAAAGATATTCCCCAGCAGGAGTGGGGCAGGTACAAACAGTGTCATCACTAGCAATCAGGAAATTTTGTGGCCATTCAGTTGGCTATTTTGACTTCAACTGATCACAGGTGCACCAGGATCCAAGGGAAAGGAAAGGGGAAGGCTGAAAAAGATACACATCCAAGTGTTCTCTGGACCCAAGCATGCACCTCAAAAATACTGCACTCCTTAGAAGACAAAAGGACAAGAGCAGAGGCAGGCAAGCCAAAGTCTGCAGGGTGGCAGGGTGAAGGAAGGAAGCTGTCTATTTTTTCATATAGTCCAGAGAAGGAAAACAATTCTCCATATATATCAGTGGAAGGTATGGAATTGCTTATGCGTATTGCTACACAGACTGGTGATCCACAGAAGACATCTACAAGGCCAACAGAAACACTGTGTGGGCCACTGGCCCAGGACCACTACACAACCTACAAGAGCAATAATGTGAGGGGCCCAGAGAAGGACAGTGAAGCTCATCAGTGAAAGAGTTCTTAGGGAAGTCTAACAGTGAATCCTGATACGTTTCTGCAGAATGCTTTGCAAGCCATTTGCTTTGTTAAAGCAAGCAAGCTCTAATATCAGGGTAACAACTGTATAAAATGTGTGAAAGCCAGCAAAATCATTTCAATAAAAGTGAAGCAAATAACACATTGTGTAACAGCAAGCAAGAAAATTATTTTACCTATGAGAAAAATTAAGAAAGGCTCTGTGGGGATTGCATGCATGATCCCAGAAATAACTGGAAACAAACAATGAAACAAGTTCATTCCTGAGACCATTCCAAAGGAGCCAGTGAGGAAAAAATGCACTGGGGAAAAATTTGGCCCTGTTGGAGTATTTACATGGACACTGCAAATATTTTGATGAATAGCTAAGAGAAACATGTTGAAAAGGGAGGCGCAAATTAACTCCAAAGGTGTAATGTCTCTTTTAGTAAAGGAGATACACACTGCTAACCTTAAGAAACCAAACCTTAAGTGATTTCCAAACATTATGTAGATCCCAAATAAGTGATACATCTCAGCCTCCCTGTTTTAAACTACTATCATGTCTCATGGAAACTATCTTAGCTTAATGTGAATCATTCTCAATTTACACCAATGTAAATAAGAGCTGTTCAGATATAAAAGATACAGAATCAAGCTCTCTATCTGTGAACTATACATCGGAGAAGGCTGGAAGAAGTCAGCTTCTAATCTGAAAAGCTGAGACAGGTTGATTAACATACCTTAATGTAAAAAACATTTCTGCCTGCTGGAACAACCTAGGTCAGATTACACTTATAGAAGCAAATTACTTGCTGAGATGCAATCCAAATGAAAGTTGTTCTTCATATATTTTTTTCTGTATCTGGCCTAAAACTCAGTGGCTCTCCAGCAGGTTTCATAAAAGTGAGTTATGCTGAGAAAATAAGTAGGAAAATTCTGTTTGGAAGCTTTCAAAAATAGACAAATTGATTAAAAGTTTTTTGCCTGGTGGTGGTCCACAAATTAATTATTTCAATGGTGCTTTATGGAGTTTATATTTGTTATACAATTGCAAGCATGGTTACTATTATGGATAACGGGATCTGCAAACGAGCCTTAAGGAAATTGGCCACTTGAATCCCATGGCATTAATCTGGGTTTGGGCAGGAATGCCTTTTGCTCCTTGGGATTCCCCAGCCATTTCTACCAGTTAAAACTAGAAACACTTTCTATATCTACAGCTAAGCCCACTTGACTGCCATTATCCCTTTCCTCTGCACAGTCTTAAAACACCACTGGAAGAGGTAGATTTTTACCCCATCTTTTGGTGCAAGTAACAAAGCACGGTGGACTGCTAATTTCAAAGTAATAGGATGTGATTTACCATGAAACGCAGACAACTTCAGTTAATACTTATGAATTGCTTTCAAAGGGTTGGATTTCAGAGGCTGGGAACATTGATGCCAGAAGGTACAGAGCAGAACAGAGCTTCCACTTGTGTTTCCTCCCATTAGACTCTTGTTTGCACACAGCAAAACTGCTCTGTGAATCCAACCAACACAACAGCGAGTGGGGAATTTATTTCCACGCTGCACCACTGCTCCAAAGCAACTCACTGCTGTTGACTCAGCTGATGAACGGCTCTTGCTTAGGTCTGTGGTGAAACACCATCCAGGGTTAAGCACTGTTGGTAAAGGGTATTGTGTTACTGCTAAATCAAAGCTGGAGAAGCAGACCCTCATCATCCACATCGTTCAATTGACATCTGGCTTTGTCTGGACTGCTTGAAGACAATTCCTGGGCATTTTTCAGGAGATGGTTCACTTCCCCAAAAGCAAGAGGGATGAGGTGACATTAGTAGTGTTCTTCCTTACATTGTACCCCAAAAACATCCCCAGCAAGCCTGGAGCCCCCAGATTCTCTCTCTACATCCACCTCCTGTTTGCTGCTGTAAGCACACCACTCTGGGGGGGCTGTGACACACTATTTTAGACTATTGAACCTGTAGCTCCCGTGCAAGCACACACAGAAAGGTAATTATGTCCCAAGGTCACAGGGGCAGATATTAACCTTGGAGATGGCACAATCTCCACCTAGTATTTTCCAGAATTTTGTGGCAATTCCACTTTGCAGAAGTTTCATGTGTTCTTGAAATTTGTTTTCACTTTGATTAAAAATAGCCACTAAACAGAAAAGTCCGATATTTTGAAATTTCCACCAAAGGGTAAATCCTAGTCCTGGAGTCATCTGTGTGACTTGCTGCTTCAGGGACTCTGAGGTTGGGTGCCTCTGGTCCAGGGAGCTGGTGTGCTGGGAGCTCCCAGGGTGCAGTCTCCCACCAGCCTGCAGCCCTGAGCAGAGATGGGATAAACCTCCTTGGTTTTCCCAGAACCATTTTCTGTGATGGACTGTTTTGTAGAAAGTTTTTATTTTAATTAATTCCCCTTCCTGATGTGAATAAAAAGCAAGAGTTGTGTCAGAAGCTTCTGGACCAACTCCAGTGAAGAAAGAAATTGCAAGTCTCAAACTGTCTGTTTGTTGTTGAATAGTTAGTTATCGCCACTGAAAAACAAACAAAAAATCCCCACCCTACTGATAAACTTACCTTGTTACAGCATGAGGGATTTCCCCCCGTGGTCTGTATGGGGTTTCTAATGCAGAACTGTTAGAGCCACATGCCTCTGCCTCTCTATAGTTAGAAATACTTGTTACTACTTGTGCCATTACCAAGAGCTCAGACTGGGGAGAAAGATCCAGTCCACTTCAAAAAAAAAAATCTGCTTCAGCACGTTCTTCTTATTGGTTTTCTTTAGAATTCCTTCCACTATTTTACTGCTGTTTCCATTATTTATTATGAACTACATTATACTTTCAAAATGTCCATTCCTCAAAACCACACAAAGCATCTTCCCTTTCAGAGCATCACAAATTCACTTATTCCCGCAACTCCCTCCCCCAAGACAAACAGCTAAATGTCCCAATTCTGCAAAAAGCAAGGAAGAGGCCAAGCCAAACATGACAGGGATGCCAACGTGGAGAAATTTGCCACGAGTGCCTTCAGGAAACACAAAGCAGGTGGACGCAGCATGCCCAAATGAGACTGTGTTGATGAACGGGCCACGTGGAGATGCTGCAGTGGCACAGGTGGTGCTGGAAGTCAGGCCAAAGCACGGTCCCATTTAATTTCAGAGGAATGAAGGTGTCCCTCTTTGACAAGCTCCTTAGTACTTTTGTCTCCTTTGCAAGTGCTAAAGGACAATATAAACCTGTAGAAGTTAGGCACAGTTTAAAAGAGCCCACGATGACAGAGGATTTATCAGCATAAAGGTCAGTTTAGATGGAAAAATATTATTCCCAATTTAGCTGCAAAGTTTTCCACTCAAGAAGCACAGCACAAAGCCTCCCACCTAACCTTTCTCTATTAAAAAAAATAGGTTTGGAGCCTTTTGTCTGCATGCCAAGCAAAACAAACTCCAGGACCTGATTTTTTCATAAATCATGATAGCATCACTCTGCAGAAAAGAAAAGCAGCTTGGGAATTTCAGAGCTTATCAAAAACAACTGTGTCCAGGGCTCAGTCCTGAGGAAAGACAAGAGAGCCAAACCCAGCTCTGCAACCAGAGGTGGTGAGAGATTCATGGTCATTAATCATTCACAACAAAGCATCATACTTTAAGTGAGAGGGAACTGCAGCCACAATCTTGGGTTTACCTCCCCTCTTAAAGTGTAGATTGCACAGATCAATCTTATGAGGTATCCAGAGGGTAAAGCGTCTGATTTCAATTTCATACATGCTTTACACAGGGTCAACCAGATACGTCAAAGTGGCCAATTTCTACCGTAAATTTAATATTGTTTTTGTACAGCAAGTGTATATTTCTAGTGACTTTATAGAGCTGTAGCAATAACAGATTTGTTATTTTATGAAAGATGTGACAAAATGGCATTTCAGCTCCAACTAGGAAAAAATCCAGCTGCATTTTAAAAAATGTTGAAGAAGTTTAAGTGAACCATATTTAAGATCGAACAAAAAAAGTTTTCATTCCAGCCATTTAAAAATCTTTTTTTTTTTATATCTAAGTCACACTGAAGAACATTGCAAAATAAGGCATTTCCAACTAAAAAATCCAAATATTTTCTTTTGAAACTCTAAGAGGATTTTTTCCCTTGAATCTTTACAAAAGTTTTTTCTAAGCAAAACACCCATCGAACTTGGAAAATGCACATATCTGAGCATCACTGAATCTGCTACCTTTACCATCTCCTCTCCAAGAAACTTTCTTAAGGCTTTGACTCCCATGACATCCAAGTGCCTCACTACACATGATGCTCAGCATCCTTCTGTTTTACAGGAGGAGGAAATTAAAAAGGAGGCCCAGCTACATGGAAGTAAGTTGCCCAAGATCAGCCAGCAAAAGCAAAACAGACTGTAGCATCTAGCCTGTCCCATATTAAGAAGCATTAGTCTTCACTGAGCAAAAGGCTTTGCCTTACACTATACAAGAACTTCATGAAAGTATTTTTCTTTTCTTTTTTTTATTTGATAGATTCATGTCAAATGTGCCAGTGGACATCAGGGAGACAGGCTTGGAGCCTAGATACCAGATATTTTTGTGCCGAAGGATTTCCAGGGGATTCTATAACCCAAGTCTAGAAAATAAAGAGAAGTGTTCAAGGCCAGGTTGGATGGGGCTTTGAGCAACCTGGTCTAGTGGGAGGTGTCCCTGCCCATGGCAGGGGGGTTGGAACTAGATGATCTTTGAAGTCCCTTCCAACCCAAACCATTCTATGGTTCTATGATCTGAGTATCTAAACGAATTTATATTTTCTAGAGCTCTCACACAGGCATGTAGAGTAGGCTCCAAACCCTTGTCAAACATCACAGTGAAGATGTGCTGGGTCAGAAGCATTTTGAAGCACCTTAATCACATTCATAGGCTTCAGCAGGAGCCAAGGACTTGAAAACATGGCCACAAAACTGTAATTACCTGTCCCATTTGAGGACAGTCTGGGACCAAGGACACAAGGGCAGAAATCATAACAGTGCAAATGATTTTTAAGATTTCTTTAATCTCAGCCCTTCTTTTGTGAGTTTTTTCAATGCAGCTCTTAAAAAATTAGCAGAAAAATAAGTGAACTGAAACCATGATGAGTCTGGTGTTTAAACTCTTCTGAAGGTCTGTGGCATAGTTCACATGGGATTTGTTCAGTTTCCCCATTGTTTGGCTGCAAGTTTTAGGAGAAGTTTCATGGAGTGAGCCCAGATTTACAGGCAGGCTTTGATCACAGGCCTCCCAAGCACAGTCCCTTGTCCTGGACAATGCAGCACTGACTCTGGCAGAAGCAGGGCTGACGTAAAGCACCGGTCAGTGAGCAGGGCTGGGAGCAGCCAGCTGAATTTGCTAGAACAGTCATGGAACAGGAACAAGCCATGATGCAAACAGCTGAACACTTTTTTTAATTATTATTATTTGAGCCCATTTTCAGACTGCTTCAAAAAAATAGTCCCCACTCATTTCATTACAAACCAGCCAAGTTTACTCCAAAATGACTCACTCTGTCACTGAGGGAGAAGGTATGATCTGCCACATGTATCAGAGAACGCCTATGAGGTAATTTCATTCTCTCCACCATATGAAATCTATTATTTCCTCATATAATGAAAAAGCAAGGATGTAGGTGGCAGTCCCCAGATGGACACAAAAACGAAAAAAAGCTCTGGTGGATTGCTAATCATGTTTTGAAAAAACAAATGCATTTCAGTCATGGCGAATATTTCTTTGTATGGAAAGTAGGTTTTTCTCATCTGCAACATTCACATAACATTTGGCAACAACAGCGTAAGCCAGAATTCATATGTGAGTGTATCTCATTTCTGATGCTGACATTTCATGATGAGTTGAGTTACCCAAGAAATTCAGGTGCCATAAAGGGTAAGCAGCCACATATAGCATATCTTTGCTTCCTATATAGTTCCATTACACTTTGGTACACTTCCAGATCATATGAAATACAGTCCTGCTCACCAAGTTTTCTGGATCCTCAGCATTTGAATTAAGCACTCACAGATGTTCCCTTTGCTCTCTATTCATTTATGCATGATGGATCCCTTCACTGCAGGCTCTCTGCTGAGGTACAGTTGTTTGCTCACTTCGAAAGGAATTTCAGAAACCATTTCAATTTGTCTCTGGAATTTTCCATCCAAGTGTTATTATTTATTTGCATTGTCACCACCCACCAGAGGCCAGTCATTAGCAAAGGCCCTACTATAAAGACACTGATGCAACTTATATGGTCCCTACTACATGTTCCCCAAAGGACTGTGACAAAGCAGAATCCAGCATTTTTTATTTTTAATTACCTGAAGCTAAAAAGAGGGAGGGAAAAATGAAGTCTAAAGGGAGAGGAATGAGAACTGAAGACTTTTCTGGTCAATCAGTAGGGTCAATGCTATAGCTTTGCTGCCTATGAAAGTGCCCCTGAGAGACAGCTGAGGACCATGCAGCTGAGCTCCCAAACCAGTGAATTTGGGGATTTGGGGATGCAGGTAATCAGCCAGATTTAAGAAAAAGTTTTGCAGTGGCAGCAAAAGACATGTCACCTTTGCAGTGTTTGGGTGGGTGTTTGGGTGGGTTTTTGGGTACCTGTTCCAAAGGGGAAAGCATTCCTAGAGGACATATTTTTCAGAAGAGATTAAAAAGACTTTGACAACCCAACCTATTTTCTTCCAGTTCTTGGATACTTACTAGCTTACCAACATCTTCCCCACCCCTGAGAATTTCCACAGTGGAGGCAGAAAGCCAATGCAAATACTCCATCTGACTCTTCTAACTGAAAAATGTAACCAAAAAGGGGAACTTTTGGGGGGGTAAACTCAGCTCATCTGCAATGGTGGCTTTTCTTCATAATGGGCCTGAGCCAAGTTTCCTCACTCCTCCCTCCTTTCAGAATGGTGCTGTCATGGGAGCTGGAGACTCCACACAAAGACCCAGTATTTCTGTAGATGGTCTGGTTTTGGAGGTGAAGTTCCTCACAGGTACAGCTTCCCCTTGCCTGAGGTAGTGATCAAACAGAAACCATAGGGGGCTGATTGCTCTTGTCCTCGTGCCCATTTTCTGTGGACTGACGTCAAAGATACTACACATTTGTGTTGGCGTAAATAGCAAGAGAGACAAGAATCAATCCTTGTTCAGCCAAACACAGGTCACTTCCATCCTCTGGCCAAAAGTACTCAGGATAGCACACAATTTGGTCCATTGATTTTAATATATTGGCATTTCCTCCCTCTTACTTTGTGAACATCGGTAAGTCACTTTGCAAAATGCTGTTATAAATCAGGATAAATAAAAGCTTGTCCTGTTTGCTTCCACTGTTGGACATTACTAGTGTGGGAAGTAAGACAATTGGGGATACAAAAAAAAAATCCCCCAAGCTTTCTTCACTAATTCCTTAGTGTTTCAGGTAGGTCTGGACTGTAAATCTGTTGAGCATTGCAACAGTCACTCAACAGGAGTCTAATTTAGTGGAGGCATTTGACACTTTTTACCAATGCATTTACAGTAGCCATCAGCTTCCTTTAAAGTGGCCGTGGCTCACGCACTAAATCTCTCGGCAGGGAGGCAAGCCTTGTTCATTTGTTCTAGTTGTGTGTTACTTTAAACCAAAGAGTAAAGGGATAATCTAGATCAAATGTGTACTCCAGATTGGCTTGGTTCTGTTGCAAAGGGTAAGCATGGAGCTTCTCTTCAATTAGCAGAAGAGGCAAAGCTGAAATTGCTCTATGAATTGCCTATAGCATTTGAGGAGACAGCAGAAGATATGGCTGCGCTTTCCAAAGCAAAATGAGTCACCTGTTGTCTGCAGGAGCTCATGCCAAGAATAGTCAGATTTGAGCTCAAGGGAGAGTTTTCCAGGAGACTTCAGCCAACAGCTGTTTCCCTTCAGCTGGATTGTGCTGAGAATCTAGCCTCAAGTTAAAGCATGAAGAGAAAAAATGGTACTAGATGCCAAAAGAAGTGTGAAGGCCAAATTTCCCAATAAAATGGAAACATGGATTGTTGGAACTGTCTACACTACTTTTCTGCTCACAGACTATCCCTGACTTAGCACGGTGACTCTGCCACAGCATTGGGGTTGCAGGCAACCAACAGAGAGTCCTGGAGAATTCCTGCTCTTTCCTGAACAGATCAGAGGACCAGTCTCACTAATACATGCATTTAACCTGATCCAGAAGTTCAAGCAATCCGAAAGTCCAGAGATAGTTTGGGAAAGACAATTTCCATAGTGGCAAGTGAGGAGACAAAAGTGAAGATGAGGCTGAGAGTACGTTAGATCAGCATCCTGCTTCATCACCTCTAGGCATATGGCTTATGGCTGACTCCCTGAATGTATCACAGATGTCTTACCAGCCCACCTGATTTTGGCAGGAGCTAGGTGCTCTACATCTTCATCTGGAACTTGGTCTATTTCACCTTTCTGTGAAATGGGATTAATACTTTTCTCCTCCACACAGGAATTGCTTTGAGAATAGATGAGGAGCACAGACCTCCTCCCTGTTGAGGCTTCTGCATCAGCTCAGTGGTGAAATATCTTCCTTACACAGTCCTACAGCTCTTTTAGCTCTCATGACAAAATACCAAACAGAGTCCACATTGTGCTCTCTAAACGGCAAGTCACTGCAGAGGAACAACACTTGAAAATATTTCCCTCACCACTTCACAAACATGAGCTAGTTTTAAGTGGGATCTTAAAGGAAAAAAATAATCTTTTCCACTGCAATTATCACTGGAAACCTTCAGCTGGTCAGTGTAGGATGCAAGAGTAATTCTGCCTGCCCAGCAGCTGTAGCACTTGTGCAGATTCTGCAAAGAATACAGCAAAGTAGCATTCAGCATGGCAGCTTTCTCTTGCTCCCTGACCCTTCTCTTTCCAGAGATGCATACAACTGTCACAGATATCATGTTTTTTATATCTTCACCTCTGGGTAAGGGATCAGAGTGGCTTATATCTCATTTCAAGAAGCATGCCTCTCAGAGGCAGGTGACTCCCAACATGGACAGACAGAAGAAAGCGACTATAAAACGTTCATTTCTGTGTTGAGACTGAAAGCAATTTGCCAAGCCTCAATTCTTGAAAAAAGAATTTACCACTGAATCAAGAGACAGACATCTTTTCAATAGACTCCAAAGCTAGAAAGCATCACTGATCAAGTCCAAGTCCTAGTAAAACACAGGTTAATGATTTCACCCAGTGAAGACAGTATCGTGCCCATGCATGCACACTGAGCTTCTCAATTAGTACTGGTTAGAGCTTTCTTGTTCAGTATCAGGAAACACTATTTCATTGGAAGTGAAATGTGTCAGCTCCAATCATCATTTCATCTTGGTGGGGGGGGTGGGGGGGGTGGGGGAGGAAATAAAAAAAAAAAACAGACTACATATTTCCAGGACAGGCCAAGTGTAACATTTTGCTTTTCCCTTTTGTAACGCCTTTTTGTATAATTTCTTGGAGGAACAGGTATACAAACGCATCCAAAAGAAATTGTTTCGATGAATATTCAACTTTTACATGAAAATTAGACAAATATGTTTACTTTTCTCTTTGGACAAAATGGAAAACCTCATTCCCACAGTGCCATCAACAAACCAAATACAAAATCATACACAGACAGTAAGGAGAAGGCAAATAGGATTAGCAGATACATGGCAACATTCATGTGATGTTGCTCCCTTTTATGCAGTAATACCACGTTTACACCCACATGAATGAGGGCAGTAAGGACAAAAGCTATTTGTGAGTCCCTCAAAATCTCTTCTGGCTAAAACGAGTGTTTGATGTTCAGCCAGAAAAATATTTTTTTCTTCCCTGTATTCATAAGGGTGAGATGATAGAAAAAAATATCATTCTTGAGACACAAAAAGGACTATTCAATCATTGAAAATTCTAATGAATTTTCACACCCTATGTGACAAAGTCTTGCTTACAAATATCAAATGATTTTCTAATTATTGAAACCTTCTTTAATTCAAGCTGCCTTGAGCGTCTCCCACAGTGCTGAGGCTCTTCCTTCTAAAGAAATTTCAAATTATAATGCATCTGGCTAAATGAATCTACATGTGCTATCCTCACTTTTGACTGTCTGGGACACTGGTAAGGAAGCTTCACAGTGCAGTGCATTTTCCAGGCATTTGTCTTATCATACCTACCAAAGTTTTTACTCCTTTTTCCATTTTTTCATTTTCTCCCTCACAATTTATATCGCTAAATTTTTCCCCATGGGAACTTCAAAGAATTTGAATTTAAAGAGAGGAGAAAAATAAATTTTCTTTGGCAAATTACTATATTTGTGATGGTCTTCCCTGCTCCTCAAATAAAAAACAAACACAAACTCAAGCTTAGACATTAGGACTAAATAAGAATGAGGAAAATAATGTAAGATTTTTACCTGGGTTACAGTTTTGAAACCAGCACTGTGCTTTTGGTGGTGGTTTCAACAGTTTTCAGCTGTATATCAATTCAAAGTTCTCATTTTCTCACTTTCAGGCATAGTGAGTCTTTTCCTGCAAGAACTTCATGCTGCTTTTGTTCCTGAGCACAGATACTTTCTGGGATGCTGAGCTCAAGCATAAGGAGGGCCCAGTGCTCTGTGACAGCTACACCACACTGGGTAAGTGCTGCTGATGGTCCCAAGGACAAAGCACATGCCAAACTGAAGGGACTCATGCATTACTGAGGGTACTTAACTTTGAAACATGCTCTCTCTTGGTATCAAACCAAATTTCCTTCACTAGAATACCCTTCAATATTTACTTATTTCAGGTGATTGCTAATGTATCCTGAGACAGTATAATTTTAACAACCAGCAGCGTATTCTTCAGATGGGAGAAGTAACTTGTAGAGCATACAGGTCCTGCTGCAACAGACCATATCAACACTAATACCCAACTCTACAGAAACCAAATGAGAACCAGTACTGTAGACACTGCCTGTACATTACAGGTGCTGCTAGGGGTAGGTGTGTACCACACTATGGAGTTAGCAGTGGACTGGATGCCTTTTAGAAACCCAGAAAATCTCAGCATGGAAGACATTACAGTGTATAAACATAAACAAAATCTGAAAGCTTCTTTGTCTGAAAGAGTAGTTATCTGGCTGACTTAAGAATTTATGCTGTTACTCATTACTAGAGTGTCTGAGCACATTTCAATTTAAACCAGTGGGAACAGAGAAATGGTGGTGATAGTTTTTCGAAACCCCTTACTTAATAGCTGAACAAATATGTACGTTGCATCTATAAAGATTTTTTATTTCATCTGAGAGCAGGCCACAATGTTCACAAGGACATTAAGGCCCAGTTCAAAATCTGTGCTTGTGTTAAGCTGAAGTACCAATGCTATAACACCAATTAATTTGACAGTAGAGGGAATGAGCCACAGAGGGCCTACAAAAGCACAATGTACTGATTTAGAAATACTCATTTCTGTTGCCACATTTGCAGCTGCCAGAGATGCACTAAGTGCACCTTGATGTTGCAAGGAAGTAGAGCATAAACTTCTTATAATTGTGACAGCAACAGGAAAGTGTAAACAATGAACTACCTGAGAAAGAGGCAGTATTTCAGTATCCAAACTCAGCGGTAACCAATAAAAACCACTCTGGGCTAAACTGTGGCCATTCACGAACATTTAAGGAAGGAACTATAAAGAGGGGGCAGGCTGACATCTTCACCTGGAATGGGAACCACTGCATTTTGTTTGGGAACCTTCCCAACATTTAAGCCATCCACATCTTTATTTCCACTCCAGCTACAAGAAGATCTCTAAGCATCCCTGACAGAGCGCTATGGAATTTAGTGACTGATACCCACCAAATACAGCTCTTATCAGCACCAAGAGTCAAACCACTTGTTATCCCACACTCCATCTTCATTGAGCATGTCCACCCAGAGTAGAGACACAGAAGGAATATTGCAGCAGAGGTAAGCAGCAAACTGAAGATGTCAAGCACTTACCATGAGGAGACATGATCTCAAGTTTCAGTAGCCCCTCACACACCTCACAGAGGAGTGCTTTGCCATGGAGGGGTCCTTGGAAACTCAGAGCAGAATGGGAAGGTTTTCCCTCCTGCTTGAACTGCCCCATGACTTTCTTAGCTGTGGAAACACCTCCCATCCAGGAAAACCTGGTCCAGGAAGCGCAAAATGGGTCATGTTGTTAACTGAATCTTTTCTGCTTTCCTGGCCACTTGCCACCGTGGCAAACGCAATGAGACACTGGAAATTCTTCAGATGTGTGGGAATGACACCTCAAAAGTTAACTCGGTGACTTTTCTCAAAAATACAGGGCCCAGCTCTGCTCTCAGTTACATCTGTGCGACTCATTTGACATTTCTTCTACACTCACCTCTAATACAGTGAGACAGCTAACAAGCTCATTAACTGCTGGACTCTGACAACAAAGAAGTAAACAAATTGAATATTAGACAGTCTACTACATTGGATGAGATCCAGAGAGAAGATCTGTATTGCACACAGGCTTTGAGAAGAGAGGGGAAATTTTCTCAGGTTCTTTGGTGAAAAAGCCTTCACATATTCTCTTGCACTGGGCTTTGTAGGCTGATTTTCTACCAGGCAGCCACATTGTACTTCAGAGAGGCTGCATTCACATGAAGACAAATGGGTGAACTAGATAAAATCATTTGCAGTCTTTTCACATAGGAGGTGTGGGCTGGTCTACAAATCTCAGGAAGCAGAAAGAGCAAGACTGCTCCCTGAAGGAAGGTGAGCCAGGAGGGGCCTCACTGCCAGGGCCCATCATCCCACAGTACCAAGGACAGACCTGGAGATGGCAGCCAGGTCCAGCCAAGAGTTCGGACCATGAGGCAACACCATAGTAATGAGGCAGGTCCAAGGTGAAGCTGGGCAGTCAATCCACAAGTCAGAGTTAAGGTCCAGCAACAGCCAGAGAGATTCACAGTGACAAAGCAGAGTTTAGATCACGCCAGGAAGTCAGTCTGCAAATGGATGACTGGAGCAAGTACTCTATGACTAGGGCTGTAGGTCATCACTCCTCTAACATAGCTCCAGCAGGGAAAAACTGAAGACCCAGGGCTGAGTTTAAATAAAGCCCTGGGGACATGGGTGTGGTTAGAGGCCCCAGGTGAGTTTGGTCAGGGCCATTTCACAGAATCACAGAATCACAGAATGTTAGGGATTGGAAGGGACCTTAAAAGATCATCTAGTCCAACCCCCCTGCCAGAGCAGGAATACCTAGATCAGGTCACACAGGAACATGTCCAGGCGGGTTTTGAATGTCTCCAGAGAAGGAGACTCCACAACCTCTCTGGGCAGCCTGTTCCAGTGTTCTGTCACCCTCACTGTGAAGAAATTCTTCCTCACATTTATGTGGAACCTCCTATGTTCCAGCTTACACCCATTGCCCCTTGTCCTATCATTGGATGTCACTGAGAAGAGCCTGGCTCCATCCTCATGACACTCACCCTTTACATATTTATAAACATTAATGAGGTCACCCCTCAGTCTCCTCTTCTCCAAGCTAAAGAGACCCAGCTCCCTCAGCCTTTCCTCATAAGGGAGATGTTCCACTCCCTTAATCATCTTTGTGACTCTACGCTGGACTCTCTCGAGCAGTTCCCTGTCCTTCTTGAACTGGGGGGCCCAGAACTGGACACAATACTCCAGATGTGGCCTCACCAAGGCAGAATAGAGGGGAAGGAGAACCTCTCTCGACCTACTAACCACTCCCTTTCTAATACACCCCAGGATGCCATTGGCCTTCTTGGCCACAAGGGCACATTGCTGGCTCATGGTCATCCTGCTGTCCACCAGGACCCCCAGGTCCCTTTCCCCTACACTGCTCTCCAGCAGGTCAGCTCCCAACCTGTACTGGTACATGGGGTTGTTCTTCCCCAGATGCAAAACTCTACACTTGCCCTTGTTGAAATTCATTAAGTTTCTCCCCGCCCAACTCTCCAGCCTATCAAGGTCTCGTTGAATGGCAGCACAACCCTCTGGTGTGTCAGCCATTCCTCCTAGTTTGGTGTCATCAGCAAACTTGCTGAGGATACATTCTGTACCCTCATCAAAGTCGTTGATGAAGATATTAAACAACACCGGTCCCAGTACCGACCCCTGAGGGACTCCACTAGTCACAGGCCTCCAACTAGACTCCGTCCCATTAACCACAACTCTCTGGCTTCTTCCCTTCAGCCAGTTCATAATCCACCTCACTACCTGATCACTAAACCCATACTTTATCAGCTTATCTACAAGGATGCTGTGGGAGACAGTGTCAAATGCTTTACTGAAGTCAAGATAAACCACATCTACCGCTCTACCATCATCTATCCACCTAGTTATTTCCTCATAGAAGGCAATAAGGTTGGTCAAACATGACTTACCCTTAGTAAAACCATGTTGACTGCTCTTAATGACCCCCTCATCCTTGATGTGCCTCGAGATCGTGCCAAGAACAAGCTGTTCCATCACCTTTCCAGGGATGGAGGTGAGGCTGACCGGTCTATAGTTACCCGGGTCCTCCTTCTTGCCCTTCTTATAGATTGGAGTGACATTTGCTATCCTCCAGTCCTCAGGCACCTCTCCTGTTCTCCATGACTTACCAAAGATGATGGAGAGTGGCCTAGCAATGACCTCTGCCAGCTCCCTCAGCACCCTTGGGTGCATTCCATCTGGTCCCATTGATTTATGGATATCCAGATTGCTCAACTGATCCCTAACCCAATCCTCATCTACCAAGGCAAACTCCTCCTTTATCCTGACTTCTTCCGGGGCTACAGGGATCAGGGGCTCCTGGGGAAAGCCTGCAGGAGTAAAGACAGAGGCAAAGAAGGCATTCAGCACCTCTGCCTTCTTTATATCCTCTGTCTCTAGGGCACCCCCCTCATTCATCAGTGGGCCTATATTGCCTCTAGTGTTTGTTTTATTAGCTATGTATTTGAAAAAGCCCTTTCTATTGTCCTTGACCTGGCTTGCAAGGTTAAGTTCTAAGGAGGCCTTAGCTTTCCTAATTGCCTTTCTACATCCTCTGACAACTGTCCTATATTCCTCCCAAGTGACTAGCCCCTCTTTCCATGATCCATAAATTCTTTTTTTCCACCTAAGTTTGCCCAGCAGTTCCTTGTTTAACCACGCTGGTCTCCTAGCTCCCTTACTTGATTTCATACCCATTGGGACACTCTGATCCTGAGCTTGCAAGAAGTGGTCCTTGAATGTTGACCAACTATCTTGAGCCCCTTTACCATCTAGCACCCTGTCCCATGGGACTTCCCTTAACAATTGATTAAGGAGGCTAAAGTTGGCCCTGCGGAAGTCCAGGGTTCTGGTCTTACTTGGTACTCTATTCCTCCCACACAAGATCCTGAACTCCACCATCTCATGATCACTGCAGCCAAGGCTGCCATCAACCACCACTGCTTCAACAAGACCCTCCTTGTTGGTAAGTACAAGATCCAGCAGCGCTCCTCTCCTAGTCGGCTTATCCACCATTTGCATTAAGTAATTATCATCAATGCACTGGAGGAACCTCCTAGACTGTGAATGGCTGGCTGTGTAAGTCTTCCAGCAGATATCGGGGTAGTTAAAATCCCCCATGAGGACCAAGGCCTGTAGTTGCGAGGCTGCTTTCAGCTGCCTGTAGAAAGCCTCATCAACTCCCTCGTCCTGATCAGGAGGTCTGTAATAGACCCCCACAACTGTATCGCCCATGCCTGCCTGCCCCTTAATTCTTACCCACAGACTTTCAACTTGCCCCTCATCAGCCCCTGGAGAAAACTCAATACATTCAAGTTGCTCCCTCACATAAAGAGCAACTCCACCACCTCGCTTCACTGACCGATCTTTCCTAAAAACGACATAGCCATCCATGACCACATTCCAGTCATGTGAGCTGTCCCACCATGTCTCTGTAATTGCCACCAGGTCATAACCTTTAGACCGCACACAGACCTCTAACTCCTCCTGTTTATTCCCCATACTGCGTGCATTGGTGTACAGGCATTTCAGGTAGCAAGCAGAGCGCACTGGTGGGACCCCTGGGAGGCAGGAGGCCTCGTGGTCAGGGCCTAAACATCTATCCCTTCTCTTCAATGATCGAAAATCCTCCGTAGACCACCTTCCTTCAGGCCCTAGCATATTGCTCTTGGGCTTTTTAAGACCCATTATTGCACTCAAGAACCTGACAGCAAAAAATACAGATTATTTTTTTATATATATGTTTGTGGAGTTACTTAGGGCATGACACAAGGACTTATTCAAATCAATGCAAAGATCTGGGCTGGTCCTCAAGGAGTCCCAACAGAGAAATTAAAATGAGCATAAGACACAATAAAGTGTACAAGTGCTCCTTAAGTCAGCATGGCTGTGGTTGCGACGCTGTGGGTGATCATGTGGGGAAGCTTGTGTCATCTCCACATCTGACTGATGGATAAAAGATTTCTGAGAACTGACTCAAGCTCAATCACTGCACATCTTCTTTGTAACAGATGTACTACTACATATACACCCTACCAACGTGGGTGGTAAAGCAATAATCTGACACGACGACTCTACTGAAGTCACTTAAAAACAGAATGAGGATATTGGCTCATCCTTGTTTGAAAGTGAGAATAAATAAGTATTATCATTTTTGTGAGTATTACTGTCATCAGTGATTAATTGGAATAATGAGCCATGACAGTGAGCTAGCAGAGGTTCCTAAAGATGAAAGGTATATCATGCCACAGAAAGAAAATTGCTGGCCCTTAAAAAAAGACATTCATTGTCTCCAGGGGGGGAAAAAAAAAAAAAAAGAAAGAAAAAAAAGAAAGCAGTACAAATAGAGGAGTACAGTAGACATCCTTTCCCAGAAAACAATTCTCAAGTATGATAAAAATGGTATTTCACCCAGAGATTATGAAACATTCAGTTCTGACACAGTGGGAGATCATTTTCAGCACCTTTCATCTGGTACCGCATTTAACATGACATAGGGGCTTCAGGGCACTTAAAGCCTATCTATGGGGAACATGAACACAAACTTAGCCATATTCACACAGGCAAGAGTATGTAGGGATATGATCTCTCTTTTCCAATTGTGTGGCTGTGCTTCCTCCTGTCCAAAGAGAAAACAATAGAAGCACATGCCTACTGCACAAGTTTCTGTCTGGGCTCTGTTCTTTATAAGTGACATTATGTTCACATACAATCATTACAATCAAATGAATAAATAAAACACCTAAAATATACATGGCCGGTCTTGATCTCCAGACAGCATGTGATGTTCGAAAGGACTGAGAAACCCAGACTTCAAACCTGTGACTTCTTTACAGCTGGCTGCATAATTCCTCTGAAGTCCAACCATAAAATTCTCTTCCCTCTCTGAACCCTGTTGAATAGCTGCATTTCACAGGGGAATTATGCCTTCTGTGGAAGAAAATACTTCCTTCTGCTACTTCTACATTTGCAGCTTTCAAATCTCTGAGTGTTTGAGGAGGAGAGAGTAATAAGAGCATGCAATTTATTTTCTTTAGCTAGACAGAAAGTGTGGCCTGAATGAAAGACTAGGACTCCAGATGTGCTTAACAACCATCAGCCACTGCTTTCAATGGACATGCAACTCTTTATAAAACAGGGGCTGTTTCCACAAAAATATTTATCTGAGGGCCAAACCCTTAAAAATTTAACCCTAATTGTGAGCATCTTCTCAAAGCTTCCCCTAACACCTTTGAGTGGGTCTGACACACCCTCCACCACCCCCACCTGCTCTCTGTTGTTAACTTCTGCTGCTGGGTGTAATTTACTTTCTCAGCAACACCTGGCACTGGGGGCCAGTGGGAATATGAGGACTCTGTTGGCACTTGTTGGGGAAGGCTTGCAAAGACAAAAGTGAGTGCCCCAGTCACTCCACATGAATACCGATAATAGCTATAAATCAACCCATACCTTTGTGTATCTGTCAGTACTACCTGTATCTATCAATTAAAGTTGCTGAGTTTCATGCCAGAAGTCTGGGCCTTGGAGGAAGACTGTGAGAGCTACCAACGATAAAGAAATCTTGAAAGCTGAATGCTACCTACCTTCTCTTTATCTGATTGTATCAAGAAAGGTTTCATGGAGAGAGCCTGACTCACTTCTCACACTTGCTAATTAAACCTTGTTTCAGCAGTAATTCAGTGTTAATAATCCTCCCTTACAATGTTGCTCTAAGAACCGGTAAAGGCCTCTGTAAGAAAACTTACTGGGAAACTCACCCATAACTGGACTAAGTAAGTTTCTGACAAATAAAAAATAACGGCCAAAACCAAGGATGGTTTCTCCCAAGAACAGCCCAAAGCCTGGCAAATATATCACCCACCTAGTCCTGAGAAACCCAGGTCAGATGCTCAGTTTGGGCTCCTGAGGGCATGAACTGCAGCTTGTCTTCTCCACCTCCAGCAGCTGCCTGCACCACTGTCTGTTGGGATTGTTAAGGCTGGCCTCATGCTTGCTGTATGGAGAAAAAAAAAAATAAAAGGTCTCAGGTTAGTCCTGGAATGAAATGAGAATTATAATCCAAAATATTGGTATGAAATGAAGAACTGTTTCCTCTAAGGTCCTGGGTAAGGCACAGGACTATTTTGAGGAGCCAAGTGATGAGGAGACAGAAAGGACACAACCACTGTGCCCTTTTTAAAGGTTGCTCATCTGCTGCCCCCTTGGCCAGGTGGTTTCAATGGCCCAGGCACACATTAAAAAAAGCCATTCCTCTCTTCCCTCCCCATTTTTCAGCAGCCCAGCCCAAAAGAAATGAATCTGTTCCCTATAGCTGCTGAGGTCCAGGGACAGACTGACTCAAAACAGCCCACGAGACTGTAGTTCTGCTTCTTGCAGAGGGGTATGCCTTTTGCTTTGCCTTGTGGAAAACACAGATGCACATTCATGCAATCACAAGTGGTGGATCAGGGGAGATATTTTACACCAGCATGATCTACCCCTGAATGAAGCTAAGTAGGCATCAGAATAACAGATGAGAAGTCAGGCACACTGCAGCCATAATTAATCAGTTGCAATTATTGTTCAGATACATTCATGTCTCGTTTGGCCATCAGCACCAAATGCACAAAAGGACTCCCTTAGCACAGTCAGCCTTATTTTATTGTTATGGATGAAATAAAGCATAATAAAGCAAGGGAGTATTTGTAGGGATGGGCTTGAGACTTGGGGAGGGTTAGAGTTTTGTTCAGCTTTACTACTGACCTCACCTGTGACCTGGAGTGAATCACTGAACTTTTACCCTCTACAATGGGGATTCTCCCTTCTCTTTGTTACTCTTATCAATTTAGGAAAGAGTCTGACAATGTGCAGACATCTAACAGCCAGCACACAGGCACCTTAAACAAGTTAAGGGCTTTGAGATGCTTCTGTAATTGTAAGAAAAAAAGTCTGCTTGACAGATGAATTATATTGTTCTGTCTCATAAACATATTCGCTTGCTTAACATTAAGCAAGATGTTTTTTTCTTATATATTTTATGCAGCAAAATATCATGTTAGCATACTGAGAAACAGAATGATCTACTGGGTTGGCATTCACATTTATGAATCGAGTAGAGATGGACTGAGAACATTCTTCTGAAGAACTTCAACTCTGCACTTTTAGTTACTTGCCTAGCATAGTGAGCTGTGGGGATTGGACAATGCGGCAATGTGGGAAACCTGAGCCAACTGAGCCTCTCTTCAGAGAACAGTAGATACCACTCAAACATTTTGCCGCTGTTAAACCCAAGAAGACCCTCCTGTCTCACCTGGATGAGACGGTTGGTCCCATACAAAGGCTGTCTTTATCCACATGCTCCACAACCGAGCGAGAACAAAAATAAACCCTTCTGAGCTCTTGCTGATCTTTGCAGCAGCAACTTCCCATAGACTGTCCTTAATTATCAAGACCAGATCATCAGGTTTTGGAGACAAAGACAAAATGACCTGCATTTACTGTGTGCCCACCACCACTCCAGCATTGCTGAATGTGCGGGTTCTGACTCAGGAGAACATTTTTATTTGAGCCACACACAGGGGTTTCTCTGTGAAATAAAACCCTGCAGCTCCAAATAACTCTTTGTTAACTTCAAAGTCCTGGCAAGAGCTTTGGAGCTGACAAGACACGCTGCGAGCTGGCAGTTGGGACTACCGGGCTGACAAAGAAGCCTCCTGGACACACATATAAACAAGAAAGGTCAGATCATTCTCCTATGGAATATGATACTGATACTGCTTACCCATAGGGTAACTATTGGATTACATGGACTGGCATGACCCAACCCCTGTGTGGGAGAATGAAGAGAGCTGTACACTCCAGTTTCTTCTTTTGTAGACCTTGCAAGGCAAAGCCTGATTGATGGTGTGGCTTTCTAGTGGCAGTGCATAGAAAATATCTCCAGCCGTGCCCTTCACTGAAAAGGTGAACATAGCCCTTTGCCCTCCTAAGAGAGCAATCAACACCTCAGGGCCCTGGCTCAGCTAAACCAGCAGCTGGCAAAAGCCCCAGGAGTAGGAGAAAAGCAACTGTGAGCTTCTTCTCAAAGGCTGATGTCTCTCAAGACCACTTCACAACAGAATGAGGATGACCAAAAAAAAGACCTTGTCTCATCCACTGCTGTTCCAGTAGGCTGGCAGTATGCTGCTTTCCGCCATCCAGCACTCCCTCTCTCTGTAAGGAGGTAGGACCCATCTCAATTATCAGCTCCTGAAGGCAGGGATCATATTTACTATACATTTAAGCAAAGGCAAGCGCATTGGTGCCAGAGCTCAGCAACATTAACCCTGGTGCATCTCACTGGAGGAGCTCAGAAAAGAGTGGGATACCTGTGGAAGTTGAGTCACACAAAGACGAGGTGAGCCGGTGGACCTGTAACGCTACCAGGTCTCCAGATTATCAGAGGGAAAAAAATGTGAAGTACATATTGCAAAATGTTCCTCCCACAGACAGATACAGAGTCACTGATAAACAACCTTCAAACATCACTGTTCAAATAACATTTGAATCATTCTCTGACTCAGTGATCAATGAACGACAGGTGACAGAAATAACAACAGTTAGCTAAGACAGCAGAAAATGTTAAAGAAAGCAGTCAGCAAGGTGTGCTATTCACAGTTTAGCCTTTGGTGAACTGGGTCAGAAAATTACCAAAAAAGTCACTGTTCTGGATAAATCCTCTATAAAGCTATAATAGTGGAGCTTACATTAGAAAATGTTTACTGGCTGCTTTGCAGTCAATGCTAATTCTTAAAATGGGATAGCTTTTATACTTTGCTGTGTCCAGTTTCACCTAATCTTCATGCGCTTCTCTGGCACTTTTCCTGCTTTTGGAGCAGATGTAATTTGATTCTCACTGCTATTTTGAGAGAGATTCTCAGTGCTCTTTAATCAAGAGCAAGAAAATGGAAAAGTGCCAGAGAAAACTTAAACATTTCTTAGGTGTATCATTTCGGGCTTTCCTAGAAGAACTTTCTCTTCAATGAGTTAAAAGTGAAATAAAAAAAAATTGCTGTCCCATGGAGAAATGCACACAACTGTTGGCTCAGATCAGTGGCTCCCTAGTTGCCTGACAGGAAAAGTCAAAGTTTTTCAGTAAATGACTAAACAGATATGAATGTCCATGACAGGAATTACCCATTTCTGTAGTTGCCCAAGATGATCAAGGCGTGACCATACAGTTTTTTCATTTTACAGAAGTAGTCTTAGTCACACCATTTTGCCATATGCAAGCAAGTCTGCAAGATCTCTAATTTAAAAAGTCCAATATAAGCAACGACTCCTCCCTAGCCAAACCCAGCCAGAGTTTAAACACCCCTCCTGATGGACTTCGGTGCATATCTTTGGGGCAAAACAAAAGCTGCTGATATTTGGAAGCACTGAATAGAACCACTTCCATTTATGTCGTAAGACATGTTTTGAGGATTAAAAACTACTTGTGTGATAAAAAGGGCTGCAAGACCACGTTTTGCATGGTTTGGCCAAAGTAGCAGGAGGAGTCAGTGGCAAAGCAGGAATTTAACCTCTGAGCAGTTGTCCAGCACTCTAATCTCCTGGCAACCTTACCTCCCTGCCTGATGAAGCCAGGGCAAAGTCTAGAAGACACATGAGGGAATCATGACTGTACAGGTTAAACCAGACATGCCACCAGCCACTGCTGACACATGGTCCATGGCAATATGCAGGAGGACACTACATGCACCCCTCAAGTCCTTCCCAAACAGGGGCTTTTGGGACTATCTCCAAGGCACCTACACAGAGCACAGGGCTCCCAACAGGGCCTTCACCCAGGCAGTCCCGGACAACAGTTTTTATCTGTTCTCATACTATTGTGAACTGATAGAGAAGCTTATCTCTTCTCACAATGCCAGCCTGATGAAAAGTGGTAGAGCACCTGTGACAAGATGCCAGCCTTTCAGAAAAGGTGTTGTGCTACCTTTACTTTTGACAGGGGAAAGGGAAGGGGAAATCGGCATCCTCTGAGGCTTTACAAACCACACAGTTTGCAAAGACTTGGACCTGAAGGTGGTCTCAGGTGTGAAGCCCCATGCTGGGGCTCAGGAGACATGGTGTTCTCCCAGATGTGGCAGCAGCCTCCAAGCTGGGCAATCACTTGATCTCTTCATGCAAAGGTTCAGCTGAGGTGAGAGGAGCAGGAGGTGAGCTCATTTCCCCCTCTCTCTGTTTCCCCCCACCCACCCCACAAGAGGTGACATGAGGATAAGCTGATGAACACACGCGGGGTGCTTCGATCCTGCAGTGATAAGGACCAGAAAGGCCCCACAAACACAAGAGAAGCAGGATGCCAGCAGCAGCTGCCAGACCTGAGCATGCATCCAGACTCCTGCAAGAGCTCACCATGGCTTTTAAAGGACCTGTTCTCTTGGGGCTGATTTGTTTATTCCTGTTCCCTCCCAATCCAATATGTTATCTTTACATCACAAAGTTTATTTCTGAACATGTCAACACACTTCTGAAAAGGTCAGACACATGAGGGCATGCACCCACGATGGTGCACAGGGAGGCACAGACACAGCTGCATTCCTGGAAATCACGATTTGAAGGGTTTTCACAGGAAAGTCTGACACAGCAGCTGGGTTGGCAGACACATGTAGGCAAGCCACCATCTTCCCCCTTTTGTTATCACTCCCATTTCATTTCTGTGCTTTGCGTGAAAAATCTGAAGGTTGCTTCTAAGTATAGGTTTTGCTGGCTTTGTTTGAAAGCTTGCCACAGCTCTCAGACATGATAACACCAGCAGGGTGCTAGCTGAACTATATTTATCAATGTATTTCATAAAGGAAAAACTTAAGTGGTTTTGAGGAGTTGAGGTATTTTCTTTTATTTTCTTCCTTTCTTTTCCTTGCAGCAGACAGCTTAGTTCTGTTATTCACCATATGTCATGCTGACAAGTCAGATATTAAAAGAGGAGACTCAGGATCTGTCTACAGGCAACAATGCTTTGGCAAGTAGCTTGTGTTTAAACAACATTTGAGAAACGTGGTTATTCAGTTTTTCTCTCTCTCTTTTTTTTGAATTTCAAAATAAAGAAAGAAGAAACTCCATTGGTTCCTTTCATCCCTCAGCCTGAGCCTTGGTCTGCAGCTCCCAGGGTATCTATTGACTGTGACACCCCAGCAAAACCAACTGATGGCCAAGGACTGCTGTCTGCTCCCACCAGCAGCTGTGACAGTGTCCAACCAAATGCCTTTAAACTAGAAACTGCAAGTAGAGCTGTTTAAAATAGCAAGACAGTGAAAACACCTGTTAAAATAACAAGTGGTACACTTTTCCAGATGGCAAACATACCCCAGGTAGGTCATAGGTCCTGCTAGGGGCACCTGGAGATGGCCCAGAGTCACATGTCTGCTCCTTGCCTCACAAGCCCCTGCACAGCAGGGGATGTCTCTTTCCAGAGCTGTGTAATCACTTGGTCCCCAGGTGCCCAGCCTGCCTATCTTGGAGGACAATGGAGGGGTCCCCAACACCACCATTTCCCCCATTAACACTCAGCTCTGCTCTGGTCTAGGGGTCTGGGGGAGCAGCAGCAGGAAGGACTGGAGCAGTACCAGTGGAGCTCTGCTCTGGATCTTCAGGCATAGATGCACAAGCCCCACCAAAACCAGGACAAAATTAACATCACAGGTCTGGACTACCACACCTCTACCTGGCAGCCATGTCCCACCAGGAGGGCAGGGCTGGAAATAACAGGAAAAACGCTGCCTAGGAGAGGTGACAGATAAGAGAGTGCTGAAATGCAGGCATTCAGCTTGTCTGGTACGTCAGCACCTCAATGCTGCAGCAGTGATGAAATGTCTGCAAACGGGCTGACGAGAGGAGCCGTGTTTGACACTGCACTGTGACTGGTTCATTACCCAGAGCTCCCAAATGCTTCCCAGCAGGGGACAACTGAGAGAGCCACACTTGCTGCCCAGAGAGCATGGGTCACTCCCCAGGTGCTTCACGGAGTGCCTCCATGAGTTGCTCTGCTCTCAGCATTGCCTGTTCCTCACTGGGTATTTCAGTGCATGTTTAACATTAGATCCAGAAAACATCCAAGGAAATAACTTCCAATGAACTGCAGACAACAAATTAGAAGCCTAAATATTTGTTCATTAGCCTTGGAATTTCTCTGCTCCAAATTATAACAAAATTGACCCCCGTCATTGAAAGGAACAATGTAGAAATGCTAGAAAGTTAGGAATTTTTGGGGAATCATTCTGATTTTTAGGAATCATTCTGATTCTCTGCGTACAAAAAGATCCCTCAAAAGTTTAAATATTTGATAAATTACAGCCTAACCGCTGAACCATCTGTGGAAAATTTTAAAGATGTACCCATGAAAACATTCATGGTTATTCAGAAACATATCACTCACAATTTCAAAACATTTACAAGCTGTATATAGAGCGATTAACTTGGTAGGAGGGAAGGTTCTGGATGAAACCCAGCACTGTGTGGGCAGGAAATGTACCACTGCTCTTCATCTAGAGGCTAACATTAGTGCATCAACCCATATTTTTTCTACTTCCCATCTCTCATTTGTGAGGGCAGGGTGTGCTGGCCCACCTGGCTGCCCCTGCCATCCCAGCTACACCGACAGCGCTGAACGCTGCCTGGGAAAAAACAAGCACCAGGACAGAAGATGCTTCATAAATGCCAGATGCTTGGGCTGATGCTCTCTGCGTCGGTGCTCTGTGTAAGGATGGAGGAGTGGTCCATGGACCCACAGTGACACACATGATAACAAGAGGAACAGAGGAAGCTGCTCCCACATCAGTCAGTCACATTACGTTCTTCTAAATCATGTCTTTAAGTTGCAACATGGATGATTAGGGAATCACAAGGCAGACACCATATCTTGAACCTGCTAAATCTCCACTTTAAATCAAAGTCAACCAACTCACTGCTAATACAAAAACATGCCTACATGCTTTTCTTTATACACAATTAAAAATACTGTTGACTTTAATGCAACTATACACCTTTCATAAATTCATCAGGCAGGCCACAGATTTACATTGCTGAATGCTATTTAACAGTCATTATGTTCCACCTCCCAAATGATCACCTCTAAAAATGAGAGAAAATTATGTCTGTATAATTTTATCCCTCTAGAGTATAGACATTTGATAAATACATGTTGCCTTTGTATTGCCAATGACAGCTCACCCCCTTTTAAAGCAATCCCTATTCCCTAGTCCTCAGTTTCTATGTATAGCACACACCCTCAGATGTTTGAAGAGTGAGACTCAATGTTTGCCATAATTTCAGACTTATCTTTGGCAAACAAGGAATTGACTCCAGTATAATCCCCAATAGGAATATATCTGTCCTTCCAAAACCCACATTCAGCCTGACTGCTGTGTACTACGAAATTCAGGTCCAAATCACATGGTAGCAGTCTTAAAAATTGCAATTTAACCTTAAGTTCACTCTCAGTTTATCTCTTAGAGGTTCCTCTAGACTTAGTTTTTACAACACAAGAGGTTTTACACCAAAAAGAAAACGGAAGTAACCATAGGGTAAATTGATGTCCTCTGCAACTAGAAAATCTGTAAATTGCAGCTTTATAGAGCTGGGAGGATGGCAGGGGGACTGAATATATATGTATATAAATCTGTCTATCTATCTGTCTCTGTCACAGTATAAAATCCCTCTCTTCTACTGCTCAACTGCATAACTACATAGAAATCATTTTACTCTTTTGTGCCTCTCTTTGACCATGAAAAATGGCAAAACCAAAGCTTTCTTACAACTAAATTGCTATCCTTTGGGATTAATTCAGCATCACATTTGAGACTGTTATAAATGAAGAAAGTTCCTGCTCAAAAAAGCTTACTACGTCCTTATCCTCGGAGACAGCCAGTAGGTGGGGAAAACAAAAGCGGCATGGGAGGGATGGATGTAGCAACAATGAAATGACAAAGCTGCAGTAACTCTTACGATGCATTGTTGAAGTTAAATGATTAACTGAACTTGAGAGTGTGTCACTAAGCTCCCCTCATTTTAATGGATACAGATGTTTCCATAGCAACAAATTAGTTTCAATAAAAAGTTAAAAAAACAAACCTAATAAGCCAGGCAAAGATGTGACATGTACAAAATATGGGATGGGGCTATAAAAGTTTTATCATTGCTTGTTTGGCATAACCTGCATAATTCACCAGTGCTTCTGCTGCTCATATGTATTGTAGTCATGGCTGCAAAATTTTACAGCCTCCTCATAGCTTGGCAAATTCTCTGTTGATTTGTCTCTTGCCAAAAGAAAAACCAAGGGGAAAACATGAAAGTGCTAAGTCACAGAAGCACTGCCTTTCCCCTCACAACCTGTTGCCATGTGGAAGAATGACCTTAAGTTAAACAGGATTGGGGTATGTGCTCCTTTTGCTAGTCACTTTGTACTGGATCGGTATCTACACTTGTTGGTCTTGGTCAAAACAGAACAAATGGTCACCAGAAGAGATCTCATCTGCATGGTGGGTGATGCTAAGATGCTGTCACCTGTGACGTTTGCTGCAAGCATCAAAGGAACAGAGACAGGAAGGTCCAGGACATCTGTTTCTATGCTTGCAGCAGTACGAAACAGAAGATTTGCTGCAGGGTATTGGCAATTCAGCTTGTTAAGCATCATCAGCGATTCAGTTCACAATAACCTCTTGGTGGGAATGAGAGGACTGCAATGGCATACAAAGTGTGCCCTACACCATCAGGTAAGGCCTTCCACAAGGCGTGCAAAAACTCATCACTCTGGCAATGACTTCTTCAACAATAATTGTTTTGCTCACTTTTAAACATGACGGCTTCAGGGGAAACTTTGAGCCTAGATTTGTTAGACTGCTCTGAAAGCTGCCTTCAATCCTTTTGTCTCTCCAGACACACAGTCACAATACTTGAGATAGATCCACTGACTCTTGAGACTATGAAAAGGGAAGACTCAGAATTTAATCTCAAGATTTTGTTTACCCATGTGGATGGGCAAAAGAGAATGTGCATGCTTCTGCGTGCTTCCAGCAGGGGTCTTACCAGGCACCTCTCATGAAAGGGTCATGTTTGCTTCCTAGCACCCACTTCAGAAGGGGAGGGAAATGCACAGCTCTCAGAATAGCAGAGTAATAGGACTTTCACCACTGCAGCCCAACACAATGCCACTGTTATCCTCAGAAGTCCCAGAGTGGAACTTAAATCCACAATGATTCCCTAAGTTCAAAAAGCACCTAGATCCTGCACTCTCATTTCAGAGTATGTTAGTGCTGTAGTCATGTTTTGCCAATTACTAGACCTAGCACAAAGGACGCAGCCAGCAGTAGAACCAACCAGTAACCAGATTCTATTGTATACAAAAAGATCAGTACACAGGTGATCGCTGGGTGTACAAACAAGTCAATCAGATTACCCATAACAGGCATCAACCCCAGCAACCCCAAGAATGATACAACATGGCCAACAATCGGTGGAACAAACAAAGCAACGAAGTCTCCCATGGCAGAGATGGGAGACAGCCAAGCCAAGAGGCTGATCATGCAGGATAGAGGTAGCCACATATTGTTCTCACAGAGCCCACGTTCACAAGCACCAAACCTGACTTGGGCCCAGTTGCAGGAAGAGTCAGGAGGTCCTTCCTCAACAGGGAAACTGCAAAGTGCATCCACCTCACAGACAGACACTCTAACTCTTCCTGCAAATGGTCCGAGCTTTTATCCCCAAAACAGGACACCTGGCACTCATTTACCCAATGCAGGGCACCTGGGGCTTGTTTACCCAAGGGCTTTCCCTACAAGGCCGGCCGCACCTTGGAGGAAAGCCAAAAGGCAAACTCATCCCCTCCTCTTAAAGGACCATGGGAACCACCCATATGTCAATCTTAATTCAGGGCTTTGGGTTCAGACCCCAGCACTTTAAGTCAGTAAGATACTGAAGAGTCATTGCCTCTAGCAAAGGCACTGTGATGGAATTTGAGCATACTCAGTGCTTGGTATGATCAGTCCTCGGTACATCAGTGTTGCAGGCAATAAAAATGATGAAGTCTACAAGAGCAAATGGCTCAGTGCCTAGAAGTGGTCTGGAGAAGTGGAACATAACTGGTTAGGCTGTTAAAACACTCTCTGTGATGCTTTCAGCTTTTGCAACTAGCTCTCTCAAACACCATCTCTGAGTCAGAACAGTCCCAGGACCACACTCAAAGGGCAGTTTGTCCGCAGACTCCCTGTCCTGGGTGCTAAAAACATTTACAACATAGGGATGGGTTTTTTCTCAGTAGTCCCCTTGACAGCCAGTACTGTTCCTGGATGTGGCCAGCTTACAAGTGTGCTGCAAGGCCTCCAAGTCTTCCCAGGATCTTTCAGAGTCATCTGCTGGAAAAGCTGACACCTTACTTCTGAGCTCAGGCAGACAATCACTCCATATGACCTAAATTTGGGCTCCAAATACAGTCAGACAAATAATGGATAATTTGGGGAAACTGTAAAAAAACCCTGAAAACTGAATTAAAAAAAAAAAAAAAAAACAAACAAAAAAACCCCAGCAACCTGAAAACTCAGTCAGGTTTTTCTTTCTTTTAGAAATATTTCAACAAGACACACTTTGGTTTGTTCTCTGGTTATGGAACCCCATTGTTTATTTAGCACCTTGAAGATGAGGGGGACAATGCTTGCTTTATACAAATGACCCTGGTCTCTGCTGATACTGTTCTGTGATCAAGCACATGGGAAATGATAGTCATATGTCCCAGTTTTCTTAGACAGAAAAACCACAATGGGCTTCAGGAAGGAAATGTAATTTTTGTAATGACCCAATTTAATAGATAAATGTTTCTTGAGAACCTCATTAAAAAAAATAGAAACAGCAGCAGGTCAAAGAAGCCATCTGCAAAATAAATATAACAGGTCAGATCCTTCAAATGCCATAAAATAGATGCAACTTCCGTAATTTCAGAAGACCAACCCTGCATTTGCAAGAGCCCCAGGGCAGAGTCCTGCCTGCGTCTCATGTGAGCTGTACAAGCTCCCTGCTGATTTCCCTGTGACTGAAAAATACCAAGCCAGGTGGAATCTGGGCCTTCTGTATTTGCCTAGAAGGGAAAGTAGTCCTTGTAAATCTGCCCAGTGAGAGACAGCTGCTGGGTTGCAATCATCTAACCATCACCCAAAGTTAAATCTGTTACTCTCTGAATCATCGGACATGTTCTCCTTGCCTGTTGGGAGGATAAAAGGAGCTTCCCGTTCACCAGACAAGGCTATCGCCCAATACAACTCATGTGGTGTCAGTCTTCGTGACAGGTCTGGCCACCACTGGGTCTTGAGATACATCAAACCCATGAGGAATACAAGTGAGGTTCCTCTCTAGGGCTGCATCTCATGAGCACTGGGGGCCATGAGTACTGGAGCTCTCTACGTGCTGAGCTGCAACACAGAGACCTGGGAGGCCTGAGAGCAGACTTTGCCAGGAAAGGCTGAGACAACGGAAGTACTGAGTCCCTTAGTCTTTCCAGGGTGTTTCGTCACAGCACCACCATTCAGCAAGAGCCCTCCTGCTGCTGATGTAGCTATAGAAATGTCCTTATTGGGCCTCATGCCCTTCACCAGTCTAATTCCAGATAAGGCTGGGCCTGCCTGTTTCCATGCCTGAAAGCCCAGGAGATGCTTCTATATTCCTCTTCAATGTCCTGCCCACTTTTCCACTTCTTCTTAGTATTTGTTTTGTTCACTAAACTTAGTGAGGGGTTCCCAGTGTAGCCCAGGTGACCTCTTGCCACATCAACTTGTCTTCTTACAGAACCATAGAATCACAGAAAGGTTTGGGTCTTGCACAAACGGGATGGACCACGTGTCCCTGGGCAGCCCAAAATAGACTGCAGTATTGGTGGTTTTGCTGGGAATACTTCTGCACTGGTTAAAACCCCTGACTGTGTCTGTGTTAAGGAGCAGTCACCTGTGGTGTTTGCTCTCACAAAGAAAGGCTCTTCCTCCAGGCAGGGAGAGTTCAAGTTTCTCTGTGAATACTTCTCCCCTGAAGACCATACCGATGTAGCAGTCACATGGAGAGAACATAGCCCCTGCTTTGAGACACCCTCCATCCATAAGTGGGGAAAAATTTCTGCTTCCTTCCTTGCCAGAGGACTGGTAAAATCTGGACCTAATTCATTTACAGGAAAGGAAATATGGTTATACTCTGTTGAGCAACAGACACACCTGTGAGTTGGCAGCAGGGTCCTTTGCCCCAACTGACAGATCACAGCATTTGTAGCAGGCAAAAATGAAAATAGCTATAGCTAAATCCTCCCTGATCCTGTTCATTGTGCTTCTAAAAGTGCTTACAAATTACGTCAAAAAACAGATGCCCAAGGTCAAATAAGTGGCCTTGGCTTGTTGTTGTACACAAAGCTTTGACATAAACCCCATGTAAGAGATCAAATGGGCAGAGCTGTGCCCTGCTAGTGGAACTCTGCAGTGCTGGTGCAGTGACTCAGCCAGCAGCAGTGGCCTGCAGTGCTGCTCTGCTGTGATGTTGGAATCTCAGCTCTGCTGACTGGAGTCAGGGCTTCAGCTGTGGATGCAGCAGACCTCAAAAACACTGGACAGCACAGACAGGCTCTTTTCTCTACAAGGAAGAAAGAGCTGACCTGCAAGGAAGGGAACAGCTATCATCTGGTTTTATCTTGACTTGATCTGATCTTGTCCAAGCCGGGAGGATAATTTAGAATGAAATACATATCAACAAACTTAGAAGCTGGAAGATGTATAGTCAAGGACTGCAGGAGGACTGGGAGGGGTGATTTTTCTCTTGTCCCTCTGTGTATTTTCTAAGTGTCTATTCTCCTAAGTGTTTGAAGAAGTATATCTTACATATATTTCCATAAGATAAATGATTAGCATGGAGCAATGCAACCCCCTTAAGCTGTAAACAGAGCTCTAGCACAAACAATGGAAAATATAGTAGTCATCATTAAAAAGCGAACATTTGCCAGAAGAATTACCACACTGTGGTATATGAAAAGACCACAGTTACTTCCTTCTCTGAGTATAAATGGAAAATGTGGTGTCTCAGATACCAATAGGCTGGTAACCGTTCGAAAATGTTGACTTTTCTATGGTATCCCAAACTGAATCTAAGCCTATTTTGAGGTCCAGCCATTGCTTTTTTCCAGTCCACGACAGACTGCATTTCACTGGTGCATGAAACCATCTTTCTGCAGTGTATAATAAGTTGTGCAACCCTTTGATATAGAACAGAGCGGGTCACTCTGTGTGTGCACCACTGCCCTCCAACGAGTGTAATCAGAACTGCTCTGAATATTCCTTAATCCCTTACCACCTCGCATTCAGGGAAACTCCCCCATTACAGGAGGCTACGCTCTTGAGGTGTGCAGAGTTCTTCTCTTCCCATCTGTGCCACCAGCTTCCAAGCAGCCGCTATGTGAGAAAACTAAAGCTGCTTGGAAAAATTGGGCTGGAAAGCTTTTTGATGAAAAACAGAAATGGTTTCCCAATGAAATCTTTGCAACAAAATGTTCTATTTCCTTGTTAACTAAAGAAGTGGTTGGAAATTTCCATTTAAAAGTATTTCCAATGGAAACCAGATTTCCCCCCTTTCCACCCCACTTCACCCTTCTTCTTCCCAGTAAAAATTTCGTGTGTAGCGAAGAAACATAGTTTTTCAGTAAGGTCTTCTGAAGACCATTTTTTAGTGGCTGTGCATCAGATGCAATCCTTAAAATAGCACCCTACATCCTGGGGCTTGGATGTTTCAGTTCTTTCAAGTTCCATTAGAAGATACAGTTGTTTGATTCATTGAGAAAGACAGAACACATGTCCCAGTCTTGGCCCTCAAAGTCCACTCCCAGTTCTGGTTACATGCAAGTTTCTTGAAAGTTTTGCCCACAATGCAGTGCATCAGTTCCATGCCTCTGATCCCATGTGAATTTGTCTTTATTATTTGTATTACTGTTAATTTGTTCTTAAATGTACTGGTTTTTCACCAGTTAGTTAAACTGGAACCCTCAGCATCATTTCAGATGAGGATCTCTCAATCTGACCCACTAGCTGAACTCTCCTTCAAAATGCAGGTTGTTAAAAATATAAACAGAATTGGATTTATGCACTCGTATTTCTCTCTCAAATGCATTTTATGCCTAGCCTTTCCAACAAGCAAAAGGGCCAGACACCATGACACCTCTCTTTCTCTAAACACCCTAGTGAGCCATGTTAAAATTAATCACATTTTAAGAGGTACATACACACTCTTGAGGATAGGCTTGTAACTGAATTTTTTTGGTACATAAGAAGTCAGCACAATGGCAAATGCAGAACTGAGTCTATGCTCTTGTGAGGAGAGGGAAGAGAGAGACAGAGTTTTATACTTACTCAGAGGATAAGAGAAGTGCCAAGAGCAACATAATAGGAATACAGCCTATTATACCACATATGGTATCACTTACCTGTTATTCATATAAGAATTCTGCATCTTTCCCAAAGAGCAAATAAGCAATGAGTATGTATAATACTTGAAGAACTGCAGATTTCACTCTGTTTAAGCAAGCCAGTGTTGAATATGGAAATAAGATATGACACAACCTTCTAACAACAGTTAAAACAGAATTTAAATCTGAAACTTTCTTAATGTCCTTCCCTTATTGTTTCTGCTTCTATCAATCTCTACGTGCAGAGAATATAACAGAGAATGACATCTCCTCCAAAGAATTTTTGACCAAGTGGGTAGTATCACAGAACAGACCCCTGCTAAGAAAACAACTGCTTGATTTGAGCATCCTCTTGAAAGACTGTCAATTACCTTCGAGATTAGCACACTCTTTTTCAGTTCTAGAGGATCAAAAACCCCTATTATGCATTCTATAAATTTGCCAAAAATGACTTTTAAAGGGAAAACTGCCTTAAAAGGAGACAGCAAAATCCTGATCCAGTTCCACTGCTATACCTAATGCCCAGTCCTTCAGATGCAGATTCACAATCAATTTATCATGCCTTTGCACAGTACTGCCCACCAGCCAGCTCATGCAAGCTGTCCATGCTTTAGCCTGGAAGAAATAAAAAGCCACATGAGTAAAACCCTGGCAAGCCTGCACATCGGGCAACTTAAACCTAATCTTGGTTCCTGTTTCTTTTCCATAGGCTGTGGCTGTGTTCAGTTCAACTAGTCACAAAAACTAAATTTCAAATGCCCTTCAGGGATGGACTGTGTTGACAATCTTCTTCCACTCCTCCACAAAGTTCTGGACATGTAACTGCACAAACAGCTCCACCAAGCATATAAGCATGGATTTAAGAGCAAGTTATGTTTCAGACTAACTGAGGGTGGTGGCTTTCAGCTCTGTATGATTTTGGAAAGTTATTCCTCCCTTTGAGACATGGAAGTACAAAGCATTACTCTTGTCTTATTTGACTAACTTGCTTTCTCGTTGCTCTTTAAATACAGGAGACAGCTTGTTTAGTTTCTGTGTTCACTTGGATCTATCACTTTGTCTAACAGCACTTAATAAATACTTAAAGTACTAAATAGTTAAATTTAATGAAAATGTATCTCTTCATGTCTGTCATTTTTCCACATATTTAAGTCTTCTTTTGCTTGTGTTTTACTCCTTTTAAGTAATACATGATAAAGTACTCATTCATTTACAAAATAACTGGAAATAATGGGTGTTTGCAGCCTGCTACTGAAGAAAACCATTTCTAAGTGTCCTGCTGTGACCCATTCCCTTTTAATAGAAGTTGCTTTTGGATGGGTGCCTAATGCAAACATATTCCTGCACTGAATAAACAAATGAGTAGATAGTTGCTTCCAGATCTTCAATGCTTCTGATACTTTCAGTTATAATCCTCAAGGAATAAAGCGAGCGGAACATGGTCCGAGAAATACAGGCTGCTCTGATCTTCAGAGCTCCAGTTAATAAAAGCTGATTTGCATCCTCAACTATGGCTGTCTGTTTGTTTCCTTGGCATTCATATCTGCTGTAATACACATTGATGAACACAATATAGCAACAGAAACTTTCCTTAAAATCACTTCCACTTCTTTTTGTTTCATATCTAAAAAAAAAAATAAATTACAAGAGAACAAATCAAACAATTAATGTATTTTAAAAAATATGTATTTATGTGAGTTTACTTAACAAGGTTTTTCTGTGCAACATATGTAATGGAGTTAATCAGCTCCTGTCTAGACTGTGGAGCAGGTACAGCCTGCACACCACATCACAGCTGAGGTGGAGTGCACTGCTCTGCCCAGCCTGGGCTTTCTTCTGAAGGAAATATGCCCTAGTACAAAGGCTGGACCAAAGTGTCTGTGACATTTAAGGACTCCAGACAGATTGACTGTCTCAAGAGGTTTGGATAATTTGAACAAAGGCAGAATAATCTTATGGGACTGTAGTTTGGCTTCACTGAAGTCAGCTGTCAAAGTTCCACAGCTTCAGAAGAGCTAGGATTTTACCTCTGAACTGCCAGGAGGTGATGTGGCCCACGATATTGAGTAACAACCAGCTCTTGGGTTCCAGGCCCTGTTTCCAGCTCTTCCCATTGACTAGTTTTGTTACCCTTGGCAAGTTTCTTAATGCCTCCACTTCTTCATTTGTAATTGGGATGGCATCAATTAGCTTTTGTAAAATGCTTTTAATCCCATGGATGGATAAAAAAGTGTACAACATGATGCTGTACACCATTCTGAGCTTTGCATCCCTTTGGTGTGAGCCTAACAAATAATCTAACCTGAAGCACTGGTAAATTTGAATCTTACATGACACTTCATCTACCAAGTGGTTTGGCTGGTGATTTTTTTTCTGGACTTGGCAGGGGCTGATATTGTTGGAATGCTATAGAACAGCTGCATCTTACCAAAAACCTGCAAGACTTCTGATGATATTCCTAGACCAAAAAGTGGCGGTTCCCAACATTATAAATGCAGTCTGTAATCTTTTCAAGATCCTTTCATCACTTTGAAAAAATGCATTCAGCAAAACTGCTGTTAAAGTCTCTCAGGTCGCTAACAGGATTGCTTATAGGAAATATGGTGGCCATACAAAGCCACTGACTTCCTCAGCATTGCATTTGGGTGCTACATGCTCTTATCTAACAGGCAGCTAAGGACAATTAGAAGGCAATATCACTGCTGGGAAAGGGAAGGGAAGTGAGGTAGGTGGTCTTTTCAAAGTAATGTGGAGAACAAAATCTGCCAGACTTGGGTGACCACAGGTCCCAGAAAGCCTGCCACTCATGGAAGAGCACCACAGATGCCCTTTTTCACCTCAGTCTTTCTGTCTGCTGCATAAGCCACTTTATATGGAATGGTGTTTGCTGTGGAACTCTGTTTCTTGTGGGAAAAGTCTGTTAAAAACACTTTTCAAAATACCTTGCTTCTGTTCGGAAACCAGATATTTCACAAGACCACATCTGCTAACACACAACTAACATCAGGGAGCTGGATGGCTCTGAACTAAAGAAATGGTTGTACAATTATTCCCTCCCCATGTGTTGTTTAAGTTCATTCATTTGGCCCTTTTTTCCCTAGCCAGCACAGACGTAATTAATAGAACTGCTGGGCACTAGCCTAGCAGAAGAGATCACAGCTTGAACCTGGCTGGCTTGTTCCTACACAGCTTGGTCTTTCTTGATGAAAGATGTGCAGACAAGAAGAGACATTTCTAGTGCAACATCCAGAAAACTGGTGGGACTTGACAATATGGCATCTCAGAACATCCCAGTCAATCTGTTGTCCTGTGTGCAAATCAATTAAGGTTAGCAGATGCTAAAAAACTTCAGTATGATATGCCAGATCCCATGGAGGCTTTGATTATACCCCCAACACTGACCTTATCATGCTTTTGTTAAAGTTAGAGATAAACTTTGGTCAGTTTCATTGTTAGCAATAAAAGTTCTCATTAACATTGCGATAATGCCCCACAATACTACAAGGAGAATGTAATTTGAGTTGTGAATAATGACAGGCAGCCTGTTTGCTGCAGTTGCTTATTATAAAAGAAAAAGGCCAAGCCACATGACTCAGTAAAACAGGTATTCTTTTAGAGGATAAGTGAAGTGAGAGGTGCCTAGCTATGAAGTCCTAAGACCTGCTCAAAAACTGCTGTATACACCTATCTGTATGAATCTGCATTTGAAAGGTTGGTGAGAATTGGCCTGAACACAGCTCACATTCACCACACGCAATAATTCAGTATCACACATATGTGCCAGCAGATAAAACTAAGGACTGTCAAGTCATGTCTTCTCTGAACTCTGGAAAATAATTATTTTGTCTACAGCAACCTTCTCAGTACCTTCATTTCCCTGTCTTGGGTATGACAGCAAAACACAGCCTTGATTTTCCATAAATAGTTGAGGTACCTGAAATGTACAGATAATCACTGGCTAAAGTAACTGGAGATGTTTAGCCTCTGCTCTAACATGGATCCAAATGTGCCTTTACATGTATATTATCCTGTAATTCTTCAGCCCTCTTCTCTTCTTGCCTGGAAGATTCCAGGTAGTTTTCCCAATATCTCAGGCTTTTGTTCTAAACAGAGTTCAAACAGGTCCAACCCAGAGGCTCCAAGTAATTAAAATTTGGGGTATTTTCCCTTATTTAAAGACATGGGAGCTGAAGTTCAGCAAGATGCAAACATCTGCTCTTGTTGACACATTTTCCACAGAGCTGGAAGTAGGGTCAGATCATAGCAGGGAACAGGAAAATATTCTATCATATTCAGGGAGGAATTATTCTCACTAGATAATCTGGTTTTACCCAGACAGGCCAGGTTACAAGGTGCTTATTAAATAAGTTTCCCTGTAAAGTGTTCTTGCCAAGATGCTGTGAAGTCCTTAAGCCCACCCTGCCCTCCCTATCCTGCGGCCTCCTCCAGGGAATGGCCACAAACCTGGCAGAAGCACAGCAACCCAGAGAGGGAATTGGACTAGCTCTGGCTAGTCCAATTTGGCTTGATTTGGTTCCCAACACATCTAATAAATCTAAATATAGTATAGCAGTGTAATTTACTTGCTTTGAATATGTTCACAAGGAGGCACAAAGCCTCCCAAAGTGAAGTCAGATTGCCATCACATATATTTGTGGTCTACATGCAGTGCTTAATAGTGAGCATCCATCCCAAGATCATTTGCAACAGACACAAAAGGTCATGGCTACCACACACTGCCATGAGCTCCAGCTCCACATCCCTGACTCATCTTCAACCCAGGTTCCTTGAGGAAAGCTCAGCAAGACAGTCTCCAGGTTAAGAACACCATGGTGTGTGAGCCAAGTGGAGTTGTGCTACAAACATCTACAATGAAAAGCTTAGTGGAAAGTTAAGTTGATTTCTGGCAATGTTCTTTGAGCCCTTGAATAAAAGTAATGATAAACTGGTGTTCAGTAAAGAAAAAGGGTCTCGAATCTATGGTTTCTCCAATATTTTCAGCCAGGAGTGACGTTATATGAAGACTTTAAGGAAAAAACATAGCAGACACTAGACAGGGCACTATTGTTGTACGTGCCCTGTGATGCCAAGGTATTTCCTGCCCTAAATAAAAACCACGATGGCAGTTGCTTTAGTGGATGAACAGTGGCAAGAATGAGCAAATGCTGGATAACTCTCTGAACGGAAACAGCTTTTTGCTTTGAAGATATTTCAGTAACCTTGGAAATAACTACTCTTATATGAATGGGACCTCAATCTCCCTCTGTATCTTGTTATTATCCTTCAAGATGTTTTCATGCAACAGAGGTATGGCAGCTCCTGCAGATGTGTGACTTGGACACGAGGAGGGAACTACTGCATTTTTATAGCAGATGTTAGATGTTTCCAAAAGCAACTAGAACATTCAGAATGAAGAACAAGGCAAAACATGACACCAAAGTAGATCTGCTTCTCTTCTGCTGTCCCTAATTCACTGTATTCTTCATTGGCATGTAATCATGTGTCTGCAGCCCAAGGGTTGTTCCTTAACTCCCAGGATTGCTGCCATTTTCCATTCCACTAGCCAAATGAGCACTGTGTGAACTCTGTCTCAGAAAGTGAACTCAGTAAGTCCTTTTATTCTTCTCTGACTCTGTTAAAATGGTTGTTAAAGCTACCCACCATTTGTTCCCTTCAAGTATTTCATGCTTTAGTTTCTCATGACTCCTGCAGCTTTCCCTTCTTTCTTCCCCGCGAAGCCAAAGCAAGAGATTTCCCTTCTGCAACCCCACTATTTGTTTCCTACTGAAGATCTTTCCCTTTTGATCACTTATGTTATTCGCATCCACAGAGCCTGCTCTAGAGCAACAGATTTGGGGGCAGCGTATTCCCTCCCCCTCCACTGCAGAGATCAGTGCCTGCCTAATTGAAGGGGATGATGTCATGCTGGCTGCTCTTTTTAAGGCAAATAAAAATACATCCTGTCTCTTTGAATGCTGCTTTTGAAGCCTGAAACCTAGCTGGAATCAAGAAATGGGTTAAAATCCAGCAATGTCCTCATACTGTACCCAAATCTACTGCTAAATCTTTTTAAAAATTACACAAACCTACCGACCTGTCCTACAAGCCACACTCGGGACCCTGTGGAAATGAGCTCACTTGCTTGTCAAGCTGTTATAGGTTAGACAAGGCAGAGTCCTACGTTTGCTTAGTGGATTTGTCCTGGCTCACCCTCTGTGTCACCTTCAGCTACTCTGTGCCACCTTCAGCTACTCTGTGCCTTGGCTTAATCATCAGTAAACTGAAGACAGTATGTACCTGCCTCACAAGGAGGGGAGCTCATCTGCAAAACTCAGATGAAACTGCAGTATTAGCAAGTGCAAAGTAACTTATTTGGGCTGAAAAACACAAATAAATGTTCATGAGAAAGAGGAGCCAAATCCTCTGATTCATAACTCAGAGGTAATTTCACAACCAAGAGGTAATTTGATTCAGCTGATTTAAGCCTTATTTCTTGTTTAATTCACACGAGTCTTTTAACTACAAGGCTTTAGATTTTTTTAATTCTCTCTCTTATCATCTGTTCAGTGAAATCAAAGGAAATTTATCTCAACTCAGAGTATTAAAAAATACATCATTAAAAGACAAAAGACTGGAATGAAAATGTATTGTTTCATTTCAGTGAAAGAGAACAAAATGCAAAGTCACTTAATCATTTTATAAAAATCACAAAATTCAGATCATATTATTCATTCAGAGCAACTGTTGCTAATGTGCTTTTTCTCAACTGCTGAGAAGTACGGCTTTATTTGCCAACACTGTTCTCTTACTTCTTAATGGAGTCCTTGCTTGCCTTGCTCCAGCAGGACAAGTGAAAGCAAGGGTGCACCAATGGACTCTGCAGCACTGTTCCCAAGGGTGTGTACTGCTGCTCGCATGAATTTCCTTTCTTAACCCAAATACTACAGGTTATCTGGTGTGCCTGTTCCAGACTTCACATTTAGTACAATTTGTATCATGAGAGAAAGAAAGACATAAAATACTTGGTGTGAAATCCTCTACTACAGTGCTCTGTTTTACCTCCACTGGAGCTGATAACACCTTAGAAGAGAGCCCAGCCCTCAGAGACAGAGACAGAAAACCGACCATTACTTCAGGACACCAGAAATCATGGCTATCTGCAAACTTCATTTCAGCTGGACCTTTTATGCCAAAATGGTGGGAAAAAGTTTCATTAATGCTACCTCAAAGGTGCTAAGCCACAGAACTGAGGAAATCAATAGAATCACTCTGAAAACACCAACCTAGAATTATTACAAGCTATCGCAGCTATCACAGATGTGTTACTGATGACACTGAAACACTCAGAGGGAAAAAAAAAGGTGGAAAAAGTGACTCTTTAAACTCACAGTGCTGCAGAGGTCAGAAAACAATTCCCAGATTCCATTAAGACATGTCACAAAATCCTGAGCAACTTGAAGACTATTTTATACAATGCGGCCAATGTGAGAATGTACTGCAAGGATCTAGGACTAAAGGTGATTTCATTCATATGAGGCATCTGATCCCATCCGAGCACCATAGAATCATAGAATCGTTTGGGTTGGAAGGGACCTCAAAGATCATCTAGTTCCAAGCCCCCTGCCATGGCAGGGACACCTCCCAGTAGATCAGGTTGCTCAAGGCTCTATCCAACCTGGCTTTGAACACTTCCAGGGATGGAGCATCCACAGCTTCCTTGGGCAACCTGTTCCAGTGGCTTCAGGTAAGCAGTTCTGAGAACAGCATGCTGAAGTGCAGAAGTTCACTTCAGGAGTTCAGCCTCCCAGTTGATTTACTATTGTAAAGATTGAGAAAGAGATATATAGAGAGAGAGATGGAAAATTACCAAGAGCTAGCTAGAAGCTGTCCAACATTTACCTTGGAAACAAGTTCAACCCATTAACCGTGGAACTGGGCAGTGTCTGACATCTTCCTCCATTCAGTTGCTAAAGAGAGAGTGATCAATAAATACAGTCAAAGCCTGTAAGCTCCAAGGAGTTTACATGTAACTGAGCCCTGACACCTGCTCACTGGGTGTATGTCATCTCAGAGAGAAGCAAGGCCACTCTTCTTGAAGGTGGTTACAACAAACTTAAATGAACATTTGTCTCCATTTCAGGTCAGTTTTCCAGTGCCGTGTATTAAATAATGCAGCCTCTGTATACAAATTAGTTCTTCTGTTATCCAGGTTGTGTGATACCTGCTTTGTAAACAGTGTATATGTCTACAATGTGGGTAGTGCCGGTGTGGTACTTCCCCAGTCTTATCTTTAAGAGGGTTTCCTCACTGTGCCCCTCTTCTTAATGGGTCATTGTTCAATTATCATTACTCACATACAGAGGAAAGCACTTGAAAAACAGACATCGAACCACTAGGAAACTGCTACCTTTCTCTATGACCAGCACTGGAGACTTTGCCATTGCAGTGCAGTCCTGCAAAAGTCTGGTAGTTGGTGTGTTCACACTGAGGCAGCTGGGAGAGAAGCACACAAGTATATGCCTACAACCTTGCCCATTTAGAACAAGAATCTGAATATGAGTTGTTTTCAGGTCTTCTCACTTTTCTTATCTTGGAAGAAATGGAGAAAGAGAAGCAGCAGGGGAGAAAGACAAAATTTAGCCAGAAACCGGGTATTATCTCACATTTAGGAAAAACAAAACAATTAATTTACTCATGTAACTACCAAGAAGCTATACTTGAAATAAAGCATAATTATACTTCTGAACAAGGAGACAAAAAAGCTGTTGTAGCAGTAAAGGTTGTAAAGCATTAACCAGCTGGTTGCATGCAAAGCAAGCTGAGAGCTCAGTGCTCCACAAAGATGTGCCTAAGCTTTCCACCTCTTTAAGAACAGGATCAGTCATGTGCCCACATTAGGGAGCAATGTTCAGCCCTGTAGCTATAAAACTGGGTGACACCCGCTTTTTTGCCTCACACGTTGCAAAAGTTAGACAACCCAACCACTGTCCATTTACACTGTCAGACAGAAAAAAAACAAGTATCTTCTCTAGACCCAGTCTCTAGAGCCAGTGCTGTTCACATCAGATACTAATATGGACAGACCTAGACATCAGGCTTTTTCACTCATGTTTCCAGAGCTTCTCTATACTGTTTACTCAGCATTTTGCATTGTGTTGGGGAAAACCAAATGAATTATGATTTTTCTAATTTTGCTGCTTTTCTTTGAATTTCCTGGAGTGATCAATACCCCTTAGGTTGTTGCTGTGCAGTTCTACTGTCATGAAATGGTATCATGCAAGCACACCAAAGCCTTATAATTCCAAGTGAAAATCCAGATTTTAGGCAGATGCATTAGCCCCAGAGATTCCTTTCATTGTTATTTAATCCTTATATTGCAGTAGCAGACAAAATCCTCATGAAACAACCCCAGTTGTACTAGGCATTATGCATTGAGTTAAAAAAAGGACTTGCCTCAAGAGTCTGCAATTTAATATAAAAAGCAGGTGTGCTCTATAAGCAGCAAGGAATAAGAGGGTAATTGTGGCACAGAATCTCTAGCTGGATTCAAATTGATTTTCAAAACACAGGACATCCTAAATCAATCCATCTCAAAAGTCCCTCTTACTCACACATGTTGCCCGATGGGGCACAAACAGGCTACAGTTGTGAGGTGGCTGCCAAAGTGGGCTCTCCAGTCCTGGAGCAGTGACTCACAAGCACAGCTCGGGGCTATCCCCAAACCTGCCTGCAGTGAGCAGGGAGGGAGGCCAGGACCTGCATCCAGGGAGCTCAACCAGAGTAACTGCAAGTTAGCACTGAGTCATCTGGGAGTGTGACAGAGAAAACCAACTAAACTGCAGGATGGGGTGAAGGCAGGGAGACCTTGGAGGGAAGGATCTGCTGGTGACCCATGAAGAAGGTGGGAGAGGCTCTCAGAGAGCTGAAGATGATCCAGAGGAAGAGAAATGAAGAGGAAACAACAGGAAACTTCATGCAGAAATGAGGCATGATAAGCATCACCCTCCTTTTGGGGACTGCTTATTAAGACTAGCTCTACTGAAGCCTGTACAATAACATTAATGCATAGGAATTCATATAAAAGGAAAGGAAAACAAAAATCCTATGGCTTCTTATTTCTAACTTGTACCCTTATAGGCCTCAGTCAGGTCTCTGCTCTTTCTCTTACAACACAAATGAAATTTTCCTGGAAAGTGCTATGAAAATATCTCAGCAATACAGTGGTCATGTAAATCAACACCTGTCTCTCAAGTTGAAAGTAAAAATCATACACAGCAATATGAAAAGCACTATGAACAAATATGTATTCTTGTCTAACTTGGTTAAAATTAATGCTGTAAAGACAATAAATTAACCAGGAATAATCTGAATTGCTCACATTGACAAGACCACTTCACTACTAGGTCAGTACAGCTGCCTTGCCATGCCCATTTCACCTGCTGTGGTCACACACAGATGATCTATCATGGCCTGTGGCACCTCCCAGCAGCCAGTGATCCAGGGCAGTTAGTCAGCAGCTCTTATTTCTGTTTATTTGTTTTCATCTCACTTTATTTAAGCTTTGAAACTTTATGATCATATTAAACACAAATGCCAACAATACAAAATACAGAAAATAACACCAGGAAATGGAAATGTGCATGAATGCAGCATACTGAACAAAGGTTTCTACAGTTTCTGATCCAAACTAAACATTTCAACATTCCTAATAGTTTAAGTTTCCCATTAACTGTAACTGAGTCATTTTAGAGCCTCCGGTGAGAGGGACTCTGGTGGTTTGGATGCCCCAAGAACATCACCACCATATGAAGTACAACAGCATCTACGGTGAACATAGACAAATGGCAGCCAGACTCAAATCAAAATTTCATTTCAGCCTCCTGGTGGAGAATCAAAACATCTGTTTCTCCTCAGATAGCTGGGATTTTGCAGAAGCTATCGCTTCCACCAGAGCCTATTGAGAATTTTCTGCCTTCACTGGTTTTCATTGCAATGTTTATTGTTCTTGTAAACTTTCTGCATGAATGTACAGACCAGCTTTGATGATGATGGACTCTGGTCCAAACTAGAATTTTCTTCAGACTCACTAGAGTGATGAATAGCTCCAAATCTAGAAAATGCACTTAAATTGCAGAAATATGGTATTCAAGTGCTTGTTTTGTCTAACTTCATTCAGTGACTTCAAGGTGAGCTCTCAGCTCTGTGACCTATAGTATCCTTTGATGAGCATGCTAGAGGATATTCAAGAGCCGGGTGTTGCAAGATCCCCTGATGAAGACATGCTCCAGTCTGTAAATAATCTTATTGCAGCAGAGTCTTGTGCCACAGTTAGGCTGTGGGCCCAACTCCATCGATGGGTGACAAAAATTCTCTTTCCCTTTCCCTGTGCCCTCTGTCTGGCATGCTTTCACAGGGACTCCAAATTCATGTTTGGCTGACTGAAAGCAGATGAGTGAAGAATGGGCAGAATGATCCCCTCCAGTTAAAATACTTCCTCACATCACCTTTCTTTCTTTCCTGTAGGTAAATCTGCAGCTTAGGCTGTCTGGTTGAAGGGGAAGTAATGTTCAGGGGAGTATCTGTGTATTGCTCATTTTCATGCTAGGCATAAATGTCTTACCTGGTAAACCCAACAACTTATTTAATATGAAACAATATAGCTGATAAAGAGGATCCGAGGGAGATGCTGAAAAAAGAAACAGGGAAATTGCCCAGCTATTGTAGTAGGAATAATGTACAAGATTTAGATTGAAGTGTAATTTATTGTCTGAGTCATACCAGGAAGGGGTTGCTAAATTGGTTCCCGGGATGAGAAAGCAGCTGCCACCAGCATTGTGTTCTCTACGAGCAAACGAATCAGCCCATGCTGTAATGTCTCTTTCTGCTCAGACAGCATTTGGGTTTGGGGCTTTAGGGGGCTTGGTTTTGTCATCCAGTTAGAAATGCTTTCATAAACTGTTTCCTCTGCCCATCAAAGTCCCCTCTGCCATGAAAGACGCTACACAGCAGGGAAAATGCACTGGTAAACCACACCCTGACAATCTCACAGCATAAACAGTCAGCAGCCACCTTGGTTATGAGGTTCCACCATCCTCCACAGCAAATGCCTTGTGCAAGAGAAAGTGAGGGCCAGTCTAAAGGCCTGGTGAGAGCCAACTTACTCTCTTTCTTAGCAGCTTCATTAAAGCAGCTCCATTAAACCCACAGCCTCCCTGGGGTGTTACCCCTCTGCACAACAAGAAAGAGGAGAGGATCAATTAGATAGTGTTTTACACTCACTTTGCGTTGATGAAAATCAATACACAGCACTGAACAAGCCTGCTTCACCAGCACTCTGCTTCTTCCAGAAACATAAAAGCATTTGTAACCTAGTACAGATGCTTGTGCTCGGCTGCAGCAGCTTTGTGCTGCCAAAACAGCAAAAGGCAGCCAGAGGATATTCAAGAATGAGGCTGTGGTGATCTAAGCCATAATGACTTTACACTTCTTTTTTAGTTCAGTTCTTATTTAGGTAAAACTTTCACTGGTGTCATATTTAGGTCTGGTCCATTGGCTACCCTCTGTCAGGTTTCTGCAGGCTTACTGTGACTGGGCCACAGAACTGGGCAGGGGAAGCTTTGTGCTTCCCTGCTGCATTGGTCTTTGTGCTGCACTTACCACTGCTGGATCTGACCGCCTTCCACCGTGTGTAAAGCATAGGTACATATGTGTCCCACCTCAGGACAAGTGGGTGTAGCTGAGGGCTGTTTTCACTTGCCCCAATTCCATTGCATTGGGCTGACCTGGAGCATCTGAGACTTCCATTTAGATCTAGCAAATATGGCACAGGATCCGTGAGAGGTCTTCACCCCTCCAGAGAGACAGCCACAGATCAGGTGGTACCCTACAGCTTCTTAAATGACACTAAGTAACCCCAACTGTCTTGCTATAAGTGACAAATTTTCTTCTTGAAAGCCTCTGAGGATTTTTTGGAAAGTACACATTATTCTGGGGTTTTGTTACAGAAAGCAAAGGTCAAAAGAATTCATCCTGCCAAGATAGGAGAAGATGTACAACAGGGAGTTTGCCTAGAATCACAGCCCACCTTTCAAAAAAATTTTAGAAGAAAACATTCCCAGTTGAGAACTGTGACGTCAGGGGAGCAGCTCTGAGGACCACCCTTCTCCTAGCCATCTGGTACTGAGCCTAGGCCCAAGCCAGCCACACGGTTACAACATGATTTTGTTTAACAGCTGATGGAAAGCCAGGTCAGCAAGTGAAATGCAATTTCAGGAACTGCTGGGTCACTGAGAAGGTCTGCACCATTTTCCATCATACTGCAATCCCTTGACCTTGTTGGTATTATTCCCACTACCCCACACCATGCAATACAGCCACAATGTGATGAGGTCATGACATGAAGTCAGTTTGTCAATTGTCAGAATGATGGAAATCCTCTACTCATTTGTGGATGGTAAAAAGTCATATCAGAAATGACTGAACACCAGCAAGGAATCAGCAGTTAGAGGACCAAACTGGGAGTCTCTACAAAGGAGATCAGGAGCTGAATAGTAGCTTTTAAAAATCTGCCCATCAAATTTCCTTCTGCCATGAAAGAAGCTACACAGCAGGGAAAATGTACTGGTAAATCACACCCTGACAATCTCACAGCATAAACTTCCCTTTGATTTTTGAGTATTAAACTACAACCACACTGCTGTCTTTTTTTTTTTTTTTTTCCCTGTCTTTTCAGCAGAAAATATAATACAGAAGGTAAGCAATTTCTTTTCCCTAAAAACACAGACCTTAGGAAGAGCTCATTTTAGAGTGATGCTGTTATCTGTTTAAGTTTGCATTTCTTTGTTCCTTCTGTGCTGTTTTATTACCTCCTTCTATCAGCCATATCCAACGGCTTCTTAAATTCTGCCTCCAGCCACAAGGAATGTAAGCAAGTATAGCTGATGTAAAATGACATCCATGCCTTCATTCACTGAGCAGTGATTGTCTGTTGAGTACTTGCAGGGAAATTCTTTCTTTTTTTTTTTCCCCCAATACAAATCCCAAGGCAGATGAGGTTACACAACTAGCTTCATACTTAGTTTAAAATATGTCTCAATTTATAAGCCATCTGCAGCACTCATCATTAAATGAGAAGGCCACAAACAGGAAAACTCACAACAACGATAAATAATCAGGACTCAAATGAGCACTCTAGTTTGAGGAAAGAATCTGTGTTGATCAAAATGCTCTCTAAATGGTGCCAGCTCAGTGAATGGGACAATCACATCACAGACCACTTGTCTGGGGCAAATGGCCCACTTTCCAAAGTCAATGATACATTTGCTGGCTCAGGAAATCCCCAACCTGCAAATCATTAGAGAGTAGGAGAAGTATCATTAGATGCTTGCCCTTTTCTTTGCTCTTCCTTAGGCGCCTGCTTTGGCACCATTGTCAGAGAAGAGACACGGAGGTAGGCGGTCTGCTGCCCTGACCCTGCACAGCCATTATTATGGCTTCAGGCACAAAGCAATGGGTCTGAGAGCAGGGTACAGGGTGTGCTACAGAAAGCAAGAGGCAGAGGGCAGTTCAATGGATGCCCTCACCTTCCCCACAGAATCCTTTGCATCAAAATTACTGTGAATTACTTCATTTACTTATATCCCTATTAATATAGGAAGGAATATGTTGATATATTGAGAAGACTGAAAAAAGGCAAATCAAAGAAATTAGACTCTGCATTTAGATCTGAACGTGACCAAGTTAGAGACTGTCCTGGTATCGTTCATGGACTAAAGCACTCTCCAAAATGTCTAAATGCATTACAGGATGCGGCCATGAGTTATACCACCAAGAAGAAATGCTGGACTCATAGAAATTTGAGCCCTCATCTTTGAGAACATATAAAACCAAACACATTTATATCCCGTGATGAAAATTACAGGACAAGTGGCATTTATTTGTTTGTATAGTGAAGACTAGGCAACTTAAGTCTCTCAAGATTGCCACCAAAATATGTTGATTGCCTTTGGAATTCAGATTTTCAGAGGCTTTTATGATTGCATTTCAAGGCACATTATGTGCTCTGGAGAAGCAGTATAATTTCTTTATTTTTGTGAGGCCCCAGAAGGATCCCTAGATTTTTGAAATTAGAGATGGAAAGATTTATCATTTCCTCTGATGAATCCCCTACCAGGACAGGACTGCCTACTAAAAGCACACTGCCAAGGACTCACATTGTCTAGTTTGGAGTGACAAAGCTCGTACCCGGAGGCAGCTCCAGAATTTAAAATGTTTCACTTTTATGGACTGATCATCAACATGACTGGCCCTTATCATAATTTATTTTTTACTAATTCTGACTTTTTAAAAATTCTCATTCCTTCCCATTATACTGGGAAAATTGCATAATTTCAGATATATTTGTAAAATAAGCTCTTCTCTCTGTATTAAGCCACTATGATAAAGCTAGACAGACTTCCGCTCAGTGGTACCTTATTTTATTAATAAATTCCTATTGAGGTCATTAGGGTTCTCTGTACAGTAAAATCATCAGGTTTTGGCCCTCAGAGCTCTTGTGCAAGAGGAATAAATCAGAAAGCACTGGTGCAAAATCTGTTCTTGTACATTTGTCTAAGGTTTTTATTGTTACTATTTTCTTTCAAATCTCTCATGCTTGATTAAAGTAATTTCTCCTTGGTTTTCTGTTCTGTTTTTATAATGCTTGTAGATAAAAAGCCTTTGCACGGCAGGAAGAAGAGCAACAATTTGCCAACTCAAGCTGCATTTACCATCTGGTACCCAAGAACTTAGCAGACCGCCTGTTCGATCAGTGCAATAATATTATGTTGCTTTAATAACCCCATGCTCTGATTTGAAGGTAAGTTGGACTCAGATGACAGATAGTGACATTCACCTCCTGTAATAACCCGCATTTCCTCAGCTGTTGTCACCAATTACCACAGCATTGATCACAGACTGATAACAAAAGGTAGTACAATTTCAGAGAATCAGCTTTCTCTGCTTCTTCGTTTTGTGCCTTGCTTAATTAGGTTTAGATGGCTGCAGTGCCAGAAGGATACAAGCTGCACCAAGTAAGATGATGGAGTCCCATTTCTCCAGAGAAGGGAGACGGAGTGCCCTACTCACACCACTAAAGCCAAAATTTCCAAAGGACCCGGTAATTCTGAAGGCTCAGTGTTAGACACCTTAAATGAGACATATTTACCAAAGGGAAATGCTCAACATATTGCAATAAATGATAGTGTGATTTCTGAAAACTGGTTGGCAATGATTGCCTCTGACATTAGACCTCCAGGTATAGCTGTACAGCAAGTGACATGAACCATGGATTTCCTAGGATGAGTGCTACAGTCTGAAAACCTTAGTACGCAATGAAAGGAGTACATCTTCTCACCCCCATGATGTCCAGCTGGGAGATTTAATCAGCAGTGGCAAAGAGAAAAACTCTGTGACAACCCATCTAGTTCATGTATCTGGCATTCTTTGCTCCCCATCTACCCACCTCTGCTTCTGCCTCCAGTTGCTCTTATTTACTGGAAGCCACGTCTTTCTCCTCTTCCATCCCCACAGTTACTTATCAGCTTCTGCTGATAGCAGACCGCCTGTTCTGCTATTGCACACCGTGGTGTATTCAGAAAATGCCACAAAATTATAACGACAGCCACAACCAACCAGCTAATGATCTTCCCCATAGTCAGTAGGAGCCTAAATAATGAAAACAAAGTATTTGGGGCTCATGCAGAAAGACATTAACAGTGTTCCCTGCAAAGAAAGAGTTGGATTTGCTAGAATTGTACACAGAAGCATTATCCTTTAACAGACAGAGTAAACATGGGAATAATCAGAGGTTCATAATTTTTGGAGACTAAACAAAGCCTATTAAGCCTTGCCCCCTGCCAGGGCATATTACAAGTAAAACTCCCTACCCCAGTCTCTGCATTTACCAAATGAGAAACAAGCAGGAAAGATGGGCTGATTTCCAGGCTGTTTTCACAACTCCCATCACACATGTGACACTGAATAAAGGAATGCAGCAGGGGGATTCAGGGAGAATGAACCCCAGATGTCTCCAGTCAGGACATCCCCTTGGAGACCACTGTTCATGGGCACACTGGCCAACCCACAGATATCAAAAGCCAGGAGGAAAATCACAAACATTTCTATAGAATATGGGCTTTACACAGCATGAATCATAAATTAACCAGTCACGTTTTGCCACATGATAAGGGGAAGAAATTATAATGGTTATATGTCAAGGACACTTTTATCCAGAGCTGTCATGATAATTCCTTCGACTATAATACATTTACTAAAAGAGTAATAAATAAAAGCTAAAAGGAAGGATACTGTCTGTAAGCAGGAGTGATGAATTTCAAGCCAGAAATTAAATCCTGGCTCCCATCCACAGGATAACCAACTTCACAAGCACCTACATGAGTTTAAGAAGGCTACTTACGAAGTAAAGGAGCCCACAATATAAGTGAGGTGTTCATGATACACTCATTGATGGCAACAAAGATAAGCTCCTCAGTGAGATATCTGCATAGCTTAGCTATGAAAATAGACACAAGAAGTAGGATGTGGTCCAGGGGACAGCTCTGGAGAAGGGACTCTCCAGCAATACTGGAAGCAAACTGGGTGAAATATCACAGCTTTTACATATTGCATAACAAACTCTTATGTAATTCCTACTAGAGTTTCCTAAATACTAGGTGTTACTGTGCCATGTATAAGTTTTAATTAAAATATTATCTCATTTATAACTTGGTGGAGCCTGCAGCTTGATAAGGACTCTTTAGGATTCAGCCTCCGCAGTATCAGTCCGAAGAGACAGTGCAGGCCCATGGAAGGAGCTGTACTCCCAGAGCTACAGCTAATCTAACTGACCACCATCAAACAGGGCTGCAACTTCCTTCATCCTCCCGTCTGGAAAGTGGATGTAATGCCCTCTTATTAATCTGTCTCGCTGGAGAATAGATTAAGGAAATAAATCCAATACTGACCTTGACTTAAAGGCCTGGAAGAAGGCTTTTAAAAGTTAATTGAAAGAATCACACAGACTCAAGCTGCTTTGTACCAGTTCCTAACAGACAAATCGACTGCACCATAGTGAAATGCAAGGCACAAACATATTAAAATATTGTAATTTAACTATTGTTGCGTCTGCTGAAAACACCAGGAGTAGCTCGGATCCTCATCATCTAAATCCTTCCACCTTGAACGGTGACTGAATAGTACAACACCTGGAAGATATTAAGATTCTTTTGTTCATAGCCTTGTTACTATGAAATGCTTATTAGAGAAATGCCATTGGGGAGAAAGAGATGTTGCTTAGTTTTCTGGAACAGGAACTTATTCAGAAGATAAATTCATATTATTATCTCTCCCATTTTTCTCTAGTGTATTTACTGATGTTCTGCCCACAGGAGAAGCTGATCTTTCTTGATGAAAGAATAAGCTGTTTGAAAATGAAAAAGCAGATCAAAGAGGAAAGCAGCTCAGTGATAGAAGATGGCAGCTAGAGGAGGGGGATGAAAGCTAATGTGCTGCTGGTTGAGGAAGCCATTTTTGTTCAACTCCACATGCACAAGATAAAAGCAGGGCTCACTTTCCACATATCTGTTCATTTCACAAATTGTCCTAGGTAGTGTCTTTCAGTCCACCTATCAAAGCAGTCTCTTCATCTATAACACATGCCTGTGCAACTGATAAGTCATCTCACAAGCAAACAGGAATGGGTTTTCCTAGAAAGAGGGATGGTTAGAATGCCTCAGCATCACAGATACTGATTTTGAGGCTACAGCTGAAGATAATACTGCATTCTTAGCAAATCTTTGGTCTGAAAACATAAACATTCTCACATCTGTATTTGTTGGCCTCTTCACTGAGACCCTATGTATTGTTTCATGTGACCATGCCTTATTCCTCACCTCTGAGCTCAAGCACAGTGCAGGGACACTTCCCATTTTCATACCTCCCTGGAAACCTCACTTTCCAGACTTCCTCAGGAAAACTAGTTGATCTGTATTTAAAAATATGTACGTATTTATTCCTATCCTTTCCTAGGTGTTCCTAAACAAAGCTCTTCAGAACAGGGACATTTTGTTTACATTACACCAGGCATCTGGCAAGACATTATGAGCACTTCAATAAAAAAATGAAGAACAGTGAAATATTGTTTATGCTAGGTATTACTGCTACAGTTGGCCTAGCCATTTAGCATGCTTAGGCTAATTACCGATGGGTCCACTAAACCTAAGTACCAGTCAAATACTGTCGGCTTTCAGAGCTACAAATACGGACCTTCGATACAGATCTAGATCAACTCACTTTGCAGTTGACTGAACATCATCACTAGAACCATCACTGAGCAGCAAAGGGAGAAGAAACTAAAACATAAGTGCAGATGTGAATTTTGACCCTTCCTCAGATTCTTTTAAATCATCCTAAAAACAGAGAAACTGAAATATAAAGTTGTTGTCTTGCTTTTTTTTTGGTGTTCACAGTCATGATACTAAATAAAGCCCATTGAAAACCTGGCAAGGAGAACTTTTCTACAGATTATGCTGCTAAACTGGAGGCTACCAAGGCTCGATCATAATTATTAGCCTCAGTCATTCAACTGAAACTAGTTTTTCTTCCCTTGAACTCCTAAGCCCCTGTAACAGAAACCCTCCTTCTTGTAACAACAGTGTTTGGATTGACCTCCTACCACAAAAATTAGTCAAAGATGACCAAGAGATTTATAAAGATTGATGCCACAATTTCTAAATTAAATGCAGGATGATGAGCTGCATGAAAACTAATGGATTATCTGGGTTCACATACTAAGTCAGTGGCAGAGTCCAGCTAAATCCATGTATCCTAACTTGAATTATGCTGGTTTAGTCATTGGCTTATCAGTACAAACAAGGTAATTACTGGCTTACAGGTGTACATGCAGCCACCTTTAATAAATCGTTATGCCACAATGAAATGAGCTGCATGAGTAAACAACACAAAATCCACACCACCTATATTAGCTGGGAGTAAAAATGTCCTGTCTTCTTAGTAACATCCATTCAGATCTGACACAGGACAGTGCCTGGTTATGCAACCCTTCTACTCAGGGCTGCTACTGAAATATTAGTTCACATCATTCACTCCTGCTATGTGGCCTGGAAATAATTGCCTGGAAGAGGCTGGCTTAATTTATTGTTTTTTTCTATGGAGAGAGCACTTCTTCTGAAAGAGCAGCAGCCCTAGCTTTAGACTGTGTCTAAAAGAGGGTTATATAAAACTCTGTATTGGTGTATGTGTTTTCAAGGGATGGTTTTCAGACTTCTCTGGGATTCAAGCAGTTCCCCCTGCAAATCTAAACAGAGTGGTGTTGCATTATTGCAATTCACGATGAGGAATAAACAGTGGCACTGAAACGACAACTTCTGCAACAGCCAAAGTGAGATAGAAAGGGGGCAAAGGAGGAGGGCATTGTAACATCTGCTCAGCCTTCTGAAAAAATGACATTCTTCTCAGTATTCTGACTTACGCCAGCTATTAAAGCTACTGGATTCCTAGTCTGGACTTGCAGATTTTTGTTTAATATTCAAGAGACTATATCTGCATCATCTAGTATTTTCCTTTATTCAATCTGCAAATACTGGAAAATACTTTGGGGAAACTTGATTCCAGATTACTGAGTGAAGGAAGCAAATTGTAAAGGTCTTTAAAAATGGTAATAAGTGATTCACGGTCAGTTTCAGATTCCATTTGCCTCCCATAAGAAAAGAGAAATTTAAGCCTTATTGTGGCTTTTCTATTCTATTCCAGGAATAAGCAGAATATAGCAGATCCCAGCTACCCCAGCCTGGGATTTGTGGGAGATTGTTGGATGGAGCAGAGTAAAACTTCATCTTTGGCTCTTGCAATTATAAAGCAACATATTAATTAGTAGTGGAAGAATGAATAAAGCAGGAAAATCTTAATAGCCCGATAAACTCTGGTTCTTGATTTTCTACCCTTCTCCCACCTTGTATCGTGAAAGCAGATTTAGCCTCATACTTATCTCTATTTCAAACTCATCATCATCTGAGGCTATGAGGTTTGGACTACAGACATAGACAGGGAAAAATCTAGCTCAAAGCCTGGTTTTGCCATAATACTCACTAGAAACTTTTTTGTAGTTAACTGTTGCATATGACTGCCAGAATAGTTTGCAGTTTGTCAGCCCATGCCTACTGAGATCACCCTCTGTCCCAAGGTATACAGTAACATGCAGCATGGACGGGGCCACCATTTAGTTCCACGCCACCCAATGGAGACAACACAGTAAGGTCACGAGGACTTGGGCCCCGTCAGACAGACTTGTGAGTAAAATCAGGCAAAAAGACTCTCCATGTAGCTCAGGAAGATGTGCCCCCACTGTAGTTTCAAGAGAAGGTATACCCACCCCTAGGTCTTCAAGGACAAGCCACTGCTTCTGCTCTCCAGAAATATATTCATTTCCTATCACTACATTGCAAGAAAAGTGCAGTATTTGTGACTCAGGAGACAAGGACCACACAAAAAACTTGTGTTAGTGGGGAGTGAGAGAGCAGGAGAGGGCTATGCTGCAGAGCCTGCCACCTGCTCGCAGCCCCACGGCAGAAGGCTCCTCACCTGGTAGCCATCCTTCTGATCTCACAGGCACATGGAAAAAGTTTCCCCACAGGACTATACTCTCTACCCTGCAAATTCTCTGATGGGCCATTACATGGAAGACGTGCAAGTATCCCCCTCTTCTCCTTAGACCATTTTGTTGCACCTACTCCCAATGCCCTGAATAGCCCCCTCAAAGTCTGAGGGAAAGGCAAAGCTGGAGTGGAACAGCGGCAGGAGAACGAGGAAGGCAAACTCCAGTTTTACATTTTATTCTCAGTCAAGAAGCTGCTTCTGCTCCAGAAGGGATGCCCATATCATCTGCAGTCTCACCCTGCCTCAACCAGGACACACACCCAGATAAGCAGAGAAGTGAGAGTGTGACTCCTCGCTGTGACCTGAGCCCACTTTCATTTCCAGACCAGAGCATGGCATCACCCCTTTAGAATTTACATTGCTGTTATCCATCCCATTAAACGACGTTTGGTCAGATTAACTAACAGTGACTGCTGCTTGCCAGTGAATGCCAGCATTAACTGTAACACAATAGGAGCACAGGCCTAAGCCCATTTTTTTTGCAGATAGCAAACCTGTCAGCGGAGCGGGAGTGTTGATGTCATCTTCTGACTCGGTGGCAGTGCCTGTTCCTGGGGTCACCCTGCATTCCAACACCATCAGCATCCCCTCTCCAAATCTCACCTATTATTTGCTCATTGTGGTTAGATTTTGCTTGGAGGAAGAAAGGAGGAATAGGCTGACATCACCTGCTTATTAATAGATGGGTAGAGAAGAGCGATATCCAATAAAGGCTTGGGTGAGGATGTTCTCTCAGGGTGTACTTAGGAGGACGGTGTGTTAGTGAGCAATACACACTGGTAACCTTTTAAGGGAAGCAGCTGTCTGCCCAGTGGCTGCTTCTGAACCCTTGAACTGCAATTTGCCGGTCCTTCCACAGCATGGTTAACCTCTCACTGGAAAAAAAACAGTGCTGGGGACAAACAGTGGGAAAAGGGTTCCTGTGCAAAGCAAAGTCATTTGTCTTTGTAAAGGCAAATAGCAAGGTACTCTGGGGACAAGATGTGACTCTGTGGCACTGTAGCAGTGGTTCCCACCAATGACCCACAGTCATCAGTGACACCCAGTTAGGGATCAGTAAGGAGCTCCCCATCTGGCCCTTGCTGCTGACTGATCTCAGCCTCCAGACTGAGGTCTGCAGCTGCATGCAAGTTGCAGTGGGTGAAAAATGTGAAACATGTCATTTAATCAGTAAATCCCCTCCTCTCTGCTCACATGTTTCCTGATAACAAACAGTTGGAAATGTTATCAAAGGCATTTGTTATTGAAAATTGTTTGTGTTAAAAAAAAAACCCTTGGTAAAGAACTATTTTGCTGAGCTCAGTGTTAGGAACGATAACTCCAAGTCACATGGGGTGGATTTTTTTAATGTTTAAATAGTTGTACGTGACTCTTGGTATTTCAAGAGCAAGATCACAGGATTGCAAGTTTAAAATTCATCTCTTGTGGATCAACTGCTACTGCTACATTAAGTTCAAATCTTTTTAGCACACTTTCTTACCAGGAGGCTACTAGCAAAAAGTAAACTCAAAACAGGAATAAATGGAGTCTAAGCAAATTCATTACAAAATGTAAATACACATTCTTACTTCTCCTTTGTTTCTCCCAGCTGATGGGAAGAACCATTTAACATGTCTGAGTTAGCCAAAACAGAGACATTAATACATAGTCCTGTTTCTAAGTCTTCTTTGACATATCTTTTATGTATTACTCCCATTTGCCCATTTCCAAGACATGGAGACTCCAGTAGAGTCTCCTCTCAGCAGCAACACTGAGAGATGAGAGATTTGTTTATTTCTCTCAGAAAATGTAGAATATTACAGTATTCCCTCCTACATGAACAGACTGATTTACCCACTCCTGGCTGCATGAACTGTCCCTCATAAATTATCAGTGCAAAAATTAAGGAGAGGGGAAAGGCAGCCTGAAGCTTCCAACTCAGTGGTGAAGTAAAGGTCTTCCCAGTCAGCTAGCACTGACCCTGCTAGCGACATGCTGGTGCCCCTGACACAGAGCAGAGCACTGCAGCTCCTTTAGGATGATCACACACACCCTAAAGCACAACAGTAAAGCTGGAGGCACTCAGCAGCACCCAACTGGTGTATTTTCAATTTCTTTCTGAAAGTGCCATGAATTGTATGGTTTAGTCCTGAGGAATACTGTTAATAAGAAAAGGGCTTTCTTCCTTGTGTTTCTTCTTCTTTCTCTGATGGATGATAACTACTGAGGAAGCACTTGCAGAATATCAAGTGCAGCTTGTCCATCTTGCCTCCTTCCCACTATTTACTGTAAACACAAGACCTGAGCAGCAGGCTGCTGTAGTGTCTTGTTCACTGACATGAGTGTCCTGCTTCACATTTTCCTTAGGTATTTGCACTGGCAAGCCTGCCACTGCCTCTGGCTGCAGGTCTGGTTCATGATTCAGACTGCTTAAGCCTTCCAGAACATAGTTTTTGTTAGCTGATTAATTTGCTTGCTTTCATCTGTTTTCAAATAAACCGTTGCGTAAAATCCTCCCTGGGATTTCTATCAGTCAGTGCAGGAGGGAGGATGCCTCTTTGCAATATAACATGCTCCGACCTTCACAGCACTGCCATGCCAAGAGAGCTGGGCCATTTCCATGCTTTAAGAATACAGATTTGCAAAGAAGTGACAGTGCTACCCAACACCTCTCTCATCCTTCCTGCAGACACCACTCACACCTTGCGCAGTGGCAGAGGACAAGAGCCACACTAGATTATGCTGTATACAAAGTGAATGAAAATTCTCTCTCCATTGCAAAGAGGGACTTTTTACACCCCAAAAAAATGAGATCGGGTTCTCCCTTCCTTGGTCTGCATACATACAAATCTATTTTATTGGTCACAAAGTCAGAGAGTTCCAGCTACAGTGTTTATCTCTGAGCTGCAGTGAAAAATGAAATCAAGTGTAAGTAGGGATGATATTTGCATGGTTGCACCTATACATCAAGTATGCCAAACATGTACATTCTCTTCTATCATCCTTCCTCCTGCTGCAATCTCCATACAGGCTTGGAAATACTGAGGTCAGCATTTCATGCCACAAGATGAAACAGGATGTTAAGTGACCAGGTTTTCCTTACATTCTTGATTGCTTACAGTCCAGTAAGGATAGATGGGAACTCAAGAAGGAGAACACAACAAATTGTCATTCCTACCATTTGTATACCATGTTTCTGTCAGAGATGCCAGCATTTTATGAAACCTGACTTGACAATGAATAGTAATGAAAATAGCAAAATAAGTTCATTTCACTTTTTTCATACTGTCAGTACAATACAGTATACAACACACTGGTAGCATCCAAGGGTGTCAGAAGATTCAAATGTGTAGACTTTGGGGACTTTGCATCTAAAATTACATTCAGATCTGAGACCAGGTCAAATTCAGATACTGAATCTGATTCAGATTCCAGTGATAAAATCTCTGCCTTTTGCTTTCTTGGGAATTTTTACGTGTTGCAAAACCTACATAAAATGTAGCTGCTTTGCACAGCTTTATTTTAAAGTTTGAAAAGTTTTATTCCAATTCAAAAGAAACAGTGAGTGACAAGTTGTCTGTTGCCTTCTCTTTCCCTAAAGAATGACTTGATTTGAATTCAGCAGTACATACAGTAACCACTGTTTGCTTGGACAATCCCTGCAACTCATTGAAATTCAGAGTCAGGTCCCTGACCTGAACTTTGCAGCTAGCTCTTGTCTCTTACACATACCAAGGCCCAGGGTCTGAATGCCTGCAACTACAGAGAACCTAGATCAAGAATTATACTCAGACTTTACTATCCAGACCCACTTTTTATAGTATACACTTTGAAAATCAGGATCTTTAAAGCATATTGTACTATGCAGTGGTGACATTGCTGTGCTATGGGGTAAGGGATCTTCTTGCAGGTTTTGGTATCAGGATATGTAGAAGAAATAGGCCTTCTTAATTGGAGGCAGGCTTGGGCAGACAAAAAGGAAGACAAAGCCATTGCTTCTCAGGCATGAGTCCTTAAGTGTCCCAGTCTAGCCATCTGTCTTTCCCAGCCCACATCTATTTAGCAATGGACTCAACTTCACAGTGACGGTGTGAACATTCCACTTGGGCGTAGTAAAAAAAAAAAAAAAACAACAACTAAAAAAACCCAGCGTGGACAGTACGTGACTCTCTTCTGCTGTTACTGAAACGGGGAGGCTAAAAAATTCAGATCAAGATTTGGATTTTGAATGTTAAGGAATTTCTTCTCCCTAACCCCCGAGTCACATGTTTCAGCTATTATTATTTCACAAGTGAGATGCCTTCATAGAAGGTGCCATCAAACAGGCACTAAGCTATGTCATTCCTATGTATTGTGCCCAGGAACTGTTTACACAGTACTTCATACACATACATTTATTCAAAGAAGCTCTGAAATTGGCCTGAGGCCAAATGTTTGCAGATTGGTTTTATAAGACAGGATAGTTCAGTGCCTGGCTGGACACAGTTCTGCCCACAAACACAGCCTCCTTGGGGTTCCAGTTTTGAAAATAAGAGTACACCAAAAGAAAAAGATGCACGGACAAGCATGGGAAACTATGTGCTCAGAGCCATCCCTGCCTCCCTGCCTATCAGCAAACCTGCTCCCCACCTATCCCCCTACCTCGCTTATTAGTAGCATGTTTCATTTTTAAGGAAATGGAAAATTGCCAAATATAAATTTCCATTTACTTGGCACATTGCTCCTGAAAAACAAAGATTTAAGGTGCATATTCAACGGAATTTAAACTGAGTATTAAATTGGATGCAGAGCTCAGTCTGGTTCTGCAAAGCAATGCTCCATTTGCCCGCAGGATTTTCTATTTCAGTGTTGCTCAGTATAACAACAGATGGGACCCCTAATTCAAAGGACGACCTCAAGGCTAGAGGCAACAAAACTGGACCAGAATGCAAAAAAGAAGGGTTGTCGCAGATGTGGGGGAAAATGTGTATTTTCAGCTGAAAAAGGCTGGAGTCCAGATGACACAGGAGGGTACTCTGGATTGCTAAAACATCTCAGAATTTGCCTGTATTTGCTTCCCTTAAAACTCAAGCTATTGGTTTCACCAAGCAGGCCAAATTAACTATGAAGGCAAAAGAAGTGTCATATCTAGAAGACCAGGAGTTGAGTAGGGAAATTTGCTGTCAGCTCAGAGAAACTTCTCTTCTGTGCTACCAGTAGAGCTGGTTGGGAGTTTTCTGCCAATGTCTTCTGAAGGAAAAGGCAGTCATTTTTATTTTATTTTAATCAGAAAACCAAAATTAAAGATCTTGTTCCAGGTCTTATTGACCCAATTGAAACACTTCAGCTGACCCACTTGAAAACACCTCTTTTTAGGTCAATTTTTCATTAATTTCTCTCTGCCTTAGCTATCTCACTGTCTCAAAGAAGTGATAGCTCACATTCTTCCTTTCTTATCTTCCATACCCCTTCCTTTCTCTGTGTTCTCTGCTTGGATTTAATCTGAGAAGATGCCATGAGACATCCTCCCCAGCCGAACTGCTGGTGTGTATCATGGACATGAATCCAGCCACAAATAAGAAAGGAAGACTAAGGCAGTATGATTGATCCCATGGATACAGTGAAATCAAGCTGAAACAAACCACTTTGACTTTCAGAACGAGCACAGTTTGGAACATCTGATAAATTAATGATAAATTTCAGTCTTTGTGAACCATTAGACCAAAACCAACTACTGAAGCATCCATTTTCCACAGGACTCAAATTCCAGTTCACAAAAAACCTGTGTATGACCACCAGTGACCATGCCATCCGTGACCTCTTGGCTGCATCTCCACTGCTTGCCCTGGCTGGCTGCAATGCACCCTCTTACCTACTGCTTTAGCTGACCTGCCTGAAGTTGCTTTTGTTTTGGAGCCAGTGGCAAGAAGAGCTCTCTGCCCAAGCTGGGAGCCTCTCTGAACACTGCTTGCTGTCCCCCCACCAACAAGATATCCTGAAACTGCCTGTTCCCACTCCAGCACAGTTGATCTGTTTATCATAGAATCATATAATAGCCTTGGTTGGAAGAGACCTCTAAGATCATCAAGTCCAACCATTAACCTAACACCGCCAACAATGCAAAGGGAGATCACTCAACACTGTTTATGGCTAAAACAGCTTTTATCTCCCGGTATTGGACTTCCACAGAGCTATCTCACAAGTTCACCCTCACTGTGTCTGTCCAGATGGCACAGTGCTGCCCAGGGGCACCTGCACCAGTCTGCACACTGGAAGTGATACACCTGCACAAGTGCAACACTACATCTCCAGCTAGTACAGTCTCAGTGTGGTAAATCTGGCAGGCAGAGTGCCACGTTGACCCTGCCTCTGGCACCTCAGTGAGCTACTCGCTCAAAGGGGGAGGCACATCCCAAGGCAGGGCCAAGCCTTCCTGCCAGTTCTTTCACCAACAGGCACAGACAGCTGAGAGGGCATACTCCAGTATGCAAAGCGAGGCAATTCCAGCAAAGAGCCAGTGATTCAGAGCCAGACTGGCAATCCTCCCAGCTCATCTCAGTCAAGCAAAGGAGAGACACACCAAGAGTTCATGAAGCTAGAGGGGACTTCTGCCATGAAAGTGCTGAGGAAGGTGGCCAGCAATGGAGCAGTAGGCAACTTCATGCCTCACGGCTGCTGCAGTCCCTCAAGCTGCCATTCTCTTCTGCAGCCATTTTAACCTGGGCAGGCCAAAAGAACCCTGCGACACTTGTGACAGAAGTGGCATCCTGAAACTCTTCATTCCTTAAGATTAGCACCTCTGCCACAGGCTTCCAACCTGGCCTTATAAGAAACATTAAGAAGCAGCACTTTTCTAGTACTATAATCGTATCCACCTTTCTCCTCTTCCTCTCCATGCCTCAGTTGCCCCTCTGTATGCTTATGTCTGCTCTGGGCAGTATTTAGGGAAGGCAAGGAGTGTGTCTCGGTCACATTAGGAGAGGGTTTATCACAGTGTCTGTAAGCACTATCGTACTTAGAATTCTGCTTCTGTGTATTTTACGGTATGAATACTTGCTTGTGTAGCATCTGTTCAGCTGCAAATTAGCAGAGAAGCAAGAAGACCCAAGAGTTACATTAAATTGCTTTTTTTCATGACTGACTTAGATCTATTCCTTGTCTGCTTATATATGTTTTTCACGTTCACTCTGTAAGCACAATAATCTCATGTTAACAAAAGACAGCTGCCATAGGGACTTTTTTAGTTGCAAGTGCATACAAGCCAGATCTAGAATCACGTGCTTTGCAATCAAAGTGACAGTCAAAATATTACTTAAATATTTTATATCCCCTAATTGCAACAAAATGCCCACCGCAGAGCTCTTCATGCTCGCCGCAGGCTGGTGGTCACCAGCACAGCAAGTTTGCAGTGCCCTCTGGAGGCGAGTCCTGGGCTTCTGGGGGAGAAAAAACGAGCAGTGTTCTTCCAGGCTTTTGAGGGGCTTTTAGGAAACGGGCTGGAAAGTACGAGGAGCTTCTGATGTCTGGGTTCACATGGGCATTTTACAGCCAACAGGATGCATGGGGAGCAGTACCTTTCTTGAAAACATAACAAGAAAATGAAGAAATCCGTACAGAAGTTCAGTCCTTTGCTTGACTGTAACTTACTCTCCATTTCCTACACATGTGCAGTTCAGTGGTTAGAAGCACAGGATCTGGACCTCCTGCTGCAATTCTGAGCTGTGTAGCCTGGAGAGGGAGACCCAGGAGAAAACATCTGAAAAACCAGGAGCCCTTTGGAATCAGCCACACTAGGTCAAATTTCATCCATGCTGTAATGAAATTCCTATACGAGGCCACGTTCTCTGCTCCCATTTTTCATTTTTAAAGAAAATTTGAATTTCTAGGTGCTTTGAGGTACTGGAAGGAGAAGTGCTGAAACATTAGGGAAAAGATAAAACTGTTTTTATAGGATCCCCTTTTTCAGCTTAAAAAAGAAAGTTTGGCCCAGAAAAGAGTCTGAACAAAAGCATCAGAACTTTTTCATCTCAGACTTGGAATATTTGAAAATGCTTCCATCCTTGATAACATCCCTAGCTCTCACAAATAAAAGGAAGAAGAAAGAGATTCAAGTATACTTTAGATACCACTGAAATTTCCTAAGGCTATGTGCCAGCATCCCAAATTAAAAGCTTTCCAAGCCTAGAAAGAAACATAACCAAAACTAAGGAGAACATGAACAAAAACAGTTCAAAAGCTGGTATTATTTTGATTCTTTTGTTTGGCTAAGAGAGGACTGCAAGCAGAATGCCTTAGCCCTCCCTCCTTGGAATTTCAGATGAGAAATCCTGCAGTTCGTAACTTCAGATCAGCTCCATTTCTAGAGGTGAACACTTAACTGTGAGCAGAAAACCAACCTTTTGCCAGGAGCTTCATGTTTCTGGAGTTTGGAGCTACAACTATGATTTGCATTATAGCCTTTGGAAAGTTGTATAATAAAATTTCATATATAAGTTTTCTCTCATACGTCCATGGATTCCCATGTGTAATTTTTAGCTTACTATATGTACAACACATCTCTAATTGATATCAGACTAATATGTAAATGACTGATGATAGCAGCAGTCCTTATATTAACTAGGATAGCCCTTTATAAAATGTCCACACTATTGAATTGTTTTATTTATAAAACTATAATAATTCTGTCTTCTTTTCTGGGACCATCGTGTCCATCTGTGTCCTGTTCAGCTCTTTGGGCTCTCAATATGTACCTGGCACAACAAATACAGAAACTTAGCTGGTGCCTCTAGATGGTCCTGTCAACAAAGGTAACAGTGAATGTTTCAGAAAACTGTCTGTATATATTAATGGAGAAGGGAAAAGGGAGAAAGTGGCAGGGGAGAACGAGAGAGAAACGCTTTCCATTTATCAGCCACTACTATCCAGCTTTCCCTCCCCGAGGGGTAATGGCATCAATAATCTCAGGCAAGAAAGCAATCCAGAGATATTTTCAGTTAAATAATTCATCTCTTTTCTTGTTCTGATGCAAGACATGGGAGACAGCTGGTGATATCAGAAAGGCATCAACTTAAAATGTCCACATGAACCTTCACCCTGCCAGAGTACATAGATAAGACGTGGAGCTTAGCATGTGCCTTAAATGAAGGCCCAGATGATAACATAAACAGCATCTAGTTCACTAGCAAAGATGAAATGAGAGATTACCATGGTCTTTGTAGATCAAAATATGAGGCAGTGGCTCTTGCCAGCTGAGAAACATTTTCTTTCCCAGCCTAGACACACTTCAAAAGACAGAAAGAGGCTTTCCAGGGCTGTCATGTCCACAGCTTTCAATTCACCTACAGGCTGTTCAGGATGCACTCAGATCTACAAGGCAAAGACCACTGTCACAGGATTCACCAGCTTCAGATGGCCTTCTGCAAAGGGCTGGATCCAGCCTCTGCAGCTGTGAAATAGAGTAGCAAAACTACTCTATTAAGTCTGCCTTAGACAGCTTTACTTCTATTTAACACAACAGATTTTGGCCCAAAGACAATAACATGCTCTTAAACGGACCAGGCTCATGCCCTGCCACGCTTCAAGAGCCTAGAAGAGGAAGGAAACGGTGCTTTCAAAAAGAAGTGGGTTTTTCTGCTATCCATTTCTTGTATGAGATAAGCACTACGTTGTGGAGAAGAAGGAAAGTTGCCAGGAAAGGATCAGTACACGACCATGTTTTGCAAAGCCTCACTGAACAGTACTCTTATACCTCACTGAGACTAAAACTTAGCAAATGCTCATGCCCATAAAAATTGTATTAAGCAGTAAGTAACTTTTAAAGCCAGGAGCCAACATTTCTCTGTTGTTTTACAGAGATTTTAAATCTTGATAAGTGTTACAAAATTCCTTTAACCCCACAGTGCCACAGCCAGCACTAACTTGGGATGATGAAGTGGCAGGTAGGAACTGGCTTATCTGAAATGGCAAAGGAGAGGAGCCACATGAGTGGGGTTTTCACCACCATCTCGAAGTCAGAGTAGGATGCACTCTCAGACATCATATCTGATTGTGTCGCTCCTCAGCAGACAGCTGCCATCACTGCACACTCACCCCTGAAGAAGCAGCATGCAGTGAGCTACAAACTGTGCAGCCAGGCTTATGCCCAGCCTTTTGGCCTCACAGCTCAGTATGGCTCTGCATCATGAAGGAGGCTATGCCCCAGGCACAGCAGGATGCCCACAGAACATGGCAGTATGCCCATGGAGCATGATGAACAATGCAGCTGTGCTTTTATTCTCTCCCATTTCAATCCCTATTTAAAAATGCAAAATTAAAATTGCATTTCATGATGATTATGGGATACACAGACACAGTACAAATAGGGCTCATTTGAAGAGCTGAACATTAATGGGTTTCAAAGGCTACTAAAACCATCCGAAGCAATGAAGCAAACTGTGGGGTGTTCTAAGCACCAGGCTGGTTTGTCAGCTTGTTTTACAGGCATCCTGGGAAACAGCAGATACTCCATAACCACAGAACAAGCCATGAAATTAGCCCTAGCATGCCACAAGTCAATGAAGTGATTGTGGAAGGTAGAGAGCATCAAGAGAAAACAAAGCTTCAGAAATGTTTCTGAAAGCAAACCTACTTCTCTCCATAGGAGTAATAAGCAATAAGAAGCAGGGGTCCTGTTGCACATCACATACTCTGAGATTTCTACCCTCAGACTGGACATAAAATGAAATGCACACTGCATAATTTAAGCCACATAAATCAGTATCAGTGTTTTCCAATATAGCAAATTATGCTGGCTTTATAACCCATGAAGAACAATTATGGATCTAGAAAAGACATTATGATTAGAAAAATAATGAAAGATGGAACAGAGCTTTTATTCTCACTGATTGACAAGTTGTCAAGGAATAAATGGTCCTGAAAGAAAACATATCCTATGTTTAGAACAACTGCATGCCCACTGCAGCAATGCTCAGATGGAAGAGAGGCATGAATAATTTGGGATACTCCAGTTTCTCTTGTTTCTGGAAGCAATTCATTTGAATTATTCTGCTTGTTAATGGGAAAGAACAAGTCACTTGAAAATAGCCAACCTGTCATGTGGCTGGGATGAGAGGGGAACAGCATCCTATTATTTAATCAACTTACATTAAATGTTTCACCTGGAGCTGGCTGCTAATAAACAAATTAATATAGTCGCAGAAAGCTGAACCACCCTCTCTGCGAATCGTTTTGTGCTGCCAGACAAAAAGCTGAGCCTGGAAGCATGCAGAGAGCTACTCTCATATCTGAGCTCTGGCATTGTGACCGAACACGTCCCCTCCTGTCATGTGCTGAAAGCACTATCTGCAAATGAACAAGGTCTGGGTGAAGTCAAGCATAAAATGCTGCTGCCCTGGTGAGAGTGCCAGATAGAACCAGACCTTGTGTCTTTTTAGGGCTTCACAGAAGCTGGGTACCAGAACAGTGAAGAGGTTGTTAGATGGACTGTTAGACAGACTGGGATTACTGGTATAACTGGCAGTTGGATAGACTGGTAAAAGGGGACTCTTGCCAAACTGAAATAACAGTAATAATGACACCAGCATTTCCCTTTCAATAACAAAATCATCAAGATACATTCCTTGCTTCTGAGGACATGTACCAGAAATGCCACTATAGCCAACACAAGAGCAAGTAGTTCACATTGGCTGCAGTGAGCATGTTGAAAAGGAGATCCAGTAATGACAATATTATCCAGCTCAATTTGTGGCTGCTGGAAGGCTCTCGGCAGGAGGTACAGGAACTCACTGGCATGAATCTGAACTGCCTGTGACTCTCCCTTGAGATACTCCGTTACCTTTCATGCAGTACAATAGGCTTTAAGGACAGTCTAGGCTGAAGACTGAGACAAAACTTCCAAGGCAAACATTACAATCAGGAGCTTTCTTGTGCATTCCCAAGGCATTTTAATGAAACGTTTGACTACAGCTTGGAGTTCTGAGGAAATCATTATGGAGAAAAGTTTGGCCAAATACATTTTGGCTTCTGAATTCCTACTTGTGTTCACAGCTGAGCCCTAGGCTTAAGTGATGAATACGTCCATCCTTACAACGGATGTTGTGGTTTTCAACAGGCTTTCCTACTTCGTGCCAAAGGGGAAAACAATATAAATTGTGCAGACTAATGGTTGGGTTAAAAATCAGTAAGGTCAAGTATAGGAGAAAACAGGCTCTCCCTTAATACTATACATCAGGAAACCAGTCCTGTCAATGCCATCCATTATGCATGCCATACAAAACAGTGGAAGGGGCTGATGTGAGAGACTGCGTACAGTGCCAGCCTGTGCAGAGAAACCTCTCCTTCCCTAAAAAGAGAGTCTGATTATCCTTTGAAGCTCAGCAAAATAATTTTGTATATACGAGGCAAAATGGCTCTTTACTGTGCAATAAATTTATGGTTTCTTTCTTGTTCCTAGCAGTAAATGGATCTGTCAGAAAAAGCATAGAGGGACAGAGCCATTTGGTCACCTGAGGATGGAGCCTAAGCATGTACAGGCAAGTAGGGGGGCAAGTCAGATTGATCTGGGATTCCCTGACCTCTGTCCCACATTCCATCCTGAATCCACACTGCCTTGCCAGCTCTAGATGCATCAGGGGGAAGGTTTGACTCCACACTGTGGTATTGATCTCCTGAGAGCTGGTTTGTGGTACTACAGCAATGGAAAGGAGCTGATACAGACTGGCCACTTGCCATCAGTGACTGCAGGCCGAAGTTCATTTCTTCTTTACTCAGAACAATTTTCCTTTGCCTTCAAAAAAAGGGTCAGTCTCACAGTTGTCTCTCTGTCCTCCCTTTTGTGCTGTCCTTATTTTTTCTTCCCCTGTATGATCACTCCACTAACTGCATGTCCTTCAGGAATCGCATTCGGTTGCAGCAGTGCGAACACATCTATGCCCCTTGGCCAGAAGAATGCATATGAAAGACCAGAGTCACCATCTTAACTTTCTAGAGGCCTGTAGCTCACAATTTGAGTCATGCTTCAATGTACAGACAGCCAAAGAGACCAAGACCCCATGCTGGTCACTGGGTTCAGTCATATTTCTGCCAGAGGTTTCCAAAAGAGACATTCATAGTCTTCTGCTACCAACACATACAAAGATATGGGGATGCCCAGGAGAAAATAGTGAATAAATTCTGTTGTCCTTTCCAAGTAACAGGAGCCTGTTTTTTTTTCAAAACAGAAAAAACCCAATCGTGCTCCACTTCAGATACCAGACATCCCACATGTTTCAATACCAACTCTGCCCCAACTAATTTCCTGATGGGGAAATCAGGGCTAGCACTGATTACTAAGTCCCAATTCATCCCCAGTATCTTTTATACATATAACATGCTATGTAAATTGTGTGTACTTTCAGAGAGTACAATAAAGAAAATAAAATTACTGAGTATTTCAAGGAGATGGATTATGGACTGGTTTTACTTTCATCTAGACAAAGAAAGGAAACTTTGTAGCTGAGGGTAAGTCTAGTAACAGGGTTTTCCTTTTTATTTTTTTGCATTTTTCTTTTGCATTTCCTGTAGATGTAAAATAATAGCTATGTATTTGACCCATTACTTGAAACTTTTAAATTGTTATTGATATGACTTCACAGATTTCAAAGTTATAAGAAACATATTTGGGCTACGATAAATCATATACCAAGTCCCAGTGCAGCTCAAATGAAATATATTCATTTCTTCTGGCCAACAAGTGGGAAGCATTTCTGACTTCCAGAGCAATCATGAAAAGTCAGGCAATCTTTAGTTACTGGAAATGGTGCACTGGCTCTAAATGGATACATGTGCATGATCATATGAGAAGCTTTGATACACTAGTTAGACAGAAACTCCTTCCATCCTGCATTATGATCACAAAACCTCTGAAACAGGAGCTTAAGAAAGCCATAAATAAAAACTGCTAAAAATACTTACCCGTAAATTCTAGTACTTAAATAGTTAGAAGACTGGCTGCAGACATGGAGTGCAACAAACCGAGAGTTGTTATATTTGAGGTGTAACTTTTAACCTCCTCTGCACTAGGGAATTTCAGGGAGCAGGTCCATCAGCAGTACTGTAGATTCATCTCCTTTTAACAGGGCAGATGATTGATCATTTTTATCCCTTTGCACAGTTTTTTTCCGTCACAAGTGTTATATAAGGATGAGTATTAATTACTAAGTGGAAAAAGTCCTAAAAAAGAAATCGAAATGCAAGTGTTCCCAAGCATTCAAGGGAGCCAGTATATTTAAATGCAGTCTCTAATGAGGAGAGGCACTCCTTCAAATAATTTATTCCCAGTTTTGAGGGAATTCAACGTTCAAAATCTACACCTTTCAAAAAAGCTAGATAAAAATAATTTCTTTCTGGTTTAGGCAGGTGTGAGATCTGTGATTCTGAATCCCCTAGCCATTGCACAGGATCATAACAGAGATGGGTGATAGAAAACACCTGAACCTGAAATGCATAACTTGAGCGGGAATTTTTTTTTTAAATAATATGTTTTTAAACATGCAAAAGGAAAAATATAGATTGGGGGTCTTACAGGTCATTCTCAAACCGAAAGAGAAAATTCTGCAATATGCCAGAGACTGGCAGGGTCACAAATTCTAAGCAGCTTAAGATAAACCCAGTTTACTAACATTTTTTGAAAGTAAACAAAAGCTAATTCCCTGATAGGAAATTAATCACCAAATTGTTATTGCAAAAGCACTTCTGTATTGCCTTTTACTTGAATAAGTTTTCTGTATCTTACAGTAGAGTTTGAGGTTTCTACTGTTTGCCCTCGCTTCTTATGTGTGCATTAGTAACTGAGTTTGCACTAGAAATCCATTACTCTACTGCTCAAGAATGCAAGGGGGAAAACACTTAATTTCCTCCCATCTTTAATATCTTTAATGCTATTTCATGCCATCTATTTTATGTTATGTCTAGAGGTCTGGGTAATAGAAATGAGTCATGCATCCCAAGCTTAGCAAAAAAGCATGCTTTCTGTGGGTGGATAACCTGAACCATAGCAAAGCTATCTGACCCTTGTACTAAACTATAAACAGAAATTTCTTTGCACACCCTGCTAGTGTTGGGTGGTCTTTGTACAGGGATAAGTTTTATAGGCTCAGCTTTGAATCTGAAAATGCACTAGATCAAGTGGTGCTTTGGGAGGAGCCTGGTAGTTTCAGAAAGCTTTTACAGACTTCCCAAGTGACTGAGCAGTAGTTAAGATACAGCCTCACTCCCATAAAAGCTGTCTCTCTTTTCCTAGTAATGCATCTACTCTACAATAGTCAAATCCTGTGGGGTCCTTCCTTGGCAAGCACAGCTCTGAGGAAGGGCACGGTGAAAGCTGAGTTGGCTCTATCCCTCTAATGGCCAAGCTAGCAGGAAGAAGTAGAGGTGTAGAAAGTTTTCTAGAGATGCTTTTTAATAGTGTTCCCTTTAAATATGTCCACAGGGGACAATAAGGGGGAGGGTGCTTTGCGTCCCTGTTCAGGTCCTAAAAACTGGGAGAGTTAATGGGATACACAGAAGGCTAAAGACAGCTAGGCCAGTAGCTTAGGGGTTTTTTTTTTGTCAGCTTCATTCAACCAGGGAAAAATTTTACACTGGAGTTCACAAGAAATGGGCCACACAACTGGAAATATCACCACTTCCTCAGCCAAATGCAAAACCAAAGCTGCTTCTCAAAGATAAACATACACATGCTGTATTTACATAACAAACACTCAGTGCTCCTCTGCATATGCATGAGGAAGAGATGAAGCCAAGTCACTCATCACCTGATATGTTACTCCCACACAATTTAATGTGCTACTGACAGGCACTCAGACACCATAAGTACAACTCAAAGACCAACATGAAACAGAAGAGAATATACCTATCTCTTTATGCAACAGTGACTTTGTTATTTACCCATTGGAGCAAGTTTTTTATACTAGTACTAACCATCAAAATGTTCATTCTGGATTCAAGGAGCTAACACGACCATAAAACCCAAAGATTTTAAGTGCTACTGCAGTATATGGACAGGGGACAATTAACCAGGCTCTGCAGACCTCCAGAAGGAGCTGGGTCGTTCTTCTACAACAGTGTTTAGAAGCAGAAGCAGTACGATGTCTGAAAGAAGGGAAGTCTGGTTTGTTTTGTGATCCCAGATCTAAGCATAGCAGGTAGGATGATCTCTCCAAAATTTCCTTTCAAATCTAGATTTTCTGAACTACAGGTCAATACTATTTCCTTCTATCAGCTACTGTTCATTAAAATAAAATGCAGAAAGTTCCCTATGTGACCAAGCCCATTAAGTGACATTTTCACAACTTGCATAAATGTTCAGTATCCAAGAATAACATGCACTTTTCTGGAAGACATGCTGTAGCTAAGCAGAGGGAGCAATCTATACTCAAAAAAGGGCACTGGGCTGCAGCTATAAATTGGCATTGCCCAAGTAGAGGTCAGAGAAGCAATTGGAGAAGCAGATTGCAAGTGCATGGCAAGAGAAGACATAGTTTACAAGAGCTGAAGCAGCAGCTTTGCAAATGACTGAAAGGAAGAATGCAAGAGAGATCCTGGAATATGAAAAGACTCTACCCAGGTTAGTTCTAGCTCTCTCAAAGCACAGCTCGGCTACATATTTGAAAAGTGTTCACTACAAGGCCATGAGGCTAATGGACACGGTTTACAGTCAGGGGAGCAAATTTATTTACACATAGTGTAAAGAACTGAAATTGCCTACCAACTGAACATGTCACCATGAAAGGGGATCACTTTAGCAAATCTTGTTTCTACAAAATAAGTCTCAGTGCTAGAGCATTTTAAGCCACAACTGGTTTTAACAGTATAACTAAAGTGTAGCATGTCCATTTTGCATTTCAATCCCTGACACCCATGAACAGTTCTCTCAATGACCTCACCTAGCTTTGTTTTCTGTCTCAGCTGGGAAGCCAGCTCCGAGGTTTGCTTTGGAGACATAAGAATCCACTTGACTTTAATTAGGTGGTATTTCACACAGCCAGCACTCTGAGCCTGTATGTACTTGCAAGTGTTAACAGTGTTCTCAAAAATACCCATTTCTGTGCATGGTAACTTTAGGCCTCTGATTTTGTGCTGCACAGCAGCGACTCCCTCCTTCCAGCAGCCCTTCAACATGCCACTGTTTTGCTTCCATTGTCTGTGGGATATTAATGCTAGCTGCCAGCTTGCTGGTGCAGACTGGAGTGGTTCGAGTTCAGCTCAGCAGCTGTTGGCTCATACGTGAAGTATCAATCCTGGGTCTGGAAAAGCAAAATGCTCTTGTGGAAAGGCTTTTCATTAAGAAAAGAGAACACCAGTTCATGGAGCTGCACCAGACCCCTGACAGCAGCCTTATGGCCCCGTTGGGTTGCACATCATCGGATTTAATTGTTTCCCCAAGCTTAGAAACTGTGTGATAACAGGTGCTTAGGTCAGGCAGCTGTAGTCCCTGAGCTATGTCACAGCTAATGCTGGTCTACAACATGCCAAAAGTTTTCTTCAGGGGTATTACAGACAAGCTCTTCCTGAAACTCTAGATCAGCCCCAAAACAGTAACTGAAACTGACAGTTTCAGCACAGAGGGGTTAAGTAACTTACAGAGCATCACAAAACACAGCAGAAACACATCCAGAAAGTAAATCTAAAGGTGAGGACACCCTATCTTGTTATCAGCCACTAACTTGCTCCAGCCCACCTGTAAACCAGAACTGGCATCTCGTGCCAAGTGACAACACACAGAGTGCCTGCATCAGCTCCTTGCTGGCCACAACATGCATTAGTGTGGGGCTTATTTCAAAGGGCCTGTCTTAATCTGACAGCTCATAAACATATCCCCTTCTGGCTATGCACTGCCAGACTAATTGCACTTATTTGGATTTTGCCTTTGTCTTTTACAGTTTCACATACTCTCAGAAACCACAACTTTGGCTGAAACTACCTATCTAGCTACTCCAAGAGGGTAAATGCACCAGCAATTGTTATCCACCTGTTTCCCATAGAACCCATTTCCCAAGAACCTAACACAAAATGAAAAGAGTTTGTTCCCATTGGCTCTCAATAAAGCTCCCATTTGGATGATTTCTGTGTCATGGCCTCTGGCAGCTAAACTGATGCAAGGCAATGTGATCAACACACTGCAGCTCCCCAGTTGTGTCCTGGAGCAAAGTGTCTGCTCTTCTCTGCCAGCACACACTGGACTGAAGATGGCCTTAGCTTTCCTTGCAGCAATTTTCTGGTGTACCCATAAGTCCCTCTCACCTCTCCCTAAAGTCACAAGCAGTAAATTAGACAGTCCTCTGGCCTGCCTTTGGCAGGATTTTAACCAACAACCTATAACTATTTCACTACCAAATCTAGACTTTCAGGTCCCAAAAGACATTGTATTTACAGGCAGATGATATGCTGAGAAAATCATCCCTGGTTTCCCCCTCACTCATTAAGGGAGCAATAAAACATCTGTATTCATTTACCTAAACTGTTAAACCAATGAGACAGAAGGAAGTGTCTTATACCCATATTTAGAAACATGCAGTCTGCTCAACAGATCAATTTACGGCAAGACAGATTTACAGCGGACAATATCGTCATAACAGTGATTATTTAGCTCCTATTAACAACTGAGAAGAGCTACCGCATCAAAGCACGGCGCAGAGCTTGCTTTCTAACTTCTCCACTGACTGACATGCTACTTCAGCAAACCAGTCCAACTCTTTGCAGACTCCTTCAGCTGTTTGACAAGTGTAACGCCCCTTATTAGGGGTAACTCTGTCAAGTTATATCGCAGCCAGAATCAGGCTTTCGGAATTGCCATTCCCTCTTGCAGGAGAAGAGGATGTCTTCAGACAAAAGCAAACAGGATACTGTATGCTTAAACAAGTGGCAAATAGCTCCCACTAAACACAAGATTTCAAGAGAGAGAGACATTATAATAAAAAAGCCTACACCACACAGTTTCAAAGATCAGAAGTCTTTCCATGTTGCTTTATTGATTACTTAGAACCAGTCTGATATATTTGACTAAAAATCTATGGGAAAAATAAAGGACTGCCTATTTGACTCAGAGGAAGAATTTCATTCATGGGATAAAAGAGCCTAATGAGGCAATTCAGTATTCAAAGAGAGCTATTAGCAATGAAGGAATGAAGTGGTTTTGTAACAAAACATGAGCACTGAGTGCAGATGGAGGAAATGGTGTTTTGTAAATTCAGAATCCGGGATTTTTTTTTTTAAAAAAAATCTTTAAATACTTCATTGATATGCTCTCTGCAATATTTAGCATGATTTAGGGTCTCATTCGTGGCCATTTTTTCCCCAGATGGGGCACCTGCAAAAATATGCTTGAAGCCAGTAGAAGCACTTGCACACAATTACAGATCACTTATGCATATGGGCATGCCCAGTACATCCTCTTACAAGAGTCAAGATTTTTCAGACTTTAGTGCTTTCCCCAACAAAATAAACAACTAAAAGAAGCCATGGACTGACACAGCTATTATTTGTAGCTCCATCTGGACAGAGACTAATTTCAACAAATGCTGCATAATGCCCGTGTTTTTAGCCTGAGGGCGGGGATCAGGATGAGGACTGAGAAAGGCAGAAATCTGTCTTTCCAGGAAGCCCAGACAGGTGAGTAGGAGATGATGTGAGGATGGGCATTTCACATTGCTCTAATCAGTAAACTCAATGCAGAATCAGGCAAAGATCCTTTAGACATTTTCCTTTTGGCTCTCAGAAATACCTGTTGGTGTTCAGGCACCATCAAATTGTTTGGATGAAAAAATGTTACAGGTATTTCCTGAACATCCACATCATTCACATTTATTTTTTTTTCAAATGCATCAGCTTGCTCTGCCAGAAAACTGATCTGATCCGTTAACACTCGCTCATTACCTGTTTCTTGAACAAGTGTTCAGGCAATAAAAACTAAATAGATCCCCTAAGCAGAGATGCCTACAAATATAACAAAGCTCAGCAAAAAGTGGAATATGCACTGACTGAAAGAACACAAAGCCTTTCAGAAAAAGAATTTATTGTCTGGCCTTTTAGGGGTCCTAAATCTGAGCAGATTTGCCTGTAAACATGCTAAATAGCAAAGTGGTCCTTGCACCAAGAACCTGGTGCAACCAAGCTACTTTAGCTATAAAGCCATTTTGTGGTGATCACACCAGCTGCCTAAAATTAAGATTGCCCAGTGCTTTCCATTAGAGGATCCCACTTGCAGTTGGTTGCAGCTTTGCAGGGCTTCATCTGAATGGAGAACGCTCGGTGTCCACAGCCAGCACAACTGTATGTGAGGGAAGAGTTAGGCAGCCTGACTGCTACTCCCAGCTCCACCACGTGTCTTACTAACATGGCCAAAATCAGCGCACACATCTACTACCTGCTCTACCCACCTCAACTCCAGAACAAGAGACCTGACAGAACATGGCACAGCTCTGCTGTACATGAGTCAGCTTGAGTAGGGAAGTAATTTAACAGGGAGGGAAGGTTTTCAGGGAGATGGAATATCCTTGTTCTACCACTTGATTAACCTTGGAGAACATAACTTTTCAGGCTCAAATCTCCACAAGCTGGAACATAGGAGGTTCCATTTAAATATGAGAAAGAACTTCTTTTCGGTGAGGGTGTCAGAGCACTGGCACAGGCTGCCCAGAGAGATCTGGAGATTTTCAAGACTTGCCTGGATGCAGTCCTGAGTGATGTGCTCTAGGGGATCCTGCTTTTTAAGCAGGAGAGTTGGACTAGATGATCTCTAGAGGTCCCTTCCAACTCTGAAAATTCCATGATTCCATGATTTTCCCAGGCAACTAACAAACTCTAAGCAATCTATGATCTAGACACAGTAACACTAGAGGTCTGTACATAGGAATCATGCTCTTCTTCAGCAAAATCAGTGTAAAAAGCTCTTCCTGTCTCTGCTCAGCCCTCAACTCCTGGCTGCTCCTCCCAGCCACTACTGTACTTCACTCCACCGTGCTGCTTTTTTGCCTCTCTCTGTGGGTGACGCTGTAATTTGCATTACTAAAGTGTCTGGATTAAGAAGCATCCCTTATCAGCTTGAAATAAATTGGTTGCTAGAAAAGGTAGAGAAGAGAGAATGTAGCTAGAGGACCAGCCTCTGGAAGAGAAAGAAAGCAATGGAGAAATACCCACTGTGCAATGAAAGAGGAGACAGCATAATTTTTGCTTTTCAGTGAGGATTTGAGTTTTAGGATCAGACTTCAGTATTTCCCTTTAGGATGATCCTGAGAGACCAGAATTGGAGAGAGAGTTTTGTGAAATTTAGAAAACAAAACAAATGTCACACACACTTCTCCTTTGCAGTTGGGTATTTGTGCCCCTTTACAGATGCCTGGCTGTTCATTCTACAGCCCAGTGGATGCCCTGTCTGGAGTACTGGATGACGTATCACATTTTGGGATAAGAATATACAGGCTGTGTGGATTTAAATGATTGTCTTGGGAGGATATTGATTACAATTGCTATGTGACTGCATTTATTATTTGGGCACAGCTTGGCTCTGCTTGAAGTTTTTCGAGCTGCAGAAATTTTGCTTCTGGTGTTGATTTACTTTGATTTTTCTCCTTTTAATCACATCTATGCAAATGTTGCATGGTAAAAGAAAGTGTAAAGAGTAAAAGAAAAGTCCTTTGAAGGAAAAATAACTGGTTAAAAGACAAAAGAAACAAAGGACAAGTTTTCACAGTGGAGAGAGATCATCAGCTGATTTCCTCAGGGAAATGTGCCGATACTCAATATGCTTATAAATTACTAGCAAAAGGTGAGAAAGTTTCCTGCTGATAAAAAATTATTCAGGACAGTAAGAATTAGGGCAGCTAGGAAGAATGCTAGGAGGAAATACAAGATTTGGTGACTGGGCAATAGAATGACAGATGAATGATAATGTAGGTAAGAAAGCACACGGAGAAAAAAAAAATAAATCATAATTTCACATAGGAAATGGCGGACTCAAAACTAAACATTAACAGCCAGGAACAACATTTTGACATTAGCTTAGTTAGTTCCATAAAAATGTCAACTCAGTAGGAGTCAAAATAGCAAAATTAAAATAGAAGAAAATAAAGCAATACACATTATCAAGGAGAAATGAACAACACATAAAACCTAATTATGTATGAATCTATCTAAGGCTCTTCCACATCTTCAAGCGAGAGTGAAGTTCTTGTTCCCCCTCAACTGAAAAAGGCAGTATGAGAGTGAAAAACATTCAGAGCAAGACAACTATAGTGGCCAAAGCTACAGAACAACTTCCATACAAGAAACAATAGTTTCCATATAGTATGTGGTTCACTATGGAAAGGAGTCATTTTATTGCAGGTATGATACTGATCTGCAAATCAAGAGTGGCCAGGATCAGATAGGCAGGCATCAATGATGCACTGTCTCTTCCAATACAAGAATTAAGACCATAAAGTGAAGCTAGAAGCAGCCAACCTCAAGGTAAAGGAGATGGTTCTTCATGCAACATGTAGTTAGCCTGTGGAATGTCTTGCCAAAGGATGTTATTGTTGCAAACAGTTTAGAGGGGTCCAAGAAAAGACCAGAGGCTTACTTGGAAGAGAGATCTACTAAGGAGAAAAAGGATCTAAGAAAAAAAAAGGTTGGTGGAAAGTCTTGCATGTTGCATGTGCCTGTCCTCCAAGTGGCTGCCAGTGGCTGCCATTGGCAGAGGATACTGTGGCAGATGATCTTTGTTCTGAACCAGTGCTGCTGTTCTCCTTTGCATCTATACTTTTTTGTTCTGTACTCTTGCAGGGTGACACAGGACACTGGCTGTTTGCTTTGGATGGATCAAATGTCCTATTTTTATACACACTAATGAATAAAAATTGAAATTATTTCAAAAGCTCATCTTGCCCACTGTGAAGACTGCAGCACAGGCCCAGGAGGGACTTTACCTCATTCTTGGAACGTCTGGCAAACCATTTTGTAGAGAGCTGATGATAATGAACGCAGCAGCATATTTTCCTGAGAAACAGGAGCTCACCATTCCTTTGTCCAGTAGGAAATTCAAGGATAAAATTTTCAGCCTTGCAAGAAAAAATAAGAGAATCAAACTTCAAAATGAAAGGTCTCCTACTTAGATATAAAAGCATCTGAGTCAATAAGCATGAAGTCTTTCAAGTCTTCTGCTGTGTGTATCTATGAAGAAGCTTTACCCAACCCTCAAGAAGAACCTTCTTGGTACAAGAATCATCATGCTGCTTCCTCATGAATATGATTAAAGTCTTCACCTGCTGAGGAAGCTGGACATACACAGCTACGCTGTGCAGATATTCAAGGATAAATACATGAAAATGATGGATAGAGCAGAGTCATTGCCAGTTTTCCAACTTTACCTCTGAGGGTGAAAGGGTTGCTATTGGAAAGATATTAATGACTGAACGGCAGTCAGACAACTTTCAGCAGGGTTCTGCAATGCAAAATTAAAGCGAAAATGTTGGCAGAGCTTCACTCGGATAGCAGCGTATCAGGATACATCAAATAAAATATGTCTTAACTTCTCCTTCAAGCTCTGACTGTGCCTGGTATGACAGGGAATTAGTGAGACATTTCTATCTGCTGACTTATTTATTACTGAAGCACTCTTTTATAGTCTTTGAAATTTTGTTCACAGTTTTAGCCATTTTCTGACTTAAATTCAGTGACAGTCCTGCAAAAACATTCAGAACCAAATGGCCATAATATGTTCTGCAGACACACAAAATACCCTGAGGAGGGAGTTAATGGGAATGAACATAATAAGGCTTTTTGAGGAGAGTGAGATGTGGTATATATTTTACCTCAGCAGATTTTAACTAAATCCCTGAAGGTTCTTTATGTGGGAAAAGTTTTTCTCTTTAAGTTAAAGTCTAGTTGAATTTGAAAGGACATTCTAATTTTGTTATCTTCCTCTAAGAAGAGTGTTGATAGATTTGTTCTATGCTATTTTGATGTGGGGGATTTTTGCCTTCTTTTTTCTTTTCTTTTTATAAGGGTTCTCTAAACAGTGAATAATCTTCATTACAAGAGACTAATGAAGAAAAGAGGGACCAGAGTATTTAGATTTCAAGCAAAGATTAAGATGGCCTTCCTTTCAGGTCTCTGTTTCTGCAACACTACTTTTTTTCATTTGTGTAGTCAGGCATCACTAAAGACCTGGTTCAACTCCCAGTGAAATGAGTGGAAGATATCTCCAAGTCAAAGATCTCTGGAAAGGCAGAACTGCTGAAAGGCAGTATCACACCTACCCACAACATGGGCCCAACCCAGTCTTCCCTTCAAACCCAAAAGAGACACTAGGAACTCATAATACTGTTTCATACAGACCAAGACCACCCTTTTCAAGGGCAGTATGATCTCAGACAGGTTTAGACTGGTGCTGAAACTACACCTTATTTCCAAAGAACTCTACCACTGAAATTCTTTGTAACACTAAAAACACAGCCTCACAACACTCCTCTTTTCTCCCTTCTTATAGGGGACAACAGCATGTGCACAGGTGTGAGAATGCCACAAGGATCCAAACCACTTCACCAAGGATAAGTTAATGTGGCCGCACAGGAATCATACTGTGAAGAGTCACTGGGTGGTTTTGCTTAAGACAACTTGGATGTCTCTTTCTAAGCTTGTTTGTATGATGCACCACAGAAAGCTTCACTATCTGTCTTATATGTTGTATTTTTGATCAGTTGTTTCACAGATGTACCAATAGCCGGATTTACAAATTAAAGCAGGAGAAATGTAGGACTCTCAGGGGTGTTACCGGACTTTTCTACCTACTCCTCTACTCACAGTTCATCGGACGAGCTCTGCTCTTCATGGCCATCGTCAGCCAAGTGGCAAGCTAAGATAGCTATGCTGTTTTAGGTTGCATGGTTTTAGGTTCATGTTCCAAATACTCCTTACATCACCATGCTTTGAGAAATGATGACAAGAAACAAGCAGCTGCAAGTTTCAGACTTGAACATGTGATCTGCCCAGTGGATTCCATCATCTTTTTTTTTTTTTTTTTTAAGGAATTTAACTTATACATTAAAGAAGTACATGCTTTTTAGTTCAGTCATTGGTTTCAATTTCCTGACCCCAGGTGGTTTCCAGAATAAAAATACCTAGATTCAAAAAATAAGTACCTGGCTTAGAAACACACTCCCTCATTCCAAGCAGGCAGCAAGGTGATCACCTACACATCCAATGCCATGCACCAGCATCTCCCACATGCACTATAAAACAAGACCTGCTTCACCTTGGGCTCATTAGTCTCTTTTCTATTAGCTTCATTTCTCTTGTTAGGGACCTGAAGAAAGTAACCTCGGCATGTTAACACGCTAATTTCAAATGCCCTTGTCTGGGTTGATATCACTCACCTCTGATGCACGACCATAACTACAAAGCACAAAGATTGCCCCCATGCACTCGACCAGTAAGTCTCATCACTGTGAAGATGGCAAGAGGAGGTTTCCTCTAAGAACCAACCACAGGGCAATGCTTCTCTAAGAACCAGGACACTCACAGGATTCCCTGGGTCTTCATGGGGTGTACATCAAGCACCCAGCTGCCACTGTCTTGGCCTGTATCTGAGCACCTTCCTCTACAGTTCCCCACCATTTCCGTGTATCAGCTGTTTCCATAGAGGCTGTGATGAGTCTCAGCATGAAAGGTGCAAAGCTCACAGGATAAGAATGGCGGCTTGACTTTCTTTAACACAGAAGTGAAAATAGCAGGGAAATCCATTCTCTAAACTGGCCTATGTACTCTGGGGCCTGACCAAACCCAAGAAAATCCCTCCTGGTGGATCTCTTCAACATTACTAGAGCGGTGATATTATATTCCAAGTCATATTCCATAGGGTGCTGGAACAGGTAGCCTCCTTTCACTCTCTGTTTACAAGTTTCACAATGTAAGGCAATCCCTGCTGTTAAATAAACCTCAGCATGTAAAGCTTACCAACTGTACTGAGATCTTTTCTCAGCATGTTCCTGTCCTTGCCAAACCAGCTGGCACACAGAAACTTACAGATATAAAAAGGGTGGGAGGAAGGGAAGAAACTTTTACAGAATTCTTTCCAGATTTATACCAAAAGAGAACACATGCAAGCTATAGTTTTGTGCAAAGCTACATCTTAGCAGAAGCAGCAACCTGAGCCCTGCAGCAAGTGTATTTCATCCAGCTCCAATTAAAAGGCTGGGAGTTTATCATCCACTGAACTCACAGTGCTTCAGGCAAAACCTCTCACAAGGCTGCAAAATAAATCCAACGTGTGAATGATAAATTGCAGAACTCCTTCGTGGATCTTCTTACTGTCATGGCTACCCATACGTTGTCACTGTGAAAAGTTTCTGCATTTCTTCTGTAATCACCTGTCAGTTGGGTGGATAAAAACCAAAACTTATCAGCATTTTAATACGTGTTACTTCTCAAACTTTGCAGAGAGTTGTGAAGAAGTTGAACCTACTCACACATCTGTTCTGGACCACTTGTAAAAGTGGATGATGGGATGACTTTTCTTCCCATCACAGTGGGTGACTGCAGCAATACAACAGTATTGCTGTGCTCCAAACTCCTCTGTAATGGCGCTCATCCTGTCTGTTTGGCGCTCAACACCAGACAAAGCGTCAAAACTTTTTTCAAGCAGAAATTACAGACACAGGAGCAGGCTATCCCCATGTGTCATAAGACAAACTGGTGGGGAAAATGACCAGCCTGGCTGAACAGGGAGCTTCTGCTGGGACTTAGGAGAAAGAATAGAGTCTACCACTTTCGGAAGAAGGGGCAGGCTACTCAGGAAGAGTATAGGGATTTAGTTAGGTCACGTAGGAAGAACATTACAGGGGCAAAAGCCCAGCTTGAACTCAGCTTGGCCACTGCCGCAAAAGATAATAAGAAGAGTTTTTACAAATATATTAATAATAAAAAGATGCAGGGAGAATCTCCATCCTTCATTGGATGAGAGGGGGAACATTGTTACCAAGGATGAGGAAAAGGCTGAGGTACTTAATGCCTTCTTTGCCTCAGTCTTTAACCGCCAGACCACTTATCCTCATGGTATTCAGTCCCCTGAGCTGGAAGATTGGGATAGAGATCAGAATAAAACCCTTGTAATCCAGGAAATAGTAGTGAAGGACCTGCTGAGTCAATTAGACACCCACAAATCTATGGGGCCGGATGAGATCCACCCGAGAGTGCTGAGGGAGCTGGCGGAGGAACTTGCCACACCGCTCTCCATCATCAGTCCTGGTTATCAGGTGAGGTCCTGGACGAGTGGAAACTTGCCAGTGTGACACCCATCTACAAGAAGGGTAGGAAGGAGGATCCAGGGAACTACAGGCCTGTCAGCCTGAGCTCGGTACCGGGGAAGATTATGGAACGGTTCATCTTGGGGGGATCACACAGCAAGTGCAGGACAACAGTGGGATCAGGTCCACCCAGCATGGGTTCACAAAGGGCAAGTCCTGTTTAACCAACCTGATCTCCTTCTATGATCAGGTGACCCACCTGGTGGATGAGGGAAAAGCAGTGGATGTTGTCTACCTGGACTTCAGCAAGGCATTTGACACTGTGTCCCACAGCATTCTGCTGCAGAAGCTGGCGACTCATGGTCTAGACAGGTGGACTCTTCGCTGGGTTAAAAACTGGCTGGATGGCCGAGCCCAGAGAGTTGTGGTGAATGGAGTTAAATCCAGATGGAGACTGGTCACAAGTGGTGTCCCTCAGGGCTCGGGTTTGGGGCCAGTCTTGTTTAATGACTTTATCAACGACCTGGATGGGGGGATCCAATGCACCCTCAGTAAATTTCCAGATGACACGAAATTAAGTGGGAGTGTCCATCTGCTTGAGGGTAGGGAGGCCCTGCAGTGGGATTTGGACTGGCTGGAGCAATGGGCTGAGGCCAACTGTATGAGGTTTAACAAGGGTAAGTGCCGGGTCATGCACTTCAGCCACAACAACTCCATGCAGCGCTACAGGCTTGGGGAAGAGTGGCTGGAAAGCTGCCTGGTGGAAAAAGACCTGGGGGTGTTGGTTGACAGCCGGCTGAACACGAGCCAGCAGTGTGCTCAGGTGGCCAAGAAGGCCAATGGCATCCTGGCCTGTATCAGAAACAGTGTGACCAGCAGGAGCACTCGGCACTCATGAGACCACACCTTGAGTACTGTGTCCAGTTCTGGGCACCACAGTATGGGAAGGACATTGAGGTGCTGGAGTGAATCCAGAGAAGGGCAACGGAGCTGGTGAGAGGTCTGGAAAACAGGCCTTATGAAGCCCAGCTAAGGGAACTAAGGTTATTTAGCCTGGAGAAGAGGAGACTGAGAGGAGACTTTATTGCTCTCTACAATTACCTAAAAGGAGGTTGTAGTGAGGCTGGTGTTGGTCTCTTCTCCCAAATTACTAATGATAGGACAAGAGAAAATGGCCTCAAGTTGCATCGGGGAAGTTTAGATTGGATATTAGGAAGAAACTCTTTACTGAGAGGGTGGTTAGGCACTGGAACAGGCTGCCCAGGGAGGTGGTGGAGTCGCCATCCCTGGGGGTGTTTAAAAATGAGTGGATGAAGCACTTGAGGCCATGGTCTAATGGTGTAGCAGTTAAGGAGATGATGGGATAAAGGTTGGACTTGATGATCCTGGAGGTCCTTTCCAACCATGGTGATTCTATGATTCTCAAGGTATCTGCTACCTTCATAATGCACTGACAAATCCCTTCAGGCTTTGTTTTGCACTAATACATCAGCATTTTTCCCTTCCTATTGTAAGGGTTCACAAGAGTTGAGTTTCTCCTCACATGGGCTGGGGTGATATGTGGGGAGGAATTACACCAGTTCTTTTAATAATCTCCAGAAAAATAAGGCAAGTCAAATTTGGAGTCCTTGATTAACAGATTAAACTGTGCTCTAAATCTTGCATAGCTGTTTGAGAATCCAAACCTGTCATTCATATCCATAAAGATCTCCCTGACTTCCAACTTCATTTGAACAACTGAAATGGGAGCTCTGGTGTTAGAGGAGGAGAAGGCAAGCTTTGGAATAAAAAAAACTAAAGGATTTGCTGGTTTCCAAAATGGCTCCATCAAGCTCTTTACTTTCACAATTCCAAATGAAAGCCTGTACAAAAGCAGATGATGAACATTTTTGAGAAGCTGGCCATCAGATTAGTTAGTGAGTTCTGTACAGAATAAAGGACGATTCAGCTGCAAAATTCAACTCTCTGTCCATGTGCAGTCTTTCCTACAGTTCAACAATATCCAGTTTCTGGACCAGGCAGTTGCTGTTTCTCCCCATCAAAAGAGTCATCAGCCCCATCCTCTAAATTACAAACCGAGTCTGGAACCCAAGTTTAAGGATTCTCAGATCTGGTATTTTGATTTGGGCATAACTGTAGCTCTGAGGAAAAACAGCAGCATTCTTCCCTTAGCAAAACTATTCCAGATCTTGTTTAAAGAGAGGAAAGAAAGAAATTGTTTTAGTTAACATCTAATGACTTCTGCAGGATACAGGGACTGCTAAAGTAATTGCATTTTAATTTTATTGCAGAGGCAAAGGAGGATTAATGCAAATAGGAAGGATCCGTAAATATCCATCTTTAGCAAATGTTTGGCATATGCAAGTGCTGCACTAGATTGCACTAATGAGAGCGTAACGTGTGAATCAATTGAGACCATCCTGTGGTGTTTGGGCCTCATCTGTAGTGCTAGGATCCACTTTAGATGGACACCACATTTCATTTTGACAGCAAAAAGTAACCTGGAGACGAACAAAACATTGTGGAAGGATGGTTTCATTACAGCTTATTCATTGCCTGCAGCATTAGGAACTCCCTGGCCAAACCCTTATGTGCACCCGAACACACAGGACACCTTCCCTATTTCAGTGCAGATATCTTCAGGACTGGTCTGCAAGGAGGGGAAAAACTACCAGTGAATACTACCACAAGAACAAGACACAGGAGGTAGATGCCATGAGTGGCCTAAGAGCCAGGCAGGACCACCTAAATCCTTGGGAAGCATCCATCTATAGGCTGGGGATTCTGGCACTGCCATAATATCATCACCAAGCTGCTCTGTTCAGAGCAAAGTCCCTTCCCACAGTGCAGGCAGTCAACTAAGAGTAAATCTGAAGAGAAACATGGAAAGGCCCTGCAGATGTAGGTCACAGTGTTCAAAGGGAAGGTCATTATTCTTATTAGACAAGAAGGATACTGCAGGAATGAAGGGATCTGCCATTGTTTAATACTGGTGGTTCACAACAAATTTCTCATGGGTAACAGTTTTGGTTACCACACTGGCAGTTAAAAATATATCCAAAAAATTACCTGTAAAAACAACCTGGCAAGTAGACTGAACTGACACCAGAGATAAATATTTTCCTTGGACTTTTTGTCTTCTACCATGGAAGGGGCTAACCTATGTACAAGAAACATTTTCTGTTTATGTGTTACACCTGATGGCATACATTCATAGAATCATAGAATGGTTTGGGTTGGAATGGACCTTAAAGATCATCTCATTCCAACCCTTCTGCCATGGGCAGGGACATCTCCCCCTAGACCAGGTTGCTCAAAGCCCCATCCAACCTGGCCTTAAACACTTCCAGGGAGGGGGCAGCCACAACTTCCCTGGGCAACCTGTGCCAGTGTCTCACCACCCTCACAGTCAAGAATTTCTTCCTAATATCTAATCTAAATCTACCCTCTTGTAGTTTAAAGCCATTGCCCCTCGTCCTATCACTACATGCTCTTGCAAAAAGTTCCTCTCTGGCTTTCTTGTAGTTGCAAGTTGCTGTCATGTACTACTACCATGGAATTTGAGCCCCTTGTAGATGATAATTAATCAAATGCAATACCAAAACTGTCTCACAGAACAGGGGATCATTAAGATCTCCAGTTTGAAGATGAGACAACTGAGAAAAACAAAGATGAAGTCACTTACCCACAAGCATACAAGGACACTTCAACAGAAATGGGAACCAAGCTCATATTTCATGGCTGCCAGGCTCATTATTACACCAAAGCCTTCCTTTTTCATTCCAAACAGGAATGTAGTAAAGCTGTTATACCTAATTCAGTACTCTTGTAATTTTTTCAGTGAACAGTTTTGCCACAAGCCATGAGAATTATTGGAACAGGGGAAAATTCATAGTGGCCCTGAAAATTTCTGCAGAGATCATAAGTTTGACACTTGGGTCCATAACACTTCCAAAGAACAAGTTCACAGGCAGCAGTGCACTGAGCACTTGCACAAGACACAGAAGCTTCATCTCTATTCATCTCCTGGACCACAGGAGGAAGAATTAGAAATTACTCGAGTATTTTTCAGACAACCATATCAGAAAAGGAGTAGCCAAGCATTGTGCAAATCATGCTAAACACAAAGCCACTCCAGTAACAGTACACTCTCTATTGCTTTTACTTTACTGGAGTCTCACAGAATTTATCAATAATCAAATTATTTAAAATTGACCAGTGAGCAAGATATCCAAAACCATTTTAGTTACAAAACACTTGCAGTTTGTCAAGGAGACTTGGCAAAAATGGCAACTAAAAGTGGCATTGCTGTGGAAACCATAGTTCTGAAATTGTCCCATCCATCAATCCATAAAATAAGATGCAGAGCAGGAGAGAGAGACACATACATTCACTCGAAGCATAGACCAAAGCATGAGAGAATGCCAGTGCTTGTTGAGTTAGATGTAACAGACATGAGAAACTGGCCACAGATCAAAACAGAAGTGGACAACTGAACTAATATTAACATGGGAAAAGTTTCCAGTGCCTTTTACCTCGCTGCTTTTTATGATGGTATAAAAACAGGGGAGAGGTTACATTGGGAAACTGGCATGGCTCTGATAGCCGGCTATGAGTACATTGTTTTAAACCAGGATGAAGGCCAAGTGAGCTGGAGTGTGCCTCCACATCTGTGAGACCCCCCAGTGCACATCAGACCCAGGGCACAATCCAAGATGCAGAAGGACACTTCATATCCCCTTAAAGGGACTCAGGTGCCCTAGAACATCTAGCACAGGCATAAATAAAGATACCAAATGCTACGGAAACAGTTGGTTTCCTTCTGATTTAGTGAAGTAACCCAGGAGTCTTGTCTGTATAGTTTACTCTGTTCTTTAATAAGTTTCTCTTCACGAATGATTTAACCCTTAGATGACAGTAAAAAGCTTCATACACCCACATTATGCAGACACCCAGAGTCTTTCTTCACCCACCAAATGCCACAGACTGATACAGTCATGGTTCCCATCAGTCAGGAGACAGAGATCTTACTAATGACAATTGCTAACAAACCTCCTGAAATCTGTAAAGTGCATAGCCTCCAGCTCCACAACTTCAGCCTGCCCAGAGCCCTCATATATGGATAGCTTTTATCTTTAGCCTTGTAATGGAAACCAGGAGATCAGGTGCCTTGCATTCATGCTCCATTACACTAGTATAAATCAGAGTAAATCAAATCAAACTCCAGCTGCACAAGTAGCAATACTGCTTCCTCCCTACCCCACCTAACGAAGTTGGTTACCACCTGTGAAGCATTAAACATGCACACATTTATCAGGTTGCTCTAGTAAGAAATTGGAGGAAGACAGAAGAATTGGTATTGGGATTTTTTCTTAATTATTTGGATCTTTTTTAAAGCTTCCCTGCCTCATTTTTAGGTTTTCACAGTGCTAGTTCTTGATGGCCCAGCCTGTTTTCTAGCTTGCAGATGACAGGATGTCAATTTTGCCTTGGTTACCCTTTGAAAATCATATTACACCTCTGTTTCCCATACTGCATTGATTGCCTAAAACCCAGTGTTTGGCACAGAGGCCGATATCTGCAGAAGGATGTTTTCATGACTCAAGCAAGGATTTCGTTTGCAATGTGGGCAGGATTAAAAACAGACCTTGTAAGGAACAGCAGAAGCCTTTTGCTCATCCACAGAAATGTTTGTAAGAAGATACAGCACTGAATAAATAAATGAAAATAAAAGATAATATATGGGGTTTGGTGCTTGTTTTTTAAAATCAGTGTATCCATATGTGAATTATAAAATGTGTTAAGGGAGTGTTAATACAATACAGAGACACAGATGCTAATGCATACACAGTACAGGATACATAATGAAGTCTTCTGCATTTCTAGATGGGAAATTTAAAGTATTAAATGAAAAATGTCAGCCAAAAATGACATGCCTGCAAGTTTACTTTAGGTGAAGAATTTTGTGAGAGACTGCTCTCACATGAAGGTGGCAAACAGGCACTATGTGCTTGGCCTTTGAATTCAAACTGATAAGACAGTTAAATGAGTTCCTTCAGCTCTATGAAATGGCTCAAATTAATGTTTCAACTTGCTTCTAATGCATGGTAAGATGCACGCAGTCAGGAGTGAATTAAATGAGAAAAATACAAAGGACTAATTATGTTTATAATTCTGTGGTGAAGAACAGAAAGAGAAGATATTATCTAAGCACCAGAATCATCTAAGACCTGTGTTTAATAAGAGACATTTTTTCTCTCTTATTAACAGAAAACCCAAACAGTATGATTTGTCAAGTAGTACAAATCAGCTACATAATTCTTCCCAGGTAGCCTCTTGGCCATTAAAAATGGATAGCCACGACCTAAAAGAATTCAGGTTTGTTGGGAAAGAACTTACTTATCACTAGTACAGTATATCCCAAATACTGATGTTTAACCTGCTCCAGAAAGGTGAAGTGATGTTGCTATCCCCATGAGCAAGATAGGGCACACACACCAGAAAAATAAAAAAGCACTTAGCCCAGGTCACCCAGAAAACTCCTTATCACAGCTGGTAAAACCAAAGTCCTGCATCTCCAAATCCTGTGCTCTTTTACAAGGAAGGATTGCTTTCCACATATTACTGAATTAAGGAGTAAAAAAAGAAGAGGGGGAAGAGGAAATGGGGAACCAAAAACCAACAAAAAACCCAGAGGTTTTTGAGGTTAGAAAGACACAGCATTTATACTTCCAGATCCCTGGAGCTTCTCTGCTGGAAACATCCCTGGTAGCTCCCACTACTTGCATTGTGCTGAAACAGCTCATGGAAGTCACTCTCTGTCTCAAAGCTCACGATTAGCAGCTCACTTTCACCTTCCTCTAGCTGCCCACCTCTCAGCACACCACAAGCCCCACTCCTTCCTTGAAATCTTATTTTCTTTTGCTTTCCATGACTGTTTTCTCTTGGTTTACCTTGTATACCTTTAAACACCTCCCCAGGCACTTCTGATGCAGCCCATCAGCTCCGTCGCACTTTCATTGCTTTCCACAGGATCAGGCCCTTTTATCTTGAAAGCTGAAAACTGTGCATGAAGCATGATCAGACTGCTGAACTTTTCGATTTCTTTGCAATTTTTAGCAACTGGTCTGCACTCCCCAGTGTATTCAACAAGAAAATTGCATGTTCTGCTTGTATCTCCTCTCTGCAGCTATCACGACATTGGCTCCCTTTAACCCATTAGCAATCTTGTCAACAGTGTCGTGAAGGTGCAATTAGACAGTTATAGTCAATGTACTAGTAATGAAATAGAAATGAAAATTTATCAGCCTTTCCACTAGCAACACCTCACTAAGAAATAAAATTTTACAATGCCAGTTGTAAGAGCATCACTAAAAGCATCTCTTCCATGACCTTGAGATTTTATCACAAGACAACAAAACAAATCTTTGAGAAATCTTCTGGGAAAAAGTTATGGATAAATAGCATGTATTTCTGGGGAGGGGGTCTACATGAATAATGTACATAAAACACAGACCACCCCCCTCCAGTAATACCAGCTTCATCTTTAATGAAATCTTTGCTTGCAACAGAACCCTTTTTTATTAATAATAAAGGTTTATTTTTATTGCAGCATATTCTCCAGTCTCCAGACCCCATCCAGGACACTATAAAAACACATAAGAGTACCCTTGACAAACATGTTCTGTGAGATGGTCTCTGTCTGCCCTGAGGCATGACTAAGCTAAATAGATAGTGTGGAAGCACAGCATTATTTTCACATCCATTCTGATCAATGAGGGTCTGGATTCTCCTAGTTATTTCTATGGAAATTACTTATTAAATTATTCATTTGTGATCACGTAGAAAGCCAGTAACAGAAGTGGAAACAGAACCTAGAATTAATTTCCAGCTCATTTTTATAATCTCCCTTCCCTTCACTCTCATCTTTTAAGATTTAAATTATATCTATCAAAAACATGTGACAAGAACATGTCAAAATAACATGCATCTTTTCCTTCATTAAAGGGAAGGGAAATGAGACACTGAATAGATTCAGTGACTAGCAAAACTTCACAAACACAGTGTTTCCTTAGCTCTTCTCAACAGACTTCTCCCCTGGAGCCCTATGGATGTTCTCCACGGAGGTCTCTGCAGAAGCTGCTTTGTGGAGCACTGCTGGTTCTCCGTCCTGTATGTTGCCACCATACTTGGTCACACCTCACCAGCCCATGGTCACTGTTTATCAGCACTGCTAGGGATACACAGCACTGGAAGATATCCTGGTGCTTTGCACCATCTTCCCTGGGACATTCTCCTGGCATTTGAAATAAACCAGTATCGTTTACCACACCTCTCACACTGCTGCCCACAGTATTTTTCTGCCTACCCTTTGTGCTGTTTTTATCTTGAATGACAAGACCAGGAGCCTACCATTCCCACTTGCTTGCTAGAGTCTGTTTCGCTTACACTTGGGCATTTGGTATTGTGTATGTGGTTGGTTTAGCCTTTCTTGGGGTACTCTGGCCACCTTGCTCTCTAGAAATACTTTCTTTGTGTGGCCTTTTTCTCTCCTTAACACCTCTGTAGTATATCGAAATTGCAAGCCCATCATTGGCAATCCCAGAGCTCCCAGGTCTCTGGGGAAGTTAGCTATTCCCTTCATCTGGGAAGTCAAAAACACAGAAACCCTACTTTATATGCACATGGTCTTGTTTTGTTCAGGGTCACAAAAATCATCAACTTTCAACAGCTACTCCACTGTTTCAGGCATTGATCCCACACAGTATTACCTCTCAACCACTTTCCCAGGAAAAGACTAAGAAAGACTTCATGTTTAGTTCTTCATCTTGGTTTGTACAGTCAGCTCAGTACACAAACCCAGTGATTGCTTCCCCTGCTGCCTTGCTCCAGCAAAGGTCTCTGTCAGGAGCTACATCTCTACCAGCATTATGGAGGTGTTGGTTTTCTGCAACAGGTGACAGCGTGGAAACACATTCCACAGCACAGTGCTCCCAGACCAACACAGCCTGTCTCTAGTTCTGCTGGCATCTGCTACTTGTCTCAGAAAGCTGCCTGTTCTGTTGACATATTTCCTGGGGGACAACAGCCTGCAAAGCTCTTTAATTTTGAAATTAAATTTCTGCACAGGACCCTCTTGGTGCTGCTTCCACCCTCTGCTTTCTAGCAGGTAAATCTCCCTCCAGGTTCTTGTAAGTTGCAATATGAATAGCATCATTTAAATAAATGCCAAAAGAACCACGTTTCAGTCTTAAAGTATTCACCTAAGCAATAAAGCATATAATATATGCTGACAATTCCCAATGCAAACTATGAGCCTAGCTCTACCAAGACATCATCTTCCCTTTTAATGATTTATATCTTAAAAATATTTTCTCTTAACATCATCTTATGGGACTAATCCCAAACTGGTCATCAGAAGAAAAATCGTCAAGAACCTGATATTTTTTTATTATTTTGCTGAGTAAAACACACCAACTACTCACCAAAATCAAAATTAGGAGAGTTCAAGCCATCAAGTCCTGCTGAACATATGCACGAGTAAAGTAATTTGAAATCTGCACTGACCAGCTAAACCTCTGGTACTAAAGATAAAAATAATTTTCTCTAAGTGCATTGGGTTACATCTGGAAAAACTGAGACTGGAATGTCCTTGAAGTAAAATGTCACAGACTCGTCATTCCAACTCCAAAACTAGTTCCTATTTCAGAGGAAAATCACAGAGTTACCTCCTAAATATAGATAATTATTCTCAGGAATAACTGTAAAAGTTCACTATATGGACTGCAAGTTAAAACAAGAAACACTGTTTCAGATTAAAAGGGAGACAAGCTCGTAAGACCCATTAAGAATTTATATATAGCATCAGCTCCATGATTCTGCTTCAAAGGTTTTTGTTGTTTGAGACACTAACAGTTATAGCCTATATAGTAACAACATTATAAAATGCAATGGCATTTCATACTGCATTATACACCATTCTGCATGGTAGAGACTCATAGGTATCAAGAACAGAAGAAAGATGGTCTTGATCTCATGACTTCTTGAGACATTGACCTGTTCCCAGCATACAATGGAGAATCTTTACAGTTTGCTTTCCTGTCTCCTCAGAGCAAACTTTAAACCTCTTCCCTCACTCACGGGGTTGATCTTGGCTGTCTTGGTTCAAGCATCCTCTTGGCTCTCCAGCTGAGGCAGGTTTTGCCTATCAGCCCCTTACCATCCCAAAGAGTCATATAATGCACTTCACCAACACACTGCTTAAGAAAATACACTGTATTGCCCATGCTAAGCACTATAGAGCATTTTCTATCTGTGCATTTTCTGTATTATCTTGAAATATAAGAAACCTCCAGATCTGGAAAAGATAGCAATCTAATTCAGCTGCTGGCCAAGAAAAACATCATACATTACCCATCATCTTTTACTTTCAGTAGCCTCAAAATGCTCCCTGACCACAATTCTCAAAGGATACTGTTATAGATAAATTTCCAGAATGCACCCTGGAGAAAAGAAAAACACACTGTGAAAACCCATGTGTTATTTTTATTATCAGAATTGACAAAATCTCACTACTACTTTTATAATGGCCTCTTAAAACCATGAAAAACAGAGTGAAGGGGGCCAGCTGCGCGTCAGGGCTTTGGCATCAAGTTCGCAGTATGGAATATACAAGTGAGCATGCTACTACTCCTTCAGAGTTATCTGTCAAGCTGCAAACACTTATTTTACAGCTACCATGAAGATGAGCTTTTTCTCATTCGAGTATATTGAACTTGCATATAGGCCTGCTGAGAATAACCTTGGCTAATGGTTTCCTCTAGCACCTTCTTTTAAGCAAAAGTTTGGGCAAACAGATACTCCTTACCAGGCACAAGATTGTCTTTGTAAAGACACATGAATCTGTTCCTGAGTTTTCAATGTGCTTCATAGATTAAGGACAGAAAATGCCATCTGCTTCTTTTGCATACAAAGAGTGTGCGCTGTTTTTGATGGTTTGAGGTTATGACCTTTCTCCGCTGTTCAGGAAAAATATGCAACGCATGTCATAAAATCAGATACATTGGGTTCTTTATAGTTTATCCCACAGTGCCACTGTCTGCCAAGGGGTTTCCTGCTCACCAACAGCCAGCAAAATGGTTCTCCAGTTACATATGGCGTGGTAACCTAACCAGCTATAATGGTTTCACCAGACGCTGGTATTCAGCAACGCTTGCCAACTGCACTGCTACCTGCTGTGCTGCCAGAGGCAAGTGCTTATGCAATTCACCTTTCTTCTTCTGGGCTTCGGCTTGTCCTTTTTGTCTGGAACATAAATGAGTGGGAAGGTACAAAGCCTCAGCACTGGTAATGCTGGCTGTGGACAGTCACACATTTGTGAGAAAGCACATGTACATACACACAGCACGGGAAGAATTACATAAGCCTTGACCAACCTGGACATAGCTTGAGAGATACTGATCTTCTATAGGAGAACTCATGCCAAGTGTACATAAATGGATGAATACATCTAATAAAACAGACAGCACTGCCTTAGGACAGTCAGCCAGACGTGGCAAATAGCAGCAGCAGGGACAAGAGAGTGAACTCCACCTCTTTTTTATATGAGAAGTTCAAATATTACACCAGGCCACATTCTGATCTTAGGTATTTTATTTCTTCATGAGAAATAAAACAAACCACCCACCTTGAGCTTCTGGTCGTCATCAAAACATAAGAGAGGAAGAAAAAATGGAACACAGATATTAATATTTCAGAAACTGAACTAGAGCAAGAGCATTTGAAAATGGGATGGGCAGAGGGAGGATTATTATTCTTCTGATTATTTGTCTATCTCCAGTGACCACCTGAAAATCAGACCTCTCCGAACTGTCTCATGGCAAGCACTGCAAATCACTACTTTGAAAATCTTGACCTAAAAAGCAAATGTGTATTTTTAAATAACTAATAGCATTCTCTAAATGGAATTTTCCAGCCCCAAATGAGATGTACAGCTGAGTTCCCCTGAGAAGAGGTATTTATAACAGAAACACTGACACAACTGAAATGATAATGCACTGAGTAGCAATAAAGCTTAGCACATGCTTAGTCATTTCATCCTTCTTATCAAATTGGACCTGGTCCCACAAAACCATCACAGCACTTTGCTTGTTTGCTTGACCTCCATTTAAACACCTCTACAGTTAACAAAAAAAAAAAACATTGCCAGTTCAAATGCTTTCAAAGTCTAACACTAATAAAAAACACAACTCAATATGTACACAAAGAGGAAGGCTTGCACCCAGCAAAAAGGGCAGTGCTCTGGTTGCCTCTTCCATAACTTTGGGACAGGGTTCTGGGAATTTTTCCTCTTACAACACCCTAATGACTTCAGAATCGAAGCAAGACCCTGTTCCACTTGGTCACGGCAGATCTGCTTTGTCCCACATACGTTGGCTTAAGAGTGCATTTCCAAAAGAAGTAACACCATCCTTTTGGTAAACGATCTATACATATTTAGTGTCAAAACCTGCCTTTTGCCATATATATATGTATATACACATATATATATATTTACAGTATCAAGAGCAGCACAGAGCACCTTTTGGAAGGCAATAAGTAGTCAGACCCAAACCTGGACAGCATTATCCCATTTTCTCCAGGCCTATAAATATCTCAAAAATCTTTCCTCCCCACATGTTGGAAGATGAGTAACCTGGACCTTCACTAATTGAGGTTGCTTTTGAAACTGGATCTCCTACCTAAATCTTATGCTATCTGGGTCAAAGCTGGGCTAGAAAACCCCTGAAAAGACATAGGACATGCTAATGTATAAACCTAATTTTCGAAGTGATCAAATGGGAAGAATGACAAATAACCAGGAAAAGATCCAGGGATAAGCAAACTACAGGCAATAGTTGACGCAAGCATGTGATTGATTACTTGGGGTAAGATACAGAGATATGTACAAGTGAAACATCTGCATCCTTGCAGGCAAAAGGATATTTTCATTGATTTCCATGAGATCAGGAACCCATTCTCTGCATTTTGTCATGACCTAGACACACACGGAAAGAAGTCAAGTGGAGACAGTGATTAAACTTGGTGAGCAGAAGAGAGAAAATTTCCACCAAGAAATGCCAGTTTTTCAGCCAGAGATCAAAATTCTGTAAACCAAACCATTAACAGCATATATACTTCCAGCATTCAGGAACCAGAGAAGATTCCAGCTTACATTAGCCATACGCCCTTGTTAAAACACGTCTCAACTTTCTATCATATTCACAATCCTGCTCTCAGGTATGGGCTAGGTTTTTGAGTCAGGCTACCTTTCCCATGATGAACCATGGCTTCCTTTTGGTGACAAGTGCATCCTGAGAAATCCACATCTGAAATGAAATGGTTTCAACAGAGAAATAAATGAGATATAAAACGAGGTAGCTGTAAAAGTCTGTCTAGTCATCCATCATCCCATTCCTTCTCTTCCTATTAGACTACATGCAAAAACTTCATATTAGCTCAAGTGGGAAAAACAGGAAGGCACTTCAGTATCTTAAGTATACTTTTGTTTCTTTCAGGAAAATGTTCTCCTTTTTAATGACAGCATGAAGCCTAAAAGCACAGACTCATGCATTCTAAGTTATTGACTGAAAAAATATCACTGGTTTACAATAACACATTTTTATAATCTAATACATTGCAACAATAATTCTTTAATATATATCACACTGGCTGCAGGCAAGAAATTCCTTGGGTGTGAGAGAAATGGTAAAAGATGAGTCAGGAAACTTCTACATCAGCATCATCTTGAATAATAAAATACATGCTGTAATTTTTTCCAGCAGTACTCTGACACCAGTCAATAAGGAAAAAACCCCATATTTTTACACTTCATAACATCAGTCTTTAACATACCATTAAAATTATATTAGTGCCACATATCACAGATAAATAAATAAACAAACAGATTAAAAAAGCACAGTTAGGCAGATTTTATCATGACGCAAAGCCATGATGTTTTATTCATTCGATGAGAAGAGAGAGCAGCTTGCAACTACCCAGAGAGAGCTGTAACAGACACACAGGGAAGGAGAAGGACAGGATGCAGCTCAGTGAAGCTGTTAAGCAGCAGGGATGCAGGTGGGGGAGTGGTAGGAAAAATAAGATTTCCCCCCTAGATGTTCAGGTGGCTTCACTGGATATTTATTAATCAGGGAAAGAGCTATTTCTTGCAGACAGGAAGCGAGACAGCTGCTCTGTCAAAAGCAAAATAAGGGATACTCAGGATGGTGCAGGTTGCTGTTTCTGCCCAGTTGCAGGTGTGTAGTGTCCCTAAACTATGTTGAGGGTCTGGGTCCCCAGACCACCAGGGACCAACTGGACAGCACTGGGTCCAGCTGCCTTTCAGTCTTGTTGGAATCTTTGCTTTTCGAGATGCTTCTCCAGTTACTTGACCATGGCAGAGTAGAGGGGGATCCAAGCACAGCATTGACCCCTGTGACGGATCCTGACAGTGACACTATCTTTGCTACAATTGTTCCAAAAGCTGTGAACTAAGAGCTGAATTTACCCTACCTGCACAAGTTATACAGCACTCCACAAAAAAACTGCTGTTAAAGAGGAGGGCACGCATCCTTTCTCATGCCATTTATTTTTACAAGGCCATTTGACCTTACTTTCTCCAGAAAAGGTATCTTTCAAACTGAGGGAAATTTGAAACACGTTTCTCAGGCTTGTAACATCTGCCTGAATAGATGTGAGACCAGCACCCTACAACCAGGCCACTGAAGCAGTGAATGGCGTTTGCTACACCATGAGATACAGGTTTGTGGGTAACCGTTAACTATATTCACTGCGGGAAAAAGGCTGTTTAATAAGCAGAGCACACTACAGTGACAGAAAGCATCATAACTTTTGTAGAGTAACATCATTTCAGAAATTACATGTATTTCTTAAAGAAATTCAGAAAGAAATTTCTGAAAGAAGTTCAAGAAAAAATTCCCACTGAACACAAGAGCAGCTCCTAATTCTCAGCACTTCTGAGAGGCAGGTCACACTGCAAAAGCAGTCATGAACCTTTGGAGATTCAAACATGCTAAGTCATAAACTGAAAAATTCAGATTATAATAATAAAAAGAGAAATAAGCTTGTTGTGAAGGACTGGTAATAGAATGCAATGAGGAGCTCACTGCTGATTATGGCATCAACTAATCTCCCTTGTGAACCAGAGGCGATAATATCTGTAAGATGCAGAAAAGATAACTCTGTCTCCGTTGACCTTATGTTCCAGCTCACTGATCCTCCATTTCGTTTACACTCGCCACACACAGGTATAATTGCTTGTGGAGACTTATCAGCACAATTTGAAACAAAAAAGGAAAAGAACTGGCAGGGGAAAAAAAAGCAAATGGTCGTGTTGCCTCCAGACATGTCTACAATTCATATTCATAACCTCCCTGTCCAAGCAGCCAAAGAACAAGTTATAACAGTGGGAAGCCGTGCCCTTTTATAGGAGTTCTGCAAAAAACATGAACTCCAACTGCTACAGCACCTAAGCCAGATTTCAGGGTTTTCTGTAGCAACTCAGAACCAGAGTAGAAAGAAATCAGCCAAGCCACCTACTTCATCCAGGGCTGGTAGATTTTGGCTTCATGAATGACCAGCAGGGAACAGGCAACTTACCTGGATGCCCTGAGGTACAGATATTGCGTGCCCACCTCTCCTCTCTTCCAGGCTGAAAAGACAGACTTCTGAGTCACTCCTCACACAGAAGTTATTCCATATCTATGGTAACACTTTCACACTTGCTGCCCTTCTCTGAACCTTTTCCAGCTCTCATATATCCTTTAGAAACGAGGGGAACAGGGCACGGTAATCAAAGTGCGTGTGAATCATACATCTATACAGTGGCATAATGACATTTTCAATTTTGCTCTCCATTCCTTTCCCAATCACTGTAAACATTTGATTTGCCTCTTCAACTGCTGCTGAGATACAAGTATCCCCAAATGAGTGTTGTGAAAAGTTTTATTCTATGCCACTCTTAGAGTTCACCATTGGCAACGCTACAGAAAAAGAATGCTATTATTTCAAAAAAGGAACATTTCCAGACAGATATTCTCCTACCTCTCTTTGGTTCTGAGTACAAAGAGTCAATAAACACACTAACTAGAGCATTCCAAGTACAACAAGGAAAAATACCAGATGACCCTCTGTTCTCTAGCCCTGGCACAAGCTAAGACTTTTGACAGAGGGATGGTGTGAATAGACAGCTTAAACTTGCATCACTAGTGGAAGTCAAAGCAAAAAAAAAAAAAAAGGGAAGTTTGGTGTGGCTTCATTCTGTGCACTCCTCTTCATCAGTTTGCCCTGTCCTCTGCCCTTCTCCACAGCCACAGCCCCAGTCCCTTACCCCAGAGAGCAAAGCTGTGATGCAGGACACTCACACCCCAGTCAGGGCAGAGCAGAAACGTGGCACACAGGCAGCATGGAGTCACTCCCCAGCAAGGGTGGCCAGCCAGGGTGAGCTCACTCCAGCCTGCGATGCTTCGGATTTGGCTTTCAGCTTCTTGTAAACAGGTAACAAAAATGCCCACATTAATATTCCCAACCCCCTGACAGTGCACTCCGGTGTGAAGCACTGCAGAGCACACTATGATCTATCAGCATCATCACAAGGAAGACTCCATATGGGTCCATAGTTGACTATAAATGTTTTTACACCACTTGTATTGCTGTTATTCTCCAAGAGCCACCAAAGTACATGACAATTTCCAGACAAGCCAATGCTATGTCGATGCATTTCGTTTACAACTTTTCTGTCTCAGTGCAGTGTGGATTTAGTTCCCTGCAGCTGAGGGATACGATAGAGCAATGATCAGTGAGCGCTAAAATTTGACAATGCAGAGACAACCTAATAAAAGAGAAAGCAGCAACTAACAGGAAAAAAAAAAAAAAAAAAATAAAGAGTTATCTGCAGAAGTATTTCCCCTTAGTGCATGTAGGAACCAAAAGCAAGAGACACAAGACACAGAGAAGCACTCTTGGATGACTAAGTCCAGAAAGTGAGTGCTGAGAACAGCACCAATAGGACAATTTGAGAAGCACCTAATTTCATCAGATTTCAGCAAATTAATCTATCTTTTGCAGAAATTGACCTGTTTTGCAAAAGCTGCCATAGCTGACAGATAATCTTCCTTCAAAAGCCTGGTTTCCTAGCATTACCCCTTCCCAAATTTCTGACAGACCCTACACTCCCCTCTGCCTCAGAGGTCAGGCTTCTGAAGCCCAACATTTCCAGACCCAAGAGCCATGTAGACTGTCCCCTGTTTAGAGGACACCAGAGGCTGTAGTGCCAGGGAACCAGCAAAAGGCAGGCAAATGGATTGTCCCACGGCTTTCCACAACTCCGTCCTCTGGTGGTCCCTTTGTGCAGTCTGACTGGATTTACTTCCCTCTAAAGGGAATTCAGGAGAAAAAAAACCCCACAACTTCCTGCCAAAAAAAATCCTGCTTTCTGCACATGCACCTTAGCTCTGAATGGCATTAAATCTTTCTGCTTGATGACAGGACCCAGGTTCTGCTCCACACTGCAAGCAAATTTCTTACTACCTCTCTGTGCTGTGTTCCCCATCTGCAAGGTGGGCAAGATGCACCACAGAGAGGTTATGAATCTAAGGACTGGCATTCATAGTAGTGGAAAAAGACCAGTGGGTTACTATTAATATTCTTTAGAGATGCTTTGTCCACCTAGCAGCTGAACATGACCAGATTCCCAATGACCTAATCTTCACTGATGTCTGGGTCCCTGATACAACACAGAAGTACAGATGGACCATAAAGTAAGAATAGATTGGATTACTTGCAGTTCAGAGTCCCTTTAAACCAGCCTAGGTGACTTAAAGGGTCTTTTCTGTACAGGCAAATCTGGTCCATCAGTCTTTTTAATACCCATAAGCAAGTGATAACAAGCTGCAGTGCACTTCACAGATGGCTGGCAGCACCTAATACAGAGTAGCACACTGTAAATAAAGCCACTACATTGTGAAGTCATCACATGCTGCAAATTGTCAGAGGAATAATGCTTTTAGCAGTGAACTTCAACATTGGGTTTAGGTTATGTACCAGCTCTGAGCTTTCACACAGGAAATTGTTCCTAACAAATGCAAGATTGTCACTTGGCCTTAACTGAGTAGTCAGATCAGATGGTAGAGACAAGGAAAAGGTGTTATTTACACTGTTTTAAAGTTATATATAGTAATCTTTTTGCTTCAGCTTTTAACCCATTCTGGGCATGAATGCAATCACCATACAAAGACATTATTCAGCACCCGTGAACAGCTCTCTCCCTTTCAGTCAATCCATCCCAACCTGAGTCGACAAAGCACCATGGTTTCAGATTGTCCACGTATTTCACCCAGAATAGTAAAGACAATATATCCACTTGCTTTAGAAATACTTAAATACTTTAGGTTAAACTGGTTATTTCAGGTCTATCTTGAGCAATAGCTCAACTTCAGCAGAAAGAGCTAAGTGTAAACACACCCAGGGACATAAATCACTTAGACAAGATGGGGAAGAAAGGCCTGTCTTGTGTGTTCTCTAAAGGGATTGCTTGGTACCTTCAGCAAATCCCAGTGCATCTTCTTTCTGCCTCATATTCTCCACATTGGTTCAGTTATCCTTCCTGTCAAAAGGAAGGCTTCTTTACTGCCATAGTAGAAAGTGACCTTCAAAAATCAACCATGACAAGTTTTTACAGTAACAGGACCTCTGTTTTATGAGCTTAAATTAATCAATTAATCTTATCTGCTGTGTAGACATGTTCATGATCCAAAGCTGTTATTGCCTGCAATGAGGTTTTTTTAAGGCTGTAGGATTTGGATTCAAAGCTCACAAAAAGGGCAACCTCAATTTGAAAAGCCCATTACTGATTAATCCCACTATAAATATCAAGAGGAGTATTTTACATTATTTGTTGCTTGGAAGCCTTCTTCCCATGGGTTTCCACCATACCATAGAGTCAGCATCAGTAACATTTGCTCGAAAATCTTATCCATGTGTATGCACTTAAAGACCCTCCTCCAGTAATCTGGGTGTTTCATTTGGCACACTCCGGTGCATGAAGACACAAAGCAAGCTCTTCTTTCACAGATAGCCACAAAATCTCAGCCAAAACAATTGATACTGGACTTGCATGACATAACAAAAAGTGGTCTGCAGCTGGTCCTTAAAGCCATAATGAAAATTATGGTTTACATTTGATTACAATAGTAATGATAAAGGAGTGCTGTGATTCCTGGGAAATATCTGGTGGTTGACAGAGGCACATTGGGCTGAAAAATCTGTTATCTGAAAAAATACATGGCCAAACTGGGCTTTCTTACTTTGAGTAAAATAAGACCTCACTGAAAATAAAAAGCAAATTTTTACTGAGTGTTCACCTTTCATCCTTGTGTGTGAAACCTGGCAGCAGATGAGGGCTGGACTGACTAGCCTTCCATGAAAAAAAAAAAAAAAAAAAAAAACACCAGAACAAAAACACCCACTTCTAATCTTCTTAGTGTGAAACCAGGCTGACAAATAAGACTTGGCTTCCTGAATACATGAAGTCATAATGTATAATTTTCAGAAGTTACTTTGTCATTTGAAATTCTAAATCCTGTTGACTTTCAGTGAGAATTATCAAATTTTCATAAACACTTAGGAGTTTATGTATCATTTTCATAAGTCAAATTATTATGAGCTTAAAATGATGTGAATCCATAAAAATGAGTTCCTTTACCACTGCTGAGAATGGAGCTAAAGGATCCTAAGCCATCTCAATAGCTGTAGAAAAATTTACACAAGAGCTTATCATGCTAATTAACTCAACCACTTGAAATATTTTCTTCTCCTAATTGCCTTGTATAAATCTGACCACACTGACCACATCTTCACAAAGAAATTAACTTAGAAGTCAGAATGTAGCAAAACAGATGTTCATAAAGACCTAACCCTCTCTTTTCCAGCTCCATCTCATCATGCTGATCTATTAGATCCATACATCATCCTAGCACTGCTCTCCTAGTGATGGCTTACAAAGCATTTGGCAGCAGCAGAAAGAACCCTCAGGGAACCTACTTTCTTCAGATATCATTATTTTTCAATGTTATAAATGAAGTATTTAATTAAAGCAGAAGAACACCACTTGGAGAACCATGAGAGAAGGACATATATTAAATTCTGGTCCATATTCTAGGTGGGTCACAGAACTGAGATGCCTCAAGCTGATGACAAAAAATGAGGATAATGAAGTGGTAGGTATTTGCAATTCCCATTTAAGATACCTGCCCACTCAGTAGCAGTCAGGGGCAGACTTGAGGTGCACAACTGAACAAACTGTACCAGTTGTGCAAACAACTGAAAGCACCACGGGTAGCTGCATCCCCCTCAGCCACAGCTAAATGCAAACTGAGCTTTTCTGACACACCAGAATACATCAGTTTATAAAGTTAAAAATATCTTAAGCCATATTTTCAGATTAAACTGTGCTCTTGCTTTACACTAGCCCTTCAGCTGTTCTGATAAGATAGCAAATTGGGTCAAAGTATAAGTATGCAATACTGAAACATAAGTTGTTCACAGTAAGAGTACTTTAGTTTTCAGCCCTAAAAAACTCTGTTTCTAGCACATGCTGGAAAAAAATAATATTCAGAGGCAGGTATGGCTGTAACATACTTATCTTGTTTAAATCTGGGAATTAAAAGCTTTTTGGTTATCAGTACAGTAAATATCCGTGCTTCTCAAGTCCTTAATCTTACTGCAGATGTTTTCTATCGCTAAATTTCTCTACATCATTATTTCCCCCATCTGATTTACCAATGAAACTGATCTTATCAAGAGATCAAAACAACACTGTGAAAAGGTGCCCATGCTGGAAAAAACATATTTCAGAGCATACTTGGGAGAAAGAATACATGTACTAAAACAGACAGCTCTCCAGGGACAGGGAGGAGAAATATGCTCTGAACCAACTTGCCACATAGATGATAAAAATAAAGTCGGATTTCATTGGACTCATCATTTCAAGCCTAGCTGGAGTTATATCTAACAGTACACGTATTTTATCACCAAAAAATTAGAAAATGTAGTTAAAACCTGAACACTTGCTATTCATAACAATTCTGTTTTAAGAGATCTAGATTTAAAATCTAAAGCCCTCTTAAAAGCACTGGTCACTCCGCTTACTTGACAGTCTCTGTCCCTCTATTACCTATTTTCTTGAGCCTTCTTTAACCTCAAGTACCACTCTTTCTTTTTAAAATTAACCTTTCTTATTTTTCTTAAATTTTGACTGTTTATTTTCGTAAATGTGTGCCCAACTGTAGACTCTCAAATTCCTAGCCAGGTGCCTAAACAAGGACAGATTTTTAAAGGGCAAACCATTAAGCAGTTACAATTGCCAGAAGCACCTAATTGCTGTCAATGTCACTTTTTAAATCTTAACCTATGGCTAGATTTCACAGAGGAACTCATAACATACCACTAAACTTGTGATATAATTCAGCTTTAACTAACAACCTCCTTGTCATTTCTTAAAGTAATTTGTCTGTAATCCATGTAAATCCATTTAATTGCAGAATCAGTCAAATAAATGTAACCACACATTGACAGTGTGGAATTTTAAATAGCTCTATTTCTAATCATAAATCTATACAAACCTCACCAATCAACCTGGAAGACACAAGTATGGACAGGCTGTAAATTCCTGCATGCATGTTTGGAGGACTACAATGTGCTGGCCTAAGTAGCAGCAAAAGAAAGAGATTGTGATCACAGCATCCTTTATTGTTTGGTCCCAGAATAACAGAAACTGGGGAGATAGGAAACCTCACAAGCCACAGAATTGCTACAAAGCCTCAGTCTTTTTGGATACTTCAGTTTCATCTTGGATTAGTACCTTCACTAATCTCTCTATGAAACAGCAATCTGTTATGTCCCAAGGACTCAAAAGCACCACTGTAGCCCCTTTTTTAATTTCAATTATCCATCCAATAGTAGGCTACTACAATTCTTCATTAATGTAGGATCAACAGGGTCATCACCATTTCAAACTGTGTCAGAGACTGAGCCTGTTAAAAATACACTCACACATATTATCAAGAGCTTTTTCCTTTAAACAGTACAAGAGTGCACAGAGAATCCCTCTACATTAGTTAATCCTCCAGGCTCTCATTTAAATAACATCATTAACTTTAGAAATTAGACTGGGTAATACCAAGTCATAACACTGGCTCCAAACAAACATGACACACAAAAATATATATGTTATCAACTAATACCAACCTGTGTTGGATTGGATCAGGCATATATCTAGATAATCTCATCTGATTTATCCAATAACTCTCCTTGATAAATCTTGTGTGACAACTTCAAGCTAACCAAGTTAGAATCTCAAAGTAAAGTAATACATAAAGAACTTAATAATCCATAAAGATGTACTATTTTCAGAATAATATTAACTCCTTATTAGAAAAAGACTAGAATTATTTGATGATTTCTGGACAGAGACTAAGGTACTATCAGCCTTGTAATTCAAAATCTTCTTTCTTAGACTGCTTGATGTATCTAATCAAGAAAGTGTCTTGCTGGACAAAGAACACAAGCATGTTCCTACCTCCTGTAGTTAAAACTGATGTTTTCAGCACCACTCTCTTCCCCATTATCTTTAGCCTCTGGTGCTAAAAGAGCTTGGTCTTGGCCTTTACTTAATCCAGCATGAGATGCGATACTGTGAACAGGCCATCTTAGACAAGGATCAAGAGAAAACTCGGTCTCTGCAAACCAAATATGCCTGAAAAGTAGTGGTACGGCAGACAAAGTGTTCTGCATGAGCTGGTATTGTGGAAAGTCAGTGTACTACACATCAATCTAAGTATTAAGTGCGTAGTGTGTATCTCAAAGACATTTTCTAGACACAAGATTCAGTAAAGAAGTATTTCCATCCTTCTGCATGTCAGAATAGGAGAGATTTGCACCATCCTTGTTTCAGTATGTGGATGACTTCCAGCACATCAGTTCTGTTTATCTTCCCATTTACTTGTATCCCACAGAGAATGAAAACAACATTATCAGATGAAATTTCAAAAAAATCATTTACAACCATGAAACATTCCACAGAGGTCTAGTTAGAGCATGGATCCTTCTTCATCCATGCCTTTGTGTGAATGCAGATTGAGATTATATATGCAGTCAAACCAGAATATTTACATTAAAATAACTGCATCTGATGGGCATTCACATTCAGGATCTTGAGCCAGGAAACAGAAACATCTGAATTTGGATGCAAATTTAATACTGCCCCCAAACTTTCTCAATGTCCTGGAGTGGGAAGAATCTTCTGTTCCCACTCAGGACTATTTGAAGCAATGACACTTAAGAGGCTGCAGATTTCATGCAAACTACTTGGTTGTCTGTCTGGCCTTCTGCTGTCTACCTGTATTATTATTGCCTTAGCACACAGCAAGATTTTGACTAAGCATGTCCTCTTTGCTTTCCCTCTTAGTTATTCATTCTTTGGTTGCACCCTGTCAAAGTAGCTAGTCCTATTCTTCCTTCCCCAACCAGCTTCAAAGGTAGAAAACACTGCCCATATCTGCAGTGGTTTTTTTCAGCCAGGTCTATGAGATAACTTAAGGAAAATAGACCGAGAGAATTATTTTTAATCGCAGTGCAGGGAGTTGCTGAGGGCAGACAGAGACAGTCAATGTTTTTACTTCCAGACATCACTATTCATTTTTGCCCCTTTTCTTTCAGATAGCACCAACTTCTTACTGCTTAGTCAGATGGCACAAGATAAACACAAGTCTCATTCACTGGAAAATTATTTTCCACATCATCTTTCCAGATAGCCCCAAACAATCAGCTGGACAAGTTCTTGAGTGGATTTCAGACACTGATTATTGTCATCATTCACCCTCCAAACTATCTTTGCACTCAGAGACCTCGGATGAGAAGAGGTCTCACTGTGCCCCACACCAAAATCCTCACACTGGAAGTAAGTACCTACATTGATGAGAATATAATAAAAATGAAGGATGAAATGCACAAGGAAGTTAGGGAGTGACTTGCCAAAGCTCACGCAGACAGCAAGCAGCAGAGCCAGGACTCAAACTCAGCTCTCCAAAGCTCCAGTTCCAGCTTCTAATCACTTCCTCATTTAAGCCATCAATTTTGGAAGAGACCCTACCACATTTTTTACACCTCCCAGTTTAAATTTCAAATCCTTTGCTGCATTTCATTTATAATAGTCCAGATTGTTATCATTTCCAAGCCATGCTTGAACATGTACACAATTCACAGAACTTTTATCTCACTGTGATAGCATAGGTTGCATTTTAAATACAAAAAAAAAGACCCATCAAAACATACAGAAATATAGGCAATTTTGCTTCTCACTTGCTTGAGACACAGGAGTTCCTGCACACAGTGTGTAATAAAAACAACCTTGTGTTTCCTGAAATTGTGCCATTTGTGTCATACAGACATATAAAATAGCACAGAAAATTGTGGGTGCATTCAGGTGTAACTGAAAGAAAACCATAAGTGACAGTTAGGGGGCATAAAATGAGGTGGGATTTTTTTCCTGTCTCCATGCTGTCCTTTTTCCCATCACTTCTATGCCTTTTCTAATCTGTCCATAAGTAGTACTCTGATAAAGTCAGCGGTACTACTTCCATTGACTTACCGTGCCAGAATCCAATTTCCTGAAATACTGTAAGAAAAGCTTCTCCTATAATATATCCTCCTTGACCAGAGAAATAATAACAAGGTACCAAATTTGTTCTAATGGGAACCAAATACAAAAATCTCTCCTCATCTTCCTGATTTTCATACACTTACAGCTTCACTCTTACAGACTCATCCTTTAAAACAAACCAGAATCTTCTGTTTCCATACTATTTTCTCACCATCATCAAAAACAGTGTAATGCTTTAGACTGATGGACTAGTATCAGAAGAGATAAATAACTATTTGTAAATGGCTATTTGGCAATATTTTTAGCACTGACATAACTTTTTTTCATAAACAAATGTGATAGTTGAAAAAAAAAACAAAAAACAAACCAACAAAAACCCAAACACAAACTACTCTGAACTTCTTTCCTTTACACTGCAAAAGGGTTGTTTTCTATTAGCAAGCCAGGTGATGGCCCCAGCTGAAGAAACATGGTAAGAATAATTTTTTTTTAGTGGAAATCATTCTCCATTTACTAGACCATCTACTTGAGACACCCACTAACATTTTCCTTCCCCCTGAGGCACTGGACACAGCATAGAGAAAAAGCAAGGCAGCATGATGCTACACCAGGAACCAAGAGGAAGAAAACTGGCTTCTATAACTTCAACATGTTTTCCTACAGCATTTTTAATCCAGAGTTCTCAGAATATTCCAATTATTAAATATACTCAACTTCCAATTAGTTATAAATATACCATTTCTACTGTTTGTACTGTTTCCCAAGAAATAGCTTTCTCCAGCACATGTGATAACAAGTTACTGGTAGAGTCCAGCAATACATAAGGCCAGCACTCCCAACTGCTTTCTCTCATGCTAGATACAATTCTCTCTACACAGAAACAGAACATACCATATCTGTAAAAACAGTATAGTCGCACTAGAATGTCATCATAATCAGACTATTATTTACATTTGCCAGTGCTGCTGTTAGTATCTTGTTTACAAGGATCATAAGGAATTATTTGATTAGAATCTAATTTTGATTCATGTAATTACAATCAAGGTGATATATATTGCATAACTATAGAACACTTGGTATTTTCCAAAATAATACTGAATTTAGATTTGTTTAGGATTTTATGTGAATTCAAGCAGAGGCTTGTTTTGACCTGAATTTTCAAATAATGTATGTTGGGCATTTGCTTTTGGTTTGCTCTGTCACACACCACACCCAATGCCCTTTAGAACTTTGGAGCTGACCCTGCAAAGCAGCACCTGGATTTAAGAGCCTCTTTTTAAAAAAAATCATCCCTGCAGACTGCCAGAACCACTTGGCTCTTGCACAGGCCAGCTATCAGCAAGAGAAAGTCTCATGCTATCCTTTTCCTCACCACCACTGTACTACAAAAAGTTTTGCAGGAACCTTGAAAGTCTCCAACCAGCTGAGGGACAAGCAGGTGTTGCCCCTTTTCTGGTCACTACTGCTTTTTTGACCATAACAAAACATGAGGACTGGGTGTTCTCATGAGCCTATGGTGTCTAGACAGGTTTCTAAGGCTCTTTAATAGGACACCTACAGAAAATCAGTTTAGAAAGAATGTAAAGGGCAGTCTTACTCATTCTGTGTCCCATCCCAATAGCAACAGTACCCATTATTTTTTCTCTCTGGGATTTGTTTACCTTGTTCATAAAAATCTGTATGTCGATAGTTTATGCAGCCGTGCTGTGAGAAAGCCTTTCCCACTGGCTGATACAGATTTTCTTCAGTGAACTTTAAGCCTGATACTTCTTGTGCTATCTGTACCACACATGGAGCATTCCTTCTCCCCTAAGGTACCCATTTTATCTTATGAAGTCCCACAGCTCCTCAGGTATCTTGTCTCTAGATTAAACAAATTAATTCTTCTAGCCTTTCCTCACTGCCTCTGTTCTCCAGATCTCTGATCTCCATTCAGTCCAAGTTTCTGTGTGGGGCCTGGAGTGAGACAAAATGCTCCAGCTGTGGCTATACCAGTGCCAAAACACAGCACAAAGGTTGTTTTCGGTGTTTTACATGGTATGGTCTTCTTTATGCTTCCTTGCATCACTGCGACAGCATCTATTGGTGGTGTTTGTTATCCACTATAACCCCACAGTCTTTCAGGAGAGAATGCCAGCCATCCATCCATTCCTCAGCTTTTAATGTCACAAATACTTTATATCTCTTCATGGGACTCTGTACCTGTCCTTGAACTGCATCTCATTTAATTCAGATTAGTTTTCCTAACTGTAAAGATTCTTTTGAATGTTAATCCTTTCATTCAAATGCTTGCAGCCTTTCCAGATGAACATGGCCTAGAAATGCAATACATAGTTTGCAGCTCCTCGCACAAATTACTGCTCAAAGTACCTACGCGCACTAGAACTCAGCAGCACACATTGCATCTTCCCCATTTGACAGACACTCACAAAGAGTTACCCTTCAAGACTCTCCCCACTATACTACTCTCACTTTGTGTCACTCTGTGTGTCTTAATCTTGTTTATGAGAATGTCATTCAAAATAGTATCAAAAGCTCTCCTGCAGTGAAGATACCACTTGCCTCTTCCTTATTGACACCGTCCACTATCTTAATGTGGAAGGAAATTAAGACACCTCATCATATCCAGGATGGTTTTTTTTAAAGTTTTCATCCCACAGCTCTTCCAAAAACTGAAGAACCCCACTGCCTCTATATTCAAAGCTGTTTCAAAAGTTGACTTTCTCTGGAACCGCACTCATCCTTCACCAGCTCCAAGAAGTAATTACTGCTAGCTCTTAACTGAGTCAGCCATTCCCCTTTCAACTCTAACTCTTCTTCAGCTTGTTATTTCCGTACTTTAACCTGAGCTGTTATCTGTTCTCACCAGGGCTAGTTGTAGCATCTGCTTGATCGTTGCTAAGATTATTTTTTTTAAAGAAGACTATGAACAAAACAAAACAAAACATTAAAAGGTTTTCTCTGACATCAGCCTGTTGTTCAGCTAGAAGCTTTATTCCGATTTGCCAGCCATCTCCAGACAATACAACATCACCTTTCTTCTTTACCCTGAAACTGTCTGCTGGCTGAGCTCCCATCACCTGTAGCTATGCAAATAACCCCCTGGGTTCCTTAACCTGCCTCCTCCCCCTCTGCCCTGCTTCCTTTCATAGCATCATTCAGCCACATCATTTATCCCACTCAATCTCTGTTACGCTAATTAAGCCATCTTTTTGATTGCACATAAAAATGCTCAGGTCCTCCTGCTAGAGGCAACAATCTTTTTTGAGAGAAAAAAAAAATCGTTTCTGAAACAAAACCTCTAAACAAGGCATCTACTCTAGGAGTCCAATGTAGTATTTTTAGGAGCCAGAACCTAATTCACCTACTTTAATTCACCTTAAGCATAGGTGAATTAAGTTCTTCTATTACTCCACTCCTGATTATACTCAATGAAATATCCTATAAAACTGTACATAAGCTGCTTTCTTCTTTGTTTATTTATCTTTAATGTTTAAGCCATCCACATTTTCTTCACTAATGAGATTTGTCAAAACTACTCTGACAAGTAATTTTAATTAGAGTAACAGAATTTTTTTTCCAATTAAACATTTCTCTCCACTCCATTTCAACACTGAAAAACGCGAGAACCAAACTCTTTAAAAACCTCATTGTCCTTCCATCTGATGTAACCTGCAATCATGACACCACTAATGAAAAAAAAAAATTTAAAGAGTCTTGAGGCAAACTAGGTAAACAGCTGTTAGCTTTAAAAGGAAAAAAGGGCTAAAGAAGTTATGTAGGTACTTGGTGTAACTACCTTTGCCTTCCTTCCCATTATTTAATCTTGTTTTAAATTAACTCTTCCTTACCTGGATTCACTCCTGGGTCTCACAAGAGCAGCACACAAGGACTGCCACAGTTACAAATTTGAGTATAAAACATTAGTAGCAGGTTCATTTTAAAAGTAAAAGGTGTTGTTTGTCTTGAGGTGGGGTACAGTGCGTGGGTGAGCTCCCACAGTGTCTGATCAACAGGCCAACCAGTGAGGTTTGCTGTCACCTCAGAGGAAACACAGCACACCACAAAGGACCAAGGTCTCTGTAAACTACCTTTTCAAAGGTAGCCTCAAAGGTACCTTTCCAGCATCCTCCCACAAGGCTCAGTACCACAAACACCCTTGACACAGCACGTCTCCTTTGCTGTACTAAGAGGTCTTCTTGTGACTCTTCCCTCAGCAAATTTTACTGCTAATAACAGCATTATCAGGGAAGATCAGCATAAACTGAAATGGAAACGGTGCTGGACTAAAGCACAGCAGGGTAAACACAGGCACTGAATTGAGAGCCTCTGTGTCCCTGCAGCACCTCCCAGGAAAGCACAGCCCTGTGGCCCTTGCCCATGAATAGGGAGCTGCAGTGGGGGTCATATACTGGAGCTGCTGGCAATAAATCCGTGCACTAACTGTACTGCAGGACCCTAGGTTAGGAGGTCCTGGAGCATTCACTAGTGCCCAGATTATCTGGACAGATATTTTTTTTTAGCTCCATCTGGTGGGCAAACAAGCTGCTTCTGGGCCACAACCACCCAATCCCTTTTGACAATAGTTACTGTTTTTACAAGAAAAAAAGATTATTGAGCAAGACTGTCTTCATTAACAGCAACTTCTGCTTCTCCTATGAAGAACTCAATTTAGGAGGAGTAAAATGCATCACTGCTGGCTGAGATTATTTCCTGCACATCTATTTCCACATATTTCAGTCATACAGCAGTGTTTACCTTCACAGGTCTCAGACAACTGGAACTACATTCCTAAAAAACAGCATATATTTGCAGTCACCACTCCTGGGACTCAAAGTACCCAGGTGATAGCAATTATCAAGCAATTCATGAACAACTCCTAGGCAGAAATGGAAAAATAACATAACTCCTATCAGTCAACTGTCTGTTGCATAACCACGGTAGAGTACCTGGGCTCAGTTTCTTCAGTTATTACCCAGGGATTTGATTCTGCTTGGAAGAGCAGAAGGAGTTAAAAATTGCTCCCCCACTGCACATGTTTTCCTCAATAGAGACCTTACCTAGCTCTTCCCCAGCAAGATGGACGAGAAGTAAATGAAATCAGAATAGGAGCGCATGACAATAGATTCAGCAACTCCTTGAATTTGTCCTTGTCATCACATTTCAAAAAATATAAAGATTACACAGGAAAAAGATCCATGGTCCAATGAAAGACAGGAGGTTATGATACATGGCTCTAAGTTCACAATGGATTTCATTTGCTCATCCCACTGACAGGCTTTAGAGTAATTTTTCATCCTGTGTTGTCAGATTTTAATACTCAAGAAACAATAGAGGTCTATTAATTGAACTAAGGAACAAGATAGTCCCAGCCATTTTGTCAATGCACCCCAGCTAAAGACAGAAGCAAAAAGAAAATGTTTAGCTAAGTATCTTTATCTGCAAGCTGGATGTAAACCAACAATATCGATAGCTCTCTTTAGAACAGACACATGGACTAAAGCCCAAGATTATATCTCTGTAATTGTGATTACAATAGTTTTCTAGACACTGAAATATGTGTCTCGGTTTAACAAGGTCCCTACAGTCACTATTTTTTTTCCTGAAGTTAAAGCAATAAATAGTTCTGCACTCTTGAATTCTGATTTGAAAAGAAACAATCCTAATAGTATTGCTATGGCTTTTTCAACATCAGAGTGCCTTCAGGTCTTTATCCTTTCTATTACATTTGAGTTAAGTTATTTCAAGACAAAACTATTTCTCCAACTCACAACCATCCACTTGCAATAGCAATTCTATTCAATTAATTCCAGTATAAAGCTATTTCATTTAATGCTGTGTAAAACTCTTTTCCTATCAAGCAAATTTACTCCTTCTTCAGCTACATTTAGTCATTATCATGGGCCACAAAGATGATCAGAGGGCTGGAGCACCTCTCCTATGAAGACAGGCTGAGAGAGTTGGGATTGTACAGCCTGGAGAAGAGAAGGCTTCAGGGAAGACCTTATAGCACCTTCCAGTACCTGAAGGGAACTACAAGAAAGCTGGAGAGGGACTTTTTACCAGGGCATGTAGTGATAGAAGAACGGGTAATGGTTTTAAACTGGAAAAGGATAGATTTAGATTATATATTAGGGAGAAATTCTTGACTGTGAGGGTGGTGAGACACTGGCACAGGTTGCCCAGGGAAGTTGTGGCTGCCCCATCCCTGGGAGTATTCAAGGCCAGGTTGGACGAGGCTTTGAGCAACCTGGTCTGGTGGGAGGTGTCCCTGACCATAGCAGAGGAGTTGGAACTAGACGATCTTTAAGGTCCCTTCCAACCCAAACCATTCTATAATTCTATGACCAAAATGCATTTTGACTTTTTTTTTTTATTTCCTGAAGACACAGACGTAGCTCATCTTAGACTTGTCATTGCAAAATGTTTTATAAAGGAAGATACTATCCCTATTGTACAAGTGATGGGGTAGCTGAGGCACAAAAAGATGAAGCATTTCACCTGACAGTGAAAACAGGAATCAAACCCAGCTCTGTGGACTCCTGATGCACTACTATATCCCTTTATGTGATGTAGATCCTTCATGTACTATATTGCTAAAGCTGCTTGCTATACCCATGTAAAAGCCTCTCAGTTTGCATAGGTTTCTACTGGCAGCTCTGAAAAAAGAACAGATTCTCATTCAATTCTGCTGTGATTTCTGCTTGAGCTCACACAGTAGACACCCTCCTGGAAAAAACGGGCTGTGCCTTACTTGCTCATTAAATGATACTTTTTATTATCTGAGGTATCTATGTTTCCCTGAGGAAACTGAGAGACTGCCTGAATATGCAGATCTGTCCTCATATGTGAGGAGCAGTGATGAGTTGCATCATGAAATTTTACTTGTCTAACCTAATTGAATCTGTCCCAGACAGCAATAACACTAAAGAAAAAGAGGAATTTCACAGCCTCTGTTCCCTTTCCCTCTTTCATAAAAAGCTCAGCTCTGAGCATAATACACCAGGGCAATATTTGAATGCTACAGTGCACAGATGCAGTCACACAGAAAATTAGAACTCCTCCAAATAAAAAAAAAAAAAAAAAGCTGTAGTATATAGCTGCGTCAGTACCAGTTCAACAGTGGAAAAGTACTTCATCTTGCTTAGCCCCCTTTCTTTCTACTCTGTTGACGTCAGTCAGGCACTAATGAAAGCCCAATTAGCATATCACCTTGTGTGTTTGAATGTATAAGTGGAGCAGCTGATGATTCTCTTCTGAGATTTTAAATAACCACCAAAGCTGAGCCAGAGCTGCTGCTTGGTAGGAAAGATTTAGCTTCATAACATACTCAGTTCCCTATGCAACACAAACAAATAAATGTGCCAACAGAGGCAAAAAAAACCCCAACCCAGAACAGATGCGTTTCTCTGAGGAAAGCAACCCAACCAGCTTCAGTTTTGAACAGTATTCATTTAGTCCTTATTCTAGAATAAATGTTTTAATTCCTAACTGAGTTTGAAAACAACATTGAGCATTTGCTAAAAAATATTTTAAAATTAAAAAAAATAAAAAAAAAAAATCAGGGTACAGACCTTGCCTAGCTTTAGGAAAGCCAGCATCCTTGCTAATGCCCTGACAATTTTTCAGATGACTAACTGAAAAGCAAACAGCTATGGAACAGAAAGTGCATCCCTCTGCTGTAAAAGAGCACGCTTCTATCGTCCAACATAGAAATGAAAAGGAATCCACAGACTGTTTAACTCCAGACATTGACTGGAATGTTTGGTAGGGACTTAATTCAGAAGTCTATGACTCCCTGTGGTCCTCATTTAGCCACCAAGAGAGGACAGCAAATGTATGGTGCTCACCCCATCCTTCTTACCTGAACATCTGCACCCAGCTGCATGTGCCATAAGCACAGATGCGAGTGCTGCCATCCAGAGAGCCACAAGTCATTTTCAGTATAGCAATGCATCAGTAATTGGCACTAGATTTCAGTCCTGATCGAAATGAATAGTGGGGAAGGAGGCAAGATGTAAGGTCAAAGAGGCACCCACGGTGGCAATGTAATATTGACAGAAAAGACTGAAAAAAATGAAAGGCCTAAGTCTGTAGCGAGGAGCTCTGTATTAAACTCTCTGTACACTTGACATCTAATGCTATTTATTTTAATACTTGAAATAGTACCCAAGATCAGTATTTTTAAACAATCACTCTGCAAATTAGAATCCGTATAGTATTCTAACACTGGAAAACATTAGACAACCCATAAATATTCTTTATTAATGGATCAGTTGGCAAATCAGTTCTGGCAAAAGGTTATTTGAATGGAGCAGCAACCCCAATTGGATCTGATCTTTGAAAAAGTTTTCTTCCCAAACGGCCTTATAGTCTCAAAACACCCCCAGAAATCCCTAGGCAAGAGCGAAAGCAACAGCAATAACACAACTGAGACAAACACCATGACATCTTCACCTCAGAATGATTTAGAGACTTAAGGTAAAGGAGATTTACAACTGCTCTTGTCCATTTTCAAGTCATTAACACCCACACAGAATGGGAGTGAACTGCTACCACATCCAAAGGTAATGGTTTGTAATGACTTTCCTTATGCATCAGTGGCTCCAACTAAACTTCCAAAATGTCTCAAGTTTGCCTGTCCCTAATATGGCCTGCAATACCAAATAGCCAGCTATTTCCTCACTTATTCTTGGAGAAATAAAAATTAATTCCAATACAGTAAGCAGTTTTATTCAACTAAAATTAAAGCAGAACTGAGCTTCTCCTTTCAAAATTGACAACATGATTTGCAAGCTGTAATGGAGAATTCCTGCTTCCCCTTCCTGGGGGCTCGATAATATATCTGCACACAGAGTATCTAGGAATCTAGAAGTACTCACTTCTCAAAGACCACTACTTAAAATGACTAATCTGAATCAATAATAAGGACACAATTGATTCTTTATTTGCTTCCAGTGGCTGCCCTTGTCAGCTTACAGTGTTTTTACATTTCTAAAAATCATAAGGTTCTTTGCTTCCAGAGAAAACACTTATTTCAGATAATCTTGCCTCCACAAAGTTATTTTTCAATTTTCTTCAGTCATTGCTATGCCTGCAGGAATGTCTGATTATCCATAAAATGCCTTCTGACAGCTCAGATTCATTACTAAATTACCACTTTTAAATTTTTCATGTGCACAGGGCAATTACTTTTATGAATGACTGCCAGCAACATTTCACTAAATCTGAATGAATTTTTAAAGGATTCTAATTGCCACTTAGATGCCCCCATTACTCTTGTTTTAAAGGTTTTCATTTCTTTTAGTCATAGTTACCTGTATTGAAAGCAAATGTGTTCTCTGTCATATTTTATTATCACTGAAAATTATTTACATCAGAAACTTAGAAATATGAAACTGGTGGTGCTACATAAGCAGTTAGACTGCACAGTAGAAACGATTCATAGCCCAAGTCTTAAGCATGAATAATTATCTGTAACCCTCATTTGGAGCTTTTGCATCAAGTTACATTATTCATTTTGGTTTTGGCAAGGGAAATTAATGAATACCAATTTGACAGACACCTTAAAAAAATTCTAAATTTTTAAGTCGTTGGGCCAAACTAAACCCTTAATGTGTACAATGAAAGAAAAAGGGGAGGTGCGCAATGAATGGGTTTTTTTATCACTGAAATTTTAAAAAAGCATAGACAGAAATAAGTGTTCAGAGAGGACAGGTGAGCTTTTAATTACACCTCTAAGATTGGCTGAAGTTCTGATTCATCTCCCAGTGGAGTGTCATCAGGAAATTTAATTAACACAGTCTATTTTTTCATGCCAAGGTTGTTAATGAAAGTGATAAACAAGATCAGAAATAAACTAATCATTGATTAACTCCTCCAATAAACTCCAGCTAGACTGATGTTTCTCTTTGCAGTGCCACATTTTGTCATGTTCTTCATCCAAGTGCTTGCTCACTTCAGAGATTCTTCTCTTTCTCTTCCATTGTTCCTGTTCCCTATCAGTTTGTAGAGGGGCATGAAATCAAATGTTCCCTTGAAAACCAGCTGAATTAATGCTCCTTTATTTCTTTTGTCTAGAAAGTCATGGATTAAATTAACAGGAAAGAAACAGAATCATAGAATGTTAGGGATTGGAAGGGACCTCAAAAGATCATCTAAACACATGTCTACAACGTCTTCTTAAAGCTGTCATGAGTTTGGTCTAGAAAACAAATTGATCTGCCACAAACAGCAAATGTGAACACAAAGCTCCAAGCAGAGCTGGTTAGAGCTGGCAGGTTAGGACACCACTGAGAATGCTTGTTCAGGTCATCTACACTGTGCGTGGCAGCCATTTGGGGAAAAAACAGTGGGTATCCCAGGCAAGACATGGGGCACAGAGGCAGGTGTATCAATGACAGAATTACAGCACTGAGATTCAAGCACAGACATCACCAAGCTGGTTGCAGATCCTAAAATGACTCATAGATAAGCAGCAATTAAAGATGATGAGGTCTAAGAGATGTTTGAAGAAGATCCCATCAAAAGGGAGATGTTGAAAAATAACCTATAAAAAGGGCTTCATTTTCTTAAAATTATATATGAAGCAAATGACCCACCACGAGCCAAGACACTGATTACCTTGCTTCTTTTGCCACTGGCTGACTGCAGAAACATGCACAATCCAATGAACTTCTCCAACTCTCTGCTTCCATTTTTAGCAGGGAGGGAACTGGGGAAGACATGTGGCATACCCACTTCTGTAAAGATTTTGAAATCTACTGACAAATGTGCTACAAGTCACTTTTAAGCAATATTAATCTTCTGCAACAGCAACCTATTTCACTGCAACCTTCGAAGGCCAAAACCTTTGAGGGATGGTTGCCAGCAGAAAGATACCCTTCAGTATTCAACCTCGCACAGGATCCAAGAGGGGTTTTCATCTGCATCTAAACTCTAATTAGCAGCTCTCGAAGAATTTGCTAACTTTATTCCAACATTAAATATCAGCCCTTAATACTTTCCCCTGTGTGTTACTGTCCAAAATACACAGCTATGGATGAAAAATTGCTGGAAAAGGGTGGTTCCACCAAAACCTGCAACCTGTGAGAAACACTCCATTGTAACACAGAGGCAACAACAGGTCAAATCTGGCAGAAGCTAAGCCGAGGGAGCAGTAAACTGCCAATGCTATTCCTGGCTTCCCAGTGGTCCCACTGATCTTGTGTAGAGTAACTTAATTAATCCTGGTCTTCTGATCAGTTCCAATACAGCTCAGCTGGGCTCTGGCTTCAGCCCTACTGGCATGCTTACACACAGATAAATGATATGTTAGTGTATTTCCACTCAGCAGGGAAAGTGAGTTGTATTTTGCACTTGTTATGGATTGATTTAAAAGAATTCTGGGTTGCTATGAAAACTGCATATGTACAGGAAGAGTTATCCTTTTATTTTCATACATTAGAATAAAACCTAGCATTTCCAAAGATCCTCAACATTTTGCAAGTTTGAAGAACCTACCTCAATACATTCTTTTGCTTTCCCTCTTTTCTAACTTTGCACTTTAAATTCCTCCCAGATGAGCAATAATTGTCCTGTTCTGAGAAGCAAGGTCTACATGACAAGGAACACTGTTTGTGCCAGTTAACACCTTGTTAACAGTCCTAACAGAACATTAACCTCACTGAGGCATAATCACAATGGTACCTATTCAAAAAAACTGAGGCTGTTCCCCTTCAGAATTGCATTAATTTCTTAAAACATCTCAAGGACAAGAAAGTAGCTAAGCCCGAAAGGCACCTGTCCCTACTTCTCATTCCATGAGAAAGGACCACTTCTTTCCCGCTACAGGTGTAGTGTAGCAGACTGTCCCAAGCAAAACAGGGTGAACGACAAGTAGCAGAACTGTATACTAGGGTTTATTTAAGAACCAAAGAGATTAGAGCTTTTACCCTGTCTGATTATCTACTGTGCATTCACTTGCCCTCCTACAAGGTTTATATACTCACTAAGTCTCTACTGCCCCTCCCCAGAGGCAGATCACTACTAGCCTGAGAAAGCTAGGCAGAAAGTTCTGTAGTTCTTGCTGTGTGGCTGTTTGCAGTTAGCAGCCTCCGGCTGCTCATCTCCAACCAGCTCTCTGATGTCCAGGATCTACACTCCAGCCAGGATCTTCACCATCATCTTTCCAGGTACCCTTCTTCTCAAGGCCACCTCTTCTTTTAGGGAAGCCACCTTTTGGACTTCCTCTTCTTTCCAGCACCCCAAGCCTCTGATTTTCCCAATCTAAACAGTCTAATGCAGAAGCACAACATACAATCAGCCTCCTCATTATTGGTTCTTTCTCCAACCTATTTATTAATTGGAATGTTTGGGGCATTCGCTGGAGGATTTGAGATGTGCCACTACTTTTTAGTCCACGTTATCAAAATTTACCACCGGTCCATGCTGATCACAGCTAGCAAGTAGCAGGCTTCTGCTTTAGAGTTCGAAAGTTCAGTTTCAGACATTTACACACACACGTCCAATTATCTGCCATCTGTGTGTGCTCAGAGTTTAAGCTATTTTTTCACCTAAGACACAGACAGATACGTTAACCCATGTTGAGACAAACTGAAAACTGCAGATCATTTCCACATAAGAGCTATCTCTCCCAAGAGACAAACATGGTAACCAGATTAGGTAATGTGTCATCCTCTAGTCTCAGTTAACTCCCCACATGTGCTCTGGAATCAGTTCAGAAGAGTAAATTGCCTTCATCCACAATGCACTGAAGTCTGTAGATGAATTTCTCTATTGAGAACAACTGGATCAGGCCCTGTTCTCAGGTTCTCATACTGCTTTGTGTTTTTGTCTAGCCTGCTCGACTTGCAGTCGCAGCAAAGCATTAGCAAGGCAGCACAAAACCAGGAGTACTGATTAATTTTGATTTTTCATATCTCAGTAGGAAAGAAGCAATTAAAAATATCATAAGAATATTCCCAAGTGGATTTTTAAAAGTTTTGAGGCTGGTTAAATGTTGGGGGTTTCTTCAAATATTTCAAACAAAGCTGACAATAGCTATTCTTAATAGCTCAGGGTAGGAAGATTTAATGGCTTATGTAAGACCAAGACATAGTCAGGAAAAAAACAGAAAAGCTTTAGGCCTTCTACAGGATCTATTATGTTCTGGCTAGATCAATAGACCTAATAAAACTTTATCTGCCTCATCTCCTTAGGCTATCAAAGCTATAAGAACACTGTCTTCTTAATAACTTAGATTCTCAGTCTTGGTAAGACACTGACTTCATGAACATGTTTCCTTTTAGAAAGTAGACATAAACAGAGAGAACCATGCTCTGGAAAACTTAACACACCATTTATACTTCAGGAAAGGTATTTTCTTCCCATGGGAACTCAAAGCTATCCAGCACTATTAAGTTTGAGATAAGTATATTTTTCTCAAATTAAGTTCTCAAATATGACAATAGATAATATAGCTGGTTTAACTGTTTTTTCCCCCCAATAGATTAAGAGAGTCAAACTGTTGAGTTTATCAGTGGCAGAAACTTCTGTTAACATACAAATAACAGTTTGCAGGTAAGGCATTTAGGCAGAGTAAGATGACTGATCAACCTAAAGACACCTGAGGTCTACAGAACTGCTGCAATTCTAAATTCATTCACCTGTGCCCCAAGCTGATGGTCCTCCATACGAAGAGGCCCTCCTGGGGCATGGTCATTACCCTCTGCAGTTCACTTTGGCAGGCCCTGTTCCTACATTGCTCACAGAACTTTTATCCGTCACATCATTCTGTTCACAAATAACTGAAGAACCAGACTTCAGAGATAAAATCCCCTAAACATAGCTATATACATTATGGAAAGTCACAGCTAATGGCCTTGACACTAGGACAAACAAGAGACAATATTAACAACATTGAAAAAAACCATTATCCTCAGTCCAGCAACGCACTGCTGTCTCCTCTTCTTTTAAATAGCACATCCCTGTCTCTTTAATTACAGCAGGCTGGATGTGAACAGATGCTTACTGCACCCAGCAGCCCAATGATTCAGACAAACTTTTAGCTATTAGCAAATCCTTTAGGTAGCTGACTCAGGCAAACAAGATGTGCAGATTGCCCCCAACTGATTAACCACTGGGTTTGCACAAGCTTGGCTCATTGACCACAGCTGTTGGAGATACAAATGTCCTCAGCTGACAGCCTTGTTCTCAGTTTCATCATCATTTTGGGTTGAAAACAAAAATGTCAGCATTCACTGACATTTTGTCTGGAGTTGGGACAAAATACCCAGATCAGCAGGTGAGGAATTCCTGCATGAAATGAATCACGGGTTGAAGTTGCGTAAATCATTAAAGAAAAAAAAAAGCAGAGAACAAGATACAGGCTACAGTGATACCTAGCCTGCAGTTTTCTAGATTAATCCTATGGATTTATATACTGCTTACAGACATCTCAGTTATGAGGTCTGGCTCTGGAACTACCTCTCGAGGAAACAAAATCCTCAGATTTTCAGTGATACACAAACAGTGTGTGAATTCAATTTCTCTAATAATCAATTCTAAGTCCCCAGCAGTTCCTGCTGTCATGTCTATTTTTAGCTTCTACAGGCACTTTATAAGTCTTTAGTTCCTGAACTGATGCACACAACACATCCACTGGTTACTGCTGCAAAAACATCTCCAGTTTCACATCTTCTGGAAAGAAGGTCCTCCAAAAATCTTGTGCTACAACACACAGGTGCCTCTTGACAGCCTCTCCAGCACTAAATAGGCACAGATCTAGAAAAACAGAACTGATCTTGCCATCCTTCATCTCTCATCACATCTCTCTCTGTTCCTGCCACATCTTTTACCCTGTCTTGCCATCTACAGCCTCTCATTTATCCATGGAAACACTTTGGTAAATATGAGGCATTTATAATCCACTTGCTGACAAAGAAAAACAGAAACGGAAGTAAGCAAGCACATGTGCCTTTTTCCTTATTTACTTTTATTATGCCATAGAATTTTTCTTCAGCTCTGAGTGGATGAACCCTGAACCCTGGCAAGACACAGACAAACCTGAACCAAACAGGCACTGATGTTTTGTGTGGAGATGCTGGAAGAACAAAGTCATATTAATTGTCAAAGCTCAAATTCCCCAGGGTTTTACAGGTTTTTTAAGTATCACAGCTAATTATACCCAGGACCAAGACTTTCACAAGACAACCATAAAAATGTATAGCAGATGTCACAGTTTAACTATATTGGTTCTTCAAGTTTCATCCACTTACAATTTGAACCCATGAAGCTGAAAGCGTAGATTCCCCACCAACAAGCAGCTGTTCATTAGGAGTCCTAGCCTGCAAGGTTCTGAGCATCTCTGGAAACTTCAGTCCTCTGGGAACAGTCAGTAGAAGAGATGGGGAACACAGCTTGCAGGATCAGGCCCTGAGAATGGTAGCACAATGTAGACTGCCAGACTGAAAGATTCTCCAAGACAGGAAGTCTCTTCCTAAAGCCTGTTTATTATGCCTGTAGATCAGATTGGGGAGCCAAGGGGTGTAGAAAGCCCTTCCCTTGACATATGTACTTGCCATTCAACATTTTGATCATTTTGATGTTGCCATTCGACACTGCTCAAAATGTCATCTGACATTTTGCTCCTATCAAGCAAAAAGTTACATAGCCTTAAAGGCATTTGTGAGTCACTTAAGCTAGAGTCCATGTAGTCCAGTCTGGAGGACAAACATTTGTTCTTCTTGGTGAAAAGGAAGGAAAAGGCAGGAGGGGAAGTAGAAAAAAATCCTCTTTCCTATGGGACAGTCACTCCGGATTAGTGATGGGAGTAAAAGAAAACTGCACTGTTAGTCATCCTCTCTCTGGAAAAAAGAAAAACCTATATTCTCATTTTGCATATGAAATGCAGACCCTGGCAGTGACTTTTCGGATTAGCAGATTGTAGCATCCATATACACACTTATCAATTAACCTCCAAATGATTTCTCAGGTCCCAGGGAACCAGGGCGCAGAGTTATCATCAGTGCCCAGCACTAATAAGGCATTTCAGCACTCTGAATATTTAACAGGAGAAATGACATAAGTAATAATAAGAACTCTACATATTCTTAGCCTTGCTAAAATAAACAGTACTATATGCTATCCTATTATAAAGCAAATACTTTGACTTTCATATTTTTTTCTGGTGCCATTTTTCCTGCTTCTGAATGATCATGAGGTCAGGTTGGAAGGGGGGAAAAGAACTGTATGAGATGCTAAATCTACAGGAACTGAGGGTGCTTAGTACTACACAGAGTGCAAACAAATGACAATAAAACAAATAGACTCGAGGAAAAAACTGAAGTTATTATTCAGTCCTTACTCAGTCTTACTGGTATCTGTTGGATTTTCACCATAGAAAGGCTGAGCAAAGGCATAAAAGGATTTGCTCCTGAAAAGTTCCAGAATTTGCAGTGTAATAACCAAAACAATTCTTTATCACTGCTACTACCACCGTCCCTATGAACCTCAGTCACAGACAAACCCCACTATTCTAATCCCTATACAAGTACAGAAGAAATAGTTCCCATCTCAAAAAATAATTAAACTGGACACACCAGAAGAATTTGAACTAAAGAGAGGAAAGCAAATACTGCCTATACCAGCAGGCTGTCACCAGAATCCAGTGGCCTGACTTGACCACTGTAGACACCAGTGAACAAAGAAAGCTTTAAGGAAGGTTATGAAGGGAGGTAACAAATGTTTACAGAGAACTCCTTCCAAACATTAAAGTTAGCATGAGTCTGAACATCAAGATGGGCATGGGGAGCTAAGTCCAGCCTAAGTGGACAGCAGTCCTGACATCTCAATAACAAATGAGAGAGAAAAGATGAGTGACAGTAGGTTAGGATGGGTCTTCAAAGTGAAGGTGAGCAATTTAAAATTTAACCAGATGGACAGCACAAGAAGAAACACAAAGAGAAGTGACATAGCCAAAGGGACAGACTAGGAAAGTTTTTTTGGCAGCAAAACTTAAATGGGAAAAAGAAAATAAAAATGAGCCAAATAATGTCCATAACCGAGGAATAAGGAGCTGTGTGGTTGGATAGGACTGCACTGGAGCTCGTACGCAGACAGAACCAAGGCTTAGACACAGAACTGTCTTGTTTGGTCACACCCAGGCTGAGCAGAAGTCATCTTGCTTACAAATCTAGATGACAAATAGAAGGGCAGCACACTGAGCAGGGAACAAACCCAAAGCAGAACACGGGCTGAAGAGCTTGCAGAGGAAGATTGAAAACTGCACATAAATAAGGTTGAACTTGAACTAGTGATGACTTGTATCCCTGAACAGGGTGACCAAAACTGCAGTTACAATAGAAGAGTGCAGAGATAGGTCTGTGAAAGCAGAAAACTCACTATTTATGGAATATATTACATTTTGGCCACATACAGAAATAAAAGAGAAAGAGGGAAAGAACAGACAACTACGGGACTTCCCCAGAAGTGCAGTGCATGTGGCAGAAGAATAATTCACTCATTCACTCGCATCATCGTGTAACTAAAAAACAGAAATCTTTAGTGAAGATGGAGATGTGTCCAAGAAATAGCGGTTCCGCATAGCCAAAAAGCACTAACCGAGGAGCAAACAGTCTTTGAAATGTTTTTGTTTCCTCTGTGATTCACCAGTGCACTCCAAATCATGCACTGAGATTACGTGTAAAGGTCTGAAGATTACTCTTAAAATTTACCAGCTTTGACCACAGCATCATTCCTGAGAAAAAGATCAGTAGATCAAGAATGTGAACCCAACCACCTTTTGCCTATGTTCCCAGTCAGCAGCAGAGAGAAGATGGTCACACAGACGCTATCACAAAAGCTCCGTGCCACTCACTGCAGAAGACAATTCTCTGTAGCAGGAAATCCCCACAGTGGTTGGATGTATCCTGAGAGTCCAGACTAACCTTTGCATGACTGTTTCATGCTGAACACCAAATCCCCAGGGCATCCAAACCCAGACAAGAGCACATTGGTAGAGAAAGTGAAAAGCACTAAATGAAACAAAGAAATGAAAAATGAAGTTTGAATTGATACTATAACCAATATGAATGCTATTAGAGGGAGTTGTGGGTTGGTCTTTAGTATTTATGTGGACTGTTCTGTTTGATCATTGTTTTACAAATGCTTTCTAACAGTACATATGACTCACTGATTACAAGGTATGCTATTTCACTGTATCAGGCCATTCCCCATAACACATTTAGCTATAAATTATTTTCTTGTGAGATTTATGAGTTTTTCCGAATTCCCCTTGCTTTACAAAAATGAAGTTTTAAAGCTTATCATCAACTTGTGACACTCCTAAAGACACACGTACAAAGATATTCTTAAGCTAAGAGGTAAAAAAAAAGAAAAGAGAAAGATTGTCATCTGCAGTTAACTGAAAGGGCATATGCTAATCACCAGCTGGAATCAAAAAAGCTTTGTCACACACTTTTTCAACACATTGCAACACCAAGTACCTAGAAAACTGTTCCTCAAAGGCTGTATGATTCCTCAGCTTCCACTGGAGTAATAGCTATAACCTTCCACTCTGACATGGTCCTTAGCCACACATAACATTTTAATAATTATTTGTAATTAAATATTTTCACCATTTCAAACTCATTAAGAATTCATTACTTAGTTTCTTACTCTGTATTTCTGAATTTGGAATTTCTTATCGAGTTTGGAATCCTGCATCACCTAATGCTCCCAATCATTTCAAAGCATAAAATTTAAGATCTTTTTTCACATATATATATATATATATATATTAGAGAATATAAAACATACCAAAAACAAACTTGTGCTCAGCAGAAAAGAACTGCTTGTCTAACAATACTGAGGAAAAACACCTACATTGCCCAGGCAACTGCATATGAAAATAAATTTATTCTAAATGGGTAGACTGCTCTCAGGGTTATACACAAGACCTAGTTTGAAGTAGAAAAACAGTATGTTACTCGAAATAATTTTCCTAACTAACTCTACTTGCCACTCAAGCAGTGAATAGTAGGTTTTCTACAGGTCTGTCTTAATCTTCTTAGTTAATATCCTGCAGGAGAAATGAGCTTTTTCTTTTCTTCCGTGTATGGCCATAGTGAAGAGATTGCAGGATACATCTCATAAAAGGATCTTATGGAGGCATGAGAGCCTTGAAGCTCTCTATATTTATGCATGAACATTTTATTGCAGTAAATGGTAAGACTTTTTTTCTCCATGACAGATGGGCCCAAAACACCTGTATATATAGGTTCAGATATGGATGCACTGCTTGAATTTAGTCTTCTTATTTAGTTTCTTTTACTGTTCCAAAGAATTAGCTATTCCAGAAGGATGACGTCTTGACTATTTTCAGTGATAACAGATGCAATTCTGTCATTTTTGGGTTCTTACACTGTATTCACACATCTAATGTCCAAGTACAATAGAGTAGTCCACTGAGTGCTGACACAATCACGTGCTGTCTTTTCCCCTCTGCTTCCTAGGGGAAAGGACCATGCAAAGCAGAGTGCACTGCTTGGGAGTACAGTCTTCAAAGTGGAGGAGGGAGACAGTGTTGTCTGCAAGTCGGCTGATGCAGGCTCATACACATTTATTTCATAGCAGGTTCTCAGACTAGTAATAGAATCGCAAAAAAAGTGCAGCTGGGAACAACCTCAAGAGAACACATAATCAACATTCTGCCCCAAGGAATAATCAGCTGTACCTTTGTCCTTTCTGACAAATGTTTGTCTAATAAGTCTTTACTGTCTTCCAATGGCCCTCACTGCCTCTTCATGCAATATCTCTGTTTGCCCCATTTTCTTACTTATGTAGTACCTGTCCTAAATCTTTCTTGTTGCAGATTATGCCCAATGATTTAGAGAAGAGATTATTCCCTTCTTTTAAGAGCATCATTATTTCCTCATTACATGCATGGCTCATACTCTCCCTTCACCCCTTTCTCAACAGATGTCTGGATAGCTCCAATTCCCTCAAACTCCATTACCACCAACCCTGTGCTTCAGAGAATTCTCCTCATTGCTCAAAAAACCCCACAGACCTTCATCTATCTAATCTTCCTGCCATGGTAAACCGGAGCAGGTCCTCATCACAAAGTCATCCATGTTGTTCCCTCTTTCCATATCTATGACTCTGTTTTCATATTTTGGATTTCAAAGCAAGTATACATACTCTTGATAAAAGGGGAAAACCCTCCTCTTTCGTCACATCTCACTTCTCTGCACAAGTGATGTTCCCTCCCTTTTATCTCAATTCACATATAGTTCTCCCAAGAGGTTTTAGACAGGCAGCTAAGTCACACTGTTTATCACACATTAAAACTTCCAGTTCCTTTTATTTATTCCCTCACTTCAGTATAGTCTTCACCTAAGACACCATTTGTTCTAGGCATTATTCCTAGCATGAGTCATATTGATAGAACTTTTCCCTTGGGATCTTCAAAATTCCACCTTTTAAAGAGCGTTAATTTTATGTGACTTGATTCAGAGAAAGACAAAAGTTTAAAAGTTCTGCCTTGGTAAAACACACTCACCTCCAGCCCATCCTACCTAAGGAGTAAGTTATAAAAAGCCTAATTTACACACCGTATTTTTGTCTGCCTGTTCAATGTCATTATAAGGTTAATATCACTGTTGAAAGGCAGGTGTTGCCAGCAATGGGCTGAATGGAAATATTAATGTGACAGTTTATTAATCAATTCTGTCTCACAAACCCTAATGTAACAAAAAGCAGCATAAGTAAATGCCTGATCTGTTAAAATAATATATGGCCTTCACACTGATACATAGGCCTACCTTAAATTTCTTGGCAGTTTTAGTTCAGGCTGCTAACACTTTGGAGGATAATATACTAGATAAATGCATTAATGGTTTAAGTTTGGTTTGTGATGCATTTAATTTTCAATGAAGTTCAATACTGTTGAAAGACGCTGGATCAATAGTGCTGGTTTTATATGTATTTATCTTAAACTTTCCCCTGCAGTCTTATTGGCTCTCAGATGTGAAACAGGATTCAGCTTAGCTGATACTTAGATAGCACTTGCTGTTTTCTCAACTTCTGAGGACCAATCCTAACTATAAAATAATGTGGAAGATACTATGCATGAGATAGTCTGTTGACTACAGAGAGACCTCAAAAGTCATCTTCGAGCTTTAAGCTGGTAATGTTTACAACTCTTTGCCCCCTTGCCCCAGCTACTCATCCTCACCCCCGTTCTGCCCCTTTCCTTGTGCTGACAGAAGAGGCTGTGCCTGCACATCAGGAACCAGAGGGAAGAAGTGGGTTAAAACAAAATCATTCATCACATTTGCACTGCCACAAGGCAGGGGGCTGTATGGAAGGAATGATGGGGAGGGGTCCAGCTGTTTCTTTCAGTAGCTGTGCTGGCTTCCTCCCTGGTTAAAGTGCTCATGAAATCCTAATGTCCGTTTACTGCCTAAAATCAGACAGGGTGAATCCAGATCGCCCCCATTTTTTCTCTGTCATACAAACAGAGACTGAAAAGCAACCATACTGTTCAGCTTGAACAACATTTTCACATGTGGCGAAAGAGAACTAAGCAAGATAAAGCTTGTCACATTCCTTGTCATAATCATGTACAGATGTTTCATATTAAAAACTAATATTTACTGAAATACTTTCAAAGTTGCATCAGAGCTCCTCAGAGTGTATTAAAAATAAGCACATGCAAAATATTACATTTAGCTGGGAGCCAGATTCTTTCACCAAACCTACAGACAACTATACAACTGTTTCCCCACTAATATGATGAACCAAATCAATCCCTTTCATCTGAACACCTCTGAACTCTGGGACTGGTTTTATCTGAAACTATATTTGGCCAAATTATTGTTACCCTCCAGTGAGTATATGACCACATATAAGAAGTTCACTGCATGATCAGTTTATTACATAAAGAAATGTAATAAACTGTGATTTACATTTAATAGCCTTGGAAAAATTTGGCTGTTTGTTCAATGGAGTGAACTCTCAACCTCCACTCATTTACAGAGATCCAAGATTCCTCCACTACATACAGCAATCCAAATCGCCACAGCAATTTATTAAGAAATAGTTGTTTCCCCTAATAATGATAAGTAACAATAATAATAAAACAGCACATGTGGTTCTGATAAGAATGAGCTAAATAGGATGGCCTCAAATTCCTATCTGATTAAGAGACCATCATATGACAAATCCAGCAGAATCAAGTATCTGCCTGAAAACCGGGGAAAGTGCTTGATTTACAGCACTAAGTGGATGTCTGCCATGATTTTCACACACTTTGCTATCTTGGCTGACCTCTCCCAGACTTATTTTCTGCACACCAACAGATTTCACATGTTTTTAAATATGGTGACAACCGGGAATTCATAAATAATGTATCTCCACTGAAATATAACTGCCATGTCTGAGCAGTTCCAGCTCCAGGCTTGATCTGCAGCAAAAGCCAGACAGCTTAAGTTTATAGCAGCTCTCCCCATTCTGCAGCTACACTATTAAAATTACTCCACTTGTACTCAGCTGCCCAGATATAGACAGCTCAAGTTAATAGTACCTAAACACAAGTATGAAATACTGCCTCTTGTCAGGAAAAGTTATTCATGCATGACAAATTTCGGTAGGTAAAACTGCAGAAAAAAGTGCATCAGACCAAGGGTGTACATGAACACCTTGTTTCAAAAACCAAATATGAACTTGTCAAATTTGCATTTGTTTTGTCAGCAGACATCTTCAAGCGTCATTCATGCCCATCATGTAGGAATGTCAAACAGCATCCGTGGACTAGAATGTTACTTCACTCCTGCAACTCAGGCCATGTTCCCTGCACCCCTTACACAGTACTTCAGGGAAAGCAAAGCATAGAGGTATCACTTGCAAAGAGACAACTAATTTTCTGCTTCTGTGTTAAATATAAAAGTCTGGCTTGCTGGTAATCCCTCTGTTCTTTCTTGCCACTCAAATTGTCTGAACTGCTATCCTAGATCAGAAATCCTAGAAAAAAAAGGATTCACTCTAGACCCCAAATTTGCGATTCTAGCCTTCAGTATGAAAAAGTAGAAGAAATAGTGAACATAGAGGGGAATTTTCACAGAGGTGAGCACATATTAGTAGATATTTTGGTCTTCTCACCATCTCCCCTAATCTATTTTCATTCTTCTTCTAAAGTTTTATTTCTATGTTTCCTGAGCATCTACACTAAAGACATTGTACGCTACTTGGGACACCCCAAAAAGGTCTATCCTGATCTGAAATCACCAGTCACAGGCCGATTGATGCTAAAACCTCTTCCTCTGCCTCCCTCCCACTCCAAAAACCATCAGAAGCCACCATGTTCTGCCTGATTACAACCATAAGGCACCATCTGAGACAGTAACTGAGACCAGACTCCCTTGTTACTCAACCCAGATCCAACAGATTTGCAAATATATAAAAGTTCCATCTCTCTCCCCTGTAAAACACTCGACATAGCTCACACAAGGAAAGCTGTTCAAAATGCTAGATCACCCCCTTCAAACCGCCACATAAGACTTCTCAGTATGCATGAAAATCTTATCATCTTTAATATCTTGTGTGCTCAGAGCAACTTCTAAACTTACTTGAAATATTCCATGTAGTCACCCACACACAGGTCATTTATAACTGTCCTAAAAGTTTTTAAAATATTCAGAAAAAAGTTAAAAGCAACCACCAAGGTACCTTCACATGCAAGAGCTTGATATTCTGTGGGTGTGAGAACCACAAAAGATGGCCAAGAACTTTTGGCACAGAGAAAGGGAGTCCTGTTACTCTCTTCACTCAAACATACAATCCTTGAAATGAAAGATGGGAAAGTCCAAGTCCATCTCCCAGTCTAACAAGAAGGATCATTCCCCTGGGCTTATCCACCCATCAGTTTCCAATTACTCAGCCAATGGATTCTTCTACCTCATGTCCTGGGAAAGTATCTGTTGGTGTAATGAATCTCACATCTATGCAAATTTCCTACTTGCTCAGCTGAAGTTTTCCTTTGTCTCATTACATTACTTCTCAACACCACTCTCTGTCTTCTCCTTCTATGAGAAGCAGTGGACTCCCCTTCTGTGCCTTTTAAACATTACATTTGCATTTCTGATGAATCACATGCTTCTTTTCTACTGTTAATGTTGTACTTTGGTCATTTAAATCTTTCATTGGTATTACCAATGATGTGATCTCCAAATCCAGCTAGAGTGGAACTAGGGTGAAGAAAACTTTGTAAGAAAAACTCGAAAGATAGTCCCCAGGTTGCTGGTGCCCAAACAGCATGAATTATTCTGCCTTCTGAGAACTTTGTAATGAAAAGAGAGTACATTCTCTAATTCCCAGAAAAATCCTAGATACCAGACACTGAGGGACACAATGAGTGACCACCTTTCAAATGCCTCCCCTCAAGGGTCTTCCCTCCTGCCTGTTCCATGCTTCTGCTCCAGATAAAGAAAAAAGCTGCTCTCAGCACCATCTCTCAGCCTCTTGAGTCCTTCCCAAAGCACCAATGGATTAGCCTAAAAGTTCCCAAGACTGTACCTGAGGAATTCAAGATACCTTTTCCACAGGCTCACTGAGACATTGGTCTACAGCAATCTTAGTGTTCTGGGTCCACAACAGCCTTTATGCTGGCTTGGCTACACCAGCACGGTCCATGGTAGAACATGGGTACAGAAGGGCAAGGGCTCAGAAGTGCTATTACGCTACTGTCATCACTGTAGCATCTAAGCTCTTTCTCACTAGTGACAACTTCTCCCTCCTGTGGTTTGTCCTTCCATCCTGTTCCAGAAAGAACTACAGCATAGAAGGTGGCTTTGTTTTGGTCAAGCTAATGGTCTTGTTCTTTTTAATGCGTCCTTTGCCTGGTATGTATGAGTCAAGGAAATGCTTGTTGGAGCAGGGAGCAAGCTGGTTCGTAAGAGCTATGCAGAAGATCAGGGACATCATCAGATGGACAGTTAGGGTAGATCCATGAAAGCCAGGGAAAGGCCAGACACAGGGAGAGGGTTACAAAACATACATTCTTCTCCACTCATAGGCTAGCAGAGTTCACTCTGGCAAACTGGGACAACTCATGATGATATATGAATGCCCAAGCACTAGTGCAGACACATCCACCTACTCCACTGAGCTAAGGGCAGCTCAGATGGTGCAGCCATGTGACTGGTTGAGTGCAGTTAAGTGCCTGCTAATACCCTATGCACGCACTGGGAACTGTAATGGCTCTTTGTGAGAAGTTTTCCAGACACTGCCTGACTCTTCCACAGAATAGGCAGCTCTTATTAACATTTTAATAAATTGGGTCAATAATTGCAACAAAAGCCCCAGTGCTCTGATATACTGCTAAGCTGTAAAAGGACAGGGAACAGCACTCGTCTGGAGCATATCCCAGTGCTACTCAGGGCCACCTCTGCACTCAGATGGGTTAGTGCTTATAAGTCCAGTCAAATTCAGTCTAAAGGTCACATTCAGTCTTTTGAGAAATCTCGTAACAGTGGGAGCTGCAGTTCATTGGGGACAGGCATGTTTCATGGTTTGCTCCTAGCAAATAGCCAGTTACTGAACTGCTCTAAAGACAGGGCTGCAGTCAGGCAAGGGCAGGCAGAAGCCCTGAAGCCCATCAGCATGGCTGCACAACAGGCAACTCTCAAGAAGGTCCAATAAACAAACATGCAGGTAGGCACAAGGGTCTGCAAGGGCAAGGTCATGCTCTTCTCTGATCCACTGAATGCCTTGTTCCTTGCCTGTGATGGGCCCCAAGTCAGAAAGACAGACCCTAAATCCCATGTTTATCTTGAGACAAACAACTCAAGATAATTTAATATGATAAATTCTTTCCAGCACTGTAAACATTTTCTTCTGTAGTAGGTAGATAAAACAAACAGTTTGAAACAAAAAAGTTCTTGCTGCTCTTTGAAATCCCAGTGCAGGTAGAAATGCTCAATATTTCTACAATACATATAATAGTCTCAAGATTGGCTGTGAAGCTGCTGGTAACTATTTCCCCTATGCTACGCTTTTTCCAACAACTGTATTTTGCCCTGTTGGCCTGGTAAATCAGCATGTATAGTCTTCTCTATTCCTGTGTGGCTTCTTCTAACTGCTGCTGAAAAGGAATCCTGAGGAATGGAGAAGCTTTGAATGTCTAGCTCATATGACTGTCTGTAGTAGCTAGCACCTTTTCAACAGAGACATTCTTCTTTGCTTGAGGGGATAACAGAAATATGTACAGCCAAATCTGATGTCATTATGACCAGCTAATTAGGAAAATTATATAAGCTTTTATACACTACTGCATTCCATAGAATAAGAACACTTTTTTAATATAGGTAGATATTTAAACTTTTTAAAAACCTGTTCTTCATATGAAAATCTCTGTCACTAGTTTTTTTCTTCTGTCTTCTCTTTTTCAGGTTTGAATCATTCTGTAAGGAAACCGGTGGTGGTGTGGGTTTTTTTGAAATACAGTAGTCCAATTTTATGGGAGGCTATTCTAGAAGTGTACAAAGGAGAACCCGACCACTTAAAGGTGTTAAAAGTTGAGATTTCGACTTGTACCTTCAAAGCTCCCTACCAAACTACAAAAGAGTTTATCCTATTGCTCAGACTATCAAACATCTCCTCTCTGAACAGTTCAGGTTACAGAAATGGTCAGAATCAGCCTCTGCTGTAAATTTGCAAGATTTCCATTGATACCTTGCTGTAAATGGGAGCAGAGTTCAAACTCTTTGAAGCAACAACTAAGAAACCTCACAAACAACAACCTTCTGACCAAAAACATCACTTTTCTAAGTGTACATAGTAAAAAATACTTCAGAAAAAGTAGCAGTAAATGTGACATCTAATAAGGTAACTCCTTCTGTCAGGTAAACAGTTTTTAAAAGTTCATGCTGTTTAACATGTTTAATATCTTCCTTGCCAGAGGAAAATTTCTCCACTTTAAAGCATCTGATGATGTCTGCTCTCCTTTCCTTATCAGACACCTGTTCTGATATTCTAGTATCTTGCAATTTCCAAGTGTGTGACAAAATTAGTTTCTGACAAAATCAAATGTATCTTTTAAAGAAATTCACTCCTTCCATCAGGAATAAAACCTGAGCATCCACAGGTGTGTCTATAGTGGATTTTCACCATCACAGAGTAAGAAAAGTGCCCTTAAGTAGAATTCTGACTTACAGGTGTGAGTTTAAAAGCAGGCTTGTCTTTCTGCAAGAAAAAAATGGACATCCACAACTACATGCAACTTACAGAATGAACATACAGCAATGCTTGTTGCATTTTACTTTCATATAAGCTACTTACTGTGCTAGGACAAAAAGAGGAATACAGGTTGAAGCCCCCTGAAAACAGCAATGACAAGGATAAATAACAGCTCTGCTGACAGTGATGAAAAGGTCGTGTAAAAAATCAGAACAAACCAAACCAAATGTTTTCACTGGAGCAATGTCATAATTTTTTTTTTTTTCTTGATAGCTGACCAGAAATGGGTCCAAATAGCAATTCAAACTGTTTTTTATTTGAGTGTATTTTAATGATAAGGAGCAACAGATAAAACAATGTAATATAAAAGATGTTCATATTCATTCACGTTGAGTCACAGCCAAACTCGGCTCCAGATTTGGACACCAAGAATGCCAAAGTTTAGACATAGTCAGTGTTACTTTTTCTATTCATTCTAATTTTAAGAAAATTATTTCTAACTTTTATTCCACTTCTGGCTTCTGCTGGGAACTGGAAGAAGAAATCCCAAAATAGGCATATGCTGTACCATCCACTTATATTCTTAAACAGGAAGGGAAAATACTAAACCCCACAATGTGCAACAGGACCATGAGTCAGAACTGCAACTGGAACCTGAGTTTTGTTCTTCCGGACCTGTAGCTATTTTAAACATCCAGTCTTAACACTGAGTTGGCATGAGAATTTACATTTCTAATACAAAACAAGTACTCAGTACTCAAACACAACTCTATTTTCAGGAGCTGTGTAAGGAAGCAAAAGCTTTCCTGTAGCCTTGCTAATACTGCCTGTCCGTGCTTGTTTTGTAGGCAGCTAAGTAAGAGATGTCTGACCAGAGGAGTATCCATACATTGCAGAATCAAGGAAAGAGGTGAGAGGGTAAGGAAAGTAGGCTTCAGGCTTTTCTTCTAACTTAATAAATACTTCCATGAAAGTCTCTCTCCTTTCCTTTTCCTATCCCCTCACCTTATCTTTGCTTCTAGAAAGAGAACCAAAAGGCCGCCTTTTCCCTGGGAGCTCTGTGTTAGCCTCATCATGAAGTAAAAACTATCTTTCACTTAGGAGCTCCTTTTAAGCTAGGACATTTGCCCTTGATCCTGCCAGAGCTATGCTGCAGCAGCATCAAAGCCATGCCCATGCCTGGCCATGCACCCCACTGATCTCGACCCTGACACTACCCTGCAGATTTGGTTGACCTTGGACATGCCTTGCCACTATAGACTTGCCTGGAAATCACTGCACTGTGTCTGACCCCAGTTACTGTCCTGACCTGATCCTGACCCTGACTTGCTGGCTGACTCCTCAGAGTCTGAGCCACAGACCTGCTTCATCACTGTACTCATTCACCACACAGGGCTCTTGCCTGATCTCAGCTGCCATCACTGGGCCTCTCTGCTGGCATTGCCCCAGTATTGCAGCACTACTTCCTTGCTGGTGAGGACCCTTCCATCTACCAGCCTTGTCACTGTACCTCCCCTGCCCCTGCTACTCCCTGGCAGCACTCGTGGGCTGGCACAGCAACCCCATGGCTTTCCACCAGAGTTCTGACCCCTGCTAATCACATACAATGTGCAAGGTCTAACAGGATCTTGCCATAACATTAATGTGGCTCAGGAGCCTTTTCATCCATTACTATTCTCCCAGGGATTCACTTTCTATATAACAAGAAAGGAGAAAGAATGCAGCTGCTGCAAACAAGGTTGTCAAATCCTGTATTCACCTAAGTTACCCCTGCACTGAGATCTAGAGCTGCAAATCTCTCCATTGCTGTCTAGAATAGTGCATCATAACATCTCTTTTCTTCTGCTGTCACTTAATAGGTTCCCTTAATGAGCAAGTACCTCAGAGAGCAAACTAACTATAAGCATGGATGATAAAAACACATTCAGCAAGAACATTTCATACCACTTCCCTCTCCCTGTTGGCATTAAGACAACCATATGCTCTGTGTTTTAAGGATTGAAAAAAAACCACAACCAAAAAAAAAACCCAAGCACGTTATTTTCACATCTCATTTGCATAGCAGATGAATAGTTTTTAAACAAGATCACATCAGTAGCCCATTATCATCCAGTTTAAGACATTGGGAGGACACACTCTACAAAACAAAAGAGGAAAAACTCTCCCTTTTCAAAGATATGTCTCTCACTAGACCGCCACCTACACTAGACTAGGGTAAAAGAGGCCTGAACAAAAAGTCAGGAGGCCAAAGCAACCAAGTACCTCATGACATGCAGCGGACACACATCTCCGTTCACTGAGATCCTTTACATCCACTGAAGTGGTGTCTAGCTGACAAGGACTGGCAAAAGGCAAGAATGATCTGATAGCTATAGCTATGATTGGGACAGAACACAAGACTATATCTAGGACCTGCCTTCCAAGATCTGGGTAGGCATACTGAAACACAGCTGATTTGTAATGAGCTGGCAGCGTTCATGGTGCTACACAAGCTGTAGGAAAACAGAAACAAACTGATAAGAGTCAGCATAAAAGCTCTGCTGACTCATATTGGCTGAAAATTGGCCCCAAAGGCTCTGTTACCTAGACAAACAGAAGGAAGATTGAGCTCTTTTCAAAGTCTATTCTTGACCAACATTTTCAATTTTTGGTTTATAAATTATTTGGGCCTTTCCATATTGAGCTGAATTATATCTGCCTGAACCTTTATTTCTTTTCTCACAAATTCTTCAGGCTTGCTAAGCAAAATAAGACATTTGGTGCTCTATGCAGGTACAAACAACCCCATGGGTAAAGCGCGATCAGCATCAGTTTGTAACAGACTTCTCAGTGTTTTTTCACACAGACAAGGTTGACAAGATGCCTGTTAAAACATAGTTTGCAGTTGGAACATGTAGAGATGTAGCCCTAGAGCTCTCAAGTGCACTGACAGCATGGTGATAACACAGGCTGTCCCTGGGACAGGGGGTTCTGCTGCAATGAAGAAAGAGGAAGCTGGTTTCCTCTAACTGGTTATATTTACACCTATCAATAACCAGTACTGCTCCTTAAGTACAACTCTCAGGGATGCCCACCCCTCAGAATAGGCTGTCAGGACCAGAAGATGTGTCTGTGACTATTCTTTCTCCCTTCTCTAACACTGACCAATACAGGAATTCTGAGCATACAACAGCACTAAAATTCAGCCAAGTAAACAGAATACTCTTCAACTTCTGCATTGCATGACATAGGAGCAAAAGGCAGAGGGGAACAGGAGAGGTCAAATCTTGGATTTATAAAATACACATGAGATTCTAAAGTTCAAAGTACACCTCATCTTGAAAGACTCACCACTCACATCTACATTTAGCCAGTACCTGGTGCTAAACTGTAGCAGTTCTACCACCTGATGACCCTCCCCAGCTGAGAAGGGGAATCAGGGAAAAAAGCCCCGTGGGTTGAAATAGAAACAGATTTAACGAAATATCAAAACTAATACAATTACTAACATAGAGTACACAAGGTTCTACTCAGCCTGGTCTTTGGGGGTCAACAGCAGGAACAGAAGGCCAAGAAAAAGGAGCCCCAGGAGGAGGAACTCCACCCTTAGTGAACTCCCTCCTTTTATAATGAGCATCATTAAGTGGTATGGGATAAACCTGTGAGTCAGCTGGCTTGATTGGATCTCCCAGCTGACTCAGGGCTGCTCATGGCCTGCCTGCATGGCTGGCCCATGAGTCTGTGCCTGGGAAACCAGGACAACTCATTCTTCCACAAAGTAAATTGTATGAGTGACTTTTCAGGGTGTTATGCTTCAGAAACTAGAATGACCTTCTCTGAACTTCCGTGACTTCACAGAAAACATGCATCTGCAGACAGCAATAGAAAAGGCTGGGCTGGTTCCTCCGTGATCATTATTTGACATAAATGCATGCCTTTGTAAGGCACCGCCACCAGCTTCAGAAGGACCTGAACAGAACAGCAAAGAATCCAGCGATGGGTCCAAAATTCACATCATCCTTAGAATGGGCACAGGCCAGCTGAGAGTCCTGTGCGACCTGCATGAGAGTTTTGGAAGGAAATTCCTTGTTTCAGCTAGAAGGGACATACTCCCACTATCCTGGACAAAGAATAGGGAAAAAATGTTTCTAAACAAGTCCCTTCTCAATCCCTTGCATGTTCATTTCTGTGGGAGACAACAATTAGACCTTTGATACTTAGGTCAGCGAGCAATTTCCTCCCTCTTTCGCTTGAGACTATGCATTATAAGTATTACACCAATCTCCTCATGAGGTTAAGGAAAAAACTACAAAACTCAGTACTCTGAACAAAAATATAGGAAAAGACTAGAAATAAAATTGTTTGTGGGTCTAAGTGGAAAATGAGAAGTTTTTATCCTGCCAGTGCAGCAATACATCTATCTGCTTACTGTATTTATACAAACAAAATTATAAAAAGAAAATGGAGAGGCTATCAGAGGAGCACAGTAGCTGCTGGAAATATGTTTCAAACAGTGTATAACTTTTGCTAAAGTGTTTACATCTTGGAAAACCACTTCTGTGGAGAAGGGCATGAACAATATGCTTGCAGGCCACAGGAGAGATCTCAGTTCTTAGCCTGCTGGGGAAGATCTGTGCTAATTATGTGGTGCAAAGGGAGGCACAGCTATCTTCATCTTCATTGGGAAGGGGAATTACTGTTTGGGTATGGCTAATCTATGCCTCACTCAAGCAATGAGGCTATTAAAACAAAAAGTTGTCTGGAGCATCAATTCATCATGCAGGCTGCTCTTGTAATCCACCAGGAAACCTTGAGGTGCCTCTACATGATACCCCTCAGCTATGGGCTTGCAACAGATGAGTTTTTACTCTCTTATGCCTGTGACACGCAGCAGGTTAGACCTGTATAACAAGAGGGGTTCAATGTACCGCTTAACCAGGTTCATGCTGATACTTCATGTTCAGACAGGATGTTTTACTCAGAGACCCATACTACATTGCATGAATATTAAGTTCAAAACCCTGTTACATGACTCTGTAACAGAAAATTCCTTTTTTGTGCAAAAATATACAGGCTTGAGTGAAAGAAAGCCCAGTCATAAATAATTCACCCAAATAATGAAGCAATCTTAAGACCTGGGTAGAATGTTTCATATGCAATTCTTTCATGAAAAATGGTCTCTTTTTTTTCTTTTCTTTGCAGCTTAGACTTTTTTTTTCTAAAAGCAATGCCATATTTTCTGTCAAAATGCCCCCAGAAAATTATTGGCAGCCAGGTTCTTTTCTTAACCAACCAAAATGCTAATTTTTTTTAAGGAAATGGTCCATTTAAACACAACCTTTGGCTGACTTTCCTGAAAACCTTTGAAGAACCTCTTTGCTCTCCAGCTCATCCACTTGAGAAATGGGTAGGAAGCTCAGCAATGTATCCATTGCTTCCTCTCTCCAGTTTCCTATCACTGGTATTGCTGCACTGGGACACACAGCAAGGCCTTAGTTATATGCTAAGCTGGACAAACTCAGAGGAAATTCAAGTTTAGGTGGAATGCATCCATCCTGCTTTTTGCCATCAATGAACAGACAGCAAAATATATCAAAATTAGGGTTCTGTAACACCAAAGTTCATAGACTCCAAACCTTGCAACACCCCAATGAAATAATGTAAACATTTTACAGAATTGAGACCCAATTGAGCCTTCACACACTGCTCCAGCAATACAGCAACAGCTACAGAGCTGTACAGTGCCACCATCTCTGTCCTTGGCACAGCAGCAATGTCAGGGACAGGAGTGTGATTGAGGCATTCTGTGCTCCAGAAACAGAAGCAGCTGGGTAAAGTGTCTGCAAGAGCACCCACGGGGGCTGCTCTAATTTAAACTGGCCCCTGAGCAGCTGAGAAGCTGAGGAATAGAAGCAGAGATGGCCTCAAGCCACTGCTGTACTCGCTTCCTGAACTGCACCTTCTGAAGCACAGCAGAAAATAACAACAGATTGTAAGAGAGCCAGGAATGAAGCTGGGCAGAACAAACAAAGTCTCTGCACTCAGCCAAGTCCATTTTACCCAGACACCAAAAACACCCCTAGATTGCACCCCTGGTGCAAGCTAGCATTGCTTGCTGCATCACCTACATAAGGATGAAAAAGAGGGAAACGGATCAGCTTCTGATCATGTTTATCCCAGTTCTAGTACTGAATAATGTCATTTCACTTCCACAGCATTGCTTTTGAATTACCTCTAGGAAACCAGGAGCAGTCAGCCCCTTTTAACATACAGAACTGATCAAAATTTGAGTTTTTGGTCTTGGGATCAGCCCAGACAGTCAAAGCAATCACTTTGGGACTCTTCCTAATCAGCAGAAGAGGGCTAAAGGGGTAACAAGCAAAGAACTCCTCTGTGTCTTACAATTAATGAATCTTACTCAAGCACAGTGCACTGATAGCAGGGCTGGCCATGTATGATAGATAACATTGGCTGTGTAAATGAAACTGCTCTTCCCTAATAATATATGCTCTCGGTGGGAAGAGTTAGGAAAGGGATAAGAGACGGAGAGAGAGGGGAGCAAAGGGGAAGAAAAAAAGCAAATCAACATTTGTCCTACAACACAGTGAACATACAGAAGCTGAAGCAGGAAGGTGGAAAATCTCCATGTCCCACAAAAGCTGTTTGACACTCTCCTGGACACTCAGCCCTGCCAGTGAAAGACTTTGGCAAACTCAGAGGGGTGAAAAGCATTCCCTTCTGCCACTGCTCACTGCTATACATCTGACAGTGGGGCACAAGTTCTAGCTTAGCAGAGTTCATTTCTCATTTAGACTCACTTTGTATCTTAGAATTGGGAGGAATGGGATGGCCTCCAGACAGGTCTCCCGATACAGTTCAGGTTTGAGGACATGGAGAGTTCAGGATTTTATTTCAAACCAAATCTAAGTTAGGCTTCTCCTGTAAATTTAAAAGTGATTCTCTGGAGATTCTGGCCTGTAGAGCCTTCTGTGCTCCACAGCATTTCTGAGAAATATTGTGTATTCTTGGGCCTAATTATTGACAGATTCAAGCACACAAGTAGATCTCTAGTCTTCAAATAATTTTAGAAAGAAATGCTTGGTTTATTGGTCAAAATAATCTTGAAAACTGAGTCTGCAGTGGCTGCAGTATGCAATTGAAAGCATATCTCTAACCACCTTTCTTCCCTTTCAGTACCAGTTACCCTGCCTCCCCTTGCCAGCACTGACTACAGATCACTACAAAATAAGAATGAAAGCCTAGTGTTGAGCTTTCTTATATGCAAATTCAGCATCCTCAAACCCTGTGGGCTGGCCCGCACAGGGCACACCGACCACACGATGAGAGGACATTATGTCCTGGTTTAACTGCCTTAAACCATGACACATTAATAAACTCCCCATTGAAAGAGGAGCTTTCCTGAGCCCACCACACACCATGTGTGCACACTTGGCCTTGGGAACAAGAAGGGCCTCATGGCACCCCATCACCCTGAATGTCTTAGGAAGTTATTTGCAGAGTTTCTCTGGTTATAGTGAGGCAGGGGTCGGTCTCTTCACTCAAGAACAAGTAACAGTGATAGAAAAAGGGGTAATGGCCTCAAGTTGCATCAGGGGAGGTTTAGATTGGATATTAGGAAAAATTTCTTCACTGAAAGGGCTGTTAGGCATTGGAACAGGCTGCCCAGGGCAGCTGTGGAGTACCCATCCCTGGGGGTATTTAAGAGATGTGTAGATGAGGTGCTGAGGGACATGGGGTAGTGGTGACTTGGCAGTGCTGGCTTAACGGTTGGACTTGATGATCTTAGACGTCTTTTTCAACCAAGGCTGTTCTGTGATTCTGTCTCAGGAGAAGAAAGTGAGCACACAGGAACCAGCAGGCATGAAAACAACACTAAAGTGGCTTTCATGCAGCTGGCGTAGTCCTCAGTGAAAGTCACCTTCTCCTACATGAGCTTATTTCTCTGTATATTCTCTGGTTGCTACTACGAGGGTAATCATATTCCCTGCCTCACATGGATGTTGCAAGTGAAAGTGCATCAAAGCTTCTAAGTGCTGTGGTAATCAAGTAAACAAGTCTTAACTACCTAAAAGGCAATGAGAATTTGTTTTAAAAGCAGAGTGGGCTTTTTAAATTTATAATAACAAATAAAAAGCAACTAAAATAACAATGCCAATTTTTATGGTTTGGACTTGGGAGGGGTAACTAGTCTTTTTGTAAAGACAAGACAGGCAAGAAAGCTGTATTTTTAGCCTGATTAATCAAAACTAATGAGCCCCTAAAACCTTATGTTTCTCTCAATCAGCACACTATCAGCAGTGACACTATACTAGCCTTTCTCCATCAAAGAGCAGCCCAGGGGCCATCTAATGACACTCCGGTGTGAGTGACTCAGAGTTTCTCCATAAAGTACAGCTTGCCTAAATTTCCAGACCAGATGGTTGAACTGTGAGACAATCCATCAGATGGCTCTGAAGTGTTTAATACAATTAAGAATATGCAATCTGGAAATGCCCTGGGCTCAGACAATTTGTCCACAGATTTCTGTAAAGCTTTCAGAAACAAATCTGCACAGTCTCCTTCTGAACAAGCTTAATGATTTCTTAGCCAACAGCAAGGGAAGCAAACAGAACCCCTTGCTAAAGCCTTCTTGCCCCTGTAATGGGCAAGATAGCAAAGGAAAAGAATATCAACTGTTGACAAACATCATGAAATAGGATCAGTCTCTCAGTAGCAAACATTTTGTGTGCATGGTGCTTTTCATCCAAGCAATGGAACCATTAATTCTCTCTACACTCCTCAAAGGCTTGCAACTATACCTACTGTGCAGATAGGAAAATGGAGGCTCGTTGCTACATAGCTTGTATCCATCTAGGAGATGATGGGAAAACAGCATGTACTGGACCTGCCTGCCCATTCCTCTTCACTAACCTCTTCTCCCTTTCTTTGCTGTCGTCTGCACTGCCATCAGCCTAAAGAAGTAGTTCTCAAACCCCTAACAATTTCCCAGGCACAAGAAGACGGCTTGCCTTTGACACCAGAAGAGACCAAGGACTCCCACTGGAGGTGACAAGCTCAATCTTCTCACTTTCAAACAGCAGAGCTGAATGGAGAGTGACTGTGAACAGAACCGCATCAACACATGGTCCTAACGTCAACCATCATACCAACAAGAGTATTTCGGTACCAGGAACAAGACTATCTGGTAGCAACCATCCCACATGTGACACCTCTCACATTATCTATTTTGTCTACTGTGGAGTGAAAGGAGAGACTTACTGCTCAAAAACATATGCCCACGGAGACAGGAAGAGGAAAGGAAATGGATGGAGGAGAGGAAAACTGAGAGGCTGAGCTGCTGTAGCACAAAGCCAAAAGCTAGTACCCATGGGTGAGTTCAAGATCACCTGCTTCCAGGTGTACTTTGTGACCTGTTAAAGGGAGATGACCACAACACAATAGTGGGGTAAGTCAAATCCACTCCAGGCAGAGATTCATCCTCTTTGATCCCCAAATAGAAATACATGAAGAGCTTGAGAGTGCTTACCAATAACTTGAGGGACACTGTACGTAAAACATATTATGTGTGTTTCCAAAACAAGTAGTGAAAATCCAGGATATTCGATTTTAAGAAATCTAACTGTGTTACATCTGGAAAAAAAGATAATAATTGCATGGCTAAACTAAAACCTTTGAGTGCCTAGAGTCATGAGCTGTGGTTCCAAGCCAACATAGCCACCAGTTGCAGCAAAAAAACAACTCTTGCGTTTCCCACTCCTCTCTCTCCTTCCCATTCCCACCAGCAACTGGGAGCTGCATTGATCTGTATTGGTTTATGAATGCTTGTGCCAGCACTGATAGCAGGATCAGAGAAGCAGAGTTGGGAGTGAAAGGCTGGAAGTGATTGTGGCATTGTCACCCCAAATTAAATTCATCTGCCTTTAAAAGATACATGTGACTTCTTTCCTACACCTCACACTGACATTGCAGCCCATAGGTCTGACTCTTCCTGCCGAAATGGTGCATGCCTTTGCCAAGCCCTGTGGCTTCTTCTCTAGGCTCAGCTTCACAGCACACAACATTTCCTTTTGACTCTGCAGCTCACGAAACAGGCTGTTGTGCAGCCACACAAGTACCACACTTACCACTGCTTAACAACCAGAGGGGAAAAATACACATGACTGCGCAGTTAAGAATTGTATTGAGAACTGTATTTGTTGCACGCGCTCAAGAGGACAAATGAAGGCTTACAGATTAGCTTCAGCTCCTGCACTACCAGACTCCTGGGTGTTTGTTTTCATACATTTCTCTTTTGCTTCAGGTTTTCCTTTGTGATACAACTGTGCACTAGTTGGAAACCTCACCCGCTCAAAACGAGTTACAAGCTGTCTCATTCAAAGACTGGATATAGTATGAGCTCCCTTCCAGTTCCTACATCACAAATTCACCATTACACTTTGCTCAAGTTGGCAGATGTAGCCACAGACACAAGAACTGCAGGAGCCATACTGATTGAAGTGTCACTGTTCCCACCAGAAGACGTTCCCGTGCATCTCCTTGAATCATTGTTGTACAAGGCTTGGCAGGTTTACGGGGCTGAGAAGTGACCTGCTACAACCTTATACATGAGCAAGCCACTCCATTCTGTAGACCTGTCAAGCAGTATTAAATGTATAGAGTTTTCATGCAGATTATTTGCAAATGAGTTTGATACCAGAACTTTCTTTAGCGTTACATAGGCAGTTTCACAAAGCTTGGCAGAGCTTGAGATAAATTCTCTGATTTCTGCAATACACACATGTAATCTTCTCACATGATTCGTCTCTCGTACTGCTCCCAAGCTCCCTGTGCTCCAGATTCTTACCTCCCAAGATCTCATCCTGCATGTAACATCTGCCAAAAAAACCTACACACAGCACCAGGTCCACTCTTAACCTGCTATACTCCCTCTCTCCCCAAGATCATGAAAAACACCTTCCCTAGGCAGCTGCTTCAAAGAAATTCTTGTCTACAGATGCTTTGATAAATAGCCTGTATTACCAGGAAGATGTATCTATTAAGTAGCATAACTGGTAATTCTGAGATAGAGTCCCCTGGTACACTTCCATAATGTTTTCTCACTGCTATGATTCAGCAGAACTACTGATGAAAGTCAGTGAAATGACAAAGATAAACAGTAAAAGGCAAATCAAGTCTTCATGCATTGTGCTATGGTCTTTCTCTCAAAGACAGACAGTAACCTGTAAAATGCTGAGTTTCATACCATATATGACCTAGTGGATTAGTGACACTATACATTATCAGATGCCTGGCCCTGGCTGGAGTGTCAGAGAAAAGCAGGTGGGATTATACAGGATAAAGACTTATTTGGCCCCTGTGAGTAGTATGGAGGTCAGCAAATTACTTCATCCTGCTCTAAATCTGCAAGGTGTGACATTTCAGCTGACAAAGACATCTCCATTATTTTCTTTTCAATAACAACTTTGGACAAATTATAGTATGTGCAGTTTTATATATTCCAACTCTGACAGTTTCAGATTATGTCCTTTCCTGCACAACAAGGACATTTTCAACCTCAGTGAGTAATTTGAATCTCATAATTTCATTGGACAATTGCAGATCAGAGCTCTGAAAAGGTCTCACTTTCTTCCCCCTGCTTCTGAGGTGAAAACAAAAACCAGAGGGGAGCACTTGATGAAGATCTTGCTGATGGGATCACCTACAGTTTTCTCTATTGGTACTGATCACAGATTGTAAATTCAGATATAAAGAATTATTTTTACTAAACAGCATCGCACAAGCCAAATGATTTTTCCATCCAGCAGCAGCTATGAGAGACAGAAAGGATGTTAAACAAAGCAGTCTAGTTTGAAATGCAAGCACTTCAAGAGAATGTCCAGATCCTGAATCACGTGGTTCAAATTGTCATTTAAAATCATCGGCTTAGATTGTCATAGGCTCAGATTGTCATCTAACAGAACAGAACAGCACAGTATGATGCAGGATCTGGGCTTCACAGTGCAAATACGGTACATGACTTGCTCTGATTCGCTCCTAGAAGAAAGAAACTCTATGATGTCCTTCACTTCTACTCTGACCTACTATGCAATTTATGCAAATTGCTTATTCCTCCACAAAGTACATCAGTTGGATGTACCATAGCTCTGTCTCTGATACAAGGACTAGTTGAACTCATGATCAGCCATAAGAGATTTGCGAAGCTCAACCTGTCATGTTAATTGAGTAAGAGATGCCACATTTACAATGTAGCATAATTCATGCTGTCAAGAGCACAAAGTGCATTCACCTGTGCCTGTCACACAAGCACCCAGAATCCAGGGTGCATCCACAGGGACCTGCAAGGCAGCCACTGTCAGATAAGGTGATCATCTAAAGTCTGACAGCTCCATCCAAACATAAGGAGGACTTAAGGAAGAAGCTTCCTCAAGGACAAAGTAGTATGGCTTTCCACTGGTGAGGACTGACACCATGAATCTGGGACTCCTTGCACAAAGCAGTGCCCACCATCATGAGTAAAACTGATGATACAGCATTCAAAACAGATGGAAGGTGGACATACACTCTTGCAAACATTGTTCCAGCCTCCAAGACTGTATTCGGGTACTACTTACCAGAACATCTACATGTCATTCCAGCCTGGATCACAACACACTGATCCACAGAAAGAATATCAGTCTCATTGATGCTCCCTTTCCAAGTAATGCTTAAAGAGAACATGAACTTCAAGCTTCCTTCTGTTGCACCACAAGAGAGATGCTAAATTGTGAACTGAGAGAATTATCCTGGAGAAGGCATTTAAGGGAATAACCCTAGGTCAGAAGGGTGAGACAAAGGTTTTCAGGCTCTGCCAATTCATCTAAATAACGCTGTGGTCAGGGCCCAAGGGCTTTGAGATTTTCAACAACATAATCTTCAAATTTACTAGACTGGCAAGTTTTCAGGGTTTTTTTTCTCTTGGCAAAGGTGTATTTGTAAAAGGAGAAGTATTACAACTAAGGTGGAAAAAGCAGTCCCTCCCTGCTTCCCCCAAATGCACACAGAAGACACTAAATGCACACTGCAGCAGCCAATAGCTGGTGTTATTGATATTTTCTAACCTGTCCCCAGCAGATCAGGTGGAAAAGGCCACTCTGGGGTTTCTTCAGCTGAAGTTTGATTGATCAGCTCTTGCTGAACCAATTTTTTTCTGTAAGTGCTTCTGTAAACAAACTAATTAACAAACCCCTACTAGACTGTATTTAGTTTACACATTTAGCAGTGGCATCTGCACTAGCTAAATCAGACTGGAGCAAGCACACCTACCTCTGGCACAGTATCTAGTAGAGAAAGCATATTAGATTTCTTTTTGTTCTCATTTTTTTTCTCCTTTCCCTCAAACCCAGTGGCCCTCTGTGACAAAGATTTATAGAACTAGCAGTCTAAAGGGCATCATTGCAGAGCAAGCAAGCGTAAAATGAAAATGGAAGAGGTAACTGGAGATTAGCTTAAACCTAGATTCAAGTTGTACAATTATCGCTGTAAATTCAGGAGTTCAGAGGAGACAGCAGTGTGCTATCACTTCTCACTAAGCACGTCAGAGTGATTTAGAACAAGTGACCATAGGTTCAGCTAGAAACAACAACTTAGTCTTGAAATTACCTTGACTTGCTACTTGCTGCTTTAAACACGAGCTGCGACGATCCACCTTCTGGTCTGCAATTCTTGATTCTCATGAGGAAAGACAGCAAGATCTGAGATTTTCATCAAGATATTTGTAAAAACATCCCTTCCCTGGGACTGCAGGGGAACATTCACTGGGGAAAGAAAAAGGAGAAATGAACACCAAAGAACAGAAAGTCTCTTTGCATTGATTTATTCTCCAGTTCACATTCTTAGGCACTGAATTATCCATCTTCTATAGAAAATGATGTATTTATTACTATCTATTTTCCAGACATTCCACAATATATACCAAGAATTCTCATTACAGAGAACTCTCAGCCCAAGGATCTGTCTAAGGGGATGGGTACAAGCAAACCCACACTTCTTTGCCTCTCCTTCTCAGCTTAGTGCACTAAGAACAACATGGGTGTCTCTACTCTTGTTTCATAGATGTGTTCAAGGACTCCAAATGTTAAACTTGTAAGTGAGGCATAAGAATGGTTTATGACTGACTGTGTGCACTCCACACTAATGCAAAAGTATCTGGTGGACTGGACATTAAACTAGTGCTTCTGCATTACTGCTGCTTCTTTTTCTATTCACCAAAGGACTTTGAAAGTGTGTATATTTATTCTGGGAAGAATCCAAACAAGTTTCATTCACTTGTCCTATAAAACCACAATAGCTGAGTCAGTCTTTAAAAGCATTTATCTTTTTAGTGTTATTTCCTTCATATAGGACTTATTTATATACCATAAATAGGAATGGATCAATTTTTATTTACTTGAAGATGTGACCGTTATTTTTTTCCAGGCCTGTCTGAAGGAGAAATTCCCCAATCATAATTTCTTGTACCATATTAATAAACACTAGTGCCTTCAACCTTGAAGCAATTTTGCTTCAACCATAGAACTAAATGAAAAGTTAATTAATATTTTCTACAGGAAAACAACAATCCACCACTGGCCAGATTTATCTCATAGCCAGAATTGCTTTCACCAGAAGAACAGCCAATTAAGCAACAGGTAAGTGTAATTTTCAGTAAATTTTTGCCTAGGGTTGCACTGGTAGAAAGGTCACCAGAGCCAAGTCCTCTGTAGGTAAGACATCTCACCCTTCTTTTTGCAGTTTTTCTGGAATACTGCTACAAAGCTTTTCCACCGTGCCAAGGAAATGCTAGCAGGAAAACAAGAATGCCTCATAAACACACCCACAGCACAATTCCACAAACCAGTAATGTCTGAACAGGAAGATTAAGAACATTTCATAGTTAAATTCCTAAATGATTCCCTACTGTGTAAGGTAAGACCTAACAAGTACCAGACAAAGGATATTCCATGAAATCTATATTTGAATTGCCCTGATGATAAGGAATGTGGTCTTAACACACGGATTTCACATGCTGGGTCACAGCAGATGACCCAACTCTCTTTCACAGCCTGTATTTCAGTGAGGGGAGTGACTCCCTGTTCCTCTCCTCATCCTCAATAGGAATGACTGTGGAGATAAAACGACGAGTACAACGAACGAGGCTTCCTGAAGAGCAGCAAGACGTTACACATCTCAAATGAAGACACACTAGAAGGCACAGAAAAGGACTATGGACTGGTACAAGTCAGACATTTCAGCACACTTCTGAATACCATTGAAAGTGACACCACTTAAATATTTTGCTCATCTGAGAACTAAACAGGCTCAAATTCATATATACAAACTCCTCATAGAATCATAGAATAATTCGGATTGGAAGTGACCCTTAAAGGTTATTTAGTCCAACCCTCTTGCAATGAGCAGGGACATCTTCAACTAGATCAGGTTGCTCATCAGCTCCTTTCAAACCCACTGGACATATAAATCCTGTATTTGGCGATATAACTTGCAGACTGATTTGGTTATCATTCATTTTTCAGAAGTGCCTCTTTATCCTGACCCTGATCACTTCCTGCTTCTGACTACACAGAAATATTGACCCAGTCTTTCCACAGGGGTTGAATCAGTTCCACTCCACATTGCAGAGATCATGGGCTTGATAAATCCACTGTCCTTCAATCAGTCCTGGCTGGAGGTTACAAATGAATCACTTCTAATTTTACTCACATAATAGCAAAGTAAATTGGGACAAGCATTTCCCAGCACACTGGAAGCATTAATACATCAGTTACCTAAGTGAATTAAGATGCTTGAGATATCTTCTCTACCCTATGGCAGGCTGAGGCATCCTTCAATTATATTTTGGTTAGAAGAATAGGCATGTATAAGCTTTGAAAGAGATCTGTCATGTATGAAGAGCAGCTGCTGATATTTATGCCCTACAGAGAGGCTCACTTGGAGTTTGACTACAATAGTCTCATGTTCTCATTTGCGAATTACACTCAAGAACAATTTATCCCCTCGTGCACATGTGATCTAACCTCATCAGTCCCATTTGACATTCTCAGTGGTGCTTTCAAAGCTTTTGGGCACATTTGATCATGGAGTCAGCTTGACAATTCTGCTTGAGGGGATTTGTCACAGCCATTAGAGTGCAGATTGGATGCCAGGTCTGAAGGATGTAGTATCACCTGCATTAGCCTTCATTAGCTATTCAGGACTTCAGTGGTAGATATATCTGCACTATTCTATAGTGAGCTAGTTTAAAGCAGACTAGCCTCAAACCAAAAGCTTTACACAAAGCTTAAACCAAACCCTCAAGATTCAAAACATTTTCATTCATTCTCTTCGCATTCATTTTCAGCACTGCATGATGCGTTACATTTGGGAAAGCCACAGAAAACAGTACCCTGAGGAAGGCCATACTCTCAGTATTTCCAACACAATCAAAACTAGGAAAAATAGCAAAGGAGAACACAAACCCAATCACAAAGCTGAACTGTGGGTCCAAGCTTATTTGAAAGAAGGGAGGTTCACGGGTCTGCAGATAAGTTTGGTCCTTCAGAAGCAAAGAAGGGACTTGGAAACAGCCAATTACTTACCACTTTGAAAACCTGACAATAGTTTGTCAGCAAAAGCGTACTCTGAAACAGTAGCACCTGCCTAAAAACTGAAGGAGATGAGATTTTCCATGCTCAACAGGCAGTCATATGGAAGCAGTGTCAGAAGAGGAGCTGATCACTCAAAAGCTGGCCTTCAAACCTTTCCAAAACGTGGTTCAGGAAAGCTTTGCAGCACCAAGTCTGGGAGGAGGGGCTTCTACCAATTACTAGCATAAGGCTGGCAGCAGAATTGCAGCTTCCCAGCATTCAGGACTGGTCACATCTCAGATTCTTTTCTGGCTCATTTCTAATGGAAAACAGATCTGAGGAAAGGATACTCAGCTTGTTTACTATCCTAAAACAAAGCTGTTAGATTTTACACAGTGATACTACAGCATGCCTATGTACTACTTGCTATTTTTGTTCACCTCATAAACTGGAGATATTCATAACTTGGTCAGAGTGTAACTAGGACCCTCAGCAGTTTGGCAGCTGAGGACAACAAAACCAGAATACACAGAACTGCAGCCACTTGCACAATCCACATTCAAAACCCTGACAAGCAATGGGAACCAAGGGACTGGATTGCAGAGGATAGCTTCAATACGACACGAAAATTCACAAGTAAAAAAGTATACAGAAACATTCCCTCCAACATTTTTTTCATGTCCGTTTGTTCTGTGGCATATGTTGGTCCAGTCCAATAACTGGGGAAATGAGTGTACTCTCCTGGGAGTGAACATCAGAGCTGCTGATCAACATATTCCATCCACAGAACAATGGATAGGTCTGTATGTAGACAGGATCATGCAAGACCATCCACCTTAACCCTAAAACTAGAGAAGAGAATCTGTAAATACCCATTCTCATTTGGTCCAGGGGCCACCGACCTTACCAGGGGCCTGAAACACCTGGTCCCAGTCACTCTTGCAGGCTGCCCATCCCAGGGTTGTGAGGTCAGAGCTCCAAACACCTGCAGCTCAGTGCACGACTCTCCCCAGGCACACGAGGAAAGGAGGGCAGGATATTCTGAACTAACTGCACAGAAGAATAACACACGGCCACTTTTGTGACTCTGACCCACAAACTGTTGTCCCTAGCAGCAAACATATGGCAAAATCAGAAACAGCTGGGAACAAAACCATATTTTTGGTTCATTTACTTTTCCCAGGAGGGAAAAATACAAATCACCTAGCTCCAGTTATCATGTCCAGCACTTAAGCAACAGTTGGCTTTTCACAGTTTATGCATGCATCTTTCCTCCATCTACCTTAAGAGAGCTCCAGAAAAAAGAACAATTTATTCCTTGATTAGCATAGAGACTGTCTGCCTTTGAGACTCAGATGTGCTCCACAGGAAAGGCAATGTGAGCACTTGAGGAAGGTGCCTGGTAGTTGTGACAGGTCTTTTCTTTCTTTTGCCTTTCCCAGTAACTGAAACCCAGAGCAGACTCACACAATTGTGTCTTGCTTGGGTTGCTGCATCCTCAGTTGAGCTCAATATTCAAACCCTTGTAAAGAGGCCATGGCTGAGACAACAGCCTCTCATCTACAACAGCGCTGGCCACACTGGAACACATTCCCATTTCCCTTCCTCCCACTGAGCTGCAACAGGAATTTAGTACCTATAGCCTTACAGCTCCTTGGAAGAATCCATCACAAAAAGTTTACTTAAAACAAGGATTCTGATGCTTATTAAAAAGCTTTGTTACCATGTCTAAAAACAGCAACAGAAAAATGAACCTGTCCATATTTTTTTCAAAGGCAAGGAGTTTTGGACAATCCTGTTGCTACATTTTTATTCCATTACAGTCCACTTAAAATCTTCTGAGTCTATTTTTATGCTGCTAATAATAAGATTTTGCATTTATAGAGCGTACTACAAACACACACATCCGCCATCCCTTTGGGAGGCTCGGAGGAAAGTGCTGGACAGCTATAGAAACAGGGCACAGGGTTAAGTAGGAAAGTCCGTATCGGAGTAAGAATGGGGACTCTGGATCTTCTGGTTCCTCTGTCTCGCACTCATTCCCGAATTGTCTGTTTTCCAAAGACTTTTAAAAGCTTGCTTGGAAAATGTGATCAGTACAGTTTTAGCTCAGTTTTCCTCAGAAAAAAAAGGTTCATGTAACCACACTGGTTGCCAACTCCATTCCCAAGTAATTTTCAAATCTGCTAACTGGTTTCAGCCAAATGTGAAAGGATTAATGGCCTCAAAGATGGTACATTTTGGAAAACAACAAATAAGCAGTGGTCTTCAAACTTTCTCCCTTTCCAGAGAGGGAGAACACAGCAGCTCTACACTCTGCTTGGCAGCACAAACGTACACACATGTATATATATATATAGATATAAACATACATGTTTGGAGACACATCGACCAGCACGTGCACACTCTGGGTCAGCTATTTCCTGCTGTGTGAACTCCTACAGGGGACATGCGAGGACAAGAAGCTGGGTGATGGCAGCACATAGTTTTCAATGTGCTGTCTCTTTTGGGCAGCTGGCATAGCTGACATGCGGGCCAGGGCTGAGGGGCACTGTGCAGCCATGCTTCATCTGCAGGGAGCTCTGGGGAGGTTCAACACAGTTTGAGGGGTGAAAAAGCACACCCAGCCAGAGGACAGAACACAGAGCTTCACTGGTCTGAGCACAGTGAGACATGTTACAGCACTTTCTTCACCCACCCCTTCAAAGACAGACAGTCCCTGTGGTGTTTCTAGGAGAGAAAGTCCTCATACTGTCCAGAGAGGTGAAGTGCTGGGTGATCTCTCTCTGTCCCTCCCCTGCGGGGCTCCAGGAGTGTCTATATTCAAGGCAAAGGCCAGGCTTGGTCAAGTCCTCTTCTGCACTTTGAAGAACACTATGTCCTTTGGCTAAGATGCAGGCCTCCTAAATGTTTTCGACAAGGAGATCTTTTTGATAGTAACCTAAATAGACACAACTTATTTTTAATGCAGGGCAGGAAAGAAGAAATATTCTAGTTCTTTCTCAAACTACATAACTGTCATGAAAACATCTTTCAGTTGCAGCCAGTTCATCTTGGAGCAGGTAACACCTTGATTTTTCAAAGATCCTAATGATCACCATCTATCCTATTATCACAGTCAGAAGCACTTTATTATAATAAAGAGCTTCAAATCTGATCTGTATTGGACAAATAACTCTGAAGCAAACAAAATTAGATTACTCCTTTCTTGTTTCAGGAAGATCAAATCATAAAGCATTTGAAGACATCATCTCTCCTGCTTGGACCCCCCACATCAAGAAAAATATATGATGCATATAAGCTTCAAGGGGAAAAAAACAAATACAAAATCAAACCGTACCATGTTCCACAACAGCATAGAACAAAAAGGCAGAGAGAATCGTTACTCTGGAGTATGACTTAAGAGCAGTGATGGCTTCTCCACATGAAAGTACTGATGCTCGAATATGAGCGAAGAGCACCACAATACCCGTTATATGAGCTGGCCTATGAGTAAATAGAGATGCATGCAGTATTATGCATTATGCATACAGTTATGTGGTCTTTACATTTCCCTTGAGCGTTATGTCACCTTCCCAAAGAAAAAAAAACAACCTAATTTTCAGACACTTCAGTCCCTGGCTCCTCTTCAGAGCTGCACAAAATGCTGCTAAAAAGGCAAGAATCTTTTCCTGCATGTGATAATGGGTGTTTGTACAAACAAAGAGTATTGAGACTACCAAAGTAATTTTGAAAGGTCACCATGTCTGTTGCATGTTAGAACTTCTTTCCTATGGAAAGCAGACTATCAGAGAAGGGGAAGGGTGGACACCAGTACCACATGCTACGACGGCGCAGGGATGCAAGCAGTGCCCAAGTTCAAACCTGGAAACCTCCTTCACAGCACCTTACCCAGCCCGTTACAAATGGTAATTGTTAGTGGAAAAATCAGAGCAGGTTATTTTTGCCGATCTTTTATCTAATTCTAGCTCATGTTTTGTATCCCGTGTTTCAAGGACAAGTGGATAATTGTTGTGTAATTTGAAGAACAATGTTTTTTATGAGGATTGATTGGATCAAAACTACAGAACAACAGGACATTTCCGCAGGCATATCTCAATCAAATAGGACTTAAAGCTCCACATGCAGAAGAGAAGGCAGGCTTCAAACACATATTGAGATATCTTTCAATGCCTAAAATACCCCAATGACCAGCTCCAAAAGCCACCCAAACTCAGCAGGAAGTGTTCCCCTGATTTTAGTAAGATTTGACTCAAAAAAACCCTTGCATTTATACAAGATAAACTAATCCATCAGCACTTGCCAATTAAAATGAATACATTAAACTCAGACACCTTTAGGCTACTACAGAGTTTCTTGAAGAAACAAAACCAACAGTACCGAACCTGTTAAACAATTAAAACCCCCAGAACATCCTGTTTCATAAAATGACTGGAGCTGTGCTGCAAGTCCTTTCTCACAGAGGCTGACCAGGAAAGGCACGCACTCTGGTTTAACTATCAGTACTACTGCTGAGATAATCCCAGGTGTGCTAGGCTGCCCCCAAGACACAGAAAATCAGGTGTGAAGAGGACAAAGGTAGGTAAGCCACGACCACATCTGCAGAGAAAATTGTCACTGCTATTTATTCCATACTGCTGCAGCCCAAACCTGGTAGCTGTCTTGTGCAACAAAGAACTGAATCCTCCAAAACACCAGTAAAACTGAATTCAGCAGGGAATTGGATGGCAAGATGGGCAAAGGTGTTTATAAAAGAGATTACTGTAGAACATAAGAATTTCTGTCTTAAGAGTCGTTCTTTTGGTTGGCTTCTCCTGTTAGCATTTGAACGCAAATATGGCAATAAGATCACATGGAATATGCATGAGATTAGCTCACTGCTCTTAACTAGAGGGATGCAAATTCACAGCAACATGGCTGACAACTGCAAACTGACACCAGCTTTACACACAGTTAAACACATATTTGTTCAGCAGGGCTGTTAAGGAGAGTCAGGAACAACTATGTCATATTTTAATAACGGCCTTGGTCCAGAGTGAGTGCAAGACTACACCTATTCTTACACTAGCCACCCTGCTTTGTAGTTGATGCCTATCCTTGGTGTAGGGAAGGTCTAGAATACATCTTTCAAATTCTGCTCTTTCTTAACAGCTCTCTTCAGGAAGGGGAAACTTTTCTGCATGCTGCTCCCAATAACCTTCAGCATTTCTCCCTACCTTGGGAGTTACAAAACTCTTCTACATGAAAGAAAAAGCCACCTGTGTTATACCAGCAAGGCAGTTTGCAAAGGGCCTGCCTGCTTGCTTTCATTGAACAGCTGCTATTAGCCCTCCACTTTTATCAGCATTAATTCACTGAACCAGATGAAAACAATGAATGCTTGGGAAAGCCCTGATTTAGCAAGGGGGACACACAACACAAGTATAATCTTACTGCAAATCAGCAGAAATTTTACAGAGCATACATAAACGTGGATCTTTACACTTTTGGTACATCTTTAAAGGTAAATCGTCCTACAGATTTTTATTTTTTTTAAAAAAAATGTGTGATCAAATGCTGAAAAGAGTGAATTTTTAAGTCAAAATATTTTCCTCATCTTTTCACACAGTACTTAGGTTCCACCTAGTGGCTTTCAACAGCAATAAACAGAACACTTGACAAGCATTTTACTGCCTAAATGCTTAATATTCAAAATCTGTTTGTCTAGTTGCAGAAATATTCATAGAGTCTTCTTTACACATGCAATTTATTTTGCAATCTCCCTAAAAATTCTCTCAGTCTTCTGATGGGAATTTTTCAGCTGTACTTATTCTAGTTTAAACATCTAACGTAAAAGGGTATTAAATTGAACTGAAGCTTATTCCTGTACAACTGAGACTGAGAGGATGAGCTGGCTAAGAGCATTAGCAGCTTGCTGACAAGATCTATGTAGTGCTCCTGTGCTCAATAAATAAAGCAGCTGCTGTGCCCCTCCCCAAAGTATCTGCTGACTAGCATAACTTAATGGGTATAAATCTGCCATGCCCCATGAGATTTGTCTCACTTAACTGCTGACATTTTCAGCATTTACTCCCTTCACAGTCACCTGAGAAACAGGCACTTCTAGGCCATAATTCAGATACTTATTTTAGAGGTTTACCTTCAGGTGAGATGAATTGCATCCCAGAAGTGTCTCATTTCCTCATTTCCATTACAAAGAGAAGCTAGAGAGCTTACTTAACAGCATGGTACTGACGTCACACATCTTGAATACCACCCAGGGTGTCTGACTAAGACTCTGCTACACAGCATCTGAAATGTAGCCCACCTTGCAGTGAGCTCTAAGCAGGCAGCAAAAGGAAACTGGAAGCAGGGCCACCACGGCAGTTAGTTAGACTTTGCACCTAAGTTAAAAACCAATAGTGACAGGTAGCCGTGCTACCACAGAAAAATTGCTTTCAACACTGTACTGTTCTCAAAATACATCTCATCCTGCTGCACAGCACTGTAAGGCTGATGAAGGAAGGTTTGTCTTACAATGAGAAAAGTGTAAGACAGTTTTGCTCCTAACTTAGTTTAAAGGTATAAAACAAGCTATGCCTAATATTTCAGTTCGCAGAGACATTAGCAGAACATTCACCATAGACATTTTAGCCCTCTTTAGAAGAGCTTTACCAACTCTAAAGAGTCACTATCTTCAAAGAGAAGGGGAAAAAAAAAAAAGTCCATAATGTGAAACTTCAGACATTTATCAGCTGTCACATTAGAGGTCAAAAGCAGATATTTTAAAGTAATTTTAGTGTTTTACATAAACAATGAGACAGAGTAAGACAGAGTTCACCAGAAGTGGTCTATTTTGTCCACAGAGATCATACCCACTTAAAGAGAAGGTGAAACAAACAAACAAAAAAACTGAAATTGACCTAGTTCATGATTTTTGGGGTGTGGGATGGATGAAAGGTCTTTAACTCCTTAATACAGTTTTTTCTGTCTATTCTCATTTCAAGAAGCTTTACTTTTGGTCACATGCACCCAGCCAATCATGCCTGCTTTTCTAGCATGTGACTCCAGTGTGCAGAATTGCTCGGTTTTATTACTCCACAGCTTACCTTTTCACCTTCACTTAAACTTTCATGGATGCATGTGACAGACTGGCTCTTTTATGCAAAGAAAATGGGAAAATCTTCAATGGTTTCAAACTTCCTTGCTCTGTAAAAATGAGAAGAGAAACTAAGGCTACCCAATACCCATCTTGCCACCGGGATCATATCCTAATCAACCTAGGCTTGTGGTTTATATTTGCAAGATAATTAAACCCACTTTTCTGTAACAGTTATTTCACAAAACCTGAGAAGTTTTACAATACCAAGTTGACTATAAGCTCTCCATTTAAACTGACTTTTATTTTTTCCCTCACTTTGGACAAACCATATGTTGTATGGCTGTGTCTCCCAAAATCTTGAATGAGCTCCCACCACAGGGAGCAGCTGCTTGGAGGACAATGCTCGATGGCCTGGGGACCAGAGAACAGCAGCAATCCTCTCCAGAGCTTTGACCTGCCGTTGAAATACCTCACTGCAATGCAAGTTTTACTCTCAATTTGCAGCAGGTGCTGCACCCCACCTGCTGACAAAGGGGGAAGGCCCCCTTGGTCACTCTGGTTATGCTGTAGGGTGTGTTCCACGCCAGGAGGGCTGGGATTTGGGTTTACACACACCCCTGCCACGGGTAGCTTTTCCCATGGAGGAAAGTGTCCCTCCGCTGCAGGGTGGTGAGGGAACTCGGGTGGGGCGTCTACAGCTTCGCCTGTGTGTGCACTAACGCGGCCGAACACCCCGCCGGGTCGCTGCCGGCAGCTGGGTTGTTTTCACCGCCGAGGCCTGAGGAAACGCCCGAGGTCCAGCCTGGGGGTGCCGTGGGCCGCCCGCCGCCTCACGCTCGTAGAGCGGGAAGGGAGCCGAGCCCTGCGGCCAGCGGCGGGGCCGCGCGGCCCGTTCCCTCAGGAAGCGCGCTGGGAGGCGCGGCGCGGGGAGTAGCACAGGGGCCGTCGGCAGGAGGAGTACTGATAGGTGGCTCCATAGCTCAGTGGTTAGAGCACTGGTCTTGTAAACCAGGGGTCGCGAGTTCGATCCTCGCTGGGGCCTCCGAAGCTTTTCCTTTAATTTTTGCGTTTTCCCCGGACTAAATGCGGGGAGTTTCGCCCCGCGGCGGCAGAGGGGAGGGGAGGGCTCGGCCGCGCTGGGTGGGTGGGTGGCTCCTCGCCAGCTGAAAGCCACCGCCGCGGCCGGAGGGTGGCAGCAGGACACAGGTGTCACGTCAAACTGCACGATGACGTCACGTGCTTTGGCTCCCTCTCGCTGAGCCAGGACGCGGCTCAAACACCCAAATAAATAACACACTTTATCTGGAACAGAACGTTTGAGGTTTGTTACTACCCCACTACTCTTAAAACACACTTTTCACTGCGTTTCAGTTAAAGGACAAAAAAAAAAAAAAAAAAAAAAAAAGAAGAAAATAAAGGTTAGGTCACCGACATGTCTGTTTCAGAGCTCTGGATAAAAGATGCAAGTTGGAGGCACTTGGATTTATTAGACAGCCATACAGAGCCAAATCTCACACATGAATGTGCACCACCAGAGCCTCCGCTTACAGCAGCAAAGGACAGCACAGCAGGGCTGGCACAGAAAGTTAATGGGGGGGGGCTGGTAAGGTTTAATAGCACATGCAGACCCCTAACAGTGACACTAATGGAGGCACAATGGCACAATGAGCCAGCTCATTCCCTATTTTTTGCTCCCTATTCAAACCGTTTGTTTCACTGTCTGAGTGACATCACAGAATAGCCTTGGTTGGTCCAACCATCAACTGAGCTTCAAGATCTGCTTCTTAATCCACCCCCCTTCTTCCTCTTCTCCAGTTTCTCCTTAGCCAGTGCTGCTTTCTTTGGAAGAAGCTTCTTGGTTCTGGTTAGGTGGGAGCTCTTTTTTGGCAAAGGTGATGCTGGTGTAGTTCTGGAAACACGTGCGACCTTCTCTTCCTGCTTTGGCTTGTGAGGTTCAGCCTCAGCTCTGGGTTTCTGTTGTTTTTTACCAGATGGAGCTGGTTTCACTGATGATGATTTTATTTTGGTGGATGGGGTCTTTTTAGCTGTCTTAGAAGAGAGTGTTGGGACAGCCGCAGTGGGGGTAGAAGGTTTTTTTGGAGGCTTAGTTGTTGAAGGTTCATTAAGCAGCTCAAGGACAGTCTCTAAGGAAAGTAATTAACATGGTTCAGTATGTCAGCTTCAAGGCAAAAGGCTAATTCAAAGGTATGACTGATATAAACACTCATTAGAGGTACAGTTAAGAAAAATAGCTGACATTCTGAAAGAAGAAATACATACCATATAAACCTCTTCTACCATCAAAAGAGCCTTAGGTTTCTTGGAAATAAAATTTTTTTAATTTTAGAAATGATGAATGTATATTTAATGAAAATAAGTCCAGACGAATATGATGAAAACTTGCACACTTCCTTGGCAAACTTAAGATTAATTTTTCATGTTACACTATTATCTGGAAATCCCAGACAAGGTAACCTCAACTTGTCTCTACTCAATTAGTAAGATGTAACCCTAGTTACATGGAACACAGGACAGAAAAAGGCCAGGAGAAAGGAAGACTGACTTCCCTAGGTTTACAAAGAGGGGATTATTTGACTCAAGGAGCTTGTCACAGAGCCAGGGACAGGCACTCAGAACTTCCCAGACCAAATCCAATGCCTGAATCAAAGCCATCAGTTCCCTTGTGATGCCCATTTACACTATTACTTGGCAACACTTAGAAAATCCAAGACTGGGATGAAGAAAAGGCATGGCATCAAGGAGACAACAGAAGCACACATTAAATGTGACAACCTCACTTCAAGGTTGCTCCTGCTCGGTGCTTTAGTTTTTAAAACTGCTAAAGATTCCAAGCACATGCCTGTAAGATGGTTATATGTTTTGCTTCTCAGTAGAATTAAAGCCTAACAACTTACTTGCATGTGGAACAAATGGTATCCGTTTACTCTTTGTTTTCACTGGAACAGGCTTGTATTTACACTTTCCTGGTGGAGCTCTCCTTGAAAAACAGAAAGGTATATGCAGATATCAGAGACTGTTAAGGAAATTTATTTATTCCAGAGGCACACAACAATCCTCCATTGTCATTTGCCTCTGCTTGAAAAGGCATGAAAGGACTTGAGGCACCTGGAGTACAACAAAGGTAGAATTTAAGAGTCTAACTCAGGCTGCAAGCCATAAAATCTCTGTCTGAATAGCAAGAGCAGCTGGAAAGCTGCAGCTTCTCTTCTAACCACTCTTCTGGTCAACTTTCTGCCATGAGGCAGTCTGGACTGTCTTTATCCAATGTGGATAGCTGGTTTGTGTGGGGTATATGTTAGTCTGCCATCATGAACTTGTAGCCCTCCACTGAATTCAGGGGTACTGAACTGGTGTGTTCCGAGACTGGAGGAGTCTCATTCTTGCACATAAGGCTTGTCAGTGACAGTGCTTTCCACTCACTCATGGAGCAGTGTAAGGGTCTCTGTACATGCAGTAGAATATTCCCACATAGCCCCATGGAAGTTATTGTGACCTTCAAAGGCTGCTGCTTCAGACACAGCATAGTGGTGCAGCAAAGGGGGGTGAGAAAGGAAAGGACCAGGCAAGGAGGGAGGAAGCAACACCTGCAAAGAAAACGTATCCGCATTCCCCTCCTGCCACTCCCTGGCAACTTCCCACAGTACAAAAACACCCCAAAAAAAGCACATTTTCCCTGCGGTAAAGCTGTCGCGTGTTATGTGACAGGAAGGAGCTACAAGGAAGAGCAACAGACCTTTGTTTTCTGTTCCCCACCAAGGGAACTGCTGCAGGACAAATAAGAACAGGATCTGTCAATTTGGCATGCTTGACAGCACAAAGCAAAGCATGACCTAAGGCATCACATTTTCTTGTGATTAGCATTCTCCTTCAAACACAGGCAACAGCCAAGTGCTTCCTCCACACCATTTCAATATTTAAAAAGAAAAAAAAAAAGGTTACTAAAGCAGGGTTGGTTAGCATTGCTTGTGGGTTTTTTTGGTGGGGCTTCGGGTTTGGTTTTTTCCTCTCTCGTCTGCAACTTTTAAAGCACCTTCTAACATCTCTTCCCTCCACTACTAAGTGGATATGGTGGCAATCCAGGCAGAAGCATGCTGGCCACTCTGCTGTCGCAGACAGCACTGCTGGAGAGGCAAGCTGAAGTGGGGACATGGGGCACTGCTGCCATCTATTTTCTAGGGATGGCAGTGGCCCTGCCAGTGTTTTGCAGCAGACATTGTGTGGCTTGCTGGCCTTGCCAGCTTGCTTGCTGAAGTGCAGGGAGGAAGCAGGGAGTGTCTGGGCTGAACAGACTGGGACTGCACCCATAGGAGGAGCCAGTTACTCCAGTCACCGCTCACAGTGAGATGGAAATGGACGAATCCTATAAACAGGATTAACGTGCAAAGGAGAAATGAAAAATCTCCACTTGTGGTACAACCAGGAGGAGGCCAGAGTACAGCCCAGGATCTGGAGGTGTTAGGGCTCTCTGCTCCAAGGCCAAGCAAACTCAGCCTCCAGAGGAGCAGTCGGTGCTTTGCACGCTCTGGACAAGCTTGCAAAGTACTTAAGCAAACAGACAAGACATGGAGTCATCATAACATGGTGCATTACTGCACACCAGTCCTCAGGCAGGCAGCCTCCTGGGAAAGGCTCTCACAGGTTGCTTGTGAAACAGAAAGCTGCATTTCTCCCTTTATAGTGGGAAAGCAGAGAGGATTTATCCTCCCAATAGTCTTCATGGCACATTAAGGAGTGGCATAGGGACTGCACGACTTTTTTTTGGTGAAACAGAGCATGCTCCAGCTCTCAATGTTTATGCTAGCTCACAATTATATTTTTTTTTTTTTTGGGTGAAAATGTTACATCTTGGTCAGCCACAGATAATACAGCGCAAAAGCTTCCTGGCAGATAAGCTGTTAAAGGCAGGAGGCTCCTCACTCAAGTTCCTGTTCCCATCACCTTGGTACAGAACTTAACTACTGCCTAGCATTGGATTTAACTTCGCAAGAAAACATAACTTGTTTTCTTCATTTTGTTACTGTCCGAGATCTCGGCAACAACACAGACACCTTAGTACTCTATCTACTCTACAGGGTGATTTGAAACTCACGTAGTGCTTTTTAGCAAGATCCAAAAGCTTGGGAGGGGAAAAAAAAAAACAAACCAAAAACGTAAGCATGCTTATTATTGTAAAAACAGACTTTAGCAGGGATAACTGCTTAATGGGGAAAAAGCATTTTGCTTGGAAAAACTCAGGCTCACATTATAATTTGAACACTGCATGAACCACCAGGTTACACTCTTTTTTGTGAAGATAACTAAACTATGGACTGCAATTTGTTTATTTATGTGAAAGTGCATCACAGATATTTGATGTCATGATGACCCTGAAGGATATGGACTGTCATTTTTAAAACACCACTGTGCTATACCTCAGATATGCAGCTGAGGAGACATTATTTTGATCCTTACTGTCTCAGACCTTTAAGGTATCTGAACTCTATTTCTGAGTGCACAGATACACTGCCTGAGGAATAAATTCACTAAAACTGATTAAAGTTGCACCAGTTGTATGGTGGGTGAACAAAAAACAAGGACTGGATGTGGAGGTCAGTTAGATTATGTATCAGTAGTACTTAGCATTCTTTCTACTGTGGTAGCTGGAGAACGTGTAGTGATTATACAAGAATTTGGCATGGAAAAACATCTTCAATTACTGACCTTGCAGGATCAATAAACTTGTAGAGTGATCCATGTGGTGCATAGGCACTGGGATAAGAAGTAGACATAAAATACAGCTCACCTAAATGGAAGTGAAAAACACACAAAACAGTGTTAGCTCCAAGTGTCCAAGCTGAATCCCAGTTGTCCATTTTCCTCTTTCCTGGCTCCTCACTAATTCACATCATCAGAAATTAAAACCCTTTCAGTGACTCCCTCAGTTGTGCCGTACTTTAAAGAAGCGGGCTTTGGTCTCTCCCTGGCCTGTGCAGGTGGACTCCCAGGGACACCAAATGATCTCTTGGTTGCAGCAGGGTTCCACGTAGAACCAGCAGCCCTCGATCAAGCACAGTGCCTGAGGAGGACCTTCATTACCTCATGTCAGTGGTCTTCCAAAAGGTTACTTTTGTCTGTATAAATATGTATTTTTTAGAACTTGTTTGTACCAAAGCAGCAGCTAGAAGCTACAAATAGAGGGGAAGACCACACAACAAATATTTAGCCATCTCATGGTCATAGCAAAAAGATCCAACAAGAGCTAAATTGGCTAATCCATGGAAGACAGAAGCTTCTTATTCCTGTATGGTTGCTCAGAAGAGCAATTACTCCTCATGCCTTCCCTTCAGCACCCACTAGAACAACATCCAGGCAAATTATAGTAGCTTGCAAAAGAGGCAAAACTGTTGCTGCCTTTCAAATTACAAGATGAACACCACATTGGTTTCTAAAAGGACAACCAGTAGAAGAGACATTTAACATCCACTCAATCCATGTGTTGTTAAAATAATTTAAAATTATACATATTTCCCAACAAAGCCTGCATCTCCCTGCATCTTTGACAGAATACGCTAGCTGGATAATCTAGGATCTTTTCTTTACAAGCAGATCTATTTCCTGCTGAATTGTGAAACATCAGAGCTCACTAAAGCACATCGGGGTTCTCAAAGAACTTGCAAGCACTTTTTGTATTACATAGCTCTGTCAGGAGACTGTATAAAAGTGAACAAAGTATGTGTTGGTACCTTTACCTTGGTGAGAGATCTGGTTATCGTCACTGTAGCAATAATTCTATGCACTATCCACTCAGCTTTCAAAGTACTGGTTTTCCTCACCGTAATTCACAGTGTGAAGTGCTGCTGTTGTGAGTAAGAGTGAGGAATTTATACTAATGAAGAGTGGGAAATTCAGATAAGCTCTAAGAACTCAAGTGAGGATGAGCTGTTACAATGAAAGAAACTGCACTGATATGGTCTTTTCATTAATGGAACAACATAAACAAACAACAAAAGGATAGGGAAAGGTTAAAACAAACAGCAATTGAAACTCCTGAGAGAACTTGGATCGCTCAGACTGCAAGTTCACATGCTCTATCAAGCAGATCTGCAATAGCCTCACAGGGCAGGAGACCTCCCTGAACCCCATACCAACCCTACCTGCTCTGCTGGGGTAGCCACAAACCTGTTTTGCAGTGCCTACTCTCTAGTAGCATGTGAGGAACAACATAATTTTAAAGCAACACAGAACTAATAGTACAGTTTCCAATAAAGATATGGCTAGCACGATACTTACCTGCTTCATCCTCAGCAAATGAGATGATGAATTTGCTGTAAGAACTGATCATTCCAGGGAAAGCACAAGCTTTTGTGCTACCAATGCAGATATCTTGCTTCTTCCACTTATTTGTCTTCTCATCTTCCTGTAAAGTCATAAGTCGACTAGATGAAAAATAAAAACCCTGTGTTTTATGTTTCCATTATCAAGATAAGTTCCTGTCAAAATCATGCATTACTGGAAAAAGATGTCAGTGAGGACCCTGACTATTGACTGGCTTTAATGTTTGTCTTTTGGGAAAACAAGCCTGAACAAAAGCAAACCTATCCTAAGGACTCTACGTTGGAGGAAGTTTAGATTCCAACCAAAATGTTGTTATAATGGTCAAACAGAGCACTTAATCTAAATCACAGACATCTAGGACTCTCATTTACTGCAGCTCGAAAGGTTTCGGGATGCTCCATTGTGCTTATTTGCCCAGATAAGGCATGCGTGGGTACACAAGAGGAGCTGCAGAGAAAATAATTAGTCTCACCCATTCATGAAATCACCAAAGATATAGAGTCCATTCAAGTTGGGCGATTCACATCCTCTGTATACATAACCTCCAGTGACCGACTTCCCCACGTTGCGGCCATATGCAAATACTGGAAGAATGTCATCTGTTAGAAGAATAAAAAATAAATAAATAAAATTAAAAAAAAAAAAAATCAAGAAAATATTCATCCAGAGAGCATCAAAAAAGCAATTGGTCAATAACACCAACGGACAAAACATGACTAGAAGGACCAGTACAGCTGAACAAACAGCATAGTTAAATTTCAGTGGGAATTCAGTAATTTACTTCAGGACAGATCAGACCCAGGGGCTTTTAGGAGCTCTTTGTGTAATCGTTTATCAAGGCTTAGTTGTGATGAGTTTCCATAACACATAGGACCAAGAGTCTCTGCATCAAGTGAGTAATGCAGAAAGGTATCAGCCTGCAGGAAGTATTATTATGGAGCACAAGTGTGATGAGGAGCAGCTGAGGGAACTGGGGTTGTTCAGTCTGGAGGAGGCTGAGGGGAGACCTCATTGCTCTCTGCAGCTCCCTGAAAGGAGGGGGTAGTGAGGCAGGGGTCGATCTCTTCTCCCAAGTAACATTGATAGGATGAGGTGTAATGGCCTCAAGTCGTGCCAGGGGAGGTTTAGATTGGATATTAGGAAACATTTTTTCACTGAAAGGGTTCCCCAGCACTGGCACAGGCTGCCCAGGGCAGTGGTGGAATCCCCATCCCTGGAGGGATTTAAGAGCCATGTAGATGAGGTACTGAGGGACATGGGGTAGTGGTGACTGGGCAGTGTTAAGTTGAACTTGATGATCTTAGAGGTCTCTTCCAACCAAGGCTGTTCTGTGATTATCTTACAGGTTTGCAATTGCACCAATCATTTTAGCAGGGATTGTCTTTACAAATTCCAGTGCTTTTAGAGAAGGGAATAAGATCAAACAATTGCAAGTTAACTCAACATCTTTATAGGTTTGCTGACAGTCTCATCACAGAACATGCATAAGAGCACTACCTCCGTTTTATGTCACAAGACTTATAAAATAAAAGCTTTTCCTCTGGTAACATCAAAATTTAATTCAGCCCTTTCTTGGATTGAATATCAGGTCCTACAAAATTTTAGTCTTGTCTTCATTTTTTTCCCGTGGATCAAGTAGCTTGTCATTAATCCTTAATGATGATCACAGAAAGATCACAAATGTAATTCATTAAAACTGTAGATTAAGAGCAAAATCTGAATCATTTGTGATGTCAGTTGATGATTTGGCCATTTAGGTTTTTTTGGGGTTGGTTTGTTTGTGGCTTTTTGGTGGTTTGTTTGGGTTGTTCAGTTTTTTTAAGAGATCCATGTAGTTACTTGCCTGCATATACAAACATTTCAGAAACATCTACATGAGCTTGAAATCAAGTGTTTTCTTCCAACAGCTTAAGAAACATTATAATAATACCCTGTTCTTCTACCATGCTTTCCAAAGAGCTTTATGAAAACCACTGATATCTACTCTTTTTTTAAAGGCAGCAAGTGAGTTTGTCCATCACACTCACAGTCAAACCCAGAGCACAGCTTTTGAGTGTTCTGCTGCATCGCCCTCCTTGCTAGGACACACTGCCTCTTCCACAGGATTTGTTTCAGGGTCTCGGTGTCAGCCTGGTCCACTCTCCTTAGCCACAGCCATGGCTCAGAGCTTTGGAAGAAAACTCAATATTGCTTTTCTACTTAAACCAAGTCCATTACCTTCCTGACTTCACTGGGAAAATTCTGTCTGTCTGCAAAAGGCACAGGCTTTGACCCTAAACAACTTGTCCAGTGCAGTGTGTGACAGGGAATTCCCTGAATATTCAGGACATTATTTCATACCAGCGCTGCAGGGCTGGGGAGGAGGGTTTTCTGCTCTTAAGTAAACAATCTCCATTTAACACACTGTCATGGTTTAACCCCAGCTGGCAATGGGACATCACATAGCTGCTCGCTCACTCCCCTGCAGTGGGATGAGGGAGAGAATGGGATGAGTGAAAATGAGAAAACTCATGGCATGAGATAGAGACAGTTTAATAGGTAAAGCAAAAGCCACACACACAAGCAGAGCAAACCAAGGAATTCCTTCACCACTTCCCATGGGCAGGCAGGTGTTCAGCCATCTCCGGGACAGCAGGGCTCCATCATGCACAACGGTTACTTGGGAAGACAAACACCATCACTCTGAATGCCCCCCAGCTTTATACACTGAGCATGTCATATTGTCTGGAATATCCCTTTGGTCAGTTGGGGTCAGCTGTCCCAGCTCTGTCCCCTCCCAACTTCTTGTGCACCCTCAGCCTACGCACTGGTGGGGTGGGTGTGAAGAGCAGAAAAGGCCTCGACTCTGTGCAAGCACTGCTCAGCAATAATGGAAACATCCCTCTTATCAACACCGTTTCCAGCACAAATCCAAAACACAGCCCCATACCAGCTACTATGAAGAAAACTAACTCTATCCCAGCCAAACCCAGCACACACATACCACCAGGTTATTTAGCTTCAATTGGAAAAAAGGAGCTGTAGTCCACTAAATACGCACGTATAATAATCTTCTGTAAGAACTTCTTACTTACCCAAAGAGGAATTGTGGCAAAGCTTTGTGTCATAGCATTCAAATCCCTCCTTTGCTCTCCAGCCGTAGTTCCCTCCTTTAACAATGATGTCAATTTCTTCAAATCTGTTCTGCCCGACATCTCCACAGAATATCCTCCCCCTTCCCTTTTTGGTGACAGGGTCCCCTCTGTCAACCGCACATCGCCACATATTCCTGACCCCATAAGCATAAACCTCAGGGCGGGCCTTGGGGTCAGACACAAATGGATTATCAGGAGGAATGCGATAAGGCTTTCCATCAGGGCTTTTTCCATCCACATCAATCCTCAAGACCTTCCCCAACAAAGCACTTCTAAAGAGAACAGAAAAAGACAAATCCTAGCATGAACAATTCTCTCCCTCTTCCCCCTTTTCGAAGGAAAAAAATTACCTGTCCATAAGAGATCAATCAACAGCTGATTTGTCTTGCAGTCTGTTTAAATCACAGGAGACCTTTCCCCCCTCTCAACAAACTGGGTTCCCTCAGCTTTCAAAATGTAAAACTTAAATTTTTTAAATACTGCATTGAACAGACTTGCAGATGCACAAGCACTTTTAGGAAGCACTCTTATTTGTTCTTCTACATTGTCTCATTTCCAAACCTTGTGTCTTGGTGGAGAAGCTCAAGGCTTTCAGTTGCTCTCCTACTTACTTGTTCTGAGCATTCCCAAATTTTCCAAAAGGGTCTCCAGCTTTCCCTCCATCCCCTGTGAAGAGATACATATAGCCATCCACACCAAAGAGCAGCTGCCCACCGTTATGATTTGCAGCTGGTTCTTCAAGCTCCAAAAGATTCCTAAAAAAATAAAAAATAAACAAACAAAAAAACCCAAAAAACCTCCAGATGTAGCTATTGTAAAGTACCAAGCATTCAGGTGGGCTGCAGAATCATAGAATAGCCTTGGTTGGAAAAGACCTCTAAAATCATCAAGTCCAACCATTAACCCAGCACTGCCAAGTCACCACTAAACCATGTCCTGCTCTTTGGAAGGCAAGAGTACCAGATGGAGAGAGAAGACAACCTAGAAGCCTAGGTCCTGGGTCCTCTTTTCAGTTTTATTTCTAAGTTTGCTGTGTGACCTTGAGCCAACCTGTTTCTGGTAGCTTCACAGCAGGCCAGTCACAGACCTGAACCAGGGTGACTGGGAATGTGCAGGTTCTGCAAGGGGGAAAGGACAGGGACAGAGAGAAATCATTTCTCATTGTGGCATACAGTAACATTTAACATGAACTTTACCTTTCCGAGCGTGGATCAGCTTTGTTGACATCGGATGACAAAACCTTCAATTCACTTATCCTGATCTTTTCCACTCTGTTCTTATCCATGTACGAGTAGTAGATATAAAACTTCCCATTGTACTTGTACTTGGGGTGGAAAGCCATCCCCAGAAAGCCCCTCTCATCCCCTACCCACGGTGTAGCCAGCACTATACTTTTAATATCCAGAAAGGGCTCCTCCAGCCGGCTGCCATCAGGTAGGTAGACCCAGATCATGCCCACCTGCTCAGCTACGAACATGCGGTGGGTACGGTCATTCGCATGCACCATGAGCACCGGGTTCCTCAGACCGTTGGCAACCTCAGTCAGACAGAGCTGGAGGCAGCCTTTGCGGTCCTCCACCACCGAGCCCAGGTTGCGGTTGAGGGCCGTGTTCTTCAGCACGTTGGGGAAGCAGTAGTCCTCATCGTGTAGGTGAAGGAGGTTGCAAAAGCGTGTCTTGTTTGTCTCACAGCATTCTTGGATGTGCTTATCACTCGTCAGCAGCCTGATGGCAGAGCGGCAGTTGAAGTGAAACTCAGAGCAGTAGTCAAAACAAAGTCCTGGGAGGGTTCTTAGAGGTGTCCGAGGGTTTTCTGCATCATAGAGATGTGCAGCATAGGGAGAACATTCCTAGAAAGTAAAAAACTAAATGCATGTCTGAGAAGAAGCCAAGACACTTCCATGGAAGCAAATCAGTTCATAAAATGAAAAACTAGTAAGGCAGAGAACATAATGAGTCATCTTTGGAGTAGTAGAAAGTCACTCAGAATATTGCTAAAAGGGATTCAGAAGTCAGTAGTTGTTTCCTTTACCAAAGCAATCAGCTGCACCAAAATTATTCCCAACTGAAGTATGTCTATGGAGGCTATGGATTTTCCATTACTAGAGGTTTTTAAGGAAGTGACAGGCAATTTCTTCTTGCAATCTCTTCTTACCTTGGCATTTAGAAATCCCCTTAGCTTCCCCTGCTAGGTTTTGAACTAGGTACTTTGTAACCTGTTCTTAAAAGATTGAGAGAAGTATTTTTCACTCCCTCACTATGGCAACCCTTTGCACTATGGAGAGCGTTAGCCTTCGTACTTCAGACTTTTCCAGGCCAGCAGTCCCAAATCTGGACACATCTTTCACATTAGCTGGCATCACTGCCTTCTCCAGATATATTTAAGATTTTACTTTGTGTCCTGGTCTGGCTAAAACAGAACCAACTTTCCTTTCAGTAATTTTACTTTTCACTTAAGTCTCTTATAAGACTGCACTTTGTGAAGTCAACAACATGTTTTTCAGACAGTGTCTGCTCCTAGAAGTGGTAACACTCAATGTTTATAGTTAGTACCGAGCTCACAGTACAGTGGTGTGCAGAAAGGCTCTTGCTTATACTTAATCTTCCAGAAACCAAGATCACTGCTGAATTCTCTCAGTGCCACCTTGGGGCCTCCCCTGAGTGTCAGGGTGCAAAACAATTGCACCTGCGGGGAGGAGAGGACAGGACAGGTGTCCCATACTGACCAACAAAGTATTCCATCCCATACACGTCAAGCTCAGTATAAAGATGAGGGATTACAGGGGGCAAGGCCCTTCTCTCCCTCTTCTCTGGCCTGCCCTTCTTCCTGCCCTTGCTCGTCTCCTATGGCCAGCATCCTAGGAGGATTCTGTCCATTCATCTGCCCCTGATCTGCATGTTCCTGAATCCAGCTCCTGTCTGCCACTGTGTCCAGGAGCCCAGCCTGGGATCTTCCCAGAGCTGCTCTGCAGCACCAGTGGTGACATAAACATTATCAAGGGGAGCGTGTGATTTGGGGGGGAGAAGCTCGATACTGGTTCTGTACATACTTGTAAATAGTTCATTGTTTTTCTTCTCATTACTATATTTCTGTTTGTTGTTATAGTTTCATTAAAACTGTTCTAGTTGTATTTCCAACTCATGTCTCTCTCTCTCTCTTTTCTTCTTTCCCTTCCCCTGTCTGGGAAGGGAGAAAGGTTAACAGAGAGCATCTGCTGTCCATTTAGTGGCTGACCCAGCCTCAAACCACGACACTTCATTAAGCCACTTAAACCCATTCCTAACACTTGATTAGACCTAGGTAAGAAAGAACAAACAAGCCAGGTACAGGTTCACCCGCACCTTCAATGTTGTATGCAGCTCTAGTCCCCTTTCTCAAAAACAACACTGGGGAACAGATCCAAGGACCATCAAAGGACAGTGAAAAGTCAGAAGGACAGCCAGAGACACAGGACAGTTAAGTAAGGTGAGACTAAGCAGTCTTGCAGAGAGGCAATCAGAGTAGGGGTAACAGCCTGACAGTGGTCTGCAATTACCACAAGTGACATTGAGAAGATGGATGGGGATCATTTGTTCACCCTTTCCTCCAGAAGAAAAATGAAGGAGCATCGGATAAAGCTGGCAGGAGCCAGGGTAAAAAAAGGAGGCGAAACTTTGCCAGAAGAAACTGTAGGTGCTAAAGATGTACACTGGTTAAATGTACAGGCTAAGTTAATCTTTGGTCTGATGCTATACTTTCAATCAGGTTTTTGCATGCATAGTATCACTGAAGCAGACTGTAATTGAGATTTAAAACTGTTTCAGCTAAGTAAATATGATCTTCTGCAATTCATGTAGTTACTATTGACTCTATATGTGATCTTCAGGAAAAAGAAAATACCACAGGCGACATTTTCAAGTGTTACATATCTAAAATTATGTCCCTTCAAATAGTAAGTTTTGACCTGTGCAAAATATAGGTTAAATACTGGAAATCAAGCATTGTGTTTGAATTCGTACCTAAATTTAAATTCCTCATCTTGCATAAATTCTGGGCCAGAACTTCCATGAAAGATTTCCATTAAAATCCCACCTCTATTTTAATCAGCACAAAATCACAGAAGTTAGAATAGAAGCTAAATTCTTCAGAAAGATTATTTTACTGGTTTTTACTCCAGCAGCCTGAAACAGTCTATCCAAAGTTTTTATTGGGCACATATGTAGGAAGGTAGGTACACAGGCAGTCAAAGAATGAACTACAATATTAGTATTTTTTTCTACCTCATTAAACAAGCTTGCTTCATTAAACATAGTTCATTAAACAAATCTGGGACAGTTATACAAACACTGACATTTTTCTGGTGCAAGCAGCAGCCTTTCCAGGATATTTAATGTAAAGGCTCCAGGCCCTCATTCCAAACTTAGCATAGCAAACTGTTTCCTTTGCTCACAGAAGAACCCGAAGGCTTTTGTCCGTACTAAGAAGAGATATGACTTCTAAGTAGTAAAGGCCTTGCAACATTTGGATGGTGTAGTAAGTTTCTCACTTTACATTGCTGCCATTTAATTACAAAGCTGCAAAGAACAAGTTGATTTGCTGTTGCTTTCACATCACATCTGTGAGGAACCTCTCTTCTTCCCAGATCACAAGCCCCCAGCCTGCAAAGGTGAGCCAAGTCCCCCAAGTCTGTCCTGGCACCCTAGGCCCAGTCCCAGATGGCAGAACCACACCATTTTTCCCATGTTTAAGGTCTTCCCAGAACAAGGAAGGGCATCATTAGACCGAGCGCCATCCCCAAAAGCCAGTCTTTCTTGAAGAAAAGCAGCTTTGGAGCAAGCATTCAGTAACACTTGGCTGGCACATTCCTTCCCTGATGCTTACTAAATCTGTTAACCGTCACTCACCCCCTCCTCTTTCTCCAGTACACACTCACACACCCCAAATATGTTGAGTTTCTAGTTATATCGTAGTTTTCACAAAATGTGGTGCTCAAGTGACTAGGAGACAAGGAAAGGCAACAGCCTGATAAGGTGTCACCAAGGAAAGGTGGGGGAGAATACACAGCCTAACCTGTGTTGCATTTCCAGTCTTTGGGATGTTCCCTCATTCCCACTAACGTGGCTGCAGCTGGCTCACCGCTCCGTTGTACACAAGTCACTTGCAGTCTAAAGCTCCTCTCAACTCTGTTCTGAAGTAGTTACTTTATAAATGTTTTCAAAGATGTTAATAATTTCTCTCAATAAGTTGGGAACAGAGTCCAGCTCTCGGACCAGCAATCTGAGAAGAGAAGAGAAGAGAAAAACAGCTTCCTCTGAAACAAGACATATTTTCACTTTTTCTGAGCTCCATCAGCTTTGTTCTGCCAACAGTCTGCAGTACAAGGGACTCCTACATTTGTTCTCCTAAACAAGCATAGCCCCTGAGCAGTTGCCATGCTTTTCCAGCTGTTGGGCTTCCCTACACAGCGTTTGTCAGGCAAACAATGCCTGCAGCACACAGACCCAGCAAGTCATATAAGGTGAAGGCCTTCACCAATCAAGTCAGGCCTCAAATTAAACTGGCTTTAAAATTTTTTTCCCTGCACTAGCTCCTGTTCTAATATCGTAGCTTTCAACCAGCTCGAACAAGGCTTAATTAGCCTTTTTGGGTTTTTAAGCCTCTCCCATAGCAGTTTTCTGAATAGAGAAACATCCTCTCAGCCAGCTGCCAAACAGCTGTTCTAGCACATATAACAAAGTTTGCATCCAGGGAATTTTTGTAGCCATGCAACTTGCACAACACCTCCTCAAGAACATTACAGGCAGTTTTCAGAGTTTCATATTCAGTTTTTAAGCTAAATCCTAGAACAGCTCAGTTGAGGGTCAGACTCTCAACCTACAAATGCTTAGAACAAGCATAGCTAGCAAAAACAGACCCACATCTTGCCAGATGCAAACAGAAGCAGCTCTACCAGCAGAGCTAGACTGCTTTATATGTCTCTTGTAGCCTGTTAGTTTTTAAGATAAATACGTCTGGTTTAGAGCGACAGCAAGAAATCCACAGTCCAGAACACATCCCCATCTAATTGTCTTCTATCCATTAAGAAACACACAGTTTCACTGCCAAGGTAAGGCGCACTCCCATGGCATCCTTGGGTTCTGTGGGACAAGCAAGACTGCTGCAGTCACCAAAAATAGCTTCCTGTATAACTCCTAGCAGATCACTCATTATCACACCAGGAAGACTAGGGGGGGGAAGAAAAAAAAAAAAAAATTGTCTCTTTTTTACTGTCCGGTGGTTTTGGCACTGAAAGAACACCTGACTGAATGAGCTGCTTTCTTACAACACAATTCCACTGCTCTGATCTCCCCCAAAGATGTGAAATAATGCTGGTCTTGCTAAATTAAAGCAGCTACTAATAATTCAGTTTTATCAATAAGCACCTACACCTCCTTCTTGCGATTTGTTTTGTTCAAAAGATAAAAGCTAGTAATATTATTTTGCCTACCATTGCTTTTGAGCCTAAGCTTTGCATTCCAGGTTCCACACAAATAACATCAATAAAAACATTTGTTACTGGCAGCAGTTTATCTGAAGTCCTGATGTACACTGCAGAAATAAGCACTTGGCACAATTACATCCTGATCACGTATATGCATCTCTCTCTATTTGATGTAGCATTAAGTACATGTCAACATTTCACAGGTAGTAACTACAAACTACCAAGATACTGTGGAGGTGGTAGAATGGAGAGGTCATCATTTTCCATCCCTTCCACATGAGATCATCAGTAATAATTTGATTCAACAAAGCGACATCACTAAAGCAAAACCATTTGGTTGATGTTTCCCCTGCCACTAATTCAACAGCCAAAAAACATTCACCAGAAGACCCAACCTTATTTCCATGATTATCACCAACTTGAACAGGAAGAGCAACACACAACACAACCACAAACTCCTCCCCAAAGACTTAACAGCAATCTTATAAAGTAAGATATGAAAAGCAGTAAGTAATAGCTTATTACTTTGAAAATCTGTAAAAACATATATAGGGTGGATTTGGTTTTTTGCTACAACATACTCTTGAAACAAATACAAAATTAAATTATGCCCTCCAGAACGAGCAATCAAAGAGACACACACACATTTTTATGGTGGTTTTTCTACCTGCAACATATAGAAAAATCTCCATAACACCAACATCGGTGGTTCTGCTAGGATCTGTAACACATCTTTTTCTGGTTTACCAACCAAAAAATGAGGAACAACCCCGATGTTACTTTTTTCAGCCCTGGTGCTGAAAGGGTGTGTCCCCCAAAAAGATGCCAGAATCTAAAAAGAGTGGATGCCAGCATCCAAAAAGAGAGGAAACTTTTTGGTACACAGATATTTAGGGCTAAGGAAATATTAACTAGAAGAGTTTTATACATTCTTAGTAAGATTAAGTGTGTCTTTTGGCTGCTTTGTGTTTTGGCATGCAGTAAGTCCAGCTTTGCATAACTAACAGTTATTAAAAAGGCAGGTCATTTCTGCCCTCTAATTATGGGGAGGGGATAAGTTCAGGAAGAACAGTGCCTTTGGTCTTTTCTCACTGCACAGTGCCTGTTGCTGTGAGCCAAGTGGACAGTGGGCAGGCAGCACTGATGAAAATTCAATGACTGAAGTCTCAGGACCTTGCAGCAGCTGTGTGAAACCACTGCCTATTAAGTTTTGATCTACTTTAACAACCACACCATTTGGAGCATCCTCAGCAGGAACGCAATCAAAACACATCCTTCACAGACACCAGGGATACAAACACTTTGCCTGATAATCCCCATATCATTTGACCCCGTGGAATTTGTAATCCAGCACCTAGTAGCTGCAAGCAGAAAATAAATACTGATCTGGAACTCTCCCCTTCATTATAAGAAAATTAGCAGAGCAGCAGGATTCCCATCATTACCTCAGTTGGGCAATGCTTTCAGAAATCATTACAGCTAGCAAATGTCACTATACTTTGCCAGATACCACAAAGCAATGCATCTTTCACAAATCACTTTGCAAAATGCATGCTGAGGATTAGGCACCATTACTCCATCAGCCCACTTTCCCCCTGCTCCCACACCTCTTTTCACAGCAACACATCCAGCTATAAGAGACTATCAGAACCACAACTGACACCCAAGTCAGCCCAAAGCATAGGATACAGATACTATTTTTCTGCCCTACCTGACACAGGATATCTTTGATATACTTTCCACACATCTTTTGCCCCCGGGGATCAATATAATCCATGATGTCCCAGTATTTTGCTGCAATGCTGTTGTCTCTCTCCTGGTCACAGCAGCCAAAATTTTCATAGGCAGAGCAGAACTCCAAGTGAAAAGGGGGCTGGAAAGGCGGCCTGTAATCCAGACACTGAGGATGCCCCAGCAGACTGCCTGTGAGGCACAACAAGGAGAGGCAAAGATAGACATGTGGGCAAGAAAAGGAAACTCCAGAGCTGCTGCTGCTCCTTCTAGTGCACAGCCAAACATTCACTTCCTTCAGCGTGGGTTTCTTGAGGTCAGACGTATAGAAATCCTGGGCTACTTTGTAGTATGGTTCATTCATCCTCTCCACTTTATTAATTGCAAGCCACAGAGCTCAGCATTCACTCAGGTTTGCTTACATTCTCTCTCCCTTTTTCCCTCTGAAGTTTACTACTTGGCAGGAGAGAAACTCTCCGGACTGCCTCTTAGGTATTTCACACGTCACATAGCTGAACCCTCCCCTCTGGACATTTCTCATGCCCATCGAAGCACTCACAAATCTAATCCCTACATCTTAGTTTAAATTGGCTGAGAAATTCTTTACCAAGGAATATGAATAACATAAAAGTGTAGAAATATGATGCCTATATACAGAACCTGATAATCTCTCCCCATTTACAAAACACAACAATTTTCAATCCCTAATTACCATTTTACTCAACTTTTAAAATGCACCCAACTTGGGTCTGGTTTCATAAAGGCTGAACAGGGGTAATAAAATACAACCAAATTAAGACAGCAGTTAACCATAGGTACAAGTAATTTCAGGACAAAAAGTTTTACAGATATATTGTTGTAACCCACAAATCCAGGTATACATTCAGGGTTAAAATGAGAAGAAATTCAGAAAGAGTGAACATTTAAGGCACCAGCACAACCTGATGTCAACTGTGATATTCTGTGGTAACCCTGTGCTTAAGCTAATTGATGTTAGTGGCTTTGATCCCAGCTGATGTTAAACTGATTTAGAGATGCATGAGATTTTTGCCCACTTTCCCCTCAGGTGAAGAGCATGTGAGCACTCCCTCCAGTTAGTGAAATACAGCACCAGCTGCATGTGCAGGTGTACCATGTTTGTACATATTGCACTCAGCCTGCGTTTCTGAGAATGACACTCCCCCAACTCTGCTCTTCCACAAGCAGACTGAGAGCACTTTGATAGCAATCAAGCTCCTTAATCACTTCACCAAAACCAAACGTTTTCCTTTCACATACATATTGCTGAACAGCAAAGCCACACGCACCAAGAGCGCTCATCACCACTGTGCTGCATCCATCACAAGGCAAGAGTTCCAAGATCAGCAGCACACCAAGATCCTAAGTGATCCAACGAAGAGGAGTAAGGCATGCTTTACCTTGCAGCTGCAGGAATGTTGCAGCCAGTCTGATGCTGTTAGGAAGAGGCTTTAGCATGCACCCACTCACTAGTCATTTCCATACAACAGAGCTTATTAGAGAGCAAGGCTTTGTGATCCGTTCTACTGCCTCTGAAACATCAGTGAGGAACAAAGCAATTTAATTAAAAAAAAAAAAAAAAGGCAATTAGGTACCTCTCCTCTCCACAAAGGTTAAAAAACCTCTGGGTTCTTAACCTTCACCTGCTTTGCTGTGGCTCTGACTCATGGCACCTCAACTGTCCAGCAGCCTGCCAATAATCCCATCTCTGCTTAGACTTCAGTGAACTGGAAACAGGCCATTCACAAGATTCAGCACTGTCATGAGATAAAGCATTTTAAATCCAAGTAATTAAATCTGCTGAAGTATCCTCTTATCCCAGTTATTGCTCTCATGCATTGCAGACTGAAATTAAGGCATTCCTTTGGTATCCCCTGGCAATTGTCTTATTTTGAAACCACAACAGAAAGCAAGGATGTGAGGATATTTGCATACTCTTCATTTGTAACTACAGCCTAGGAGTTCCCTGTGCTTTTAATCCCTTCACCATTACTAAGCTCTTTGGAGTACTAACATTATCCACCATTAAGAGAACTTAAGCACCTCTCTCCCTTACCTAGGGACGTGGACTTGCAGGCAAAAACTCAGAATATTTACAAGTGTGCAGAACTGCACTTCCTAATTACTGGGTACTTTGGACGAGGAAGCAAGAACACTCCTTGCTGCTCTCCAACTAGGGCAGAAAAGCTAGAATAGCTTTACTCTCATTTGGGCAAGAAGGGAATGCACAACCTCCCACAGAGCTTACTGCTCACATTACACAAGGGCTCCTTGCAGTGGGCAGTCTTTTTTCTTTGGCCAATATATCCCCTTTCAGCTATTCTTTATGTGCAAAGAGACAAGACTGAGCAGAACTTTCCATTTACCATCTAGATAAGAACACCAATTACAGAAAACTCTGAAGAACTGTAAACTCAAACCTCCGATTCTGGAGACTACTCCGAGGGTAAGGTGCACAATTGTTTAGTGCTGACAATATGCTTACACTGCTCTGAAAGCTAAGGCAAATCCTGCCAAAGTTTCCAGAACAAGGCAGCTGCTCAGAATACAGAGAACCTGGTGGAGTAAAGAAAGGGGGTAAGAATGCACAGGGCTGACATGCTTTTAAAAGAAGCTGACATTTCATTAACTTGGTTTTCTTGAACTTTAGTAAAGACATTCTTAAAACAGGAAAGCACAAGCAGAAACACCAAAAACATGAATGGATCAACAGGGAAAGAAGAGGGTAGAGATGAAGCAATTTGTAATTTTCTATTATCATTATATTAGGTTTTAATATTGGAAATACCGGAACAAGAGGTGAAATAACAGGGAGACAACAGACACAGTCTGTGGACAGAAGATGTGGATTCCCTGAACAAGTTCCTTGCCTCTGTATAGAGGAGGACAGTGAAGAAGAGACATGCTGCTTGTTTCACGGAAGGAAAAAAAAACAAACCTCACAGAAGTTTTGCACACAGGATGAAGACGTCAAGTCATAAGGAAACCAAATCTAGACCACAGAAGTCAGAGCCAAAGCAGAATATTCCAATCCACAGGAGTTACCACATTCAAAGTACAACACAAGCTTGAAAACACAGGATGCACTGAATAACTTACACAGGAAATTCTACTCAGGACTTGAGACCTATAGGTTTGCCTCAGGTGTAAGCACTATGGTGTCAGGAAATAGCAAGTTTCTTGCAGAACATGAAGGAGCAATGAGATAGATGAGAGAGCTGAAAGATGGGACTGTGTTGCTCTTCTACTTGCTGACTGCAGCATGGTAGTTCTAGCACCAGTACAGAACATGATCCCTGGCAGCAACCCATCTTCCAAGAGTCATAGGAGAAGGCTGTGAGCACAATGGATTAACAGATTTTCCAAAGACATCAAGCTCCTCTTGTTTTCCTTACCACGTTCTTCTTACCTCCACCCCAATCTCTGCTGCTTTGTTTCACATTTCTTCCTTGGTAAAGATAGTTATGCTGCAAGGCATACACATCTCTCACAGGCAGCTAAGGGGACAGAAGGAAAATTATATGGGAGCTCTCAACAAGAAGCAGGGGCTCTAGCATTCAATTTCTATACTATTCTACTAGGTTATATAAAAGCTCCTCTGCACTCCCTCAAAGGAGCACAGAGATACAATGGATGGGGGAAGCCCAAATAATACCCTGCTGGGATGCTCCCAGGCCCATCACAGGAGAGTCCAACAAAAAAAAAGAAAAAGAAAAGAGACTACTACAGAACAAGGCAGCAGCATTCTTAAGGAGTCAAAACTAAACCAGTGTACATGTTGGGAATGATGAGTAATGGCCTTTTTTTTTTTTGGATAAGGCACACAGTTATGGCTAGTAGCTCAATGTTTAAGACACATTGTCTTAAGGCACATGTTACAAGACCCATATTATCCATATTATCCCAGTCCAAGCTCCCAGATGAACACTCAGCTTTTAAAAGCACAGCTGCATATATATTACTACACTATCAAAGACATCTTTGTTTCACTTCCAGAGGTGGTTCAAGCAGTTCATCTACCAGTGTTCTATAGACCTGCCATTAAAACAGAAGTAGTATTTGGAAACCATTTTGTTGTTGTTTTCAAGCAAACTGTAAGGCTAGTTTGTGACAACACATTAACATTTGCTTTCCGAACACAGCAACAGTGTACATTTCAACTCACAGGCAAGACTGCAGAAAGATTCTAGAAAGTCTCCTGTACCAGGCAGGGAAGTCTTCAGTAGTTCTGTGCCTTTGGACTTCCAAAGCACTGCAACACTAGCTTCCCTCCATAGCCACACAGCTACAACAACCTTCCACTCTCTCCTACCAATGATGTGAAAACAGTCCCTGAACTGGACACACAACCCATAAGCAGGACATGCAGGAAAACTGCCCTTGGACATACTGAAGTGCATTATCTATTTGAAAAAGCCGCAGCACGTCTTCAAAACCTATAATTCTTCTCAATATACAATGCAAAATGTAACATATGCCTCTCCATTTTCCATATTTTTCAAGAAATGATCAGTTATAAGCAGCAAGCTATGTAAACTTTACAAGCTGAGAAGGCATTGTCATGCTGCCTCATGTACTGTTCCTAGGTTGACCCTACACCTATTGTGAATGCCACTGCTAGTCCTGAATGGGTTTTGAACTACATTCTAGCAGTCATCTACATCAACATCTATTCATCTAAACATAAGGAGGATCAACCCTACAATACTATTGATACAGAAATTCCACACCATGACACTAAATATTTTTCAAGATGTATTTGAAATCAATGCTGTTTGCATTTCACACAGAAATATGGGACTAATATTAAGAAATTCCTCAACCTTATCAGTTGATTTATATTCATTTTATTATAAAATAAATACAAACCAAAGCATTTTTACAGAAATGTATAAAAACATCTAGTACTGAGTCAATAGGGTCTGCCTAGAAGTTCTAGAATATCACCAATACAGAAGTCAGTTTCACAGAGAGGAAAAAATACAGCAAGAACCTTCAGGACACCTTCTAATCAGGGTTGTACAGAAGAATCTGAATGACCAGATATGCTCAGGTAGACAGGACTGTGCTTATTCACAAATTTCTTCAGTATCCGAAACCTTTTCACCCGAGCTTTGCAGCCCTGGTGTGATACATATTTAAAGTACTTGCAGTCTAAGAAAAAAAAAGAAAAGAAAAAGAATTCTAAGTTATAGCATGATATAAGCAAATACAAAATGCTTTCAATGTTTAAGTAACATGCAAACATCTAAGAAAGTTTCCAGTAATGAAGGTAATAAAATAATGCAAGACATGCACATAACTGCAGCATTAAATAATCTATCCTTATTTGACCCATAAAACATTCTACATAACCGTACGCTGTCTTGTAAAATATTTTCTCTTTTGCTTCTACTTTTCAAATAAATTAGACAGTAAAATTTCAAGAGTGTAAAGAAGCACTGATTTCATACATTAACTTACTGTGTTGGATAAGGAAAACAGAGGCTCATATTTACACCAATAAGCAAAGAAACGTCATTAAAGAAAAATCAGAGCTGGAACAATTTTATTAGCTATCTGGAAATAGCTGGGAGACATTTGCTAACATATTACTGAAAGCCAAAAAACACTTTCAATATGAAAAATTGTTTCATTAAGTCTAGAAGATAGTTATAGAAAAGCAGACAACAAACAATCTGCCAAAAGTCCAAACTGTGGTATATGAGCCACAGTCTCCATGTCACATTCTTATTCTCAATTTAGCAGCTGCTTGTTGGCCCGATATTCCATTTGGTTTTGGCAGCATTTCAAAGAGTATTACTGAAGAGGTCATGATCTTCACCTTCTTACCAAACTGCTGATGGTTTTCACTCAAGACCCTCCCCAACTCCTCTTTCCTGCATTACAACACCCCCATGGTCCTTAAGGACCAGCTGATATCCAGTATTTGCTGGGACACTGCCTAGACTGGCATCCAGCAAGCAAACTCTCCACAGTGCTCACAACTTTCACTCACAAGAATGCTATGCATTTTTGAAATTCTGCTTTGAAGATTAAAAAAAGGTGAACAGTATTTTGACTGCTCAACAAGGCCAGATAAAACAGAACTCTAAACCAGGATAAAACAAGTTATGCAAAACACACCTCACTCAAATACCAAACAAATTTAAACATTTTTTTCTCATATTCAGCTTCACAGACAACAATCTTTCCTAGAAGAAAGAAACTGCATTTCTTCCAGGGAGTAGATCAGCTGCATCCTGTCTCATTAGGGCTAGAACTAGACATTATTTCTGTTCTATGTAGTGAAAAGGAAAGAACATTTAGTATTACCCTTTCCCAGTAAGATTCCAGCCACTAGAGCTTTTTCATATGAAAGACTTTCATTTTCCTCCCAATTTCTTTTTGCCAAGTAACAGCTGAAATGGAAGGCTGGCCACCAGTCCTTTCTGGAGTTCCACTCTTTCTTGATCCAGTCAAGATGCTTCTCAGAGCTGGAAAAAGGTAAAACAAGTTATAGAAAAGCTTAAATTGGGATGAAAAGATGATAAGGAGGCATTAAATTTTATAATCAGCTTGCTATAAGTCTCAAATTGCTAGCATACACACACTGACCTTACACTACAGACTAGAACGCTAATCCAAACAGAAATAACCTTTTTTTTCTTTTTTTTTTTAATCCCTGGCAACACTAGTGAGGCAGGAGGTAAACTCTTAACAGCCTTATTTAGACCTGGCAATAACAGATCATGGTGTGAAATGAACCAACCCTTTGACTTGTGTGCCAGTTTGTCAACAGCGTTCAAGTTTGCCAACAAGTTAGTAGTATTAAGGAGTTTGTTTTTAGAAAATGTTTCTGTTACTCCATGCATACTCAAAGACTAACTTATCCCAAATATTTATCCCAGTAACTGTTATGCAATAAAGACCTTAAACCAAGCATTTCAGAAATAGAAACTATCTACAACAGGGAAGTGATATTCCCATAAAACAACGAAGATGCCCAGTATATGTCAAGATACTCTGAAGTTCTGTCTTCAAATACAAAAATGCAGGCAAAGCTAGAGTATCATAACATTTTTGCTAACTCTACACAACAACACTCCTAGGCTTAATCCACTAGCTTCTGGACCTTAACAGCAGATGCTGTGTAGGTGGAGGTGGCAATAAAACAGCAAAATGCACCAAATCAAGTACTGAATTAATTTACTGTAAATATATAGAATTTAGAAAACAGAACACCCTGTTTGTTGGGCAAAATAAAAGTCTAGACATTAGAGGCCTTCTGGGCACAGACTGCCTGAGGTGGCTTCTTCTGAAACCAGAGGCCATGTCTGTCAGTGTTGGCAAGGACATATCAATCCCCAGGCGTGTTTGCTCAGCTTTTAAGAATACACTGGCTGCATTCTGTAACAGTTACCACCATCACACAATACACCAGTCTGTACAGTACCAGTCATGCCCCTGTTGCAGCCCAGAGATTCTCAAATAGGCTTCAAATAATGCATATGTAGTAACAGAGCAGAAGACTCAACTTGAGTTTTTCCCCCTCCCAAAAGAGAAAGATTAGTGACGGGCAGCAAATACTACCCAAACATCTGAATAACTCTTTCTGCGTGACCATATAACCTGGGAAAAAAACCCAACAAAACAAAACACACAGCTTTTTTTCAGGCAATGATAACACTGGAAATTTGGAATTACCCTCAATAATAATTTATTCTTTGCTCCCAATGAAAGCACAGTGCGGTCAAGCACTGCCACAGAACTCAGGGTAGTCCAGGCAAATCCATTCACCAGCACAGAAGACAAAGGCTACAAAGGGTCACTTTGTCAACTGCCCAAAGATGGAGATTTGACAACATTTCTTTTTAGACCACTGTATCAGAGATACTTACACTGTAATTCGTTTCACCTGTCTTGCCAAACAGCTCCATGCTTTTATATTTTCCTTCCAGCCAGCATAATCCAAGACTGCAAAAATAACTTCTAGCCCCAGTAGACGGTCTTTTCTTTTCCCTGGAAATAGATTAGGCTAATTAATTAATTACTTTGATCAGGCTGAACTCCTTAGTAATCAACAAGTGAAATACATCCTGCCTCCCCAAATGCTGCTACTTTCTCTATTACTGAGGATTTCCCCCAGTGCCTTCTGCCTCTTCCAAGAGATAAAGTTAAGGAATACTTACTTCCTGGCTCTAGAGCACAACTCATACCAGCAACACTGTCCCTACTCCCACTCTGCCCAAAACCTGCTGCCTCAAGAGGCACATATAAGACCGCTCACTTATCCCACACTGCCTTGCTTACAATAGTTGCTGTTCCCAAAGCACAGTACTTCCAATGGGCACTGCTGTTCAATATGTTCTTCCCATGGGAAGGAAACACAGTGCCTCTGGAGCACTTCAAATCCTGAGATGCCACCAATAAAAAAAAAATATTTAAAAAAAAAAATCAAACCTGGGACTGACATGAATAAAAAGCTAAATGTGGGTAAAGTTATGTTTACCATTATCAATGTCTTCAGATATCAGATTGTCCTCATTAACTATTAAAAGTTAGCAAATGTGTCATGCATGAACAAAAAAAGTGAGGTTTCAGCTAGGATGTTTTTTCCCCTCCCAAAGAAGAAAAGCAGAAGAAGAACAATCTTGATTCAAGGACATCCCAACAATCTGCTGACTTGCTGGAACATACCAGGTCACAGGATGACAGACAGCTTGGAATGCAATTGATCAGCAAGGAAAAACAGTCTCCAAATTGGAAGACTTTTCTACAGCTTGAAGATAAAACTCCTTGAAGAAGAGGAAGATTTTGTTCTTTGATCAATAACAATGAACTAAAGAAGAGATCCATCTCAACTCCTCCAGAAAAGAATGAATAAATAAATAAATCAGAGACCCAAAAAAGGGAATGTAGACCCTGGTGTTCAGAATAGGGTACCTTGATGTAAGTTATTTTTGAGGTCCTGTCTGTGCCTTACAACAGTTTGCTTTGATCAGCCTTTAAAATGAGAAAGGCATTTGTTTACATTAGTTTATAAATGCCTGCCCACACATCCAACCTAAAGGTCCCTGTGACAGAGAAGTGGGAGATTGAGTTGGTTTTTTTACTTAACAAACAAAACTACTTTGAAAAACAGAAAGAAAGCTGCAGAACAATTTCAGAGTATTATTCTAGATTAACATAAAGGAAAACAGCAAAGATATTTAAAGACTTACTTGATTTTTGAAGCATGGTATTAAAATCTATCATTAGTTCATGAGAAGGAACAGTATCATGCAAGATCTGAAAAATAAAAATAAAACCACGAAAGCCAGATGCATTATTTTCATGTGAAAACTTTTGAAGACTTCTACCTGATCAAGAGAAGCACAGGCTTCAGAGTTTTGGGTGGTTTAGTCAGGAAAATTAAGCAATCTGGTACCTTGTTGCCTTGATATAAAAAATGAATATCTAGGTCCATTTTGCACATCTGTGACACTACTCTGTGACACAAAGGACGAAATACCTTGAAGGCTGCTGAAAAACACTGCATGTGACAAATACAACATTCTCAATGAACAGCCCAAATCCATATCCAATGTCCCCTTTTTAGAAGGCAACACAATTTCTTTCCTAGGCCAGTTCTAGCTCCCCTGTCTACTGCTCTGTACACTGGGTCACGGTTGCTGGACGTATCAGATCAGTTCCTTGTCACTATCTTGTAAGACACTGGTGTATAAAACCACTGCTAAAAAGCACTGAGAAGATGGAAATTTATACATACATGCTACAGTTCAAAAGTCTAAACTTCATGAAGCTGTTGTAAAACATCTGCCCTAGCAAAAGCACACTAGTGCCATCAGGTGGCAAAAAAACCCAAAACCCCAAAACGTTGTTTGCAAGAAACTACCATGATCAACAAGCAAGGGCAAGGAAAGCAGGAATTTAAAAGGCACTATACAAAAGCTTAATACAGCAAGGCCTTGTCTGCCAACAGCCAGCAGAAATTAACTTCTATTTTAGCTTAAATGCATGGCTCATTGAAAATAAGCATAGAAACTAATTGTTAGACAGGATCAATATGTGAAATAGCAAGCATCTAATCACTTCTCCAATATTGTAAAGATCTAACTGCACCAGAAATCAATGCACATTATGTACAAGCCTGCTGATACAGACTTCTGGAACCAGGTAAACACATGCTCTGAGCTTGTTTACTGAGTATAACTTCTTATAGTATGTTTCAGTTAAAGGCAAAACAAAGACTTTAATTCAAAGACAGTGAAGGGTTCTGCTTGCTCCACCAATTAGCATCCATCCCACTAACTTTCCTCAAACCCTCTGCTTCCCATAAAAAATACAATAGGATAAATAACATAATAGAAGTTCAGGTGAACCAAATTGTCAGACCACCGTGCAACATGAATGACCACAGACTGCATCTACTACACAATATACCTTGAGTGCAGACATGAGTGATTTCTTTGATTCGCCATGTCTCTTCAGGAACTGATAGAGGTAAACATGAGCATTGGGATTAGCAGGAAACTTTGAGTTGTAGGCATATTCATTTAATACTTGGCGAGCTTCGTTATGGTCTCCATAGAACTCCAACAACTAAGAGAAGTTAAGCCTGTCATTAGTTTGCCATATTATTAGCCATCATACTCTTACAACTAATTTTGGGCTGCCACAGAACTACCCAATAGCACAGTCTGTATCAAAGAGTGCAGCATATTAGATAAGACTAACACTAGTGTATTTTCATTTTACTGGCTACTCTCTTATCACAGATCAAAAATTCACACAGAGAAAATTCCTTTAACACTTATTTAATTGTCAAAGAATTACCAGCACTTGTGCACTGGAAAGAGGCACCGAAGCAGCTTACCATGTCTTTAAGCAGAGAACTCAATGAGAGAACTTGGCAGCTGTCAGCACCAAGAAAAATTCCACACGATGTGCTTAGAGAAGTCAGTTTATCAGCATTTACAAAAAGAAAATAACTTCAAAGAGATTTTAAAATTAATTTTATTTCTTAACTAGAAATTCTAAGTAGATATTAAAAAATAAACCCACAACTCAAAAAAAAAAAAAAAATAAATAAATAAACCACGAAAAAACCAACACAGAGGGACTGCGTGCTTGGTGTCTTTAACATTTAGTATATCCAGAAAAACACTGCCCTGCCAAAAAGAGAGAACTTGCTTTCAGGAATTTAAACAAAGCAGCCACGCTCCAATTTCTGTACTAGTACCATGAAAACAAAATAAGCAAGCTGTTTGTCTATTTCTTTTTCTTGCCAATGCACAGATCTTTTTTATACTCTGTGCAGGGTTTGCAATTAGCTACTAGGAGTAAACTGTGTTCTAAATCAAAGCCAATGAGATATACAGACGTGCTGCTTTTAAAATACTTTGTTGTCACCCACACATACATAAAAGCTGCAGACAGACATCTTAATGAAAACTAGACAGGGAAACACAAAAGGAAGATATATGTAAAACATGCTCTTACATCCACATAGCACTTCACAAATTGATCCCAGACTCCAGGTACTTTAATAATCTCCCTTAAGTTCACTGCTGCCTTCCGAAAGCAATTGTGCATTTCCTGTTCAACAGACAAGTCTTCAAATCCATCTTGCCCTACCAAAACAGGAAAGAATGCCACAAAGTTAAGTTTTGCTAATCAAAAGTGAACTAGAAGAAGTGGTGCACCTAAGAGATGACATTTTCCTATGCAAGGATCCAAATCAGAGAGCTTTTAGAAGAGAGGCCTCTGTTTCCTCAGTAATGGAGTAAGAAATTTTCACTGCTCTTCATTCAAATGTATTACCAACCAATTTCAGCTCATGGGGCATGACAGGCAGTATTCCAAGACAAGACACCACCAGCACAAGGTCCATAAACCAAATTCAATACTTAGTTTTCATAGAAACAAGTAGAGATCCAATGTAACTGTAAGGCACAGCCACCAGGTAACATGCAGAATTAGGCACCACAACAATTAGTAACTTACACATCTTTAAAGAAACTGAAATTCGAACACAAGTTTTGGGGGCTTTTGCTAACACTCAAAAGTCTATCAGTAGTCAAGCACTTACACATTTATAAAGAAGCCACTGCTATAGGTCCCTTCCCTTGCTAATTGTTTAGGTGATATTGCCTGGTATAAAAAATGGGATTTAGGGGGCAAAAAGAGAGTGCAGGTCAGTGTGCAATTTTAGTACCACCATCATTGCTGATATGCAATTACGCACCATCCACACCATCGCATGTTGAAGTCTAGTACTTCCCTCTGGTGCCCTCATGTGCAGATAAAAGCAGAAAAGCAGCCCACATGGAAAAGGCGTGATTGCAGACCACAGTGTCTGCATGAGCAAGCAAGTGGAAGTTTACAGCTGAATACAAAAACAACATTAAGACTTACCATGCTCTAACAGGATGTTCTTCTGCTTAGACCAGCTATAGTAGTCCAACAGTCCCCTGTAAGCCTGGATCAGTTTCATTTCTTTATCCTGAATGGCTGTTTCTTCTCCAAACCTCCAGCTTTCTGCCAGGGACAGGATTTGGTAAGCTTCATCTATTTGTCCATTACAAAGGAGGCGAAAGGCATGCTCTAAACAAACCTGCAATTCAAATAGTCCATACCACAGTGTTTCACATCACATCAGAAATGACCTGAGGAAATCCAGTTAGGTTACATTTGCTGATTTTTGATTTGGCTACCCAGCTGCAGAACACCTGAAAAAGGGATGTCCTACCACCCTAACACGTTGATTAGCAACTGGACAGAAGTCTAAACCTTCAGTTAGGTCTAGTAAACTCTTGTATAGAACTTCCATTGAAGGTCTTGAACAAACACAACAGAATGAAAGACAGAAGCATCAGTACAACTGAGAAACAGACAAGGAAACCAAAACAATATGAGTTTAAATGAGTCACCACTGAAAAAGAACGACAGCTGGGTGACACAGGAATCCATAGTATAAGGCCCACTGTTTTATATACAGATTAGCTACTTGAGAAGTGATCAGGTAACCATGGCAAAATTGAAGTACAACTGTTTAGTCAGGAGCACAGCGGCCAAATTAAAGATTGGAAACAAAACTTGGCAGGTGTTAACACGTAATTAGACATTACTGGGGCATGCATGAAAAAATTTAACTGTTTCAAATTAAAAGATGAATTAAAGGATCTAGGCACTTGAAAGGACTGATAATACACACCTGTGATAAAGTAAATAGACCAAACGAGATACAAGTAAGTGTTCAAGTAAAGATGTGGAAAATCATCAAGACTGCATTAAGTACACTCACCTTCAAATACCTTTTTACTCCTAAAGTCTTCATCTGTTCTATGAAAGAGTTGAACTCTTTCATGCTGCTACAGGAAAGCTGGGACAGAATTTCAGATCCTATTCTCCAAATCAGCTATTAATGGCGAGAAAGAGATTAAAAAATAACGTTAGTACAAAAATAGCAACAGTCACCAAATATACAGTCTTATCAAACTTGTAGTTACTGTAACATATGTAAAATGTACATTTGAATTGTAAATAAAAATGAATACTAAGTGCTGTCTACTACTGTAGTTACCTACATGCTCATCTAGTAGTATTTTTACAATCATTCAGTGGGTGCTTCATAATTGTTCATTACAAATGCAGCACTTCAAAGATTATGAAAACGGCATTTGTCAGAAGGTTCCTCCTCCTGTTACTGAAAACAGGATTTTTCAAAGTTACTGAAAACTATTTTCTTTTGATGTTTCCACAGAGATGCAAGGTATATATAATTCTTTGAACTAGGCAGTAATGATGATTTCCAATCAGATGCAGCTTCCAATCTACCTACACTTGTTTTCAAGGTCTGCCTACACAGTGTAACCAAATATTCCAGCAGGCTAGCCCTATTCAAGTACTCCATTTATTTGACAACTCTGATCCCTTTCCTCCTGCTTCTATCTCAGTACTTGCTGGGAGTTTTGTAAGTACTGGAAGAGATGGTAAAGACCTAAATAAGCCACAAACTTTCAAACAGATTCTGACTGATTGTGTGCCAGTGGCAAACATGTTTACTGCTTCTCCATTTTAGAAGACCACCTTAAGACAACTCTTCACAGATATGCTCCTGATGGAATTAACTTATACCAAGCCAAGTTTTCATCTGTTGCATCAGGAGCACTTGAGGACTCTGTCAGGAAAAACATCAGACAGCACTGCAGATTCTCAGCATCCCCAAAAGCGAGATCTTGGCAGAATTCAAGCTCCAGCAAGACTGGTTAAACCCACAGCAGAGGAATGCCTGTGCAGTGCAGACTTTTGGTGATTAATTGGACAGCATGCTGCCTTGAGCATTACCAATGATAAGGTCTGGTGCACTTTCTGTACCCTACCATTCAAGAGTTTCAGCACCTCAATACTTACTTATTTGTGTTTGGAAGCTGCAATGTGTAGTGCCTCTTTAAAGAAATGAGTTTAGTTTATGAAAGTTGCCTAACTTTTCATGTCTTATCTCTGATACTTTTTTTTAATTAAAAAAAAAAATCAAACCTATGATTAGTTAGTTAAGACAAATGTGGTCTGAAGACAAAGGTCCTGAAGTCTTATAGATGCTTCTTAAAAGTATTTTTTCAACTGCAAAAGAACTCTGAAAAGGGACACTGGCTTACCGCTGATGGACTCACGGACTGTCTAGAAAAGTCTTTCTCTAATGACTCAATATAGAAGGTCAGAAATTCTGCAGCCTTTTTCCACTGCTTTTGTAGCATGGCGTCCTGAATGTAACTTAAACACATGTCCTTGCTCTTCTTGAAGTTTAACTTGTGTTCATGGGAAGATGCTAAACAAACAAACAACAAAAAAATCAGCCAAGCCCACAGCTGTCACAGCCCTTACTCAGATAACAGTGTGCTTACCATTTCAGTATCTCTCTTATATGACCTCTCTCATACACTACAGAAAGGGATCTTAAGCTATGTGGGTTTGAAGTTAAATGCACCTACTAGTTTGCAGGGAAGCAAGCCAGCCTATGGCAAAAGGCTGGAAATATGACAGTAAATGGCATCTTCCACAAGCAGCACACAGCTGCAGACACTTGAGACAGTGAAGAGCCAATTATTACACACTACTGCCCTACCAGAATTAGAAGACCGTAACGCTTCAATAACTTCATAGTACGTTTTGTTTTATTTTGGGGATCACTTGCTTCCTTTACTCATCATCATCTAACTTTTTGACTTCCTGTGCTGAAGATTTGCATACACACATACAAAGAGGCCATTCCAATATCAAAGGCTAAGGTTTTTCCCACTAAAAACAAAGATAAGTGTAAAGAATTATTCTCTTCCAAGACTGGAAAGAGGCCACTTATCCTTTTTACAAGGAACACTAAGAAAATAAAACCCACAGTGAACACCACAAGATTAAATACACCAAGGACCACGGCTACTGCGGGAAGCCCTACTAAGCAAATTGCTGGGAAGTCACCTTCTCCAGGGGTTTTGTGTCACAACTTTTGTTACCAGCAGTTACCCTAGCGGCTCTTATTAGCGCAGGCGTCGCCTCAGGCGCCTCTCGCAGGCTGCCGGGCACCGGGCCGCCCCCACAGAGCGCCACAGCGGCACTGAGGGCGCAGAGGGGGCAGAGGGACCGGAGAAGGGAAAGGGGGACGGCGGAGCACGGGGAGGAGCGGGAGGTGCCGGTGCCGCTCTGCCCTTACCCGGTTGGCAGAAGTGCGGCGGCAGGAAGGGGAGGCGCAGGGCCGGCAGCAGGGTGCTCCCCATCTGAGCGCCGGTGCTCTTCATCGCCGCCGCCGCCGCCTCCTCGTCCTCCTCCGTCAGGGAGCTGTCCATGGCGCCGCGGGTAGGCCGTCACGCCCGCTCTGACGGCACCGCTCCGCTCAGCTGCAGCGGGCGGCGACTGTCTTTGACCCTGGGAGGCGTCCACGCCGAGCTCCGGCACCCGACCAGCCCGGAACAGAGGCGGCCAGGCGAGAGCACCGGCAACTCAGCTTCACGGGCACCGCCTGCCCCCTCGCGCCAGCAAGCGGCCGGACCAGCAGCGCACATGCGCCCTAGGAAACATGGCGGGACTCTGCTACCGCACAGCGCGTGGGAGGAGGGGGGAAATCGCCTTCGCGCATGCGCACCGAGGGAGCCGGGCGGCGCCATGATGGAAGGGGCACGTTTCTCCATGCGCCTGCGCAGTGGTGGCGAGGGGGTCATGGGGGGGTGTTATACCGGGCAGAATCCGGTGCCGGCCTCGGGACGTCCCTCCGGAACAGCTCTGAAATTAACGGAGGGTGCGGGTGTGTGTGCAGCCGGGCTGGAGCAGCGCTGAGGGCAGCAGGGTGTGGGGGTGGTGTGAGCTCTGCGCTGCCAGGGCAGCGGGGGTCAGAGGGGCTGGGGGCTTTCTGTACCCCTGCCGTGCAGAATCTGGTTTGTACAAATCTGCGCTGGAACTTGTTTATTTAAATCACTTTGGGTGGCAGACTTTGTCATGGAGTGTTCTGGTGGGTGTGTGTGTAAAGTCCAGTTTTCCGAGCAAGGATTTACAGTGTTTTTTTCAGGACAGCTCTGCCATGTGAGAGCGAGTAAATAATAAACTGGCCCAGATTAAAGGTTCATGTAATCCAGTGTGCTCGTTCAACTGTGATCAATAACGAGCGTCAAAGGAACAGTACAAGGTAGAACAGTTGTTTGTAGCATCTAAACATCTAACCTCAGTATCATACCTTAATGTGACATTTAATAAACCTAGGGGGGGTTAGAAGAAGTCTCCCCCCTTTTCTTTTTTTAAATCTCGTGTTCTTCTAATATATTGCAGTTCACAGAATCAGAGAATCATCTCGGTTGGAAAACACCTTGAAGCTGACATTGAGTCCAACCATCAACCTAACACTGACAGTCCTCAGCTGCACCATATCCCTGAGCACTATGTCAGCACAACACCTCCAGTTTGTAAGTATTCTGTGTTACTGATGGTCAACTTGACAATAAACTGTTACACAGCACCACTTCTTTTGCAATGTCGTCTTCATCAGTCCTTTATACCTGATACAATGTCTCACTGATTATTGGTGTTCCTCAAGCATGGTATCACTTCCCACATTTCTGATCTTTTGTTACATCAGTACCCTAATTTCATTATCCAGCTTACTCCACTTAATTTCTTAAAGTTCACACGTTTGCTTAGATGCACGTTTACATTTGGCTTGTTATTTGTATCTTCCTGTGTCATGCATGAGTGAGAGTCTTTGCTGATTCTTATGTAAACTTGGTCAACTGATATTGTTAGTGGGTACTAGTTCTTAATTCGATAGATACTTCAGTGCAGCAGAGACGGGAGAACTGCTCTGTAACTGTAGACACATAGCAAATGTTAGATTCCTCATGTACAGCAGGACGACTCTCATAGTTGAATACATCTTGTTTCCAACATTGTGGTTGCAGACTGAAGGAAATTTTGCCTGAAATATGTAAATTGAACTATGTGAAGTATTTCTCTTTTATATTCCACATCGAGGAAAGCTGAGTATGTTAATAAGTGGGTACATTATTATTATGAAGTACTTGAAATTGTGAGGAATACTGGATGGTTGCAGCATTAAACTTGTATATGTGTATCAACTGCAAGCTACTTGTTATTGCACAATAAAGGCAATGACTTATGCAAGAAGTATATGGTCTTGTTTCTCTTCACTCCTCCCTTTCTTACCCTTGTCTTTATGTTACCGTTACATTTTATCTTTTTCTTTCAATAAAGATAAACTTGATAACCTCATACTGACAGGAAATTACCAAATGGCTTGGCCTTCACAAACAAGTGGACCTAAAGATCAGGCCGGGAATTAAGCCACAAGAAATGTTAATGTCAAGGGGAAAATAAGTTGTCTTTCATTCATACAGTCATCATAAAACTTGATTATATTTACTTCTAAATTGTATATAGTAATAAAATTCACCTCTACTTTTTATGAGTCAGGCTTTCTTAGAGCTTTTTATCAGCCACTATCAGCAATGACAAATAGGTATCACCTCATTGTATAGGATGTGAAATACAAAAATGTCAACAGAATTCCAGGGGGGCTGTCAGCAACACTGCATGCTCCAGTTGGGGTACTGCACTAGGCCTGGAGAACATGTGTGGGCACTGGGTGAATGGATAGTTGCGTTCCTGTAGCATGTGGGTGTTTGCTTACCCTCAGATGGACCCAGCTGTTAGAAACGGCAGGATGTCCAAGGTGTGTTGGGCAAAGAGGTACCAAAGCCATTCATTGCAGCACTACAGAAGACATCTGTTTCTGCCTTGATGCTTTTTCATATTGTGATTAAAATATTAAACTGCTCAAGATGGGGGCTGAAAATGAAATTTGTATTTTACAGAGATTATGTAGCAGTAACTAAGCTTGGATCTCGGGCACTGTATGATGGGGCTGTGGCAATGAGAGTGTAGAGCAAAAATTGGTAATTACAAGGATATGATATGAACACGAGCAGTGCCTCTAATGCAATTAGCAGTGGTGATTGCTAACACATGTGATGGGAGCTGGCAATAAGTGAAGCAGTAGGATCAGCTGCTTCTATCATAGTTGCAGAAAAAAACCCAAAGCTAAAGTTAAGAGTGCTTGCAAATACATAATTTAAAAGGGCTCTTAAAAAACACCAGCCATCCGGAGTTGTCCTTTGACATGCAGAAAAAGCAGAATCCCTTGCCTTGACCATCAGTTTTGCCAAGTGCCTATTCATTTTGGGAGCAGCTTCAGAATCTGCCCTTTGGAAAGTGATTGGTTTTTTTTTTTGCCATTTCATAAACCAGCAAGAAGTCTCTATTATATTACCTGTTTCTTCTTAGGTGCTTCTTTTATTCCCTTTGTCCAGTCAGGGGCTGAACGAGTCACATGTGTCTGAAAGAAGAGGAAGAAGTTTTATTCATTTTTCTCCTGTACATGACCACTGTGATTTCTGCTGCTGTTCTGTCATTGCTCTAAAGCAATATAATAAATATAATATAATAAAGCAATATATTGCTCTAAAGCAATATAAATGCAATGGATGTAAAGAATTGCTAATAAAAAAGTGCAGGCGCAAGTATAAGTAGCACATCTTTTGATTTACAAACATTCACGGTTAAAATGTAGGAGCAAGTGGATGCTGAAGCTACAGAAGGGCAAGAGCTGGCCTGTCGGGGAGCGTGCATGTGTGCAGCCCCTCATTTGCCTGCGCTTTCCTCTGTGGGACTACGGGTGAGTGAGTTCAGCCCTCGTGTTACCGCAGGTTTAACCTCAAACTCTCGGGAGGTAACCGGGGGAAATGCACGCTCGCTTGGTGGCGATTGCTCATCTCAGACAGAGCCGTGAACATCTCGGTGGGGCAGGAGAGAGATGCTTGGATCTGTTGCATCCTTGCCCTTGTGTTTGGGGGTGCATAGGGGGAATTACACCTTTTCTGCACCGTGGTCAGGCCGCTGAGCCACTCATTACTCGAGCGATTCTCTGCTAAAAAAAACCACCGTTAATAAGCGCAAATAAAGGGCAGGACCTTCCCTCTTATCCCTCCGCGGGGGCGGGATCGGGATGCTCCCCTCCCCTAGCCTCGGCGGCGGGGCCGGGCCGGTCCCTCCCCCGCCACATCGCCCTCCCGCCGGCGCTGCTGACGTGTCTGCTCCCTCCCCGCCGCCGGCGACCGCCAACATGGCCGCAGCTCCGCCGCCGGACCCCCGGCTGCTCCTCGCCCTGCTGCTCCTCCTGCCTCCGCCGCCCTCCCTCCTCTGCGCCGCCGCCGGGCCCGAGCTGGGCCGCCGCTTTGCCGACCGCAAGCGCTGCGCCGACCCCGAGTGCAGCAGTGAGTGGGGACGGCGGGGACGCACCCGCGGGAGGAAGGGGGTGGCGGGGGACCCCCGGGGGCCGTCTGGCGGGGTGCGGGGAGTCCCTACCCGGTGCCCGGAGCTGGGCATGGCCGGGAGCCCGCCCACGCCCCGGGAGCTTTTACGGGAACAGATGCAGACGTCGCATGGCTCACGGGGACGTTTCTCCAAGCCCCCCCCCCCCCCCGGCTCTGGCACGGAAAGTGGGGAGAATCGGGGAAATGGAAACGCGGCGCCAACCCGCGGCGTTCCTCTCCTTTTCACCAAGTTGCCGGATTTTTTTTTATTATTATTTTTTTCCCCCCGCACGACGCTCCCGCAACAAACGCGCTCACCGGGAGGTGTCGATGCGCCGAGTAATTTCAGGGCTGATTCGGTAGGACACAGGTGTCATCTTTCAGCCCCTCCAATTTAATATTCGTAATTAGCTTCAGAGCACACTTCTGAAGCGTAATTCTCGACTGCTTTGTCGAACGCTTGCCTTGACCCGTGAGATCACTTTTTTTATAAAAAAAAACCCTGTTATTTTAGTTATACTTTCAGTTAAGTTCTCATCTTGTGACTCAATGTGGGTTAGCAAAGACCCCTTTCATCAAACTCTTTTATTATTGTTGTTAAAGTAACACTCTGCTTTTTGGGGTTTTTTTTGGACAGTGTTAATGTGCCGGGGGAAGGCGATGCAGGATTTTAAAGGTCCAGACTGTCGCTTTGTAAATTTTAAGAAGGGAGAAGCGGTGTATGTATATTACAAACTAATAGGAAAATCAACCGAGCTCTGGGCTGGAAGTGTAAGTACCCTGAAGCATTTGTTCTGTTTTCTCGGTGCTTTCTGTCGGTGATCTTTTTTCCTTCCTTTTGCCTCGTAGGAGAGTGCTTAGGGTTTTGAACATAGCTAAAGAACATAATGAATGCCATTTTGTCTTGAGAGCAGTGCGCAGTGGGATGTGGTTTGATGAAATGTAAGGCATAAAGTGCTGTGAAAAATGGGAAACGCTAATGTGTGCTCAAAACTGTTAGAAAACTGCCTTTGTGGTGAAAACCTCCCATTGCAGCACTGCAAGTGGGGACCCGTGAGCCTGCCTGAAAGCTGAAGCTCCCCTCCTGTGCTTGTGTCTACCTCTGCTGCACTCTCATCGTGTGCTCCTTGTAATCCTGCTAAAAATCGTTCCATGTACATGTTTTAATCATGTTTCTTTTCCTAATATTCAGCTGCCGTCTGCCCCTTTTTATCTAAGCTACATGCAGAATTGGAGGGAAAAAAAAAAGTAAAAATCAAAAGAATTAAGGTAAATTTTTGAAAGGTCTGTCTGAGCTTTAGTAATACATTCCAGCAGCTTGCAGAGTAGCGGCCTTGTCTGAGTTGTCGTCTTCTTTGGGCAATCAAGAGAGGGTTAATGGGAAAGGAGGGTCCCCATACTTGCAGTTATTTCATAGAAAACTCGTCTCAGCTGTCGTGGTAAACACCTTATTTGCCTGACAGAAGCAGAACTGAGATACCCCGGAGAAAAAGCAATTTTTGTGGACTTCCCTTGAAAACGTTGGCAGTCTGGAGGTTGCTTAGACTTCATCCATGTTGCCTCCTCCTCATGCTTCCCCTTCTTGTGTACGAGTCATTTACTTCAACCTCCTTTCTTACTCTGGTCTTCTGCAGGGGATAGACAATTGCCTGCGACAGTGATCTGGGCTGCTTGAAGCTGCACCCGGTGCTGGCTGTAGGACTAGCGGTTTACTGAGAAGCAGGATGTATTGCTTTCTCTAACCTGTTCAGGCTGGGTGTGGACAGCCAAGCTCTCAGCAGGAGCTGAATCCAGTTAGAAGAACACAGAAGAGAGCAGAAAACTGCAGCACGTGGTTAAAGACGAGTTTATAATTGTATCATGCTGGTAATTCCCTTCTGACATGTACTGTACCATAAATAATCTGGTTAATTAGCTGGTGCAGGTTTCCAGGGCTGCCAGTTCTTGAGATGTGGAGTAGCAGCATGGGGCCAATTTTGCATTTTCTAACAAGGTGTAATGCAGGCTGCAAGACCAGACAGCAGGTTTAAGGGAATTGCTGAGTTAATATTTAGTTTAACTGTTCACTGATAGGAAGCTCATGCAACAGTTAGGTGTGTCTCCAAGTTAAAAGGATGTTTGCTTTGAGTTTAACAAGCAAAAGCTGAAGTTGGCAGGTCTAAAAGAATTGCAAAGCTCCATTTCATTTGTTGTGACTTTCAAGTGTGTTACACTATTTTCTATGTTCCTTTTAGGGCAGTGATGACAGATTAATGCCTTTCAGTTGGTGACTATAATCCTTAATTTCTTCTCTCCCTGGTTTGATTGACTGCTTCTGCATTAATTGTAATACTGCAACAACCAGCGTGCAAATGCTGCAGCGGGGTCAGAGTGCCTTCCCTTGCACATGGAGTAGGGCATGGGCACCTCTGACCCCGTCCCTGCCTTGGAGGTAGCACTGGGGTCTCTCTCATGCAACGTGAAATCCCATGCCAGGTTTGGCTGGTTTCTGCAGACCAGCCGTGCCTGCTGTGTGCAGTTTTGGAGCTAGGGGGAGGCTGTTGCTTGCCAATTAACAACAGGCTACCTAGCGAGGTCTGCCATCAAATAAATTCCAATGGAAGACATGTTACTTTCTGCCACAGCCCTTTTGGGATCTCATCGCATGGCTTTGTGTGTTTGTGTGTATCATTTGATCCCATGCATCTACCCTACTGCCTGTTTCCATTCCCCAAAGTTTTGGGGGAAAGTATTTATTAGGGCACCATGGAAACTATGAAATCAAAGGGTAACTGGTATTCTGATTTTCAGATGGAGGCAGAGGAGAGGGGAATGTTTGTATGAGAAGCTTCAACTACTGTAACCTGGGGCTTGTTTCAGACAAGTTGTAAATATAGGCACTAATCCTGAAATCGATTTTGAGGAGCCATGAGAAATACAGTAGTATTTCTGACCTGAAGGGAGATGATCTGATGAGAAAGGAGCATTTCACCAAGGCTGAAAAATCTATAGCAGTTGAGTCTGGGCTTTTTTTGCCTTTGCTTTTCTAAGTCACTCCGCCCTTTTCAAGCCATTGTTGATTTTTTTTTTTTTTTCTTTTTTTTTTTCACTGTGCCAGCAAACATGCTGTATTTTAGAGCCTTAATTTTATGATCCCAGTCTTGTATATTTTGTTGCTTGCAGAACTCTCATTGAGCTTAGTGAGTATTTTGCTCTGTGACCAACTTTAAAAAATTCTGGAACCCAGCTATAATATATATTCTATACATATTATGGCATGGAGTTTTTAGCAGATCTGTCTAAACCTCATTAATAAACCAAAGCCAACTGCTTAGACAATAATCTATGACCATTATTTAATAATAATGATATGTTATGGACTTCACAAATATGTCAGTTCCAGGAAAATACTTGATTTTTGCCCAAAGCTGAAAGGTGGAGCACATCTGGTACTCTTATTGTCCAGTGCACCCTGTCCTGCTCTAAAATGAGTATCTTCAGCATCTGCCTCACATTGTTTACGCTGTCAAGTTGTGTGTTGTAGACTTTCCCCCTATGCATTTCTCCTGCACTCTGCCCACATCTTTAGCAGGGTCCAGAACTCCAAAACTACTTCAGATAATTCAAGTAAAAGCTGCTGCTTTTTAATAAAACGTTTCAGCAAAGACACTTTAAATTCTTGCTGCAGAAGAATTTTATTTTATGGCAAAGGGCAGAACTTTATTCCTCTGATTCAAGGTTGAGAAAACTATTTCTGGCTTCACATTACAAGAAATGCACTTGGCTGCAGATTGTTGGGCTTTTTGTTGTTGTTGTTTTCAAATCTTATACATAGAGGAGTAGAAAGGAAGACAGGAGGGGTAGATTTAAAGTAAGACAGGAAGACAGTATGTCTGGAGGACCTAGAGGATCAAGGAATTTTTTTCCTATGATTTCTGTGTTTTCTTAACAATGCCAGTGTTCAGAAAGGGCAGACCAAGCCAACTCTTTTTTGACTGATGTTCTGTAGTTTTAGGTACCTGTGATGCCTGTGCTTTAGGGATATCGGCTTTAATATTAAAAACGCTTGAACATCCTGCTTCCCTGCTGTCTGTTTTCTGTCACTGAGGTAGATGGTATGAGGGTCTGGCTTCCTGGTCGGTGGTGGATCTGCTGCAGGTCCCCACGTGGGCACTGGTGGGGACAGATGCTGTATACGTAGCTCTGTTTTGTCCACCCACGGCATTTTAGATGAGAAGGGAACAGAAATGAAGGATGCACTTTTTTTTCCTTTATTTACTTGGCATTCATAAAGCCTTTCCTCTATTGCCTCTGTAGAGAAGAAAGAATGTTTCCTTTATTTGCACAATGGGGCATTTTTTCCCCTTACAAGAGAGGGTTTGTAGGGAGAGAAGCAGATGAAATTTTGGGCATGCAGACCCCATATGGCTTGTAAACCACATAAGTGACAAACTGGGTCACTGCAGAGGACTTGTATGATCAGCAGCTTGGATTACACTAAATGAGTTTCGAATTGTGATGCCTAATTATAATGGTAGTCACAGAGATTAGTCTGTAAGGAGGCTACTTCGAAGCTTTGGCTTTTGTTTTCAGAAAGATTACTTAAAACTGGAATAGAAGTTTATAGAGAGAAACGGGCCAATTTAGGAAAAAAAAAAATGTAGTATGCCATACAAGGACAAGATTTTGATTTGACTTCTCTAGTTTAATTTCCCATTTCCAGTAATTCCCAACAACGAACTTGCATACATTATCTCTTTTCCATAAGACAGTATTTCTGTGTGTTTACAAAAGGCAGGGAGGTAATAGATTTTTTTCTTTTTAATATACGTGTAACTAACTATAGAGATACCAATTATGGAAGGTAAGACTTGAATGAGAAATAGTTAAAAAAGGAAGCCCTATAATGTATCAGTGCTTAATTCGCTTGCATAACAAAAAAAAGACACCACCACCACCACACACCCCCCCCCCCCCCCAAAAAAAAAGTATTAGTACATATTATTTACTGGATAAAATTTTCCTTTTTTTTTTTTTTTTTTTAATGTCATTGTAAATCCAGAAAACTTCAGCCCAGGTTAGCCTATTTCAGTGACATGAGTGTAACAATACATATATCTATATATCCCTAATTGTTTTGACTTAACTTTCTTTTTAACTTGATCTTTAGCTGAGTGTTCTTCCCAAACAAACTCTTCAAGAAAATTGGCAATAGTCATCTTCCTCCCATAACAAAACATTGAGGAAATGACTAACAATGCTCCCCCCCGCCCCCCCCCCCCCCCCCGATATTTTGGTCATTGAGGAACTCTGTAGCATTCTGGGTGTGTCCACCAGGCTCAGATTGCCTGGATTATCTAATCTGCATAGTGATAGCATGCTATTAATATTGGCTTCTTGACAGCCGTTGTCAGAACTCTCAAGTGAGAGCATTACTGTGTACATCTTATCCGGTGAGCGATAAGAGAGATTCTTGTCTTCCACTGTTTGCCTTGGCTTAGCACATTGACTTGCTTGAAAATAGCCATCTGCAACTGATTTTTGCTTGTATTAGTCACTAAAGAGCAACAATGCATTTGCAGAGAGGGTGTATTTTCCACACAGGTTTTAAAATAGATTATTACCTCGGGTACAATCTAGCATTTTCCTAAAATCTGCTTTAGTGTTTTGTTTTTTTTTTTTTTCCATAAACTACAAAGTGACCGTTTTTCAGGCTGTAATGTTGTGCGTGGATGTAAATCTTATTAGTCAAAGATCCTCTTTTGCTTACTACTTGAGAAAATACTTGAGGCATATGTGGTGCCAGCGAGAGCGTACAATAGCAGTTAAAGCATGTGAGCCAGCATGCCTGGGCTTCACTCCCAACTCTCCTAATAATTTGTTGTAAATCAGGCTTTAAAATGTGAACAGGAAAACTTACCAACTTCACAAAGGTGTTGTGAAATATAAGTATAAAAACTCACTGAAAACTCTTGCATAAACAAAGTATTGCTAATCTCTGTATTTTCTTAATTCACTGTGTGTAGAAATACTTGAGAGTGAGCTTGATGTGTTTGTTACTGGTGTCTACAGTTAGGATTTTAACATAGTCACATGATTTCAAAAGCATCTTTACTGCTTTTTGTTTGCTTGTGCTTGTTTTTTGGCAGGTTGGAAGTGATTTTGGATATTTTCCGAAGGATTTACTTGAAATAAATCATAATTATTCCAATGAGGAGCTAGAATTACCAACAGATGTAAGTCTTATTTGTTGTTTTTTAATCGAGCTTCTTAAATTTCTTATCTCAGCATTCAACAAAATCCCAGAGGAGGAGAATGGGAAAATTAGTGATCCTTAGTTACCTTCTGGTAGTAAGCAGCTACATACATGCAGAGATGCGTATATGTGTTGGGAGGGGGGAATGTTTGTGCACCTACATATGTGGATGGGTGTGTAAGTACCAGCCCAAACTGTGGGCATTGATCTTTTTTTTTCTGAATATTCTGGTTTTATTCTAACAAAATCTGTTTGGATTGAGCTCTAGAAATGCTGATAGCTGGCTCGCACGTAGGCTGTTTGGTATGTATTCAGCATTTTTTCTTTTCCCAAAATTTTGAGGTTTAAAGTATTATCAGAAACAAACAAAACCTGATATGCTTTTTCAGTCCTTTGATTCTAGAAATGGTCCTTCAACCCTTACATACATAAATGGCTTTCATGCACTAATAGCTAGTAACTTCAGAGTTGCATGATTAAGGCCTGTTTGTGGATGCAGCTTCAGACCCTGATGAAATCACATTCAGTGCCTTGTACTGCTGATTAATTTATTTTCCAGAAATTGTGTGACAAGCAGCTCCTCCTTGCAGGACTTGGTCATTTGAGGAGAGACCAGCTAAAAGAGATTGTGACAAACAAGTTTAGCGACGTTTGTTTTCTTCTTCTCACTGGCATTCAGCAATAGACTTGTTCTTAATTCAGGATGTATGTGATGATTAAAGCATAGTACTGTCAACTCCACTCCTGAGTTCCAGTCTGTTCTTCACTAGGAGGTCTTTGACAGGGCTAACCCATAAGCTTTTTATTTAGGTTATTAAGATTCCTTGGGCAAAGCTTCCACTGATTTCAAAGAGAGTTTTGGTTAAGGACTCAAGGGGTTAATTCTGCATGATTAGTATAATTTACTTTGCTGCTGCATCTCTCTAACCAACCAAATGGATTTGGTCTCATCACTGAAATAAGGAAAATATTTGTGACTACATACTGTTTTTCATTTCAGGAAACGGACTTTATTTGCTTTGATGGCGGAAGGGATGATTTTGATAATTATAATGTAGATGAGCTTTTGAAGTCATTGCAAGAGACAACAGCAAATGAAGGGGAAACGGAATCAAGTGATCCAGGGACAAAACCAGCTGAAGGAATTGAAAGGGATGAGGAGATTGAACAGGTTGATACAGTAAAGTCCCTTGATGCTTTGGAGACAGACAATCTTGAGCAAAGCACAGAAGACCAGGAAGCCCTTGCCATGAGAGAGGAGACAGACAGTTCTCTTACAGAAGGAACTGAAAATACTGGGGGAGACTCCAGTGTCAATAGTCATGAAGAAAACTCTCAGGGAGATCAAATTGCACATGAGCACTTAAACGGAATGCTACATGGGAAACTAAAAGGGCTAGAAAGTGAAAATACCAAAAACACTAGTATTCCTCAGGGTGAAACCAGTCAACTTGACAAAGAGAGTGAAGAAGTCAATGCCTATACACTTTTAAACAGAGAGCTCTCTCTGAACTTGAAAACAAATTTTGGCTCAACTGCTGATGCTGTTGTATCAGATGATGAAGTGACTCGCCTTGTTACATCACTGGAAGATGATTTTAATGAAGATTTGAGCATTAATGCTCATGGTGCAGAGGAGGAGCCAGATTTTGCAGATCAGTCTGAAGAAACCCCTTTGCTGTCTTTTAAGGCAGAGGAAGAAATTACATCTCCAGTGGATTCAGAAGATGATGAAAAGGATGACATCGAGTCACAAAATCACGAACCTGATGAAGATGCACGGGGTGCTATAGAGCTAAATAACCAAAGAGACAATGAAGAAGAACCCGATTTAGATGCATCAATTCTTATGGATGCCTTCGGTAAGAGCAAGAGGTCGAGTGACAGTATAAGTGTGGACAGGTCGGAATCTAAACAAACTAAAGAGAAACAGCAGGAGGCAATGCTAATTAGTAAACAAGAAGCACCAGCAACAACTCAGCCTGCAGATCTCTACAAAGAACTCCTTAGAAAGGAACCTGTAGGCACAGGTGAACTTGATTCAAAAGAGAAAACAAACAAAACTGATCAGTTTGAAGAGCAGCTCATGACTGATGGAACTGAGTCACATACTGAAGAGCTGAAGAATACAGCTGTGCCTCATCCTCATGTTTTGCCGAGTCCAGAAGATGATCTGGAGTACAAATCATTTGTTAAAAGCAAGCAAGATGCTTTAAAACCACCTGTTGGTGATATCAACAAAAGCCAAGAAAGAGTGCTGCTTGCTCAAATAGAGAAAGACGAGAAAAACCTTGAGGATGACACCTTGGAAGAGGTCTTGGAAAGTGACTTAAAGCACAAAAAGTTATGGGAGAAAACAAAGGAGAAAGGAAGAACTGAGAACAAGCCTTCTGTTGATGTTCCAGCCAAACCAGTGGAAGAGGTAAAAAATGCATCTCAAAGTGACTTAGGAGATCCTGACCTCTTGAAAGAGAAACTGGAGCATAGAATGCCTGCTGTGAAGAAGGAGCTTCTAAGACATGAAGATTTGAAACAAACTGGGGAGACTGATCATGAATATCAAAACCCCACCTCTCCTAACAAAGAACCTGAAATAAAAAGGAGAAGCATGAAAGAAAGCCCTTCTGGGGAGGGAGACCCAAGCCATAGGGGAGCTGTCAAGCAACCTAGGCCATGGGAAAATGAGACTGAGTCTTCAGAGGCAGATGTGAAAGAAGAGCTTTCAAGAAATCTTGGCCAGATGACAGCATTTGAAGACAGCACTGAGAAAAGTTCCCCTGAAGAAAAATCAAAAAGTACTACACGGAATACTAATACAGAGAATCTTATTCAGCAGAGAACTGCTCGTACTGAGGATGCAGATTCAGACAGAAATCTTGTCACAAATTTAGCTAAAGAACGAACGCTAAGACCAGAATTGCAATCGGAAGAGTCAGATGCTGGAGAGGACCCTGACCTGAAACAAGCAGAGGAGGAGCTACTGGAAGATGAGAATGCTGCAAGTGCGAAGCTGTTACAAGCAAAGGTTGCAAATGTACAGCGTGATGCACTAAATGTTAAAAGTACACAACCCGAATTAGAAGCACTAAGTGAAGCTGTTTCAGGAACTGCAGATCCTACTTACGGAACAGGAGAGGAAACATTTTTTAAGGAGGCTAAAAAAACAATTGTCATGCAAGATGCAAGCAAGACTGGGAACAAAGAGGCTGATGTACCAGTGAGTGAAGATGCTAAATTGGATGAGATGGAACATGATGAGGTGTCTTCTGAAGTTGAGGAACCATCAGCTATGGAAGAACATAATTTCCAGTCTCCTGACATGGAAGACAACAATGACTTTAACCAAAGGAAAGATCGTCTCCCAGAGGGCACGTCACAGAAATACTCAAAAGAGGTGCAAAATTTGGAGCACACAAGAAATGCTCACCAGCAATCTGCACGCTTCCCCAGCCCTGCTGACAGCTCAGCAGATACAAATGATGCTTTAACAGACTTCAGTGATTCTGTGAAGCGGCTCACAATAATGAGAAATTTTCTTGATGAAAAGCGTGTAATACATCTACATAAGTACCTTGGGCTTCAAAACATGATTAGGATAGAAGCCATGTTTCATGACATGAAGGTAGAGATGGAGCTTGCTCGGAAGGCAAGCCATAATAACGAAGATGTAGAAAAAGCCTTGGACCAGATACTTGAGTTTTCAGAATCGAGCATTATGGATTTTCTGGGAAAAGTTCTGGAGTCCAGAGTGGCAGAAAATAATGAGGAGGTGGTGAAAGAGATGGATTTGTATGATGAGGAGAGTGCACTGATGGATGATATTCAAGAATTAATATATTCTTTAAGGAGTAAATATTCATCTGCTAGTGAGAGTGTCCCACTTGCATCTGTTTCCGAACAGGAAGATGATCAGCTGCACATTCAAGGTAGGATGTTAAATGATTTAATAAAAGGATGAAATGGAAGTAAAACCCTGTCCCAGACAACACTATTTAACCTAGAGAAGCTTTAAGAAGAGGGTGAGGCAGCAAAATTGAAAGAGAGCCCATGGAATTCATTGGGATTTTGCTTACTTTTAATGCATATTTTTGGCATTGTGATGGGTGTTCCAGGGACAAATCCTGAGAGAAAATGTTGAGCTCAGCACGTCTGTTCCTACAAGCCAGGTTCTGTGCAAGAAAGTGGGATCTATGTGTGGATATGGCTAGAAGGAGCCATTCAGGTCACATCTATACCTCCCTTTCTCCACAAATAGGGATTCACATACACTAACATGCTGAATTTTCTAGCAGGTTTAGAGCAGCCTCTTTTTCTGGACTAGCTAGCCCCTAATGATGAGAGATCCAGTGATTAATGCAAAGTTCAGGCACTAAATCCATGCACCTAAAATCTCAGGTATCCCTATCATATTTTTGTCCATATTCGTAAGAGTGCCTGAGTAGAAACATTGAACAAACAGATCTTTTGATGAGGGAAGAACCATCAGTAGAGTCTGCTGCAGACTTGTTGGTTTTTCTAGTTCATGTGCAAGACAAGATACGCTCTTGGCAAGGCTGCTTTTACCACTAGTACATGTTAAGTGTGTGATTTCTGATAAAGTCACAAATGATGAAAATATTTCACCTTGCAGTATTTCATTGCAAGGTCAGTGGTTGATACCTTGCATAAATTCCATATAAACATTTAATTAGATGTTAGTTGATTGAGAATATATTGGAAGCAATACACAAGCTGAAGTGTTTACAAAGTGTAAAGAAAGCTTTGTCAAATGCAGTATGTCACTGGAGACACCTATGGGTAAGAAATACACATTAGCTCAGTGCTTAATTCCTGTCTCTCTGTCTGCCCTAGATGGTGTAAAAGAGGCTGAATATGACAGAGTTTCCATCAGAAACCCAAATGCCATTGATGAGAGCAATGAGGAATTTCAGCAGCGTGAAGATAAGAGGCCAGAACAGCCTATCGAAAAGGAGGAGAGAGCTGTTAATGTCCCACCTGAGCACGAAGAGGCCAACTTCTCAGATAATGGAGAAGCTGAAGAAGGATACAGTAGTGAAAGAGGATCACTGCTGGAAGATACTTCCTTTGCGTCAGTCGATTCAGGACAGAGTGCCAGGGAAGATATTGCTACAGGTAACCTTCTGGAATTGGGTTACTTTGTTCTTTCGCTCTTAAAAGAGTAGCACGGTCGAATGATTTTGGGCAATTACTAACATTGTTACTATGTTGCTGTAATCCTAATGGTTTTCACTATTCTGTGGCAGTCCCTCTAGTGGCAGTAATGTCGTGCTACCACTCAGCTCAGCAGAGTGGTTTATCTACTACCTTTTTGCACTGTAGGAATAAGAAAAATTCTCCTGTAAGTGGCATAGGCAGAGCTCTGTGCTCAGGCTGGTGGACTGTGTCTCAGGATGGTAGTGGGTAAAGTGCAGCGTACCGTCAGCCCGTGTTCCCTCCATTTTGAGGGGGACTGACAGTCTAACCATTAGGCTATAGAATTATGCACTCCCTCATCTTGCTTTTTTTAACCTGTGACTCTGGGCTATATGACTGCCAAAAATACGTTTCCAGGAAAGACAGAGTGTAGCTTCCCTCAACCAGTTCAATAATTTATGGCTAAGGTGTTTGTTGGAGTAGGAGAGGTGTTTGATTCTGTTCCATCGAGGGCAAAACCAAATCAGGCCTTCTCCCTCTGGAACAAGTGTGCTGGCCTATGCTGACTGGTCATTATGCCAAGGAGGGATCCTATTACTGTCATATTCCCCAGCTCTGTTTCGGTATGAAACTACTTTTGACTCCGTTCTCTATGCTAAACTCAGCTTTGGTGTTCATTTACCTCTGATTACGCTTCATAAATCCAGCTTCACTGAGCATTTAGACAAAAAGGCACACCTTGCTTAGCTTTTGTATGCTACTGAGGTACTGTACCATCCCCATAGCCGAGCACTTTTGAGCAGCTTCTAAGTACTGAGGGAAACTCCAGGTTGAATGTAAAGATACCTCATGAATTTTAAGTGGCTGGTGGATTACTTACATGGCTGTTCAGTTGTATGTTAAACCATCTTCCGTTCCTTCATGGTAACTTCAGGTTAACAGTGGTTAAATGCTGTCTGGCAGGAATTCCTATGAGGACTGCTAGAAGTGCTGAGAAGAAATGGGGCAGGTGCTTGCAGAACTGCTGGTCACTACACCTGTTCCACAGTGTAACAACAAGCTGGGGAGGTGGTTATTTGAACCTGCTAACCTCAATTCATGACAACAGCAGCAGCAAGGAGGCAGGCTTTACATCAGGGTAGATGGTTTAAAGCTTATGCTGTGCTAACAGTACTGTAAACTTAGAAGATGTAGGTTTATTGATTCGGAATTGAAGAGTGTGTGCTTTTTTTTTTGTGGTGGTGTTGTTGATTCGCTGTTGAAGGGGTTGTATGTGCTGTCTGAGGCAGGCTTGGCAAAGCGGACCTCTCTGCAGTATCTTTTCCAAAGCAGCCTGGAGAATGTCACTGTCCTTTCTAAGGACTTTAGCCTCTCTCTTCAATGCCCTCGAGAACCGGGGGGGCTGTAACTTGAAATCTCGCTGAAACCGCGGTGGGGCGAAGTGGGGGGGCAAAAGCGGTCTCCCCCTTGTAGCTCTTCCCTGTCAGCAGGCCCTGCTGGTGACGGCTGAGGCGGGCGCGGCCGCCGCGTGAGGTAACCCCTCTCTCCCTCTCTCTCCAGACCCGGAGGAGGGCGCTGGGCGGCCCGCAGGACGCGGGGCGGAGGCAGGCGCCGCCTCACGGGGACTCCTCAGCGAAGCGGCGCCCGCGGCCCGGGAGCTGCTGCGGCGGGTGAGTGCCGGCGGTGGCGGCTGCGCATGCGGGCGGGCGGCGCGCGCCGATGACGCCGGCGTGGGCGGTGCGGAGGAGAGGGCGGGGCTGGCGGGCGGGGGGGGGGGGGGTGTCACTCTGGGCTGACGTGTGCCTGGAAGTTGGCTCGCGGCGCCATGGACCCCGCGGGCGGCGGCGCGCGCCTCGTGGAGCCCCCGGCGCGGCGGCGGCTGCTGCAGGTGCGCGAGGGGAGCGGGGCGCGAGGGCGGGGGCCGTGGCGCACGCCGGGCGGAGCCGCCCTCCCCTGCCGTCGGCAGCCGGTAGCGGCCGTGACAAGCGGCGGGAGCGCTCCGCCGGTCCGCAGCGGCGGCACTCGCTGCCCCGGGTGCCGTCCCTGAGGGGGACGGGCCGAGGCAGGTGTTGCTGAGGGGGGGGTCAGCCCTGCCGCGCACCCGCCCCGCTCCGTCCGTGAAGGGGGTGTTGTTCCTCGCCCCCGCCCTGCGATGTGTGGCAGTCCCGCGGGAGCGGAGGCGTCTGCTGGCGTCAGCGCGGGCAGGGATGGCTGCCGGGCCTCTCGGCCCCCCCCGCGGTCCTTGGCGGGGAAAAGGCACCTGCCAGAACACCCCGAGGTTGGGCTCTGCAGGGGAGGCGAGCGCCCTCGGTTTAATCTGAGGCGTCCAGGGGCTGCGGCCGGGGAGAAGGCAGCGGTCTCGGCTGGCACAGCTGGCTCTCCGAGCGCCATGTCTGGATCAGCCCTGTAAACTGTCCCAGGTACCCGCACCTTTGTCAGGCAGTCGGTGCTCTCTGGCCCCTGTGTGACAGACACATGATACGTGGCCCTGTGACCAGGGTGACAGTGCGGAGAAGATCCGAGGCGTTTCTACTGCAGCGTTACGGAAGTCCAGATGTAAAGCTGTTGTTTATTTTCCCCTGTATTTTCCCATCCTTATGGCTTTATTTGGAAATGAATCAAATAACGGCTAGTGCCGTGTAATGCAAAACGTGTATTGGCTTATTTTGTTGTAGCCGTCCTCTGCCAGCAGATTGTCACTGTCAGGTGCCTTCCCGACACAGCGAGTGTCGAGCTGCGTTGTGGTTTTCTTCAGTTTTGGTTTTCAGTTTACAGAAAAACTGCGAGAAAGCTCTAGATGGTTCTCTGGGTTTAGGAGAGAAATAAAAGCATTTGGCAAGCTACTGATTTTCCCTGACTGTTTGATGGAAATGTGTTCATAGTTTCAATGTTGTCGGTTTCAGTTGGTCGCTACCCTGCCTGAGGAAATCCGTCCCGGGCCTGATTTCCATGGACTTCCATGGGAGCCTATTGTTATCACTGCCTTAGTGGGAATTGTCACACTTGCTATAATTTTCTGGAGAACCTGCCTTTCAGTGAGTATACTTCATGCGTGCGAGCCTGCTGATATTTCACTTGCTGCGCAGTCTTTTGTATGTCAGCATTACCAGGGTCAAAGCAATATGTAGTCTTTTGTGGTTTTACTTTTTCTGTTTAGAGCATTAATGTGAACTAAATGCTGGGCTTAACAGCTGAAGTAATAGCTAAGAAGTGTGACTTTTAAGCTATTAATTAAAGATTTTTTAGTAAGGGGTAGTTTTGAAAGCAAAATAGGGGAGTATGACGTGAATCAAGAAGGTTGAGTGAAGGGTGAGCATATCTTTGAAATGAGAAGCCTTCTGAGTGCTTGAGCCTGTTGCTGACTATCTCCAAAATGAGCAGTTAATCCTGCCCTCTTCATACTGTCCAGCTGCCTGTAGGTGCCGCATTTAGAAACCTAAACACCTGATCTTAATTCTCACTGGAGAGCCCTTTCCCCATTCTTCTCCTCACTCTGCATTTGTTCTTCTCTTTCCTACACAGATAACTTTCTGTGCAAGGAAAATACCATCAGCACCTCTCAAATTTAACAGTGCATCTGCTTGGGAATTGATAGGTGTAAATCAAACAGGACAGTTTATTTTACAGCTGTCCAATTCAGTGATGATATGGTCTGGAAGCGTGTGGAATACTGTCTTTGCTTGACAAGAATTAAATTAAAACTAAATATTGTCTGCAACAATACTGGTAGTTTTTTCCTTGCGTAGTTTTGATGTTGAATACACTCAGTTTCTAATGTAAGATAGTGTTAATATAAGAGCATAAAAAGAAATCTTCTGAAATTCTTTTTTTTTAATGGTATTAATTTCAAAGTGAGCAACTGTCATGTAAACATACATTACTTTAAGAGGATCAGAACTGGGATGCAAGTGGGTTTTGTGTTTGCAGGTTCATGACTGTTGTTTGATGCAAAATGGCTTCATTTTCTTTGTTGCAAGTTGCATGTGGGCACTTACTGCTATCCTTTGAGTGATTGTGAGTAAACAGACGTTTACTAAAGCTCTAGGACAGGGCATTAACCTGGAAGCTTTTATTAGAAAACAGCTTAAGCTTGTTTAGTGTTATTCAACCCTCCTGTTGGCAGTGATAGATGTGTTTTCCATATGCTTCTTTAATCTGCGTATAAATGGTAACTGTTTTTCTATAGAGAACATTAAAAAAATCTTTCACTTTCCACTTCTTATGGCTAATTCTCTTTTTTTTTTTTTTCCTCCTTTCCCTTCTGTAGGTAAAGAGTAGAATATATCAAGGTAAGTTTCTCTGTGCTTTTCAATGCACTTGATATTTAGGCATGTAAAAGTTCTGAAGATTGTTTCAGAGGCCAAGTTTTCATCTTCGCTCCCTCTCAAAGAGAATCCTAAGTCTAAGGTTCTGGTGTAAGCTAGACCAGTTGATAATACTTACCTGAATTTGAGGATTTTAATTCTGCTTTGGATAATGCTTTGATTAGGAGAAACAATGCGGCTCGTACCTGCAAATTAAAGGGCAAGGAAGAGCTCCGCCTTTTTCCCCGTAATTATGATCTGTTGGTTTACTGGTACAATGATAGTGGGGCAGAGTTTGTTTTGGTTTTCTGACTAGCAATGCATCTGGTTTTAAATGTTGCTTCTCACAAAAAGCAGTAGCTAATTCCTCTTGCCTTTTTGGATTGAGGGAAGCTTGAAACTGACTGCTGTGCAGTTGCAAAGAGACCTGCTAAACCTAGACTTAAATATGCAGGTATTCCTCTGGCTAGCACATCACTTTTTACAAGAGCATTTTTCCACTTTCAACCATACAAAATTAAAGTGTACTGAATGGAAAAGAAATATAATTCAAAGTAGGGTGGTTGGTGAAATTCATAATTGAAATACAAAACAAAAATATGAAAGAATTGTCTTCACATGAACTTTCTGCCTCTTTCTTCCTCACAAACCATACTACTTATCAGTTATTCCTCTTTAGTTTCACTGTAGTTATACTGCAGTTTCTTTCTATACAATTAAGGCAGAATTAATGAGCTGGAAAAAATCTATCTTAGATCTGTAAGGTGATTTCTATACTGCAAAACAATTATTGTTATTGGAGGGGGGAAAAACATTGGTATTAGTGGTGCAGAAACTACTTAGCAGCCTGCTATAAAAAAAATGAAGACCATAAGTCTAATAATTTTATTTTTTTCTCCCCCGAAATATTCTTCTGTATGATACTGTATAGAAACTGCTAAAGCTAAGAACAACTAGATAGTCTTCAAGCATTAGAAAAGTCATGTTGTTATTAAAAAGATAAGTTACGTTTGGGAGTCCCAAAGATAAAATCTGCTATCCACTCTTCATGACAATAGTAAAATTGGGCAACCAAGCTAATGTGGGGTTCCTGCCCCCCCGCCCCCCTCCCTTATTAAACTGCTGAGAACTATCTTGTACCTGCACAGTCTTCTCCCCAGAGCAGGAAAGGCTGGGGACCCTCTGGCCTAGAAGCCTGCACATGGGAGGGGAAGGAGGAGTAGCAGTTGCCATTGCACCCTGTGGGATGCAGATGGAACAACTAGTGCTTCCTGTTTGTGTTGCAGAATTTGCTGTGAGGCAAATGGGGCTTGGGGCGTCCACACATGGATGTGGTTTAGGACTTGAAAAAGAGCGACAATTGGATGATGTTTAAATTAATTTGCAATAAAATAATTCAAGTATGTTAATTTTCATTGAATCCTAAGGATTGATTGGTGACTTGTTTAGGTTGAGAAACAAATGCACGCCTAAAGAGCTGTTGCTTGGTCACAGCCCTTTTGAGGTCTGTTAGGAAGTGGTGCAGTTCCTTGAGGCTTATGGTTGCAGTCTGCTAGCTGACAGTCTCTTCTCTGTTCCCAGTAGGTCTTTCAGAGCTTTCATTGTATTAACTTTGCTGACCAACCATTCAGTTTCAGTATAGCAGAAAAGTGGTTGTTAGGGAAGGTGTTGCATCTCCCCAAGTGTCACAGCAGCAGTCTGAGACCGCATTGACGTCCTTGCTGCCAGATCTTCCCTTGAACATAGCTCATCTGTGTGTAGCCAGCACCTTGCTCTGCTCTGTGTTCTGTGACCAGCTTCTGTGAAGTAGATGCAAGAGCTATATGCTTCGTGTCAATGTTCAATGCTTTATTGTCTTGTTTTCAATCCTGACTTAAAATGGAAGCTGGAGGTACTTAGACTCCTGCAGAAAAGGCTGACTGCCAGGGAATTGATCCTGATTTATGCTTTAGTCCTTACTTGAAATGTTTCCTAAAGTGGTAGTAATGATAGCTCTGATTTTTTTTTTTTTTTTTTTTTTTTTTTTTCCCCGCCCCGTGATATGAAGTACGGTTTCTGTGAGCTTTCTTTTTCTTCCTAGTGACTGAGAAGCAACTTGCTGAAAAGATTAAAAACCTTCTGCAGGAAAAAACAGAAATCTTAGAAAAGATGTCAGAATATGATCAAAAGGTATTGCTCTAGGTTCTCATGCTTTGCTTCCTAATTTTCTGTTATTGGTTTAATGCCATAGTCAGTGCAACAGCTAATGTATTTTTCATTTCTATTCTTACTGAGTAGTATGTTGATGATTTTCTCAGTTCTGTTTGGTTGTTTCTGCACTTAGATAAAGGAAGCAAAGGAATCTGTGAAAGTGGCCCGAGAACAAAAAGACATTCTCTCTGATGAAACTGCAGGGCTTAAGGTAAGAAGCAGTTAATTGTCTCTGTATTGAAAGTGAAAACATCAATAAAATAACTTGCTTTAGTTGGTCTTTCACACTTTTTTTTTTTTCAGGACACTGTCAAAGGACTGGAAGAAGCAAATCGTCAGCTAGATGACAAAGTAAAAAATCTGCACACAGTACTTGAAACGGAGAGAAAAAAGAATGAGAAGAAGCAGAACAAGGTAAGAGCAATTACGCTCATGTCTTATATTGTCCTTAATTTAACGTGCCCTAAAAGCTGGTCACAACCTGATGGGTAAACAAGAGTAATCAAGATGAACCACCTCAAAATAAGAACTGAAATGAAATTTCAGGTTCATCCCAAGCTCAAGGGGGAGAGAATCTGTTGATTGGTTTGGTTTGGGTTTTTTGCAATATCGTGATGGACTTGTGTGGTTATGTGCTTTCACACACAAATGAATGTTTTCAGGTCATGGGCTAGTCTAGTACTTCCTAACTGGGGCCAGGAAGTTCTGTAACAATATGAGCTGAAGGTTTCAGGTTGGTAAGAGACATTTTCTTAAAGGAAGCATCTAGTTCTTCAGTAAGTGTGAAGGTCTCAAAGTTGCCCCTTATTCTTGTTGTCCAGAGGTATTTGTTTTTTCTTTTTTCCTTCTTTTTAAAGCCTGATTTTTATGTAGTAATGGTGAGCTCCAACAAGTTCTTTGGTCTTGTTTTGAGCAAAGGTTGCAGATAATGACAGCAGCACGTGTTACTTTCGTTCTAGGCTGTGCTCAGGAAACTTTCTCAGCCACAAACAGGCAGTGTCACAGGGGGAAGTTAATTTTAATGTGCTGTGTTAATGTTCCTTGCCTTGCTGGTAAGACAGTGCAGTTTTGCTGCTAGTCTAATGGCTACTTTAAATGGAAATTTGTTTGGTGTTTTGATTTTCCTTTTATGCTTCCAAATTACACAGGTAAAATAATTACTTGGGTTAAGGCATGTACCAGGCTAATACAAAGTCACTGCTCATCTTTTTCTTACATAGATCTCTGAAACCCAGAAGTCCTTGGAGAAACTTCAAGAGGCTATCAGTGTGCATTCTGTAGAGCTTTCGGAGGTAAAGCATTATCTACACCGTCTTGACACTCACAAGTTCTTGTACCAGGAAAATTCATATCTAGGATGTAGTAGAAAATGCTAGTTTGGCAGTTTCCCAGTTGTTTGTGCATATATACCTTTTTCTTTTCCATTTTTCCAGGCAATACCTAGCTCTTGCTCCATTACAGTTTGACTTTGTGTCTTTTTGTTCCTTTTTGTTTCATATGTAGGTGCAGATAGCCCTTAATGAAGCTAAACTAAGTGAAGAAAAGGTGAAATCTGAGCTTCAACATGTGCAGGAAGAGAATGCTAGGCTGAAAAAGAGCAAGGAACAAGTAAGTTATGCCCAGGCCAGGCAACTTTGTTTCTCTTTTGAACGAAATACTGGGGCTTTATTCCTAGTTTTCTTGAGTATAACTTCACTGTTTCTCTGTTTTCTTAGTGTGTCAGAATTCCACATTTCATATTATCAAGATAAAATTTAAAACCCTTGCGCCTGTCTGCACAGGCTTTTTGTGCCAGTGAGGCTCATGTCTTCAGTATTAAGGCTTTGCCAGTTCCAGTGATTCATTTTTTTGTCAGCTATTTCACAGACTGATGTGATAGTCACTGTATGATCGAGGGATTGCTACTTGGGATCAGGACTGAAGGAAATCATGTAAAGAATTGACAGAAAGCAATTCTGAAGCTAAGCTGAATGGGGAGGACCTTTAGCCCTGAAATGTCATGAAAGTTCTTTTTACAAATAATTGTGAAAGTTTTGTTTTCTTTCTCTGTATATGAAGTAGATGGCCTTTTAAGGAATGTGGTTTGATTACCTTTGGACGGCGATTAATTCTTCATATTTTGAAGCGTGTGAGCAGTTTGGTTCTGATGTTGGGATATTAGATGAGAAAATGTCAAATTTGTAAAATTGACTGGGAATCTTTCTGCAGTCTATATTATTAGAGTCCAGTTCTACCAATGCTCATCACCAGTCCATGGTAACTGTGAAGTTTACCCTTTTATCTGTGACCTGTGGTGATCAGTTATCACCAGAGCTGGCAGTAAAATAAACTTTTATTACATATACTCTGTACTAAAAATAAAACAAATAATCATCCTGCCTTGGTGTTTCATACAGCTGCTGAAAGAAGCTGAAGGTTGGAGTGAGAGGCATACTGAGCTCAGTGAGCAGATCAAACTGTATCAGAAATCTCAGAAGGACATAGAAGAAGCACTTGCCTACAAGGAAAATGAAATCGAAGTAGGTTCTTTGTAAAAAGCTTGCTTTAAATATTATTCATCATAAAATACTTTGAAATACTTCACAAAATGCAGAAAAATTCTCCTTCAGTGAACCTTTGATTTCATTCCTAGGTTTTAACTAACTGCATTATGCAGCTGAAGCAGCTTGACATGGATTCGGCATCTGAGGCCAAGAAGGATGGTGAAGGGGGCGAATGGAGCACAGGAGACGATCTGGCCAACGGAGAGTTGCCAGGTACAGCAATCCTGCCTGCTGGCTGAGATGCCCAGTGGCTAAAGTATATGTGGTGGTATGTTCGTGTCATGTCGTACGGGGAACAAGGGGAATCCATGTGCTGTAGCTTCCTGTGGGTGAAGATGCTGCGAGCTTTAATCCTCAAACACAAAATATCTCCTAAACCATTAAAAAGGCCAATAATTGCTTTTAGATTATGTTTTAGTTATATTGTAAATGTAATGACACAGTCTTAAAGATTGCGTATAAAAATTAGGAATTAAGAATATTCCAAAAGTCAAGAATCTCAGCTTTGTTATTTTACTACATTTATTTTTAGTATGAATTTTTAATGAGTATTGTTCTTACCTCTGGATAGATTACTAATTTAGCTAATCACATCTTCTAATCTGAAAGACTGAAGTTAAACCTTTTCAAAACTGCTTCGTCAGTTTGTCATTCCTGATATTGCATGTGTATTTGCTACATCTCATGTTTTGAAGTCCTCTTTCTTTTCCTTTTTTTTTTCCTCTCCTTTTTTCCTTTCCTTTTTTTTCTAACTATATGATGTACGTGGGCTGGAAGTTCCCACTTTCTGATTTTCAGAAACTCTGTTCAGTGACAGATACTGCATTTGCATTGGTGTGGTGGCTAGAAGTGGTGACCAAGAAGGAATCTTCTGAATGCCTTTTGGAATACAACTAATAGTTCTGTTGTGCTGGTCATGGAATTACTATTGTGCTTTGCTCTCCACCTCCCCCTCTTTTATTTTTTTGACCACGTAATGAGACTGATCCCAGACTAAAGTGTAGGAAGTGTTATTTTTAACAGCTGTAGAGTCCAGGGAATTTGGGTTAAGAAACAGGGAAAACAAATATTTTATTTTTTTTCTAGATGAGAGTGAGAAGATGAAGACTCAGATTAAGCAGATGATGGATGTCTCCAGGGTATGCTGCACAAGATATCTAATAAATGTAGCCACGTTACTGTTATGCCTAAGATCATAAACTTTCTGCTTCTCTTTTTAGGTAAAAACCATGTTATCCATAGTTGAAGAAGACCGGAATCTTTTGCAATCCAAACTGAGTGATGAAGTAACAGCAAGACATGAGCTAGAAGGTAGGCTTAGCAAAAGAATTCCTTAGGATGAAATGCTGTTCGTGGTATAAAAAGAAACAGTGTTTAAGTGGTGTAATGGTCCTCGTTGCAACTTCCTAACCTACTTTTGCTTCTCCAACAGAGCAAATTAAAAAATTGGAACACGATTCCTGCTCACTTCAGTCAGCCAAAGCTCGGCTGGAAAATGAATGCAAAACACTACAGCAGAAAGTGGAGATTCTTGGTGAACTTTACCAGCAGAAGGAGATGGCGCTCCAGAAGTAAGCCTTTCATTACTCTTCTGCAATGTAGCATATTATATCGTAGGCACTGTCCAAATGCTCTTTGCTCAGAAGTTGTATTTGGAATGAAAGGTGATGACCACTGTTTCAAAATGGTTTAAGCTAGTACCCCTTTTTTTTCTTTTTTTCACCATTCCAGAGACTCTAAAAAGACTATCACTGTGCACACACAATATTGCTTTCTACTGTTAAAAAACAAATTTTGAAGAGGGGCGATGATGGGTGGCTTGATCTGCAAATTCTGGGGTTGCTCTGTCACATTGTCCAGAACTGTCAAGGAGAACATTAGACTTGTTTCAGTTACTCTAACCTCAATTCAGTGAGTCTAATTCTCATAATGTAGAAACTTAGTATTTTAGCCTTGTGAGCTAAATTAAGGCTGACTTTGTGGTGGCAGCTGAGATGAATGAATTGCTAGCAGTGAAGAACTAGTTGTGTATCTGTGTTCATTCCTCATTTATTCATTTATTTACTTACTGTAATGTCTGTAATACCATCTCAATTTCATGGGGAGTATTTGAGATAGGATTCAAGGACATTTTCAGCTGAACTCTGTAGGAAAGCTGAAATCACGGTGGAGAAGAGATTGAAAGTTCTAAGGTTCCAGTGTGGGAGTGAGGCACAGGCTTGGAACAAGCTCAGGACTTGAGGCTCCACAGCACCTCAGTAGTGAAACTGCCTGACCTCATAACTTCAGGATGCAGGTGTAGTAAACACATAATGGAGAGGTGAAGGATAGCTCACCTTTCAAGGAAAACTTCCTCTTGACCCCTCTGATGGATTTCTGTCCTTCCAAAACTTTTAGGAAGTTACACTGCTTGTTACTACTTCTTGATTAGAATGAAGGACTTCCTGCAATTTTTTTCCTGGATAACTGTTTCCACGTATAGCCAAGGAAATGGATTATGTTGAACTGGTTATTAGCAATAGTCAACTTACTACTGGTCCCAGTTTTGTGGGATAGCTCTTGTAAGTTAGGAACACATTATGGACGTCTTAAATACTTCCAGACAAATGTCAAAAAAAGAAAAAAATGAGTGAACTATGAGGTTATAAAAAGACTGTGGAAATTGGTCATGTAATAAACTGGTGTGCAGAATACTTAGGAAAAAAGCTTCTTTCCAGACAGTTGATGACTACTGAATGTATTTGTCACTTGGACCCTAAATTCCCCTTTTTCACTACACATTCATTTTTTCATTTCCCTTGGTTAATGTCAGTTCTGCCTGTTTTCTTGTTTGTCCCTTCATACATCTGGATTACCAGTGATAGAATTAGTAACTAAACTACAGGACCTGAAGAGAGAAACTGTCTGCAAATGTTAGATTCTGACAAATCTTTAGGTGCTGACAGAACTTTCCAGTCAACTTTGTCCTTAATTTTCAGGTTTTATACACAAAGGGTTTGTCTGACAGTATTTCCGTCTCTTTAAACAAAATATTTCTATTTTCTCTCTGTACTTTCATGCATTATTATAGATCTTGATATCACTGTTGTTCACAGAGGAATACCTTGATTTTGAGTTGTTGTAGATGTAGGATGGTGGATTATATTGGTCTTTTTTCTCTTATGCAGAAAGCTAACCCAGGAAGAGTATGAGCGTCAGGAGAAGGAGCAGAAATTGTCTGCTGCAGATGAAAAAGCTGTGCTGGCCATCGAGGAAGTGAAAGTTTACAAGTAACTTCAGTTTCTGAAGACTATTGTTTTCCTTTATTTCAGCTGTTGAAGAAAATTCATTTAAACTTCTCTCCCTTCTTTTTCCTTTTGTGCAGGCAAAGGATCCAAGATATGGAAGAAGAATTACAAAAAACAGAGAGGTCTTACAAAAACCAGGTAAACTTCTGGGTTGCTGGTTATTGTGTCACCTTTTACTGCATCGTTCAAATACTCTGTAGCGAGTTATTGGCAGTACTAGTAGTTGGACAAAAGAAACTAAAACACTCTTTTTTTTGTGTCAGATTGCTGCTCATGAGAAAAAGGCACACGACAATTGGGTAAGAACTTCTTCCTTTTCTGATGCAAACAGTTGGTATTTGACTTCGGGTTGGCGCAGTTAATCCAGTTGGCAAAATTTTCTCTAACAGCTTATTGCCCGCTCTGCTGAGAGAGCTCTGGCCGAAGAAAAAAGAGAAGCAGCCAACCTGAGACAAAAGTAAGTACAGAAGAGACTGTTTTTATTGCTCTTTGGACATGATGGATGTTGCTTGGGAGAGAAGGAGCTCAAACAATGCGAGGTGCTGAGTTAGCCTGCTTGCTTGGAATGTGCAGCACATATTTGGGTTACTCATTTTAAACTACTATTAAACTGTTCTGATGGCTAAGAGATTTCTTAGTGAAAGCTGTAACATTTTACAACGCAGTTTGCCTTGTGTTAGATTATAACAAATGTAACTCATGTATTATTTGAATAATAATAAAACCTTTGTTTTTTAAAATTAGATTAATAGAAGTAAACCAAAAGATTGTCATGCTTCAAAGGCCATTAATTGTAAAGCCAACTCCAGGCAGACCTGATCGCCAGGTCCCACCGCGACGAGGTAAATGCTGCTGTTTCTCCCAAAACATTGGTCTTTGAGTCAGTATGGCCTAAAAAAAATAAGGCTATGATAAATTACAGAAAAGTAAATCACGTATTTTTACTTCTTTGGCATAGGGCCTTTAAGCAGAGATGGCTCTTTTGGCCCATCCCCTGTGAGTGGAGGAAATCCATCACCCACACAGATGATAGAAATACCTCCTCGGCCCCTTTCTGCTCCTCGAAGAGAAGGCTCAAGAGGTGAATTTGGTAAGCAGTGCCAACTGTGATAATGCTCTCTTATGCTACAGACCCAAGAATGCTAAGGTGTGATCTTGGTTCTAGGGACAGTGTTAAGTATTGATACCTGCCTTATTAATACACAGATGGATGTTTGTTTTCGTTTTTTGTGTTGTCTTTTTTTAAATAGAAATAGCTCAGGAACGTGTTGATTAGGATCTCTGGGATTCTTGTTTCCCTTCAGGTACAGTGGTAGATGGCCCTCCTGTTCCACGAAGGCCCCCAGAGTTACCTGGAAGGATGTCTGTTCCTGGTAAGTTGTGTGGCCTGCAACCAACTGCAACTTAAATCAGTTATTCTTTCACTTCAGAAATGTAATATAAAAACCATGTGGTTTACCTGAAGCATGGCAAGACATGCATTTGTGGTTCTCTTTACAGATCTTGGGCCTGCTGTTGCATCCCTGATCAGTAGTGGGCCAAGAACCTCCTCCCCTTCCACAGCAATGGATGGAGTGGTAAGCTGAAAAAACCCCAACCTTCAGGAAGCATTTCTAATACATGATTCACTGTACTTCCTGCTGCTGCTTTAACTGTGTCATGTTCTGTCTTGTCTATATCCTGTCACTATCCTTATTTCCTACTCAAAAAAAAAAAAGCAACCCTCTCCCAAAGAGTCTGAAGCCCCCTGTGTAACTACTGATTCACCTTCATCCATTGAACCAGCTACAGTGAGTATTCAGAGCCTGAATATGGTGTTACTCTGCTTTGATGGAGACAAGTAACAGGCTTGGTGTTCTGAACTGCTAAATAACAAAATGCTCTGCAAAACTAACCAAGGGCTTGTACCTCTGTTTCAAAAGGTTTCTCTAATGATGAACAGTTGCTGTCTGTTTTTTATGCAATTGATGAAATGAGATCTTTCTTGTAAAGGACTGCAGGCAAACACTTTGGAGTGACTACAACAATAATCCTGAGAAGCTGACTTACCTGTGGTATTTAAGCACAATTCCATATGTAATTCAAGGTGTCAGGCCCATTACCAAAGGGATGTCCACAGAGGACACTTCAAAAGGGATTGAACTTTTCTTTAGTACAGCTTTAGCTAAAGAAAACTTCTCATCTCAGAAGGTACACCAAGCACTCCTAAGTAGTGGCAAGCAGTGTTCTGGGTGAAGGGACAATGATGGTGCAGTATCTTTCTCTATTTTTTACTTGGTTAATGTGTTTTGGGGTACATGTTTCTCCACCTCTTGGGTGAGTGGTTGTGGTGTTCAGCAGTGTCAGTACTTCTCTGATACAGTGAGTAACACACTGAAGTATAACCTCATCTTGCACAGGCTAATGCTAGTCCCAAAGGCCCACCTTCTTTCCCTGGAACACCTATCATGACCTCCCCAGTGATGGGACCTCCGCCTCCACCGCCTGTTCGCTATGGACCACCACCAGCTCCTCTCCGTGGGCACTTTGGGCCTCGACCTCTTCCTGTGCCCTTAGGTACAGTTGCCTTCCTGTGTGCTGAAACTTTTCACACTGTGCTTCTCGGCAGCCTACTGCAGAACCGAGACCTGCCGTCCATCAGCACAGCTTCCCCATGCTTCGTGGGGTCTAGCTGTCTCGCTTGGACTGGTGGGTTTTTCCAGGCCTCCTTAATGCCAAGGTACTAAGGAGGTATTTTCCTTTGTTTAGTCTAAAATGGAAACCAGCAGCCAAAAGTCACCAGATTATAATTCATGGCCTGTGAAATCTGCATGTGACAGTGAGCCACCCCAGAACTGCTCCAAGAAATGATGAAATGAGAAGGCAGGAGCTTTACCATTTAGTTAAAGCAAGACTTAATTTAATTCCACATTTTCCTTTCCTTCTAGTTCGTGGTGCTCCCTTGCCACCTCCAGCTGCAAGAGATTTCTTACCTGGCCCACCCTTGGGAATGAGAGAGCTGCCACGTGGCCCACTGCTGCCTCCTCCAGATCCAAGAGGCTATGGACGTGGGCACCCTCCTTTTCGACCCCTAGGTCCTCCTGGCCCGAGAGATTACCCTCCAGGCCCACGGCTACCCCCACCTGGCTCAAGAGACTATACACCTTCTCCTAACAGAGACTTGCCTCCAGCGGGACCCAGAGACTACCCCGCAGGCCCTCCGCCACCACCGGCAGGCTCAAAGGACTACACACAGCCTCCAGTGCAGAAACCCTAACTGCAGCCTCTGGTCAGCAGCTCAGTGGAATGGACTCTAGCACACTTCCTGCGGTCAGGACTTTAGGAAATGGCTCCCTGTTTGAAGCCATTTGTCTCATTTCAGTATATTTCAGCTTTTGCAGGATTTTTATCCAATTGCTACAGACATGTGCATTTATGATCACCTTAAACTCATCCATCCTCTTGGGCTGCAAGAACCTTTCTGTGATGGACTTGAAACCTACTCTAAACGTGCAATAGAAAGGAAGTACCTGTGTGGCTAGTTTTAATTAAATGTAGCCTCTGTAACCAGTTGGTGAATGAACTAATTTCGTGAAAAATGTAAATCATTTCCTGTGGAAATAATTTTTAAGTAAAATGCTATCCTACTTGCCTTCTCCATCACATCATTAAGCTGCAGTTATTGTAGGCCAGGGCTTTACATGAGGATGGTGAGGTGGTGTGGTGGTTTTTTTTAAAAGATGTCTAGTCTGGGATCAGAAGCACAAATGACACTGTATTCATTCAAAGGAAAGTTATAATAAAAAGCAAAATTCTTTTGCTAAACCCTGCAGGCTTTGTTTCAGAGCCATTTTTTGTTCAGAAAGGATATTGGTTCAGTAATTTAACCAGAGAATGCTACAGCCATGACCAAGTTGAGGAACTGAATCAAGGTGGAATGACTGCTGCTGCTGCCACAAGATTGACTACGTTACCCTCATGCTGAACTAGTCTGGCATGTTACAGACTTGCTTCATGTAATGAGAACAGTGGAGGATACAGCCCTCCCTCCTCAGCTGAAGGGCAGGAAGGAGCTGGAACCCTTTATGAAGTTGTGTAGCTAGTTTGGAAATAGAGGTGAATGCTCCAGGATTCGAGAAACTAAGAAATATTATCATTACTTTCTGCTTTCAAGACTGGCTTGCAGCACTAAGTGAGGTTTGAGAGCTGAGTTTTTCACCTTATTCAGTATTTAAGACTGATTCAGCTTCCTTAGCAGTAAGGCTGTATTTTTACAGCCTTTTTCACTTTTTTTAGTGTAGTTTTCCATGAAGTGGAGTAGGTGTATGTAAACCCTATTAACCTGCATTGCTTTAAATCAGTTTGCAGACACACAACACTGGATAGCTTTAAAAACACATCCCACACTCATAGGTGTTCAAGGAAGTCCCTGACTGTGCTTGTTAGTATAAGGCTGAGAGTACAGTAGTTTGTAGAGCAGCCCACTTACTTATCTGGACAGGAGGGTTTACAAAAGCAATCCTTAGGGAGGGGGAAAAAAAAAGGAAAACTAGGAAGAATAAAAAACCCTACTGCAAGGCCATTACAGCTTTACTGCCAGAGTACAAGCAACCATTAAACTTGCCATCTTGGTGTTACATTCTTACAATACACGTATTAAGCTTTAGATTTAAGATGAAAGACAAGACAGAACATCACTAAAGCATAAAACAATACAGGAGCTTGTGCTGGGTGGAGCAGTAGTCCTTTCAGTGCCAGACAGTTCATGGAAAAAACACAAAAGGATAGAAGCAACTTTAAAAATAGCATTTAACACTCTACAGACATTGATTCACAATTAGTTAAATACAAAGCTCAACTTGTGTATTTAACAAAAATGCTTTAAAGTTGACATTTCATGTAACTGGAGTTAACACATCTATAAGCCAGGGAAGAGTCAAGGAAAGTAGCTGAAGCAACGAGTTTGTAATTCAAGTGAAAGTGTTCAGTGTGCACGGTGGCTGACAACACGCACACTGATGAACACTTGTGTTTGAAAGTCAGGTTCTCTACGTTCAGGATCTTTCCTTCCCCAAGGCCAAGCTCTCTGGTGGTCAGGGTTTCCTCCCTTGCCCACCCCAGCTAGTGTTAACAACTTAAAGCTGGATGGAATTGCTGTCTGGCAGCAGGAGGAAGGTGGCACACAAGTGACCACAGTGCTTTCAGCAGGCCATGAGTGACACCAGCAGCCACAGGAGGATGGCAGAGCCAGGACAGAGCCCTTGCTGAGCAAGACAGGCTGTACATGTTGCAGGGACACTTAGAAGGTCAGAGACCTGAGCCAGCCAGGGACTGCTGGCAAGGAATACAGCCATCAACTAATGCTTTGGTCCATTCTTTTGCAAAGGTCAAAGGATGATTTTAATTTTTTTTTTTTTTTTAAGAATGTACATATCCCTCCTTTTGTCTGTTACCCAGAATGCATTCAGAGGTATTTCCATAACTCATAGGGATATCTTTTCAGGGCTTGTTATTCAATGTATCAGATGTAAGAGTAGTGGAGTATTATAAAAACCCTTAAGACGGAAAATTCAATTGCCCTTTTCCCCCCCTGCTCCAAACAGTAGTGGAATTTGAGGAAGTGTTGTTGAGCTTTGTCCTAACACTTAGGTAATGTCATCCCTAATTATACCAGAACAGAAGGAAGGCAAGAAGATTAGGACATTCACAAATAGGTTTTTATCCTCATCAATATGGTAAAGTCAAAAATGCTAAACAGCTTCCTATAGACAGACAAATATCATGAGGAAAAATAACATCCCTTCCCATAAAGCATAATGTAACATCTTGGGGTTATATGACAAAAAAGAGGAACTGGTGATGCATCTGCATCCAGACTGTTCAAAATAAACCTAATATTTGACACTATTTTGGGAGCTGGGATTTTTGTTAGCATAGGAGAGTATTTAGGCACTAGTTAGATATGCAAGAAGTGTATCAAACCTCAAAGTATCATATTAAATATCCACACAAATATATGAAAGATTTGGACTGGGTTCTACTGTCCCTTTATTAGGTCAAAAGGTGAATGCAAGTGTGTCATAATAAGCCAATGTCCTGCAGCTTATTACACACCAAATCAAAAATATAGAAAATAAATGATAATCCTATCTACTTCCATAAAAAGGTAATTTTTAGAGTAAGTTTCCAGACTTGCACAAAATATGCAGAAAACTGCATACAATCAGTTTCCATAAGAACAGCAGTTTCATGTAAAAGGTGGGTCAACCTGCTAGCCAGATCTACCTTACCAAACGCTCTGGAAAATGGACACTTGAGCACTGAGGGGCCTGTCCTGCTGTCACCAAGATGGTGAAACACCCACCTACCAAAAGGATGAAGCCCTGGAGAAATACTCTCTCCATCCCACACCCACCTTTGAAAATCGCTCTGTGACAAGATACAGAAAAATTAGCTCTATTTATTAGGGAGTAACAGTAATTTAAAGGATCAAGATATATATATATTGTGTCCAAAACTCAGTACGAGTGGGTCAGGCAAGGCTGTTAAAATCATAGTTCAGTGTTCTCATCTGCAGTTGTCCTCCTCCTCCTGGCCTAACCAAAGCAAAACAGCTGACTGAGGAGCTCTTCTGTGGCCACCCCCCCTGACCCAGCACCCTCCTCTCTCTCACTTTAATTCACTTGCAGTACCTCAAGCTCTTTCCTGCCCCACCTCGTCTTTCTCCTGGTCTTCCACCACCCAGCCTGCTACAGAGGACTCCAAAATGCAGATGAGAGGAACTACAATAGCACAGCAAGTGTAAACAGTTAGTAGGCCTGCCACATCTTTATTGCTACAGGTTTGGCAAAGGGGCAGTCTCCATCCTTGGGTGGAGTTTGAGGCAAAAGGATAATAACGGTTAAGATAAAAAAAAGTGATGAACAGCAGAATTAAGAAAAGCAGTCAATGTATTTCAGGGCTCTCAGAAAAACCTGTATCTGGAAGGTACTGAAAGAGACTTGCACTTGGATGGCAGGCTTGCCTCTAACCCTGAAGTAGTGCTGTGCAGTGTGTGATGGTCCCATCTGACCTACTGGCATGAATACAGTCGTTTTCCTGCCCCTGGAAGGCTAAGGCTACTACACACAGCTACCATGACTTGTGGTTCTGTTCACAGAAGTCTCACAACTAGGGTCATTCCTTGTGCAATGTTTGATGGAGGTGAAGGTAAAGTGGTTTCTTGGTCAACAGTTGCAATTTCTTCCTTTTAAAGTCAGTGGGTTTTTTGTACCTGTAACCACAAGAAAGTAAATTAATCCAAGTGCTAATGGCTGCATAGGAAGATGAAAGCTTGTCCTGTACACATCTTATTACAGTTATCTTTTAAATACATCTGACAAGGCTTACTGGTAGCAACAATGAGTAGATTTACAGGAAGATACTCAAACCAGTATTTTCTCTGGATTATTATTTTAACAAAACCAAGATTTCAATTTTTATAGGAATGTGAGATTTTTCTAAAGAGAACACATGATACAATACTCTGGACTGTAGGAAATGTAGTATCTCCTACTTCAGTACTCAGTACCTCATTACTTCAGAAGTACTCCAGCTAGCAAAGACTACACACGCCCAGAACTGCTAGGTTCATCCTCTTCCTGGAAAAAAAAAACCAACCAAACCAACCCAAACCTCAAAACCCTCACTCACACCTTCACCACACAGTAAGGCACATCACCACTGCAGCGTAACTGGCTAATCTTTGCCTTTGTCTACTCAGAGCAGGGAAGAAACCCAACCACCTAACAATGCTTTGAAATGTTCATAGAATTCAATTGCAAATCAGTATCCCATATCTCAAATCAGATTGCCTTTACAGCATTTCTGTACCAAAGACATTGTGCAAGTCGACTCTCTTTTTAAAATATAGCTGGATGTGACACTCAAGCTAAGGTCAAAATTAAAATCTCTCATACAGAGTTTGTTAACTTCAAAGCAAATTTAGTTACAAACACCAGCATTTTATTTGGAAATAGTCTAGTTTTTGAGAAGGGTCTCTAGCCATTTCATTTGCCTAAAAGCATTTTATCTTCCATTCTTTATTAAAAATAGAATATTCCTAATGGAAATCAATTTAATGAGTCCAAGAAACCTCCCTTGATGCAACAAGCCACACATTGTAACTGAAGTCTAGTTCATTTCCTCTGCCATTGGCGCCTATAATTGCAAGTCACTTACAGTTCTATAACAATTGCCCCAGGTTTAATTTCATCCATCTCCATGAAAGCAAAGCACTTGGTGCTAGTAAACCTCTTCTTAGGCTTGTAGTGTTTGAATTCAAAGAAAATAGCTGCACCTAGATCAGAAAATGGTTTAATAGAAAAGTTAGCAATTATGGCCAATAGTTATCTGAAAACCTATCTGCTATTAAGATGCTCTACATACGTTGGAGGGAATTATCTCCAACACTTCTGTTATGTACTCAAAAGCTACACCATGTTCTTACAATGCTCACTACACTCACAAGAGCTTTTACTCTTCACTCAATTATACAGGTAACAGTTTCTCCAATGACTAAGAAGGTGATAAAGCAGCTCAGTACCTGTGTAGTAGAGCAGACTGCTGCGTTTTTATCTCTTTTCATTCTTCCCTTGTCTGCAAGTCTTCACAATGATCAATTTGAAAGAGGCAGGATGCAAAGGTCTATTTTTATCCTTGTCTGGATCTTGAGCCCTGCAGCAGCAGCAGCTCAGGCACAGCCTGTTTATTAGATCAGGAGCAGCCTACTGTCTACAATTTCAAAGCTCCTGGGCACTGTTTCAGGTCTCTGGTACTACATACCTTTTGTTAGTTTTTCAACGTGTTTCTGAATCTCTATGTCCACATTAAAATGGACATACGTGTCCTCCTTCCTCAAGGCCACAGGAGTATCTTGCACAGGAGTCAGATCTATCCCATTCAAATCTGCAGGAAAGAAACAGCATGAGAATGGCAGAAGCTTCCCAGACATTAAGGTCCTGTTTTACGAGATTTATGAATCACTCCTAATAATTCCACAAAAAGTTAACGCACACCTGGATTTTTCCCCTAAACTTCAAAAAGAGGCAATCATGCCCCTTTCACAGTCAATTAATTTTCTTTTTATGGCAACATGAAAGCAGCTGTTACAAGAGTATGTTTGTCCTCTTACTCTTTCTCCTCTCATTAGTGACCCCTTTCCCTCAGGTGGAGCAAAGCTGCTAACGACATGGCCAAGATTACAGGTACACAGCACAGAGGCATTGTGCCGGGGACAGCCTGAGGCTGGGGCCCTGGAGCACCACTGATGCACTCATCCAGGGAGCGGGCTGGGACCACCAATGTTGCATCAGGAACAAACCTCTCTTCCAAACCTGCAGAAGAGCAGCCTCGTACAGAACCAAGGAAAGCAACTACTACGCATCTTGAGACTCCCAGTAGGGACAAAATGACTTTTCAGTGTTATTTTTCCTCACCAAAAATCTTGAGAAATAAAACATAAAAAGTCACCATTAGCAGACTAGGCGATAGCCCATCCCCGCCCACTTGTTGATCCTGTTTTCTACATCATTACTTAGCAGTCATTATTTATAGCAGCTTGCAAACAGAACACAACACAGTAACTGGAAGACTTGTTGGGAAAGTAAGCCTAGCAATATACAGTCTGCCTGAGCTCCAGAACAGAAACAAGCACTAGCTCTGAAGGCAAGCAACAGTTTTAACAATATATAATAAGACAAATATATATATTTATATATATTTATATAGGACAGTTGTCAGAGGATGTAGAAAGGCAATTAGGAAAGCTAAGGCCTCCTTAGAACTTAGCCTTGCAAGCCAGGTCAAGGACAATAGAAAGGGCTTTTTCAAATACATAGCTAATAAAACAAACACTAGAGGCAATATAGGCCCACTGATGAATGAGGGGGGTGCCCTAGAGACAGAGGATATAAAGAAGGCAGAGGTGCTGAATGCCTTCTTTGCCTCTGTCTTTACTCCTGCAGGCTTTCCCCAGGAGCCCCTGATCCCTGTAGCCCCAGAAGAAGTCAGGATAAAGGAGGAGTTTGCCTTGGTAGATGAGGATTGGGTTAGGGATCAGTTGAGCAATCTGGATATCCATAAATCAATGGGACCAGATGGAATGCACCCAAGGGTGCTGAGGGAGCTGGCAGAGGTCATTGCTAGGCCACTCTCCATCATCTTTGGTAAGTCATGGAGAACAGGAGAGGTGCCTGAGGACTGGAGGATAGCAAAAGTCACTCCAATCTATAAGAAGGGCAAGAAGGAGGACCCGGGTAACTATAGACCGGTCAGCCTCACCTCCATCCCTGGAAAGGTGATGGAACAGCTTGTTCTTGGCACGATCTCGAGGCACATCAAGGATGAGGGGGTCATTAAGAGCAGTCAACATGGTTTTACCAAGGGTAAGTCATGTTTGACCAACCTTATTGCCTTCTATGAGGAAATAACTAGGTGGATAGATGATGGTAGAGCGGTAGATGTGGTTTATCTTGATTTCAGTAAAGCATTTGACACTGTCTCCCACAGCATCCTTGTAGATAAGCTGATAAAGTATGGGTTTAGTGATCAGGTAGTGAGGTGGATTATGAACTGGCTGAAGGGAAGAAGCCAGAGAGTTGTGGTTAATGGGACGGAGTCTAGTTGGAGGCCTGTGACTAGTGGAGTCCCTCAGGGGTCGGTACTGGGACCGGTGTTGTTTAATATCTTCATCAACGACTTGGATGAGGGTACAGAATGTATCCTCAGCAAGTTTGCTGATGACACCAAACTAGGAGGAATGGCTGACACACCAGAGGGTTGTGCTGCCATTCAACGAGACCTTGATAGGCTGGAGAGTTGGGCGGGGAGAAACTTAATGAATTTCAACAAGGGCAAGTGTAGAGTTTTGCATCTGGGGAAGAACAACCCCATGTACCAGTACAGGTTGGGAGGTGACCTGCTGGAGAGCAGTGTAGGGGAAAGGGACCTGGGGGTCCTGGTGGACAGCAGGATGACCATGAGCCAGCAATGTGCCCTTGTGGCCAAGAAGGCCAATGGCATCCTGGGGTGTATTAGAAAGGGAGTGGTTAGTAGGTCAAGAGAGGTTCTCCTTCCCCTCTATTCTGCCTTGGTGAGGCCACATCTGGAGTACTGTGTCCAGTTCTGGGCCCCACAGTTCAAGAAGGACAGGGAACTGCTCGAGAGAGTCCAGCGTAGAGCCACAAAGATGATTAAGGGAGTGGAACATCTCCCTTATGAGGAAAGGCTGAGGGAGCTGGGTCTCTTTAGCTTGGAGAAGAGGAGACTGAGGGGTGACCTCATTAATGTTTATAAATATGTCAAGGGTGAGTGTCATGAGGATGGAGCAAGGCTCTTCTCAGTGACATCCAATGATAGGACAAGGGGCAATGGGTGTAAGCTGGAACATAGGAGGTTCCACATAAATGTGAGGAAGAATTTCTTCACAGTGAGGGTGACAGAACACTGGAACAGGCTGCCCAGAGAGGTTGTGGAGTCTCCTTCTCTGGAGACATTCAAAACCCGCCTGGACGTGTTCCTGTGTGACCTGATCTAGGTATTCCTGCTCTGGCAGGGGGGTTGGACTAGATGATCTTTTAAGGTCCCTTCCAATCCCTAACATTCTGTGATTCTGTGATTCTGTGAAATGCTTCAGTGGCAAGGAACAACAAATGTTTGCTTTATAAGTTCTGATAAGTTCCATTAGGGCTGGTATTTTTCTGTCAGCCAAGAGAAACTCAGCATGAAAGAATATAATTTGATTAAACCCAGCTAGCCCCACCATTTAAGTCACCCATCCCTCAGCTTTCTGCCATACTGGAGGCAAAGAAAGATCCACAAGTGACTAGACAAATGGAGCCTAAAGAATAGTTATATAATCTAAAAAGAATGCTCCAAACCTACAGTAACACCATGAACAAAAGAAATACTGTGCGTTTCCAAGGCTGAAAACACAAAAAGGATGTTTTATCAGCTGGAGAAGGCAAGAGTCGTGCTCCAGCTTCCACCCCAACCAGATGAACTCCTCAAAGGTCCAGAGAGAAGTGGAAAGTTTTGCTGCTGAAAAAAACCTTCACAACTTTAGGATAATCACAGGATTAGATAAAGCTTTCTATCTATATATTTTGGCAGGTAACGTTTGAGAACATCACTGGGATTCAAGTGACATTTAGCACTGTGGCCCTTCCTCCAGCCAAAGAACTTGTCTGGTGGAAGAAGCACCTGATCACAGACCTAACAAGTGTTTTATCCCCGTGTTTGGTATCCGTAGCACATCAAAAGAGGACACATACAAGGTCACTACCACAACTGAAAATAACTAGAGGCTGTTGGCTCAGCTATGAATTTTTATATGATAAGCAAAAAAAAAAAATATCATATACATCAAAAGATTGTAAAGATAAGCAGAAGTCAAGCAGGGCAGGTTAAGGGTAAGCAATTCTGACTACAGGGGCTTCCTGCTAAGAAATACAAATGGGGAAGAGGCAGATGCTCTCATTAGAAAGAGACTGAATACTAAAAATCTCAGCCTCAAGTAAAAGCCATCAACCATATTGCCATCTGAAACAGTGAGAAATCCTTATGTTGCCTGTCCTGGACTGACAGAGAGAGAGGCTCTTCCAGATTCACAGAGGCTCTCAGAGGTGAGGGCTGTTAGCTCACCAGGCTTTGACCAAAAATATTTCATTGCCAAAGCTAAACCACATTTTATATCTCATTTCACTTGCAAGCTTTGCTTCCCAGCTTCATACCCATTCCTCCAAACCTTAAGCTTCGGTAACATGATCTTTGTTTTACTAAAAAAAATAAAAAAAAAATAAAAAAAAATTTTAAAAAATCAATTTAATGGCAGGGCAAGAATGGAGCTAGCAGGCTGTGGTTCATCATCTCCAGAAAGCCCAGAGACCAATATGCGTTGAGGAGTACCAGCAGTCCAAACAGATCTGTACTTAAAGAGTCAGCCAAAGATGCTAGAAGAGAGAAGTACAGTCTGCCACGTCACTGACAGTCAGCCCCCAGCATGGGGAAGGCACCCCAAAGCGCACAGATAAGCAATGATTCACCTCCCAGTCTCTCTCCAATTTTCTACCCTTGATTAAAGCAGAAGCCTTAGGTCCACAACAGAAAATGTCAGTACCAACATGTGTTTTTCCCAGCAGGTTAAATAAAATCAATATAGCTTTCAGAAAATGCACTCTCTCCAAACAAGAAATCAGGAGCCAGGAACAGAAACCATTACCCTTTACACTGACTGTGATGTAAGGATCAATGCACTGCCCAGCATCTTTCAGACCAATTTTCTCTATGTTGATGGTGAGTAATGTCATCCCGGGTTCAGATGGCAATCTGGGTAATAAAGTACCTGGAAAGAGTAAAGCATATTATTAACCCTTTGTGTCATCTTACAGCAGAGACCTTGCTTATCCCATCATCTCTCATGGAAGATGCTGCTCTCCTGAGGGGGTTCAAAGCCCAAGGATTCATATCCCAATAGTACACAGCACTATGGGAAAGCGTGTACACAGACACACAACATCATTTGACAGATTTCAAAGCCCACACTAAAAAACAACCCCCAGGACTGCCTCAAATCAAATGAATCCATGAAAAAACCTAATGCCATAAGAACAGAGAGGAGCTTTGTTTAAAGTGTTCTTTCTTGCTGTCATGCAGAATAACTCAGTCATGGAACTCACTTTATATCATTTTTAAGGATTAAATTTGGGAGGCTGGATTCAATCTGCAGTTGCAGGAAGTTCAGACACTTAATCAGGAGTCCCACCCCATCGAACATGACTTGGCTTCATGTTGAACATTTAGGCTAGGAGAATAAGGAGGAAAATGGCATTGTTGCAAATCCCACCGGACATAAGGGAACTCAATGAGAGAGTCTTAATTAAAGTTCTACTGATCTCTACTTAAAGGGAAGGAAAAAAAAAAAAGTAGAGTTTGCATTCCTCAAGTTCCCTTCTGCCTTAAGGAAGGAGTTCCCAGCTCTGCATCATGAACACTTAGCATCAAAACTTTGTGGTCAGTGTAAATGAATCTTCACGGTGCTGAGGAAGACAGTGCAGCTGGCAAGAAATCCAGACTGTTCAAACTCACTAAAAGCCATGAGATTCTGTCATCAACAATGGAGTAGGTTTCTTTATGCTGATTTTAGTGAAAACTGGCAGGCTTCAAGCCTCTCTCCAGTATTAGATGAATAAGCACCAAGACAGAAAATGCTTAGTCTCAAGAGCAAGTCTGATTTAAAGTTTTGGGCTTCTAATTAAGAAAAAAAGTTATCCCAAGGCTTGAGATCCAAACAAAGTAATAGTTTCCTTTGGCAAGTCCAATAACAGTTTTCCTTGATACTTTTTTTTTTCCCCCCTTAATCTGCTTGAGAAGCAGGAGAACCAAGGACATTTTGTCCTATTTGAGAAACTAGCTTTGCAAGAGGGGACCATGTATTCTGCTCTTAGAACTAGTGCCACAGCTTCAGCAAGATTTCAGGAGCATTCCCACACCCAGTCCCTCTTTCAGGATCATCAACAAAACTTGAATTCACATCTGTGATGCAGTATGTTTCTGTGTTTCCTGTCTTGGCTGGTAGCAGATTCATGACCTCCAAGGTACCACAGCTGCAGACACTTCACAACATACACAATTCAACCCACCACTCTGAAGTAATGGGACAGGCTTCTGACTGTTCCCTACTGATAGTATGAGAAACCTTTAAAAGTAAACTTATTAGAGAGCACCCACTTCTGCAAAGCAGCACACAGACTCTAGTTAATCTTGCTGTCTCTCTTGAACAGATGTTTAAAGACAAAGATCTTATTTCAACCTAAATGAAGGTAGAAGCAAGACCATCTTCTCTTTGGCATAAATCTTTGCTCTGCCATCTTTCAGTTGTCTCCTAAAAGCAGCATGCCCCTCAAGAGCCAAGAACAACTGCAACCTTCAGTTTTTCTGTTATCTCTCAAAGGGACTAAGTGATGGGATACTTGACAGAAAAATCACCTGGAAGATGCATCAGACTGGCATTTATTATAAAAATAGTGGCTTCAGAAAAAGTATTCTGTTCATAGAATCATAGAATGGTTTGGGTTGGAAGGGACCTTAAAGATCATCTCATTCCAACCCCCCTGCCATGGCAGGGACACCTCCCACCAGACCAGGTTGCTCAAAGCCCCATCCAGCCTGGCCTTGAACACTTCCAGGGAGGGGGCAGCCACAGCTTCCCTGGGCAACCTGTGCCAGAAAAACATTCCTGTTCTTGAAAAACGCTTTCCAACATTCATTTTCCCAATGAAATTGCAGAGCTGCAATGAACAGAAAAGTCAAGCTCACTTCCAGCAGGCAAGAGAACAGTAGGACAGATGGTCTCCAAGAAACAGTTTCCTTTCTGCCTCAGCAGGAGGAACAGCCAAGCCAGCAATGGACTAAAGCAGTTGCCTGTAACCTGTCTCATGCAAACCACAGCCACCAGGCAGATCTTTCACTGAAGCCTCTGTAGTCATTTCACACAGGAGCCATTGGCTGGCAGTAACATCTGCATGGTGTAACTTTACTAGGGCTGGGCATTGCACTGACAGTCTGCCACCATGACTTGGGCCCAGTAGCCTTCATCGGACACACACCGAGGCTTATCATGAGAAAACTGCCAGCTGTTTCAGAGACAACCGCAGGGCATCATTGCCAGAGGAAGAAGGGTGCATATAGAAACTAAGTAAGTGTCCTCCTACAAGTGCATTTCAGATTCACAAAGGCAAGCCAAACAAACCACTCACTGCCACCAAGACACGGGTGTTCAGTCTCTCTGTTCCCTGATTCAGAGAAAGGGGAAAAAGTGACAAGTCTCCTGCTGGAGCCACAGAAGAATCCATTGCCAGCACAGCATTGGAATAAAGAAGTATATAACCAGGAGAAAGGCAGGAAATCCTTGCTGTTACAGGCAGCAAGCCATTGGTCAGTTCAGCTCCGTACAGCACAGAAGTCTAACTACGTAAGTACTCTTTGTGTAATATTTCCCATAAAATGTGTATTCTATTAAATAATCTAGCTACACCTCCCTTTGGCTACACTGCAAGTCAGAGTGTCTTTATGAGCACAGGAGGACTTCTAGAGAGCTATGCAAGGTGTGCCACCAAATATGACCTTCCCTTTTTCTTGCACTGAAGGCAAATGAAGATCAACACACAGTACTATGATTGTTACCAAAGATTGTATTTTGAGGGTTGAAACTAAGAGCTGAAAGACGAACATCACAGCTATATGAATATGATCAAAGAAATAACTGTATATACTAAAAGGTTATCATACCTTCATTGGCTCCTGGGTTAGATGAATGGTGCAATATGATAACGATGAAGCCATGCATGTAGAAGACAAGACCATGATCAGTTAGACAATACAGTTACGCACTATGGATTAAAGGCATACAGAAGCAGAGTGCAACACAGTTTATCAATTCAACATGGAAAGACCACTTCACTTATAAGGCTCACCACAGAAGGCTGCAAACTGTTCTTGTTTAAGCTTCATCACCCAGAGAAAGAGCAACAGACCAACCTCCAGTCAGGTCAGAAATACCTCACTAATTTACATTCAGTGGGGAAACAAGATCTGTGTTCAAGTAGTACAAAACTACCTTAGGGGTTTAGATTATTGTAGTTATGGGGGAATGTACCTTTCTGAATTTTTTTGCATTAGTCAGATATGCTGTCTATTGAGTAAATATTATTATTGTAAAATATCATTAAGTTCAGGAGTTGCTCTCACCTTCTCTCAAGAGCATGGTCTTAACTGAGGAATAATTCTGTAAGAAAGTACATGCTCCAAACCTCTCCAATTTCTGATTTGGCTACCCTAATTCTTTGAAAATGACTTAACTGTAAACTCAATCTGTCTATCATCAACCCAGATTATTTCTTAAAAGCACATACCCAGCTTCTATGCCCGCTATATGCATACAGCTCTAATGGATTGCACAGAGGTAACTATTGGCCCTATGGTAATGGTCACAGCCTCAATGATTCACCACCATACCAAGAGCTACTCAAGGTCTCTCTGCTGTACTTTGGACAGTCAGAATGCATCTTGATAAATGGATTTATCATGGTGAATAACAAGGATCAAGATAGTAAATGTCAGCAATAAAATATCACAATATATTACAGCTTATTTGTGAGCTTTGCATAAACAACTGTAGGTTGTGCATATCTACATCAGTGTAGGCTGCAGGGATCATATTCAGTAGCATGCATTGGCTCAAATCTAAGGACAGAGATGTGTTCTCTCCAGGCATACGTAAGGCAACACTCCAGCTCTTTTGACCATAATTCTAGTACTAGTTTCCCTACTTATCTCCTTCCTGAAATACAAAGTTTGCAAACGTGCTCTGAAACTAGAAACTCTACCAGGAACCAAAAGAACCTCTGCTGGAACATCCTACTCCTTTACCCAGTAAATTGCCAAAAGCTGAAGATACAGGAAGATCTTCTCTAGAATCTGTAAGGATATCCAGTTTTACAAGTGCTTTCACATGGAAAATGACTTAAGCTATCAAAACCAAAGCTACCCCCTCTTCATCCCCTTAGAGCCTGGATTTAGTCTAAGGCATTGTCTCACTAGATGATGCAACAACAACAAAAAAATAACCAGCAACAACTTATCACATGTCTAGCAGGATGTGATGCTCCTTGCAGGAAAAACATTGCCACAATTTACATTTGAATGTGTTCGAAATACTTCACATAGTACAGTTAAAGTGCATAGAATGAAAATACTGAGTTTGACCAAGGAATAAAGGTTAATTATCTGAAGTAGATGGTTACACCCTAACAGGTTATCCATACAACTGTTTTGCAACAAGATATTGTTTGCTGAGGACAAAAAAAAAAAAAAAAAAAAATCCACTAGCCACCTTTGTGGTTCTCCAATACAGCATTAGAGTTTACATTCGCCTGTTGCTCATCAGCCAAACTTTTCAAATCACAGGTGGGAAAAGGGGCTTCTCAGAGACAGAACTTACATATGCTACGCAGGCTGGCACGGCATGGCAAGACTAGTGATCCTACCTGGAACTCTAGCAGGAAAAGAGTCTGGAGACCCTGCTCCAGCTCCTCCTTCCTCATCATCCTCCTCAAATTCCAAGTGTTCTTCTTCTCCAGGTGCTAAAATTTTCCTGTAAAACATGAGAAAGAAGAATGAGACCCAAGATAATTCATCATCTGGCTTTCAATTCACAAGTCAACATCTGAGTATAGAGCAGAGGCAACATGTGTTAATGTCATTTCATACTTCTTATTAACTACTACCTGTTACCTATAGACTTGCACAGAGATTGCAGGAGCTCAGCCCAGTAGAAAGCACAGTCTAAGAACAAGAGAAAGTACTGGCAATTTCAGAGAGATGTAGGAATGTACCAAATCCTGATTTTCCCAAAAGCATGGGCTTGATTTTTAGTGGTACCTAGACAAACAGAATTCAAAAGTTCTTCTATTAACCAGTTTACAAAAAGCAGTACCACAAGTAGGTGGCTCCAGAGATTCTAAGTGTTTCAGACGTACACCAGGTCCCAGGCTATGCTTCATTTCAGACACATACCTGTACATGAAGTGACCCAGTTCTCTCTTACCTGAGTGGGACAGGCTGAACATCAAAGGGGAACTCCTTATTGTAAGTGAGGATATTCTTTAAGACTACAGAGAGGGGGAAAAAATAAGAATCTGTATTCATAAACAAGGATCAGTTCTACTACTTTGCATGTTATGTCCATTCTCACACCATCTTCACACACACAAATAATAACATTTAAAAAAATAATCAGATCATACAAAAAAACCTTCCAAACTAACTTCTCTCATATTTTAAGCAGCAGTATAATCCTGATCAGAGCTATATCACTATGACATTCAGACAGGCTAGCTGCAACTCCAGGACATAATCACCACCAGTTACACAGACAGGGAAGATAAACATGGCAGTAACCCAAAACATCATGAGAAAAAGCTACAGGCCCTGAGGTAATGCTAGCAATCTCTGGTGGCTATTGAAAGGAGACTGGTGCTGTTACAATCCAAACAGATTGAAGTCTCCAGAACTGAGACACTTAAGCACACATGTAGGCTGTCACACATTCAGACAGCCACCGTGGGAGTCCAAGCACACTGGTAACGCATAGCTTAGTTGACATTTCTACTTCTTCATGTATGTGTTTTGGGGTGGGTTTTTTGCGGTGGTGGTGCTGGTGGTGTTTTTTTGTTAGTTTCTTCTTTTTTTCCTGCCCTCAGATGTCTGGGCAGGTTGACAAAATCCAGAAGAGATACAGTGCCATATCTGAGCATCAAGCCCCAGAGACACCGACTGTCTTCTCCAGCATTTGGTGGAGAATGGCTTTGCCATTGTATTGGAAACTTACTCAAGATTTAGTAATCACAACTTTGGCTGCTATTTCCAAAAGCATTTACAAGCAAAAGCAAAACTTCCAAAAGCATGTGAAAGAAATAAGCATTTCATGATGGCTAAAGGGCCTAAACATTTACAAGAGAATGCCTGCAGGGAGAAGCACTCTCCTGCCAGACGATGAGTATCCCAGTCTGGGCAGGGGGAGAGGAGGTAGAAAAACTGTGTCTTCTCACTGAGCCTCACTTTGCAGTAAGGACTCTCAGAGCACGGGAAACCTCTCCTTAGGACTACTGAATGAGAACAAAACTGTTTTAAGACAATGTTAAGATTACACAAATACCCAGAGGTACTTAAATACCAGTTATGTTTAAGGAACCACTGCCAGGCCCCTCTGCCTCTACACACTACAATTCAGCCAGTGTAGGAGAGCCTCCCCGTCTGTCTTCATATCCACATCACTCAGCCTGGGCTCCATCATTAACTTACCAGACACCATTTGAATCCTACAATGCATAAAGAATCCCTCAGGGAAACTATAAAGAACCCAAAGAGACTTTCCCGTCTTTGCTCATTCTGATTTTTTTTTTCCCCCCAATTTCTGTGCCATCACCAAGAGGTTCGGTACTGCCTGATTCCAGCTGGACACACAACATAAATACATAGAAGGCTTTAAATTGCCTTCAGTCAGAGATGTGACAGACAAAACTGATGCCAAGTCTCTCTTTCTCTCCGAAGACTTCTGCTCCAAGGGATCAGTAACGCCTATCTCAATGCAGTAGCAAAGAATCATAGCCACTCTCCAACAGAAAAGCAGCTGAGTAATAGCAAACAGACACCTTCCAGCACTGCTGAGGTTCAGGAACAGAAGGGGTTTTTTATGACTCTCAGAATTCCCCAGCTCTTGGAGAACTACATCATACCGGAGAAAGAAAGTAAAACTGCCCCAGGCAGAAAAATCTCAGTAAAGCAAGATTTCTTACACATCACAGGCACATTATACAGGAGCAATATAAATTACAGTAGTCGTCCTCCCATCTTCCAAAGGCTGGTAAGCACTAGATTCCTCTCTCTCTTCCCAGCAAACAGTTTCTCTTGCTACATGAATGAACCATCCCCCGAAGGAAAAAAACAACAAAAACCAAAACCCCAAACTCCTAACAATTCATCTCAGCTATCACTAGAGGGCACAAAATACTCCACTGATACGAGCTCAAGAAAAAGGCAAACAGTTTCACAGAGCCTCAAATCTCGATGCTGCCTGGAGGCAGAGCTGAGCATACACCCTCCTGCATCAGAGCAGCCACGCACAGGGGCATGGGTACCAGACCTGCCCACAGGAGTCCGCTGCTTCCAGACACCCTGGGGGGGGTGGTGACAAAGGTGATGGTGAACGTTTAGGTCAGAAACACTTCTGAAATCAGTGACCAGAATCTCTTTCCTTTCACTGCAGAAAGCTGTGGATCAAGTTTTTTAAAGGCCTTCAACTCTGTCTCATCACGGACAGCAAATAATTTTGCAAAGTTATGATATAGTAATTTACTAAAGTGCTCCTCTGGACATCATCTGGGTAAGAAGAGATCTACAGCACCAGCCTGGTGAAATACTTATTCAAAGTCACTAAGAAAAAGCAAAGCAATAAAACAGCAATGCAACAATCATTCTTTGAGGAAAAGGAAAATCCTCTTTACATCTATCACAAGTGCAAGGTTCAGTTGATTTAAATAAAAATAATTGGATCACATAAAAAATAGGTTACAATGAACAGTAATCTCCCTTGCAATACTGCATAAGACATCCAAGCTTTAAGAGGTTGATTTGGGCTTTTTTGTTTTGTTTTATTTTGTTTTAAAAAACACACATCTCCTCTGGGAGAAAGAGCACTTCCCCTCTGTATTGCTGCTGCTGAGAACATGGTTCACAGAAAGTTCTCCATGTGTGTAACTAATTGGCAGATCCCAGCATCATGGCCTGCGTTTATGTTGCTTTTCCAACAAAAATCTTTTTAAAATACCGTTCTGCAGGCTCTCGTGCAGAAGCCGCCTTTTCTTGTGTCGTTAGACAAAAATCACATTGATTTTATCATCAGTTGGCTCTCTCCTGAAAGACTTGAAAAGAAGTTATCAACATGAGCAGTAAGAGCAGTACACACCAACTTGGTAAAGACCACTATCCAGTTAGAATTTTAGTGATGGCCTATGATACCTATACTGATTTTTTTTTTTAAATAGACAACACAAAATAATTCACATAAGGCTCCCCAGTACAACCCAGTATCTCTTATGATATATGTATGAGTATGAAACTAGTCGCTTAGTGGGTAGAATTATCACACACGAACCCAGGCACATGGGATGACCCAGCCTACCCGTTTGTAATGTGTATTGTGATACCTGTATGAGCTTTCACAAGAAAAGGATTTGTGAGGTCCAGTGTGTTAATGATTTCACACAGTGTAGTCTCAAAAGAAATATTTGTATGTATGGACCCTCCTGTAGCATTATTCTAGCACAAAAGATTCAGTGATAAATCCTACAAACAAACAAAACCAGCCAAGTGCTTCACTTTCCAAGCAGCATGAAACACAAGTTTAAGTAGGAAAAGTTAGAACTTGACAATACAAGGGGAAGGGAAAAAAAAAAAAGTTTCAGTCTAAGGGTCCTGGTTGTTATAACAACACCCAAACCAAATTTCTCAGCCATTTTAACAGCTTCAGGCACGAAAGTAATTAAAACAAGCCAAATTGTGTGAAGAATCATTTTTGTTCCACCCTGACCTAACAAAGGAATTGCTTATTTGCATTGCCAGTCCAGACTTTTTTTAGCTTTTTTTGGTGGAAAGCAAGAGAAAATTGACAACACACAAATTAAAACACTTCACGGTGTATTTTATGAAATGTCTCGTGTTCGCCTGATTAAGATTTACTCTGTTCAAGATACACTTAAAAACCACAAAACAAAGGCACAATTCAGAGAGAAAGAGGCCGGAACAACCCGAGTCAGACAGCAGCATTAAGAACATCAGTGTTCAATTGTTGTCATAGAAGCACCCGTTCTTCTCCAAGGAAAATAACTCAGTGTCTTTGAAAACTGATGGTGACACACATTTCTGAACACAGAATCAAAGAATAATTATGGCTGGAAGGGACCTCCAGCATCATCAAGTCCAACCTTTATCCCATCCTATTCCTAACCATTAGACCACTAAACGATGGCCTCAAGTGCCTCATCAACCCGTTTTTTGAATGCCTCCAGGGACGGTGACTCCACCACCTCCCTGGGCAGCCTGTTCCAGTGCCTAACCACCCTCTCAGTAAAGAACTTCTTCCTAATATCCAACCTAAACTTCCCCTGATGTAACTTGAGGCCATTTCCTCTTGTCCTATCGTTAGTAATTTGGGAGAAGAGACCAACACCAGCCTCACTACAACCTCCTTTTAGGTAGTTGTAGAGGGCAATGAGGTCTCCTCTCAGTCTCCTCTTCTCCAGACTAAACAACCCCAGTTCCCTCAGCCGGTCTCCATAAGGCCTGTTTTCCAGATCTCTCACCAGCCTCGTTGCCCTTCTCTGGACTCGCTCCAGCACCTCAATGTCCTTCTTATACTGTGGTGCCCAGAACTGGACACAGTACTCAAGGTGTGGTCTCACAAGTGCCAAGTACAGGGGCATGATCACCTCCCTACTGCTGCAGGTCATACCATTTCTGATACAGGCCAGGATGCCATTGGCCTTCTTGGCCACCTGAGCACACTGCTGGCTCATGTTCAGTCGGCTGTCAATCAACACCCCCAGGTCCTTTTCCACCAGGCAGCTTTCCAGCCACTCTTCCCCAAGCCTGTAGCACTGAATAGGGTTGTTGTGGGTGAAGTGCATGACCCAGCACTTACCCTTGTTAAACCTCATACAATTGGCCTCAGCCCATCGCTCCAGCCTGTCCAAATCCCGCTGCAGAGCCTCCCTACCCTCAGGCAGATCGACACTCCCACTCAATTTCGTGTCATCTGCAAATTTACTGAGGTTGCATTCGATCCCCTCATCCAGGTCATTGATAAAGACATTAAACAAGACTGGCCCCAAGACCGAGCCCTGAGGGACACCACTTGTGACCAGTCTCCATCTGGATTTAACTCCATTCACCACAACTCTCTGGGCTCGGCCATCCAGCCAGTTTTTAACCCAGTGAAGAGTCCACCTGTCCAGAACATGAGCCGCCAGTTTCTGCAGCAGAATGCTGTGGGACACAGTGTCAAATGCCTTGCTGAAGTCCAGGTAGACAACATCCACTGCTTTTCCCTTATCCACTAGGTGGGTCACCTGATCATAGAAGGAGATCAGGTTGGTTAAACAGGAGTTGCCCTTCGTGAACCCATGCTGGGTGGACCTGATCCCCCCGTTGTCCTGTACTTGCTGTGTGATCTCCCCCAGGATGAACCGTTCCATAACCTTCCCCGGTACTGAGGTCAGGCTGACAGCCTGTAGTTCCCTGGATCCTCCTTCCTGCCCTTCCTGTAGATGGGCGTCACCTTGGCAAGTTTCCAGTTGTCCAGGACCTCACCCAATAACCAGGACTGCTGATAGATGATGGAGAGCGGCTTGGCAAGTTCCTCCGCCAGCTCCCTCAGCACTCTCGGGTGGATCTCATCCGGCCCCATAGACTTATGGGTGTCTAATTGACTCAGCAGGTCCTTCACTACTATTTCCTGGATTACGAGGGGTTTATTCTGATCTCCATCCCAATCTTCCAGCTCAGGGGACTGAATACCATGAGGATAAGTGGTCTGGCTGTTAAAGACTGAGGCAAAGAAGGCATTCCTCAGTTTTAATATAGTTGCTCCTTGTATAAGGCGTGGGCTGAATGCACTTCACACTGTTCAACAGGGTTTTTTTCACAACGAAAAATCAGTTTTCTGATGGAGGGCAAGATAAGACATAGGGCTGTGGCACCATAACTGAAATTTTTGCTTTTAAGAAAAGGAGGGATTTCAAGGGAAGCTTTACGTCTTGGCAGAACGGAAATTCTGACTAAACCCTTCAATAGTCACCACTTTTGATTTGTAGAATAGTTTGATCAATTAAAACATAATTCCTCATTCAGTCACAGGGCATTTGCACAATGGAGTCTAAAATCCACAGCCATTAATGATTACAATATTTTAAATACTTTGTAAACAGAGAGCAGGAGTGTCTACACAAAGCAATCCCAAATCAGAGAATGGAGAGGCCAGACATGCAATATCCAGATTGAGAAAGACCTAATACTTCCAACATATAGTTAATCCCTTTCCCAAGCTGCAGTCTTCACAGACCCAGCAGTCTTGTAACATACCTTCACTTTCCATTTTCAGGGAACAGTTTAAAGCATTTGGACTCTATGCTTTGGTAGAGACATTGGGAACATCAATTCAATGCCCTGCTTCTTGGCAAGCTTCCCTGGTAGGATGCTGTGCCAGTTACTTAGAGAATGGGAGTACAGAGAAGTTCAGCTTATTCATGAAGTGGAAACACTTGCCTGCCCATCATGTTTATCTCCCTTAATGATACAATTGTGACAGAAGAAAAATAAAACCAGCTTTTGCCAGCATGAAAGAAGCTCTTCCAAATCTCCTGTTCCCCAAGAATAGCAGAAACGTTAGCATTCAGGATAATATTGCTTAGATGTGCAAGCCCTGATCGTAAGGACGCTTTGAGAATAAAGCAGCCAGTGTTACGGGAAGGAAAATGTAGCAGATAAATAGATACTTCCTACATGAAAAAGTTATTTCTGGATTGCTATACCAAGAACTGACCCAGCATCAGTTGGGAAAAAACAACATCACAAAACCCTTCAAAGACTGACTCACATCCTCGCTTTGACTCTTTACTTCGTTACTCTGGTAGCATTAGAGTGGTAGATGACAGGTGATTGGCTGCCATGAGCACAAGTTAAATATTTTCAGAAGAAAAAATAAATTTCATGCTGCAAGGAGGAAGACCACAAAGTGTTGAAATTCAGTTCAAATAGAAATGGGCAGGTAAATTTTCCAGCTGATTATATACTGTACTACTGATAGCTTAAACTACTATTTTGTGGAAAAATTAGCAGCACCCAAATCATTATTTATTTGAGAATAAAGGTTAATACACTGTCTGAAACATTAAGACTACTATACTTTGAAGTTACCCACAAGTACATTCCTTAATACACATCAGGTTGTGTCTATGTGGTAACAAATATTTGGAAGAACCACCTAAAACCATCATTACTGTTAAACCACATTGTGGTCAGTCAGTATTCACGCTGCTGTCATATTTTCCACTGCAACGATAAATGTCACTCAAAATACAAAGATATACTCACTTGGTTCCAACTTCTTCAGATCCTCAAGCTTAAATTCATCCTGTGATTGAGTGGACTGCAACATTACAAAGAAAGAGTTAGAACTTTGTGTGCACCTTCTCCTCAGACTGAGCTACCATATTATATAATAAGCATGCAAGGTGCTTCCTTTGTTCAAGTGTACCAGGTTACTTCAGAGCTACATCCTAAGAAAACCCAAACAACATCTCCACAACAGAAGCTAGGTTCATAGGTAAGGCGGAAAGTACAAATAAGAGGACTGACACTGGACATCCTCTTTTAGGCAGAGGATCAGGTCTTACCTATCGTGTCATTGCACCCTCAGCATCTCTTAAGATTACCCATTGTTTTCAACACTTCTTTAAGGCCCAACGCGTCTTTTTTTTCTTGATTTTGCCAAGTGCCAACAGGGACCTTCTGCAAGACTACAGAAGGACAGTAAAGCAGCTATACTCATACTGTTAGAAGAATGGGAAAAGGTGACCACACTCACTAACTGCTTTAATCTCTGCTAAGAAACCATAACAAAACTGCAGCAAGTAAACACTGCCCAATGTGAAGTAGATGAGAAGTTTTAGTACCTTCCCACAAGGTTATAAAATCCTTGAGAACAGCAAGGAAGGTTGTTCTTGTAAGACATCATCTCTTCAGTTTGGCAGGTTATGACATTGCTGCTGCTTCTACAGTTGCTCTGAGATGTGACCTGACCCATGAAGCTGTCCCACAATGGAACACGCCTGCCCTTACCATGACTCAGAACAAGTGCAATGCCGCTCAAACACCTCAGGTTAAGATCAAAATAGAAAGACAGGTAGAGCTAACCAAATACTTCTTAAAATGCTGCACAGTCTCAAGACCCATCAGTCCTCACCTCATTAGTCCAGCTCCAGCACGCTGCCTAAATTGTCACTGTATCCCAGCCTCTCACACAACTGAAGGCAACACAGTGGAGCTGCTGCACCTTGTACAGCAACATGAAGTACTCATGAGCACTGCTGTGAGTCACGTGATACAAAATTTGCCTGTCACCACTCTTAGTTGGCAAAGAGGTAATCCAGCAACCCAAACTTGGCTTCAGTTGATTCACCCCTCCCTCATTCCCTCATATAAGCACTTAAAGATTTTCAAGGCAGTCACCTGGGGCATCATGTTGACAACCTATAAAGTCCAAGTGTTCAAGGGTTTGTTCACCCTGTTTTGAGAAGTTTTGGCTACGACTGAAGACACCAAACTAGCTTTGAAAAGCTCTACAGTTGCCTAATCACTAACATATGAAGTCACATAGGAAAAGCTGTATATACCTGTAAAGCTGCACTTCTCAGTTCCAAGCATGTTGCAATTTTAGCTATGGTTTTCTGAAAAAATAAACAAACAAAACCTTAATTTAGTACTGAAACTGTATTCTTCTATATTCACATTTTTAAGAAACATAAATATCAACAAATTTTCTTGCAAAGATTTCAGATATATTATTCAGTACCAGATCATTCAGCATCAAAAGTTTTTAATACACAAACAAGGTTTTCTGAAAACGCAATAGGTGAAACTGACATCTGCCACTTAACTCCCCTCCCACAGCTCATCAACACAGATGAGGGTCATTCACTCTGCAGAAACTCTAATAATGCCTACCACATGATAAATTGTTTATAAACTCAACTGCTCTGAAGCGATAGGGGAGAGAAAGGAAAAAAAAAAAAAAATCCAAACCAACCAGTATATTACCTCCTGACAACTTGAGTGGTTTGTTTTAATCAGCCCTTTTAGGAGTCGTACCCTCTGTGTTCCTCTGTCGGGCTTACAATCTCAGTAGACTAAGTCAGCCCTCCTCAGGAGCTACAGAAGCCCAGCAAGTCAGCACTGAAAAACCACGGTCTGCTTTTGTGGCTTTTGGTGGGAGAGGAAGTATAAAGGCAGATTATTTTTCTAACTTTCTATTTTTGTAATTTTAAGACACTTAAACTCCAAGTGAAGCATGAAATAGATTCTTGGATTCAAACATGTCAGCTATCTACCGTATCCCTGAGCAGAACTGTGAAGTAATACCCTATTTTTATTTCAAAATGTAGAAGAGAGGGAAAGGCTTCAAAATAGCCCATTTCTAGCAGTCTTTCTTTGAAGACAGGGCTACTTAAGCTTTTGTGTCTCACAAAGTAAGAAGATGAAGCAACAGGCACATTTGTTGCTATTACTACCAGCTGAAAAAAATCAAGAGGAATGCAGACTTCCATAACTGACATCAAGTGGACACAACTGCATGATGCCTTTTACCTTGACTATCACAAGTTTGTTCATTAACTAAATGGTTTTAGTGAAGAAAAACTAAGTCTATCTGCAGAGATAAGGGCCAAATATAATGCAGAACGCTCTTTATAAGACAAGAAAAATAGCAACAATGAAGCTATAAAGAAAAGCAGTTTATCTTCAGAGTAAGATTGCCCCTCAGAAGGAAGATAAAAGTTGAAATACGCATCTGTAACTCATTCTCTCCTTTTAAACCAAGCAGTATAAAAGCATCTCCCCCCCAAGTGGGATGCAAGGGGAGGAAAATACTTCCTAGAACACAACTTCAGCATCAAAGAGCTTCAGGAATATGGGCATCTGGCAAGTTATGTGGTATCAGTCAAAAGCCAAATCATACCTTTAAAGGAGGGTTACATTTTAGGGCTCCAAGAGGTTTGTAGCAGCAGATAAAAACCAGGTGTGCTTTCACAGCTACCTTCCCTAGTCATCTGCCTTGACTCTCCTGCAGCCAGGACTGCAGTCAGCTCAGTCAGCTCCTGGGCCACCACTAGTTTCAATAGTCTGAGCTAAAAGCTAAGTGGCTCCAGTTTCAATTCACCTCACACCACACTGAAAGTTGAAAGAGTTCAAGGAGCTAAATCATAAGCAGATCAGACATCAATACCTCAAGGGCAGAGCCAACAGCTGGAGTGTGTAAAAGTCTCAGATACCTGATTTTCATCTGCCACCACAGGCTCATCAAAGCTTTCAAAGCTGTTTCTCCCCAGCTGGTATCTCCTCTCCTCTCAAACACTCTGTTACAACATGGCATTAGCCCAGACACTACATCCTCATAGTTTATATTCCTGCCCATTGTACACAGGTCTTACAAAAAAATCAGTTCTTTTAAGTAACTGTCAGGAAAGCAGCAAGATGTGTACTAGCACAGGACATGCATTGTTCTCTCCTCTGCCTAGGATGCAGGCATGTGCAGCAGTGTGCTGTTTGGGAATTTTAATACAGAATAACATGGACTGTACACTTGCATGCAACATGGCAGAGTAAAAATATTACAGCTCCATTTCTGTAGAGGTTCATTTTATAGTCTAGGTTCAGCCAACAAACTACTACCTCCGCCCAAAAAAATTCTGCTACATAGTAGATCCATAGCTGGATCTCCAGCATAGCTTGGAAAAACATAGATTATTTTTTTTAAGAAAGGAGTACATACAGTCCTAGATTAATTTTTACACCTTCAGACCCACACTCCACACATGGGTGTTGTGGATTTGCACATACCTCCAAAGCTGGATGGGAGGACACCAAGCAGTATTACAGAAGCAGAGTCTAAGTCCCTAGGGTGAGAATGCACTACATCCATCTAATCAGCTGCAGTGCAACAAAAGGAATTCATTTTTATATTGGAGAACATCTGGAAAGATACTTTTGCAAAGGTAGACTCTTAAAGAGGAAGGTGTGAAGTAATGGGTAAAAGAAAGGAATCCAGAGGTTCCCTAGGGAAGGGAGGGGAAATCTCTGAGGTTTGACTACAGCTCTAACCTTTGCAAAAACCCAGTTCTTCTGATGGTTTGGGTGTAGACTGCTAAGCAAAGAGCATGTCCGTTCTGTGTCAGATCAAAACCCATCCAAATGCAGCACAGAAAGAGGGCTATGAGTTCACAGGGTGCCAGCACACAGTCTCCATGCTCCGCCATGGGATCAGAACACGTAAACAGATTTTCACACGGCTCTTCCCCTCCTTGTCTCACATGCAGAACATTAAAACCACACTGCAAATGAGGTCTCAAGAAGCACCGCTCAACCCCTGTCTTGTTTGTCAATTCACCAATAAGCTCATCAACACCCCTTTTCCCAATCCTGCAGATTTGTAAGTGTGTATTCTTAAAAGTGCCTGAACTAGGTACTTCCTAACAGGACAAACAGCAATACAAAATGTGTGTCCTCTGGCTGCTGAGGGCTGAAGGGCAATAATGGCTCCAGAAACAAATTAATTGGAGAGTTTGGGAGTCTTAAAATAGTAAAGAATAGGTTTTATATGGAATCTATTGAAATATGGCAAGCTCCCAGCAGGCATTATTCATAACTATTTTTTTAAGGGACCACACCCAATCCAAAAGTTAAAAATGCAGCTAAACATTGCTATCATTTTCAGCTGCAGCTATCCCATGCAAAGGCTCTTTTTTGCAGCAGGGAAAACACTCTGCATCTCATTAGAAAGAATGAAGCCATAATTAACTTCACTAGTTTAAAATCATTAAGATTCAGTTTTATGTAAACTCATGATTAGAAAGGGAAAAAGTCAGTTGATCTTGTAGTCAAGGTTTCTTCAGCGCAGTTGTGTGAGTAATGACTGTGCTAACTGTAATGCAGTCAGATGTTTGCATAAATACAGAGCCAGAGCAGAGTTTGGCTTTAAAAAGAGATCTAGGCTGTTAGGAAACCAGTAGTTTAATGAATCACGCTAAGACTGTTCAACAGTGCTCTTATGCAGGGAAAAAAAAAAAAGCATGATATTCTAATACAGCGGAAAACTCAGCCTAGCACAAACACACTTACATGAGAAGCAACAACTGCGGTTAGAAGAGGGCTTGAAAGGTCAAATTTATTGCATAGGAACTGGGTGAGAGTAAGTATAGCTAGAGGCAATCTGACAACCATGGCCAAACCTAACTGGAACAATTCACGCAGCAAAACATAGTGGCTGATCATGAATGAAGATGGGATTTTTAGAGAACGAAGGTAAAATAAACAACAGCAGGATGCACAAATTAAGACTAAGGTAAATCCACTAGTAACTGTATCTGTTAGTATTCTATACATGTAGCTTCTCGGTGATGAAACTGTAGCACAACCTCCTTAAAGCTGTTGCAGGGTGACTAGGCTTAAACACAGTGATTTCTTGTTTACAGTATTTATCTGCAGAGAAGTTCTTCAACAAAATTCACAATCATTGATGAAGATTCCAGCACTGTCAATCACCCAAGTCAAGACAGAGCCTTCCTGAAGGACTAGAACTCCAGAATTGTGTCTTTTATCTACTGCTGGACAACAACCCCCTAGAAGCTAAAAATCCAGGAATGAACAGCAAATTCTGGAGACTAGTTTGCTCTATGAAGGGAAATAGCATACAGTGTTTCAAAACAGACTCTTCAGACCAGTGGCAAAAAGGCGAGATACAAATATTTAAAAGTCTGAATTCTTACCACAAACAATACATTTACTATAAAACAAATGATAACTGGCTCACAATACGCCTAGGAAAGAAACTGGTGGTATCTGTCAAGTGTTGCTAGATGAAGAGATTGTATGATTACATTAGCAAGTAACACACCATCAATTATGGTGTGGCCATATCTGCACTGTAACACCACCTGTCATGTGTGAAATAAACTTTTACCTTGATTGGGTTTATACAGACAGATAGGGCTGAGGATTTGAACATAGCCTTGTCCTTTCCCTGTAGCTGTAACGCTAGTAGTTTCCCTTGGTACAGAGGACTCACTACTGAAATTCATCTTCCCCACAGAGTAAGAAACAATGACAGCCTCATAGTGATTCTCAGCAGCGTGTATGGTCTTTTGGAAAACAGCTAATTGTAAATCTACACAAACACTGGAATGAGGGTAGATCAAGCAACTGGAAATCATAACTAGCTATACAGCCTTGTCTTCTGCAATCTTTGAAATTTTGCGCACAGACTCAGCTACTACTATCAGATAGGAAAACCCTGAAGTTCACACACTGTTCTACATTCAGAAAAATAAAGAGGTGGCTCTTATGAGAAACAAAGAAGCTCAGAAAGGCAAGATATTAGGGAAAGAGACTTTCTGGAACCAGAAGTAAATAGCATGCTGGTGGATGCACCAGCAGGAACTTGGCTGAGCAAAAGTAGCTGTTTTGGTAAGTAGATTTTTTGAAGGCTGACGAGAGAGAAGATACACTTCTATTTAACCAAACTGCTTGAAAACCCAGAAGCATGCTAAACTCTACTCCTACACACCAAGCGAATGATACTAGCGATGACAGTCATTGGTCATGATCACTGGATTACACTGGCTGAGCTCCTGCAAAAAACAGGGAAGACCAGAACTGCAAGGAGCTTAACACCAGACTAAAAGACTTGGATGTACAGTTTTGAGTGCTCTTTCAGAGCAATAGCAAGACTCCTGTATCTGTGGTGACTAGCATCCCTCATGGTAGAGGAGGGAAAGAGAACGTTTTCTTAAGAAAACGTTGGAGAATTCAGCTGTATACGTGGCTAATGAAATAGGCACCACCATTTGATAACCAGGCTCAGTTTCAGTGCATCAGCCCCTTACTGATCTGCAAAAAAACCCAAAAAACCAAAACCACAAGTGATATAAATTTCAACCTCTTTTGTAAGTTATATCAGCTTTAGAAACAGGTATCACTCTGCAAGGATTCAAAACAGCCACTCCTTATTTTTTCTTTTCAGAAGACTGTCTCCTTAAGACATGATCATAGTTGCGCATCAACATCTGAGGTCAGTTATCTCTGCTTCCTGAGCCCCCCAGGCCTTCCCTCATGGCTGACCTCACTCAATTCCAGAGTCTGGTCCAAAGTCCTTTCCACAATATTCAGGGAACATCTGGAAGCAAAACCCTATGTGGTTCTGGTTCCCATACTCACAGGAGATATGTCTCCAGAAGTGACATTAACAGCTTCACTTTCATGAAGTAACCATATTTTCAAAAGTATCCACAGAGGGGAAACATGCAGTAAAGATGACTACAGCTGAGAAGGATGGAGAAAGTTACCAGCAAGTGAGAGAGAGCAGAAGCAATCAAAGAGTAAACAGCTGCCCAACATTAACAAAGCTCCCAAATGTTCAGGCCAGGAAAGCCTTCTCCAAGATTATGACTCAGTTCAAGATGATCATGAGTCTTATCATCTCCTTTGCAGAAGGTAAATAGACTATAGAATCACAGAATGTTAGGGACTAGAAGGGACCTCAAAAGATCATCCAGTCCAATCCCCCTGCCAGAGCAGGAACACCTAGGTCAGGTCACACAGGAACATGTCCAGGCGGGTTTTGAATGTCTCCAGAGAAGGAGACTCCACAACCTCTCTGGGCAGCCTGTTCCAGTGTTCTGTTACCCTCACTGTGAAGAAGTTCTTCCTCACATTTATGCAGAACCTCCTATGTTCCAGCTTGCACCCATTGCCCCTTGTCCTATCATTGGATGTCACTGAGAAGAGCCTGGCTCCATCCTCATGACACTCACCCTTTACATATTTATAAACATTAATGAGGTCACCCCTCAGTCTCCTCTTCTCCAAGCTAAAGAGACCCAGCTCCCTCAGCCTTTCCTCATAAGGGAGATGTTCCACTCCCTTAACCATCTTTGTGGCTCTACGCTGGACTCTCTCAAGCAGTTCCCTGTCCTTCTTGAACTGTGGGGCCCAGAACTGGACACAATACTCCAGATGTGGCCTCACCAAGGCAGAATAGAGGGGAAGGAGAACCTCTCTTGACCTACTAACCACCCCCTTTCTAATACACTCCAGGATGCCATTGGCCTTGCTTTTGTAATTGGTACATGTCAAAGAAAACAGTTACAAATCACTGTCAGACTCTATGTAAAGGTGTAATGTATTTCATGTAATGTGTTCTCTAAACACATCAAATTCATCTCTGATTTCTGTACTCAGGACCTGTTTTCAGAACCAACATTTCCTAACACAGATCCCATTACTCCAGCACCCTAATACCATAAGTGGGATTCTGGGCTACCAAATGTCAGGCAATGCCATTGCTCAAACAAGTGATCTTATATGACTTGGAAATCTGAAAATACGGGGATTCTCTAATTTAGTATTCCTAAGAAAAAACATGCCTTTAAACAAGACATGAAAATTTAGCAAGGCCTCATATCTCAAAAGATTTTATTTTGCTGAAAATGCTTGAGTGTATGAGGTCTCAGCTAGCATTTTCCTCTTAAATCCTGTCAGAATTGCATTAATATGATGCCAAGACAAGAAACAGTCTTTTCAACTGATGAGAGGGAGGAAGGAGTAAAGTAATTTTAATATTTTGAAATATTATAAATAAATAACATAACAGGAGACTAGCAGAGAGTATTCTGCCAGGACTCTTCCCAGTTAGGTGTTACATGTTAAGCTAACATCCTCCTCACACACCCTTGATGTCTGCAGTTCAACACATCTGTATTCAGGCTTCACAACATAAATTGTGCTAAAGTTGTATAAGCAAGTTATCAAAAGGTCACCCAAAAAAAGAAACACCCAGGTTATGAAGGACTCTGGCCAGCATGCATGACATTTAACATTACTCAGCAGAGCATCTGTCACATCCAATGACAGCAACTGTTTTAGCCATGCTGGGCTCAGTTTCTGTTTGTGTACATCGAGGGAGTTGAAAAGGTCTCATAAGGCTCTGGTCTGTGAGATACAAAGAACCATAACAACACATCAGCATCTGTGAGTCAAGCTCCTTGACCATGCAAACAGCAATACTCACCTTTTGATCTTCTGTGAATTCCAAGTTGTTGTGCTGAGACTGTGCCTCTTTTTGTAGGTGCCTTGCTAATCTGGATTGGGGGGAGGAAAGAAAATTATAGAGTGGGAATACAACACAGAAACACCAACACACACCTACCCCCAGTCTCCAGAAAATGTGTCAGCCAAAAAGTCCACAGGCTGCTGCTCCAAATAGTTTCTGGTTGTTTTGGTTTTTTTTAACAAAGATCTCTATAACCATGGTAGGCCATACTTTAAAAACCCAGAAGATGGACAAAGTATGCAACTACATTAGGCAGGAAATACTACATATATAACGTATAGGGAGGGAGAACAGGTAAGAAGGTCCTTCTAGCCAACAGCACCTTTTATAAGCACTGACCTTTTTCCTCTCCTTATCCTCTTATTTTTTAACAGCAAACCATACCCCCTGTGAAGACCCATGGTACAAGCCCACATGTGTTTAACAGAGTGAGTCTGATGCAAGTCAGATTGCCAGGAGGTGCAAGTACATAGGCTCTCTCAAGACTGGAAGGCAGGCGCAGGGCAGCTTGGTCCAGGCTGTCAGGGTGTATCAGCTCACATCTGCACCCGTCAGCATCACATGTGGAGCAGAGACCCCACCACTTGTCACCACAGACACAGGAGTACCAGGGGGTTTGGAAAGTAGCAGTAAGCAAACAGCTGGAGAAAGTGAAAGGAAGCTGGAGAGGGAAGCTATGGGAAGAGTTACAGTTTCCATCCGGGGAGGAAGGAGAACACTAAACAAGCAAAACCTCTAGGCAATTGTTGCCATTCCCTATAAATATTTTTTTTAAAAAAAAAAAAAAAAGCAGAGGGGGAAGGGAGGACAGGGGGTTGAGGGGAAACCCAGGCCCAGCAGCAGTACTTGGGGCGTCACAATACACTTCTGCCTGGAACCTCACAAGTTTGAATGCAAATCAAGGGATTAACCTTCTTGCCACCAATGCAGTGGGCATTAGCCTGTTTTGGGGGGAGGTTTAAAATACATACATCAAAACAGATCACCATCAAAGCCTGTGTCAGAAACAAAAATCAGAACTCCATTATTCCTTTGCTTCTCTTAAAAATAAATTCTATTAAAAAGACACAAGAATTGAGGCCACTGTAGTTTTTAACTAGCATCAGTGAAAACACAACCAAAGTGGTAACTGCACAACTCACTGGCATTGTCCCTCTTCATAAATGGGAAAAAACAGTGGCTGATAACAGACAAAAAGCATAAACCCGCTTGAACTCAAATGTACACTCCTTCCCTACCACCCTGCTGATATGATACATGGGACATATAGAAAGGGCATTTAAAAATAACAGTTTAAGAAAACATATCACCATAGCAGCAATATGCCACCCACAAGAGGCAGCATCACAGTATTAACATTTCTGCAAGCATCAGTAACACAACCCTCTTCCCAGTTGTCACTAACACAAAAACAACACCCTAATCCAAATAAATGCATCTGGCATCCCACTTGAAGCTTGCTCAAAGTTGGATCAGACCAAGTTTCACAGATGGGGACATTCAACAAGGAAGGCAATGCTGACAGCTCGGAGGGCTCCTGCATGAGTAAGCACCTGAACGAACAAGGACTGATCTTTTCACCAAGCTTCCTCTACTTCCAGGAACAACATAAAGACCTAAGCAGACATAGGTCCCCCTCAGACATGGGAGGCAAATAATTGTGTTTTACATCAGCAGCCATTAAATCCATGGACTGAACTAGCTTAGATTCAGGAAAACCTTTCTCAGTGTCAGTAAGGTCACTGTAACCAGCAGAACTCCCCAGCCTCCTTGTGTGGATCAGTACAGACCTTGCCAACATTAGCAGCACCTGGCTAACTGCAGCAACACACTTGCTCATCCCATCTCAGGTTGCCATTTACAAAGACAACAGCAAAAAGCCATGCTGTTATGTCTCACCAGAGCTACAGATAGGTATCTTACCCTGTGCTTATTTGCAGCTTCTACCCTATAGACAGAAATTGTTAATAATTTATACCAGCTGTACCTACAAGAAGCAGATATGCACACTGAAAAGGTTCTGCTCCTCCCTAGGAAATATTTCCCTGTAATCCTTTGATCTTCTCTCCCCTTTCTTCTCCCTCCTGGAATCAGAGTTCATCTACTGACAACTACTCTATTCAGAGGAAACTCGCTGATAAGGTTTGCAAGAGCAGCTTACACTACTACTACCCAACAGGAGCTTTCTTGCAAAGATATCACACTGCTCCAAAGTCAAAATAAAGCAAGGGTGCAGAGATCACCTCAGTTATTGTCAGCCACAAGTGATGCTGGGAGGAAAGGAACAAAAGTTATACTTCGACTCTCAAACTGGACTGTCTGCAAACTTTTAGTGACCTTACTTCTCAACGAAGCAAGCTCAGAACGAGAAGCCTTAAAACTTTTCATTCTGAAGAAACGTCATTACATGAAACTGACTGCTGAGACTGCCAAGATAGTTTAAAGCATCGGGATCCTACTGGACTCTTCGTAGATGTCCACATAAGGGCAGTTATTAAAAATATCTTTTTTTACTTTCCAGTGATATTTTTTTTCTTCTGAGATACAGATCTGGAAGAGAACTTCTTTTCATCCCTGCACCAAGGTTTGCAGTAACAGCTTGCCCTCCTCTAAAGACCATCAGCAAACTGCAAATAACTGAACTTGCATCATCCTGCCTGGTGAGTGAATGAAATTATGAGATTATAGCATCTCATGACTACGCTGTACTCGGCCAGTAGCCTAGTCATTCTGAATGGCAAGTGAACTGGTAGCCAGTGTCGTTACAGCCCGTAACTTGGACGGTCCTGAACAGCGCAAGAAGATGTCTCTGAAAGCATCTCTTCAGCTGGCTTTCTCTTGGGGAACAAGTGTAAATGCTCTGGGCTTCTTGCAGAAAGTTCACCATAAAAAAACTTAGCCTGCAACGCTCGGGTCACAAGGAAATGGCTTTCATCTTCACAGTGAACAGAGTAGTAGAGGAAAGCGTTTGACTACAGCTCACCAAGTCTATCCCCTTCTAAGGATGCCGTCAACAGTGCCAATGCTCTGACAGCAAAGGACTCGTGGACTGTGCGGTGCCACCCAGCGAACCAGGGCTGCCGAACCAGGGCTGCCAGGTTCCCCATCCCCACCCCACTTTCATCAGGGGTGAAACACACGAGCGTGCGATGGACCAGTTTTCACCCTGATGGGTTGTCTGGGGGTTCTTGGGGGTAACGCTGGTGCTTTGGCAGCCCATTTGCCTCAGCTGGGTCCCTCCTTCCCCACAGGCACGGTGCCCAGGGGGACAGGACGAGGGGACAGGGTACCCTGGGACACTGGTGCTCATCGTCATGGGGCTCCAACAACCAACCGCCTGGTCGGCCCACGCCTGAGGGGCCCTGCGGCTCCACGGCAGCCGACCGCCACCCTCGCGAAGGGACGGGCCGGCTCCCGCCGCGCCCTCCGCGCAGGGCGGCAGCGCCCGGCCGCACACCCGCCACCGACCGCCGGTCTCGCCGGGGCGGCTCCCAGTGGGTTCGGGCGACCTCCTGCTGTCGTGTCCCCCTCCACCCCGCCCCAGGGGACCCACGGCCCCGCGCCTTATGTAACGGCAGCGGACCCGCCGGCGGGGCCTCAGGGGTGAGTGGGGCCGCGGCCTAGGCCCGCCAGGGGCCCCCTGCCCTGCCCTGCCCCGCCCGGGGGCCGTTTCCCCCTTTCCGCCGGCCCCTCGCCCGGGGCTCTGGGGCCGTGCCCGGGACCGCCGGGGCAGCGGCGGGAGCCGCCCGCCCCCGCACTCACATCTGGTACTCGTCGATAGCCTCCACCAGCTGCCCCCAGGAGTCGAAGTCGGTGCCCTTCCTGAAGCTGGCGCCCCAGCGCTGCAGGAGGCTCCGGGCCGCCTCCGACATAGCCCCAGCACTACAGCACCATGCTCACCCCGGGCCGGGGCACCGCGCCGGGCAGCCGCTCCCGCCAGCCCCGCGCCCGCTTGCCGGCCCAGCCCAGCCCAGCCGCCGCGACAACCAAACGCGGCGAGCGCCTCCTGCCAGCGCCGCCCAGCGAGGTAGGCTGCGCCGGCCGCGCCCGCCTGCGCCATGGCTACCGAGGCAGCCCGCCCGCCGCTAAGCGGGAAGGCGCGACTTCCGCCTCGGTATGTGTCATGGCGGCGGTCACGTGGCTCCTGAGGGAGCCCGCCCTCCCAGCTGGGTCTCAGCCGCGGCACCCGGGCCGGGACGGCTCCGCTCCTCTCCTCTCGACTCCGGTCTGGTTCTGGCCGTGCCGTTGTGGAAGGTCCCCCCAGGTAAGCAGCGGCGCCACAGGCAGCTCTCTTGTCCGGGAAGGCTGGTGTCGCTGCTGGGCCGCCGTCCGCTCCCGCCTCTGTTTGTGGCGTTGAGGAGTCCCCACCAGGGAGAACTGCGGGGCCTGGCCGCGCCTCCGTCGGCTGTCCCGGGGAAGTCCTCAGCGGCGGGGCTGGCGGCGGCGGCCTGGGGCTACCCGGCGAGGGGGGGGTGGGCATAGCCGGCAGGATCGATTCCGTCGGCCCGCAGTACCGCGCGGGACGATAATATCGGCTCTCCGCTGGCGCTGCCTGCGGCGGTGGGTGCGTGACGCACGGCCGGGAGCCGGGCAGGGCCGGGCGGAAGTGGCGGCTCGCGGCAGATCGTGACCGAGAGGGTCCCGGCGCCTGTGAGGGTCGCGAGAGCCCGATTCACAGCTGTCGGCGGGGCTCGGGGAGCCGGGCGGCACTGCAGCCTCTGCTGCGGGAGGGGCCGCTCGCCGGGGAGGCCGTCGGTCGGTGTGTACTCTGGCCCCGCGGCGGTGCGGGCCTGAGGCGGTCGGCACCGGCCGGGCTTCCGCCGAGCTAACCACCCTGCGCTCGGGCGAGTGCGGGGCTCGGAGGCGGTTTGGACACGGGAGATCTCTTGTTGAGTGCCTGTCAATTGCCCTCTGCCTGCCTTGGATGCGACCGCGCCGTGTGACAGCACCTCCCCGCTGTGCAGACCGCTGCTGCGCAGGTGGGTGAAGATGTCGCGATAGGTGCTGACATGATAGACAAGAGGCGACTTGCTCGGTCAGGAAGGTCCGGACGGTGGCAGGGTGTCGCTGCTTGGCAGATCTCCTTTTTTTTTTTTTTTTTTTTTCCAGCAAAGCTGCAAAGTGTTTTATAACGATGAACTTATGGAGTCAAAAAGGGTCATAAGGTGTGTCGGGGTTGGAAGAGGTCTCAGGAGGTCCCCAGTCCAAGGTCCTGCTCGGAGCAGGGCCAGCTCTGAGGTCAGACCGGGTGCCTCGGGGCGTTATCTGCTGGGATCTCGAAAGCCTTTGCGGACAGAGACCACACAAACTCTTTGGGCAACTTGTTCCTCAGTTTGACTGCCCTGAAGGTGAAGAAGTTTCTCCTTTTACCCAGTACAGACCTCCCTTGTTTCAACGTGTGCCTGTTACGTTTCATCCTCCCACTGTGCGCCGCTCCTGAAAGCTTGTAAAAACACCTCCTTGGAATGCTTATGCTATATATGTTCTCTGCAGTTGAGGTGGCAAAAAAAAGATGGTCTGTTTTAGCTGCTCTCTACCAAACTCCCAGCTCTTTTGTATATATGTAAATAGATTCCTGTTTTCAGGAAGGCTTACTGTATAATCACAGTTTCATCTCTATCAGTGGTGCTGCAATAAAAGTTACTAATAGATTGACTTGATACAATATAATGACCTCAATGAATTGAGATGTACCTGTAAATGACACAGGAAATATTCAGCCTTATGCAGGAGGTAACAATTGTATTTTTTCAAATAAGCAAGTATACAGTAATACAGAACGAAGAAAGTTATTGCTTTTTGCCCAACTTAAAATAGTTGTCTCAGAAAACATGTATTTCAACAGAGATTCTCAAACTGAGCACATGGATGATAAAGAGAAGGCCTATGAAAACTTAGTGTTTCAAGTGGGAATTTTTTTTTCTCTGTAATTATATATATAACTTTGCAAATGAATTTCTTTCCTAACTGTTTACATTTGGAATATGTTTTTGTGAGCATGGCATATATAGTACCTCAGCTGTACCTGTTCTTACAGCTATTCATTGCTTTCCACACCTTAGATTTGCCATAAATAACACTACAGAAAGAAAATGACGCACTGGTTTCATCGCAACCCTTTGAAGGCGACAGCTCCCGTTTCATTCAATTTTTATGGGGTAGCTACCACGCCTGCTGCAACAAAGGTTTGCAAGTAAGTATACTTGTGATTAACTTCACTCTATCACAGTTTGGAGGACACCCTTAAAAGTAATAGTTACTCTTCAGTTTTTGTTCTGAAGATGACTGGAAACACGTAAGCTGGGGGACAATAAGACACTGATAACACTGAATGTTTTGTTACAAAGAATGAATTTTCCAGTTTTCAAGTCTCTGAGTGTATAGAAAGGGCTACTATAATAATGCAGAGGCAAAAGACACCAAACATTTCATTGCCTTTCTGATGACTATGCATTCTTCTGCAAGAGATTACTTGAAGTGATTTCCCTAAGTGAAGAAGGCATGAATGTTCTATTGTAGATAGGAATATAATGAAAAGAGATCTCAAGCTTATTTTGCAGATCTATTCTTACCTCTTCATATGCTCATCCTATTCTAATGTTGAAAAATGTTCCTTCCCTTCCCCCTGCACCCAACCTCTCAGCAGATAAAGGCATAGTTATTTTAGTTTGTGTTAGAACAATACATTGATAATGAGTACTGATTATCCATTGCTCTCTGTCTAAAATGGATTGTACTTTAAAGAGTCAATCATATGTATCCAGAGGAGAAAGGAAGATTTTTCTGAATTTATTCGCATCTTCCTCATAAAGTACCTTTCCTTGCCTTCAGATAGCTAAATTCAATGCTTAGCTTCACTTTCTTAGCCAAAAGGGTGGTAGTATATGTGGGTGGGTACTTTCTTAACAGTACATTTTTGGGTAGAATTTCTTAGGTGTTTTTTTTTCTTTCCTCCCCTGCCTCTCCTCACAGTGATTTGAGGTTATCTCGAACACGACTATTGGAGCTGTTTACAGACTCGAGTTGTAATCCAGAAATGATGAAGAATGCAACTGACCTGTACTTTTCACTCTTGCAAGGTAGGAACATTTGTTAGCAATACTGCCAATACATCAGGAGGTATATAATTAGAGTTCTAATGACACTTCTCAGAATGTGTATTGTGCTAATCTTCTGTAAAGAAGCTTTGCACTTCTCAGGAAGGAGGGTATCTTCATTGGTTCTGTGCTTGATACCAGTCATGGATACTTGCCAGGCCCTCTCTACAAGTTTCAGTGTCCTTTGTGACCCTGCAAGTACTAAGTGTTGACAGTCCTGTCCTCTTGCTTTTAACTTCATTCTGCTTCCTGCTGGAGAAGAAAATGCTTACTGGTCTCTTAGATTGTGGTGAATTACTCCTTAAGTATAAATTGAGTCTATTAATTAGTTGATAGGAGTCTTGAATTCTGTAAGACCTAGTCAGACCAAGGCCTGTCGTATTCTTCCCTGAAAAGTTCCTTGGACCTGCATATGCTAGGATTTGAACATCCCATAGCGTGAGCTTCATCCCACTGACTTCTGCTTTCTGGACTATTGGACATAACAAACCAATTTCCTGTAGCCCTGGAGACAAACGAGATGATGACTAAATGAGTCCATGCTTGCAAGCCCTTTTCCCTCTCCCCATTGACCAGGCAGCTTTTCCTGGAATTTTCCTATTGCTGCCATGGTGGCAGGGACAGTCACTCATCTCGAGCAGCCTCAGCCATCCTGTACCTGGGTCAGTCCAACTCCCAACTAGTCACCGTATGGGACATGCAGACATCTGCAAGGTTTCCCGTGAGCAGTCAAGACTTACAGCGCTGGTAACCTTCTGAGCAAGGAGTTTCTCGCGGTAGCCAGTTTGGTTTTTTTGCACATCTTGTTCTCAAGATACTGAGGAATAAAAGCCTCAGGAAATAACACAGGGTTTTAAGTGGTACAGCAAGAAACATTTCTTTATCTCTATCCTTATTCTCATTGATCCCCATTCCTTCATTACTTGTTTCTGTTTCTTACGTTGAGATTGCCTGTTGGTACATTTATTTTTTTTTTAATTCTCTAGGTTTTATCCTTCCACTGGATGACTCTTCCCAAGAATGCAAGTTGCGATATATTCAGAATTTCAAGTGGACAGACACATTACAAGGACAAGTTCCAAGGTACCTATGCTTTATGATTACAGGGTGTGCAGCTGTTTTCTTGTGGTCTGTTACGTGTATGCATGTGTGCCAGCACAGGTGTGAAGGAAAACTTAGAAGTGTAGCAAAATGTTGAACACAAAGCAGTTTCCAAAAAACTTGTTGCTTTACATTTTTGATAATTACTGTACTGCATTATGTGTTCTGAAGCATACTTTGCCTTTATGTAAAGGCATGACAACACATAATAATGGTAGAAGGATCCATTGCATCTTAGTTGATCTACAAACTCCATTTACAGTTGGCTACAGCAGTACAAAGAAGAACCTTGAGAGCATCGATGAATTGAATAACATTATGAATAACAAATTACTACAGTTTAAAACTTCTTCATTTGGCATTATTGCCTGACCAGTATCTTCTGACTTTTTTGAAGTGCAAATGTTGCTGAAGATCTGATTTTGTTCTTGTCCTCTGCAGCTCCTAATACATGTACTCCTGGTACAAATAAACAAAGCATCAGTTTTAAACCTTCTGGATTATTCAGTTGTCTCTTGCTATTGTAGGTAATTGTGTTGTATAACCACGCTTACAAATTTGTCAAATATTATCTAGAAGTGCTCGACTTCCTCAAAGCTTTTATACCCCTTGGAAAACAATCTGTTGATTACGACTCTCTTCACATTTTCTCGTGGTCATGCACACTTGTACTTGTGCCAGCATTATTCTTCCCACTCCCACACCTTTCTTTTTAAAGGTTACTAGTTCCTAAGCTATAGTGAGCTTGTGATTGCAAAGACTTTTATCAAAGCCCATGTTTTTAGTTTCTGAAATTTCCTGCTATTTGCACATGCCGTTTGACTGCAGTTACATAAATACTTGCAATAGCATTCATTTGAGGGAGATGTAATAGACTCTGACTTATTAACTTAGCAGCTACAAGTTTAAAAGTAGACATTCCAGAGAAAGTCTTTCCACAAAATATGCAATTTAAAAAAAAAAAAAAAAAAAGAGGAAAAATGTCAGCCACACCCAAAGCTAAACAAATCTCAAGTTACTGTTTTAAAATAAAAGTTCCCAAATTGGAAGGGTAGGCATCTGAATATGGGAATTTATAATTACGAGCTCTTAAAGGGAATGAGTAAAAATTGAAGTCTCTTTTAGGCAGTTCAGCAAGTAGGAAGTTCTGAATTGGAAATTGTTGACTTCTTAAATGAAAAATATTTTATGGAGAGAAATGTTGACTTATACTGTATAAACCGTCAGCAGAGAGAGCTTGTCAGAACAAAATGGAAAGCATTAAATTGTTTGGGGTTTTTTTTGTCTGCCTTTCTTTAGTGCTCAGCAGGATGCAGTGTTTGAACTGGTTTCCATGGGATTTAATGTAGCTCTGTGGTACACAAAATATGCATCAAGACTCGCTGGAAAAGAAGAGTAAGTGTTTTTCTTTTCTTAGTAATTCCATTGCAGCAATAATCCACCAAAAAAATTAGCAGGTTCTGAGTTTTGACTGCTGCAGTGCTTGTCCAGCTAAGACAGTAGGAGTTCAAGGAGGCAGTTGGCCTTCATTCATGTGCTGTAATGTCCAAGTGCATTTCAGTCCCTTCTTCCATCCATGAGCAAAGTGTACTAGTACCATGTGACTGGTATAAAGTGTCAGTTGTGAATAAACCCTTCATCAGTCCTGCTCTAAATCTCCAGGTACAAAACTGAGATTCTCAAAATCACAGCTCCGCTGACTTTTAGCCATACAGATTTCTAAAGCTTTGGCTTTTAACACTGATGTTACCTTTTAGTTGAAAGTCATTACAAGGTCTTATGTTTCTTTTTTGAAATGAGTTCTATTTGATGATTTAATGATTGGACACTGTAAGAAACTTCTTTACCATGAGAGTAGCACAGCAGTGGGACAGGTTACCTAGAGAGTTAGTGGACTCTTCATTCTTGAAGGATTCAAGATTAATCTAGACAGAACCATAACTGACCTGGTCTACTCTTGTCAATAGTCCTGCTCCAAAGGAGGAGGAGGGACTAAATGACACCTAGAGGTCCTTTCTAACTAAAATTTCATTGATTCATTCTATATTCTTAGTATAACAGAAGATGAAGCGAAAGATGTTCATAGAAGCCTGAAGATAGCAGCTGGAATTTTTAAACACTTGAAGGTAGAAAAACTGTCTTTGCTGTCCGTTCTTTACATGATCTCCAAGTACTTGACTTTTTGTCTTAGAAAAGCCTTTGCTTTTCTGGTGAGGTTACAGAATAAACAAATGCCTCAGACTATCTGAATGATACAGGAAAAAGAAGGGCACTGATATGTTGTGCTACTACTAAATCTCTGCTACTCTTCCCAGTGATGGTAGTGGAAGAGTAATCTGTCTGTCTGCCCAGTAGCACATGCAACAGTGCAGCCAGCCATCTTGGGACTGTCACTCTCTGTCCCATCCATTTAGGAATAAGGGACTTGCTTTGCATTGGCAGCAGTAGTAATGAACCTAAACTAACATTGAGACTTGCTTTGTACTTAGGAAAGTCACATTCCAAAATTGATTACACCTGTAGAAAAGGGAAGAGATTTAGAAGCTCGACTTATAGACTCTTACATCATACAATGCCAAGCTGAAGCTCAAGAAGGTACCTTCAAATATATGTTTGTTGGGGATGGGAAATGACAGTCTTTGTGGGTTACTTTGATGTCTTGTGAATTTGGCTTGGCAGCAGTGCCTTTTTTTTGTATTCTCTTGAAGCATTGTGGCTTAGTAGGGTGGGTTGCTTTTAAAGAAACTTAAGTTACAATTATAGGAGGAAAAAGCCACAAATCAGTCTGATATTACAAATGTAACCGCTTTGGAAGAACTTGTGTGTGACGTTCCTCCCCTCTTCTTTTTTCCTTTCATGCAGTTTCTTTGCCACCATGCTTGCCTAACATAAATTCACGGTTCCTTTACTTTAAAATATTTGCAGCTTCTGTTTACTAGTTAGTCTTCAGGCTAACCTTCCTTCAGCTTTTCTATTGATTTGGAATCATTCTATCCAAGAAACAATCTGTGTTTTTTCTGGAGTTTGCCTTACTGCAAACTTATTTGTTTTCTCCTCACGCAGGGGTTTTAAAATGCAAAATGCCTCTGCTGATTTGATGTGACATTTTCAATTAAACTTTAATACTGTGGTGTGGAATTTTTTTTTCAGTGACAATTGCTCGGGCTATTGAGCTGAAACACAATCCAGGACTAATAGCTGCTCTTGCTTATGAAACAGCTAACTTCTACCAAAAAGCTGGTAAGCATCTTGTTTTGTATCCTTAGTGACCTGGTTTATGCATTCTTTGTCAGCAGACATACTTTACCCGCCCATCAATTACAATATTAATACTGTTTCTCAGTGGATATGCTTTGTACATTAAGCTTCTATTTAGCGCATTTAAGGCTTCAGTTATCAATGTGACAGATATATTTTGATGAGGCCTTTTGGTTTTGGGTGAGTCTTTTTCTGTAGCTAATGGTAGGAAATGTCAGTGAAGGGAGACAGAAGACAGAGTAGTGTCATTCTTGAGAATATGTAATAGCAACAAACAAGTGGCTTGATGTAGACAGAGTGTGTTTCAGCTGTGTTTGGGCAGCAGATTATGATGTAGACTGTAAAATGTGTAGTGGGTTAATGATGTACGTCCTTCCAGATGAATAAGCTGATCTGTAGGCTTACTGAGACACGTAGAAAAAGTGCAAAAATATGGGAGTCAATATAAGAGATGGAATATTGTAACACATGTAGGCTTTTATAGGTCACTACTTGAAATTATATTAGGAACAAGCTTTGAAATGCTGCCTAAAAATACTTACAAGAATTAGCCTTCCAAAGTTAGTGGACAGCAGTTTCAGGGATTCTGGGGACAACTGCATGATAATTCAATAAACTGCATCTTTTTGGTTTTTTCTTATAGTTTCTCTGTGCCTTTGCAGGAGTAATTCATGTCACTTGTTTCTGGCTACTTTGCAGTTAAGATCTGTTACTAAGTTTAAGAATTCTGGTCTTTGCATGTGTATGATATTTATTTTTGGAAATGTCTTGAAGAGTAACTTCATGTATGTGTTCGTAGATCAAACATTGTCCAGTTTGGATGAAACCTATGCAGGTAAATGGAGGAAGTACTTAAACTTGAAGACCTGTTTCTATATGGCCTATGTAAGTACTGCGGCTGATAGCAGTCACAGTTTTTAATGTTGTCTAAAGGCTGGATAGGGAATGAGGGCTGAGTATCACCTTGTCTTTCTTTCCATGCTGAGAAGAGAGGCTGTGCAGTGTTAGTGGCATTTGAAGTGTTTTTACTGAGCCAAGTGAAATTACAGCAGTGTGGAATTTATTGTGATCACGTATTGTTAAGTGAAACCATTCAGGTCGAGCATATTACTCGTCTTCCATTATTTGCATGACAGTCTGATTCTAGGCATAATTCAGAGCTGATTATCTTTTTGAAGGCCCTGATTTAAACTGCATCAAGTAATGTTAGGTGCCATTCCAAGTGCTGTCCCTTTTTGTGTGACTGATCTCTTAGGAAGCACAGTGGCACTCTTGGGATCATCAGCTGCTCAATTTGCTCTTTACTTCTTGTAGCCCACCACAATCTGTAATCTGGCTCTTTCATACTGTAAAAAAAGGCCCAAACTAAGCAATTAACACAATTGTCTTTCTCTTCCTTTAAACCTGTAGCTAAAAGCTGCTTGCCTTATTAGCAAGTTTGAGAGGTGAGGGAGGGTCAGAGCTGTGGTACTTTTTTTTGTTTATTTGTGTGATATGGGCAAGGGTAGACTTAGGTAACGCTATACTGTGAGAACAGACATTAAAGGAAGGTATGCAAGGCATTAGTTCATGGGATTGTTCCTTTACCTATTGTGTTTAGTATTTAAACTCAGCAACTCCTGATAATAGAAAACAGGCCATTCGGTTCTCACTGGAATACAGTACTGTCTTCAAACATAAGTGTGAAGGATTGGGACTTTCTGGGGTGGAAAAGTTATTTGGACTATGGCAAAATATCTCAAGCAGCCAAATGCCTCATCTCTTCTGGATTCAGTGATGTTTGTTGCAGACTCGGTTTTTGAATGTTCAGGTAGCTTTAGTTTTTAGAGTTTTTAAAGTGCTTTTTAAACTTGACTGGGGTTCATCCTCATTCTGTGATGGGGCTTAATGCTGCACATTGATACAGTGAGAGAGAGAGCTTTGAACTAGACTACATATTAGTGCTTTTGGTAAAACAGCCTTCATGAAGCTCCAAGTTACTCTTGGATAGCCTTGAGACAGCTTGCTTCATACCTACCTCTTGGTGTTTGTGTTGAACTGCATTGTTCAGTGAATGCTGCTTTGACTTGCATTCCCAAATTGCTGGTGATCTGCAGAGAAAGGCAGCTTCAGAGAGATGCAACTCTGATGTAAGGAAGAGCAGAAGTGAATTGATGCAGGAAGTACCCAGTGACATTGGTAATGATTTTGTCCTCTCCCATTAGGCATACTGTTACCATGGTCAAACCTTACTGGCAAGTGATAAATGCGGGGAAGCAATCAGATCTCTGCAGGAATCAGAAAAATGTAAGTGTGATTGAGGCTGGATTGCAGGGTCTGATGATAACACACCTGTTTTATTTTGCTGTGTCATGTTTATTTGGTCTCCCATAAACTTAAGATTTTAACTGTCACCTGATGAAAATCCAGCACCCTTTTGAATAGAGACAGTATATTCATTTTTTGTCTTACCAAAGACTGTCTTTCATAACAGTGCTGCAGAGAATTTAATCTTCACTTCTCAGCATGTTAAAGACTGGCTTTGAACTGCCTGCAATACAGTGTAAAAATCAATTGTCATCACATTTTCTGGTCTGGATGTTGAGTTACTGCAGCCTTTTCTGCTTTGGAGGTTACTCTGTCTTACATCAAATAGTAAATTTAGACCATGGTTTTTTTAAGCAGGTTTCAGTAATTTACTTCCTTTCTGTTCATTTGCAAGGTAGATTAAGGGAAGTTTGCAATAGTTCAGGTTCTTCTGCCCATCCTTCTCTCTTCAAAGCTATTGCTACCCCAATGGCCTGCCCTGCCCTGCACGTTTACCACAATGTATACAAAACGCTCAAATCATCAAACTGGAAACTTTTAATATTAATTTTAAAAATAAATAGAAAGAATTTATTAAGAAAAAACTAACTTAGATTACCTGCAGTAAAACAAATACTGTGTTTTATAGTGTGCCTGCTGTACAGAAGGGAGTGCTGCTTTTCCTACACCTTATTAGGTGTTTATTTTTGGGCACCAACTCTGTGTGGACACCTTCATACCCACTCTCTTTCCCTACCATGTGGCACAGTCCTTAGGCTAACTGTTACATTTTGCCTCACATGTAAGAATGCTTTCCTGAACCTTCCTACTCAAAAGGTGTCTTTTTTTTTTTTTTTTTTTTTTTTCCTACTCCTAGGCACTTTTGCAGTGAGTCTTGGCTGGAAGTGCTGCCTTTGAGCTAGTTTATTTTTGTTTCTAAGAAGCACTGTAGATCAGAACCACGACTTAATAGACTCATGTAAATAATTTTTATTACATTTCTTTCTTGCAAAGTTTTTGCCAAGGCTGAAGCATTGTGCAAAGAATATGGAGAAACCAAAGGGCCTGGGACTACTGCCAAACCTTCTGGACATCTCTTCTTTAGGAAATTAGGAAGTTTGGTTAAGAACACACTAGAAAAATGCCAGAGAGAGAATGGATTCATGTAAGTAATTCGTGGTTGGTACAGTACTCTATATGAACCGTTAATACCTCATTTGCTTCTGTTTCCAGATGGGATGGTAAATTTTACTCTCCAGTTCTTATATTCCTTTTGGCCATGGCATGTAACTTACAGAATTGCAAATTTCTCTTTAATTTTCTCATAGCAGATTTGCTGTGGGTCTTTGCTATCACCATCTCTGTTTGCTGTGCCAGTTCAGCAGGGTAGGTTGGACTGACATGCTGGAGAAGTTAGGCAGTTTTCTTCTTTCATTCCTCAGCCACTTTATTCCTTTTCCTTCTGCACAAGAGAAATTCCTGCAGAGGCTTATGTGTAGCTCTGATGCTCTCTTTCCTGGCTGCTGGGATCTAGCAGGCAAGAAATGACAGGAGGGAGATGAGGATGACTGGTAGCTGATTCTGCTTTGCTAGCAGGGAAGTCCAAACACAGTCATGGCTTCAGTGAAGAATATGCTTAGGGTGCTAGCAGCTTTACCAGTCTAAGTGTAGTTAATATTGTGAGTAGGGCTTTCTATTAGTTACTGCCCTTTCCAAACAGAGTTTGGAAGCAGTTTAAAATAGCAAGAGTAGTTTGGGTTTAGAATTCTTTTGCTCATTTCTTTCTCCCTTCCTCATGTGATTTAGTATTCCATAATAGGTTTGTTATTTCCCTCTTTATGATATTTGAAGGCCCACAAAATAGGGAAATTGGCTAAACAAATAGGATTGTCAAGTACATCAAGATGAACCGTAAATAGGAATAGAAATTCTCTTCTCTGCTTTGGTTCCAATAACCAGTGTCATAACTTAAAACAACAGCATACAGGAGGTTTCAACAATTCCATGTCCCTCTAGAAACAGGCTTTGAAAGAGAAACCAGATAACCACTGACTGTTTTGGGAGACATGCCTGCCACAGAGCTGTGCTGCTCACAGGAAGTAAGGTAGCATGTGTCAGTATTTGTCAGTTTTCAGCTCTTGTTGGTTTCCCGAGGGTAGATTTATACCCTCATTCAGGCGCTGAGTTGTAGCAAGTCTTTGAGGGTGTTGTAGTGTTGTTGCTGTTATGCACTGAGGCACATTAAGACTGATTTAGAGAAAGAACTGTCCTCTTCACCTTTCTTGGGAAGTATTTTAAATGCTCGTTTGGATTTGGTTTTGGACAAAAGGTGCTGTTCTCATTGAAGCACTGGGAATAATGGTTATTGAGCAGGAAAAAACACACCTAGCTATTGGGGAATGAGTACTGAGAAGGAATTGCTTTTGTTCTTGTGAATCTTGCTGACAGAATGCGTGTTGGACAGTACCTTAATGAAATAGAAGAGAGCAGCAGTGATTGCTGCTGTAAAAGCCCAAATTGTTTTTCTTTAGAATTGCAAATGAGACTTGCAGAGATAGTGTACTATGATGTTTTGAATATATTGCTGGACTCTATTACAGCTATTTTCAGAAGGTGCCAGCAGAGGCTCCCCAGCTGGAACTGAAAGCAAACTATGGCTTAGTGGAGCCTGTTCCTTTTGAATTTCCTGCCTTGAATGCACACTGGACTCCTGAAACACTTGCAGCATTTGATCTCACCAAGAGGCCAAAGGATGACACTGTAAGATAATCTTATGTACTGTTCTTTCTTGTTAGGTTTATTCTGTGTATAATGCAGGGTTACTATTTTGCTCTTCTGTAACACTCCCCAACTCAGTGCAGGACATAGACACAAGGCTACCACCTGGCTCACCTTTCTGCTATGCCAGAAGTCAAGACAGATAACCTCTCTGCCACACCCTCAGCATCAGGAAATTGAGTCATTTTTTTCTGAAACAGAGAATGTTTGGCTTTTCCCCCTTACTTGGGGCTTGCTCAAAGCCTTCAGCCTTGAAAGGAGAGGGGATTGTTAGACTAGAATATGTAGTTAGCTGTGCGTAAGTATTGTGCAGACACAGTGTTTTGTACTTGTGGTATTTATTTTCTTTTTTTCTTCTTGTTCGCAGGCTAAACCAAAACCAGATGAAGAAGTAAAACCTCTGAAGGAACCAGATATAAAGCCTCAAAAAGACAGTGGATGCCAGATTTCTTAAGTGCCTCAAGTGCTTTGAATTCACCTTAAAACTGTATTAATTGGACTCCAGGGCTTTAGTTCTGATCTCCCTTTTTCTGATTCTTCTTTTTTAATTTAGAAGACTAATTTATGTTACTTTTGTTAGTATGTGTCTGTCTTGCTTGAGAATGTGGTGGATTTCTAGGAGTTTATTTATATCTGAGTTATTTTTGGTTTTAGTGGGATATCATAGAGTGGGCTTAAATGTTCCTATTGTGCCTCTAGAGAGTTTCTTTTTATGGGTTTAGTTTCTACCCACAAATATCAAAGAAAGTATCATGATTATAACACTTGAGGATTTTTCCATTAAATTATATGCTATATAGTGTCAAATTCTGCAAACAAAAGTTTGCATGAACCATTACATTTATTCAGGTTTTGTCATTCAGGCTTAACACCCTGTTTTGTTCCAATTCACTCAATTGTAATGAGCAAAGAAAATCTGGGTTTGGTTTGTAACACTCCTACGATATTTCACAGGACTTTCACAGAACTTGGTAACCTCTAGTTCTGCATAATTGGAGCACAATTTATATTCTTCTGAAATGATTAGCCTCTGTTCTTTCCTCTGTAGGTTAGGATTCTTGTATCAGAATTTGTAGTAAGGTACTTGAACTTGTCTGTCCTTAAATTAAAATCCTTTAATATCAAAGTGTATGTGAAAGTGATGCAGCAAGTAATATGAAAGTGCTTAGAAGTAATGCATCAGGGTGTCATTCATTTGAAGTTTTTGAATCTTGGAAGATTTGGTAAGTTTGAAAGCTGCAGACAGTTAAAATCTCCTGGCACTAGAAAAGCTCCATTTGAATATGTGAAGTTGTCATGCATAAGGTAGTGGAATTGTAACTAAGTTGCTGTGTTTCCACCTGGGTACAGTGTCTATAAGAAGCTGTTAGGAGAACAGGGAGGAAAGATGAGCTGAAGAGCTGGTGGCACAACTGGGAAACCGAGCTCTATATTTCCTTTACGCCACATGTAGACAGTGCTATTTCTCAGCTTTTGCAGTATTGCACTGAAACCAGCTCCTTATGAGAACTTGCCAAAAGCCAAGACTGAGAAAAGAAAGTATTTTGTAGCACTTGCTTCATCCATTTCTGCCTACTGTGGAAAATGTGATAACATTCTTTAGTGCTGAGCACTGCAAAATACCCATGTCAACAAAAACATAGCTTTCTGATTTGCTGCAAATGCAAAACAATATGATGCCTATGTTAAACTGAGGGTCTTGCAATCTCTGGCTGCCACTTGCTGCACTTCACTTTACCTGAGAAAGAAACTGAGCAGCCTGAAAATGTTCCCATTTCAACAAAACACGATGGCACATGCACTTATGATGTACACTGTAAACACATTCCTTACTTTGTACAGTTTGGATCAGTTCATCTTTCGCTGTGGTATAATTCAGTGCTTCTATGTTTGAAATCTTTCATGGGACTTAGAGTAACTTAGCTTAGAGGGCAGGTATGTAGCTCCTTGAAGGCCTGTGGAACAAAAGCTGTTGAGGAGGTTAATAGGAAACTGAAGACTCTTCCTGAGGTACTGGACCAAACTACAGAATTAATTGCTGCAAGAGGCACAGAGGGTCTTATGCTGGCTGTTGTGGGTGAATCAAATGCAGAATTCATTGCTTCCAGTGATGGATTTTTCTTTCAGCCAGTTTGGCACATAAAAATAAGTATAAAATCAACTGAACTGCTTTGGAGGAAGTATCTGTTCTGCAAGGGCTTAGGTGGGTAGAGGATAATAAGTATCAAGAGGAATAGATAACAAAATTTGGTCCATTTCTTCTGATGCTGCACAGGGTCCTGGGGTATGTTTTATGAGGAGTTACTCAGATCTGTTCCTAACTTCATCAGCTGACTGTTTAGACTTCTTGCATTGTTAAAAGACCAGCTTAGGTTTTGCCAGAGTGGACCGTGGAGCTAGTTTGTTTATGCAGATTTTAATTCTTCTAAAATCTTACTACAGCTCTAGTTATCTACATTTGCTTAGCCTGCCCCCTTTATGGATCGAGATGCAGTTAACTCAGTTTCATAATCACGGCTTTTAGTTACTCATTGTTCTTCAGAACTCTCTGTGTGTTAATACTTACATGCTTCAACCTAATTAATTTTCTTTTTATGCAGACTGGATTCTGTTTTCCCTCCTCCCCTCATTTTCCCATCCGTCTGCTACACACTGTGGCACAGACTTGCCATTGTTTGCTAATGCATGTGTAGGTGCTGGGACTCATTTTCAGTGAGGCTTTGGACCATGGTTGTATTTCAGTATATGAGTATCTTAAAATAAAATGAACTTACCATGACTAAATCATTCCCAAACAATTTCTTAGGAAATATTATTTTATGGACTTGCAATTCTTAATTCTTTGGACGCTTTCTCGAGCCAAGTGATTTTTCAGATCAAGTTCGCTGTAAATAGTTTGGGACATAACCAAGTGGTTTGTGTCAGATTATGGCATTACTTAAGCCTAGCTGTGTAACCTCTTATGCCATAGCTGTTTCAGTAAATATGATGTAGTAGTTTAAAAATAGACTAATGGAGCAAACTTATTTACTTAACGTGTTGCTTTTCAAGACAACTTTGTTTACTCATAGTTAAAATCCTATGGCAAACCTTGGATAGTTTTGCCCAAAAATAAGAAACTGGAGATTGTTTAGTTTGCAAAGTATAGAGAACTTTGTCAATGAGCAGTTTTCTCTTGGTTTTGTTGGACTGTAGCAACAATTATTGTAAATAATATGTAGATTAACTGTCCAATATGCTTAAGAATATGGGTGAATTGACTGGGAGTTTCAGTTAATCTGGAAACCTAGCAGCCATGTTCCTTCTTTTATGATTTCCTTTAGTAATTTTTAGGAATGAGGTATTTTGAATCATGACTTTTTAATACTCTAATGCTGCAAGAGCCTGTTTTTATGGCTTCTCTCTGGTTTTACAGGCTCTCATGGCTAAACCTGCAAATCTTGTTGGTGTAAATAGTCTTGAAAAATTTGTGCCGAGTCTGAACTAGGACAAAACTGCAGCTAAGTAAAATATGGAGTGCTGGGCCCTCTATTTTGTGCTTTTAAAGATGCAGTGATTGTCTTTAAACTACTATAAAGCAAACCTTTAAGCTCTTTGTAAGATTTCTATTTAAATGCTTTCCTCCATGTATTTGAATACACTTCCTCCATGTTTTGTGTTCCTGGGTTTACAGTGGTTGATCTCCATCCAGCATGTGACACTCCTAGAACTGAGGGACTAAATTTGGCCCTTGGATGCTCATGTCTGCCTCCCACAGGATTCAGCAGAGGAGTTTTGCCTGTCAGCCTAAGGATGACGTTTGGTCACTTAAGTGTTCAGCATGAATATGTGGTGCGTCAGTAATGATGGTATTAGTTCGTAGTATAAGCAAGAAAACAGATCCCTGTATCTGTGTAGAGTATAGCCAACTTTGCACTTTAGAAATTTCTGATCTTGCAATTTCGGTACAATACAATATGGCTGTAAATATTCCTTCCTGTCATTTTGATTTTGTTGCACTGATTTCAGTACTGTGCTATTGGTAAGATTTTTATGGGAAACATTGCTAAAATGTATTTTTAATTGCGTATAAAATTAACTCATGAAGCATATCTCTACTTTTAGTATTGGAGGGAACACGAGAGGAGGCAGTAAGTCATTTGCTTTCCATGTCAATTCAGAGAAATGCAAAGTTCCTTTTTATTGGCTGAGGGATGATAAATTTCATCCCATCCCTCTGCCTAGTATCTAAACTGAAGTTTCAGCAGTAACATAAATCCTGTTCATGCCTATTAATTATCACTAAAAAAAAGAATAATCTGTCTCTAAAGATCATTGTCAAATTATCATAGCAGCATAAGCTGCTTTTTTTCTTTTCTTTTTTTCCCCTAACTGGCCCAGTTGAGTGAGGAATAAAGCACAGCGAGTGACTGGCATGGAAAAGGCCCTGTAGTGGGTACCTGCCTCCAGATTTTGAGTGCAGTATAAAGGGCTTTCCACCATGACCGTTGGTGTCGCTCAAAACTTTTCCTGCTGGTAATGCTCTCAAATTCAACAAATATCACACGGTAACTAAAGGGGCCCTTGGTCAGCTTTTAATGTAGGAAGGCCTACCTCCTTTGGTGTTGGTGACTCCATGGATTACAGCCTTCTTGAAGCCATCCTGTCCTCTGAATAATCCAACTTCAGTGTAATCAGCTCTCACGAGACTGACCGAGCAGCCTTATTTTGTGAAGACAGTCACCATGCAATCTTAAGCTTCATAGTTTAAAAATTTGTATATAACCACAAGTTTCAGAATACCATTTAAAATAAACAATCTTAATGTATCAGTTTTTGTTTCATCATTTAAAATATTAAGTATAATAGCAAGAAAAAGGGTTCTCCAATTTAATACAAATGTAATAATTAGAGCAAATACTTTATCCTTGTAGTGTGCCCAAAGGAGGATTTAAATGAGCGAGATACTTAAGTGAATTGGGTGCATGTGGAAGTAGTAGCTACAGTGAAGGACTTCGTCATAAGGGGAGGAAGAGAGGAGGTGGAATAAAAAAAAAAGTAATCAGGTATGATTTTGTATGCCTATACAAAACCCCAGTGCTTGCAGATGTCTGTGACATTGTAGGTTATTGCATATACTGCTTGAAGGGGTTGCTTGGGAAGTGCAGCTTGCTAGCTGCTTCTCTACACTGCCAGAAGATGGCAAGTAGATTTGCAGGAAACACATATTTTCATTTTCAGAGGCGTGGTTGGCTGTTCTAATTTTTAGTGTGAATACACAATAATGCCTTTTAGCTTCTCAGGTTTTAGCACAGTTTCAAGAAGACAAAAGTAGTCAGATGTCTGTTTCCTTCTGAAATAAATCTTTTTCCCTCAACAAGGTACTTTATAAAAACCTACAGAAAAGGCATTTTCATTCATGCATTTGTGACTTCACTAAAGGGATCTCTAACTGATTCTATAATATTTTTCCTCCATGTAGTGATTTAAAGGATTTCAATTTCTATGTAGTCCTTAAAGAATAAGAATTGTTTGGCTGTCTAAAACTTATCTTCTACCTGGTTATAGGGATGTGAAGACTAGACTGTTTTGAACATAACATTGATATCCAGGAAGTTGTCAGATTCCCAATGCTAAGACAAACATTCCTCCTTAATTTAGAGACTAAGATTTTTCTCCTTTACAGATTAGGCTTTTTTGTCTGATACCAGATCCATCCATTCAACCAGGGAGCCAACCAAACAGGTCATTACATTTGGAGAATGTTTGTAATTTTAGCATGTAGGTGCTGAACTGGATTTTTGTTTTCTTTTCCTCCATAAAGAAAGCCAGCAGCAGTCTGCTGTTAACTCTGAAACAGATTTCCTAGTCACAGAAAGTCACTGCCTTGTGCTGGGAACTCCTGAAGACCCACAAGTTCCCTCATGTTGGCTTGAAAGCAGCTGATGAGTTACTTAGAAAAATTTTCTTCAGACTTCAGAAAGCTGAACAGCTCCTTGAATGTGAGAGACCTGCTTATCTTACTGCGTGCTTTTTCTAGCGCCTTGCAGGTTGCTTTTCATGTCTGCTTCTAAGTGGTGGGGAGGAAAGCCCCACAGATTTCTATGTTATATTGCTTTCCTTATTTTCTTGCACACTTGAGTAAGAAGTGAAATAGCCACCAATGACGCTTATAGCTAACATCACTGGGATAAAGTGGATGAGTGCACAGTTCAGCCATAAAAGTGCCTTTTCAGATTATATATAGAGGTCTACACATTGCTTGTTTCTGTTTCTGTTTGGAAATTTTCTGCTGAAGCCTTAACAAATAGAGACTTGGCTTTATGAAGATGAAAACTGGTGGACATCTGAGTATCAAGTCCTGTACTCATTTGTTTTCAATAGCTTTGGAAAATGCAAGGCTATGTAGGAAAAGCCCACAGGATTTTTCTCTAAATTGTGACTTCAGATCAGGTCAAAGCTGATGGGAAACCTAAATAAATTGTTGGTCTCATGTTTTTGTGACTAGCACATTCATGTCATTTCAGCTGATGATTTTGGTCAGGTTTCTAACTCAATCACAAATCTTACACCACAGAACTTTTTCCTAAGATTGATGCAACTTGACATTCTTGCATTTTTTGTGGTGTGCATGGTATGGGAACTCCTCTTACAGCACAGACTTTCTTAAATTCTTTGCCTTTTAAAAAACAGAGCAAACCTTACAGTTTTCCCCTAGTGCTCACAGGCAGCTGGTATATAGTTTGAACAGAAAAAAGAAACGAACTCTTGTGCAGCTCTGCTTCCCACTACCTCAGACATGCCTTGTAGTTAGCATCTTAGAAAAAACAGATTAAACATAGTTGATAAAGGTTGCTCTTTTCTGTCAGTGAAGAAACGGCTGGAGAAACACAAGGATATCAAATGTGGTCCCCTGTTGGCTGTTTGATAAGCAGGTAGTGTGGAGGCCCAGTTGTGAAGCACACAGTAGCTCTGAAGTTCAGATGAAGACAACTGGTGGGATGGCTTTTCATTACTGCTGCAGCATGTGGGGTCTTAAGGCAACTGAATTCCAGTCAGGGCAGAGCTACTGGTGTGCTGGCAGAGGCCAAAGCAATTCAGTGGGTTTGGGCAGCAGAGATCCATTGCTGCTGCTGGGCTGACCTGAGGAGCATCAGGAGCTGCCACAATGTGCTGTGCTTTTGAGAGCTATGGAAACTGTGTCCTTGTAGTGGAGTCAGCCTGGAAGGGTCAGCTTTGCTTGTTGTCTTTTGCAGTTGGGAACATCTGTTTACTGTCAGTTGGCTTATATTGAGAGCACAAGCTATTTGGGTAAGAAGCTATCATTCTGGTTTGTGTTTCTGTAGCATTTATCACAATCTGACTACAGTCTGGTCTGTCTGGGAGATATTCAAAGAAGCTCATTTTGAGTAGGTGGCGAGTTACTTACTATATCTTTTTGGTGTCAATATCTAAGTGAGCACAGGACATCAGTTCCCAGAACAGTTTTTGCTGACTCCTGTTTTCTGGAAGGTCAGTTCATGATCACACTTTCTTTGTCCTGCACCCATCAGGGTTTCTTCTGTCCTTCCAACTACTCCCCATCACAGAGTTTCTGATGAGCTTGTCAGGGACGTCTCAGGACTCCAGCTAAGGAGGTATCCTTCTTTCTCAGTATGTTTACCGGGACACCTTTGTGTGGCTCCATCAATCAAGTTCCTTTCATAAAACAGGCTTTTAGTTGCCCTGATCACCCTGAGTCTTTATTTGCATATTCAAATTCCTGTTTCCTGATTCTTGAAAGCCAGACTTGTGTCTAATATTATAGATGAAGCCTCACTAGCACAGCATGTTAAGTCTTCCCTATCTGAACTGGACATGCATTTCCTTGTGTCTCCAAAAATCACGTCTGTCTTTGTCAAAGCCATATGGTGACCTCCAATTATTTTGCCTTATGCTTCTAATCTTTCTGTCTTTCCTGAAGAATGATTCACCTTCAGTTTACAGTGTCAGTTTTAATAGCCCCTAGGTGTAAGATTGCATTTGCTCTCTTGAATTGCCGTAAAATCTTAAGGTCAGATACCTTCTCCTCTGCGATACCAGGATCCTCTGCTAACAGTACTTCCCCAGTTTTTCCCTCAGCAAACTAGTCAGTACCTTTCCCCCCCAAAAAAAAAACCACAGTGCATAACAGCACCAGAATAACAGCACTCTTGAATTTACAAAAAAATTCTCACAGTGCTGTAGTGGAGTTACAGCCACTAAGGGTCAGCAGAGCTTATATTTTCCTGCAGTTTTGTGGGTTTTGGTCAACAGCATGACGTCGGGACAGGCAGCAGGCACTCTAGATGGCTGCATAACACAAAGGGTATGCACCCAGGAGCGGTATTGCGGCTTTAAAATGGTGTAACAAGTCACATCGTTTACGTCAGGTTATACTGAAAAGGGGTGGCTTCTGTGAGAAGACATCAGAAGCTGCCCCCATGTTGGACAGAGTCCATTCCAGCTGATCCCAAGACAGACCCACCGCTTGCCAAAGCTGAGCCCATCAGCTGCCCTCCTCATGGCCACGGGGAAGGAGCAGGGTGTGGGGGGGAAGGCTGTGAGGTGGGCAAATGACGCATTCTGCTGCTGGAAAAGTAAACCAAGGGCTGTCCTGCTTCTCAGACTGCCCTGCCAGCGAGCAGGCTGGGGGTGCACAAGATGCTCTGAGGGAACACAGTGGGGTCATCTGACCCCAATGGACCAAAGGGATATCCCACACCATACGACTCCATGTTCAGCAAGAAAATTGGAGGGATGGAGGTTGGAAGGGCTGCCCTTGCTCAGTGGCTGGCTGTGCATCTGTCAGTTGGTAGTAAGTAACTAGGGGTTTTTGCATCACTTGTTTTTCTTGGCTTTTTTTGTCTTTCTTTTCATTTATTTTTCTTTTTTTTTTTTTTTTTTAATTAAGCTGTCTTTATCTCAACCCACAAGTTTTTCCACTCTTATCCTTCCAATTCTTTCCCAAACCCCACAGGGTTGGGGTCTTTCCAAATTCAGATTCCTGTATAGCTGTTGCATACACTGACAATCCTAGCAAAATCTGGTCACAGTAGGATTATTTAAAGCAAATAACATACAAGCTGAATCTAGCCAGTGTGAGGAGATGAATTAAAATAGGCTCAGGCTTTCTTTGCAAACTGGGAGATCATTTCATATTGCAAGCTGAATGGTACAGAACTGTGTTTAGTGCAACTTCATGGATATGCTTGTCTTTATGTTCAAAATTAAAGCTTTCTTCTTGTTTCTGCTCTGTAGTCCATACTCTTCTGGAGGCTCTGTCTCCAGTTTTGGGCAGTTTGAATTGTAACCACTTCATTTCTTAGTAATTTAAGGTATATATATATATTTTTTTTTATATGATTGATTAGCTTACTTTAAGGATGGATTAACTGGAGTGCAATCACTATTGAAGCAACAAAGCTGGCCCTGTGCTGTTTTCTCCTTCTTTCAATACTTGCTGGCATTGTCTCAAGGGATTATCACTATGATTTAAAACACTTGATAATTTTTAAAATTAGGTAATTTTTTTTTGGTCAGATGATATAAACACTGTCAACAGTGAAATAATACAGACTAGATTGCTTGGTGTCAGTCTATTGATCTTTTCAAAAGGACAAATTTTGCAATACCCAGAAAGGAGGTTTCTTTGCTTTTGGTTATCTAGATGCAGCCTTAGTGCAAGCAAAAGAGCAATTTGAAAACAACAGAAAACCCTGAATATCATGCAAGTAGGTAATAACCAGGGTGCATACAACCAGTATGTTAGATATGTTATGAATTTTGTGCTACCTACACAGTTAGACCAGTGTGGCAGAAAGCACTTGCAGAAGGATCAGAATAGGGTGATTCTAATTAAGGATGGACCATTCTGTCTGGCTTCTTGTCCCAAGAGAGACTGAGTAATTCTTGACAGTCTTGTCAAATTTATTCTTAAAGACTTCTAGTAATGGTAACTGCATCAGCTTGCTGGCTAATCGGTCGTAGTGGTTTTGAATCCTTTCAGTTACAGAGTTTTCTTACACACATAGATCATGCCATCTGCATTTCAAGTTCCTCTCTCATCCTATCGACAAACTATCCTTTTGTCTTTCATGATCTTTTCCTGTATTTGACTGTTACTGTGTTTCCCCTTAGCTTTTCCATCTGTAGACTAAACACCACCATCCATTTGCATCTTTCTGCCTTAGTCTTAGTTCCTGAGATATTTAGTCGTTCTTATTGCTGTCCTCTGGATTTTCTCTAATTCATCCACATGCTTTTCAAATGTTGTCATGTCCGAAACAGAACAGAAGCCTCCAGCTGGAGCTCTCCAAGACAGAGTAGTGCATATGTACTACCTAAGCAGCTGTTTCCCATCTTGTCTAAGTGCAGAACCCTGAAATTATTTCCTTATATCCTGGGTTTTTTTTCGTAATATTTCTTCTACAGACATTCTTTTGAATTGTATTCTTATTTTCCGTGTTTCTCTCAGTTGTTTGCACAGATGTATTTATAGATGTATCTATTGCATCAATACATTCACTAATGAAAATACTAAGTATCAATGTCAAAGGCAGAGCCCTGCTCTGTACATCCCTCTGTGCTGACAGTGAAATATTGGTAACTAATCCCTATATACTCTTTCTCAGAAAAGCAACTTTTCTAAGAAAAATCAGACCCGTGGCTGACCTTTTTTATTTGAAGCAACATGAAACTTCTTGCTGCCATTCCATCCTCTCACATTAAATATGGTTCTTGCTGCCAGTGATTTTTTTAAATATCACATCTCCATATATCTCATTATGGAAGATGCTTAAATTAATCTTTTTTTATTACTTTATGATGAATTAATTATAAATAAAAATTAGTACACTGCAGTTAAACAACAAAAAGCAACTTAAGACAATGAAATTAATTATGCAAAAAAGTATGAATAGCAATATGGAATCTCAGTTCAGTCCTCCATCCTTATGCAGCATGATAGGCTTTACCTACAGGGTCATGCACCATTTTTCCTGTGCATAGGATAGTTAATAGTTAATCAGTCAAGACAGCATGGTCTATTTTCAGTGTATTTCATATATCTGTGCAGTCTGCCCTTCTTTACTGGCTGTGCAACATCAAAATGTAGTACAGAACGGGGACTTGTTAATCTCCTCCTGAGTTCTTGAGGAGTGGTGTCAGATAAGTATCTGAATGCTCTGCAAATGTATTTTTTTACAAAACAAAGATGAGAGTCAAGATTGTCAGCAGTCAACTAACTTAGAGTATCCAGCTAGAAATGTCATGGGACATTTAGCACGTTACAGGGTGGATAGTGTTCCTATTGTGTGCATCTGTAGCGACTATGAATGGTCAACACTCTTGTCAACATATGGCAAGTGTTTCAAACTGGAGCCCAGCAAACACATATTAGGCAGCTATGAACCACCAAAATTCACAGAGGGATCTTATGGGAGCTGTAGGGCAGAGGTTGCCGTGTGTGTTTCAGCTGCTTTTGTTATAAACCCATCTTTTCTTCCTTCTCATTCTTCATCCACAACTTCCAAGCTCTTCATGACTGAGAGCAGGGTCCTAGAGAGAACAGCTTTCCTCACCCTGCAGCCCTGACCTGCTTCAAAGGTGGTGCTCTCTCCAACTGGTGAGAGGTGGTCCCCTCTCTCCAACTGATAAGGAGGCATGAGTTGTACGGGAAAAATGATCTATGATCACAGTATATAGTGTCCCTTTTCCATTATTCAACATAAGCAGGGAATTTAATGAACAAATGTAATGAAGAAACGTCCAAAGTATGTGTCCTAGCTTTGAACTACTGGTTCTGCCACTCAACCTTCTTTTAACAAAGTTCACTTTAAAGTAGTCTTTTCAAAAAGTCTTAAGCATGCTGGGGGTGGGGGAAGTAATTCTGTGACTTGCCCTATGTCCCTTCCACACACAGATCTTCTCTCCAGTGTGTATGTTTGGATCCTGGGCAAACGTTCAGAGGGACAGCAACAGTGAGCACCTCTGTCAAGTCTCAAGGCTCTGAAAAGCTCCAGTTCCTCTGTGATTTACTGCAATGAAGCAAGGAAATAATTGTTTTAACATGGACTACAGAAAAAATATTATTTTACTCCTACCCATGTTTTCAAACTTTTGGAAGTCCTTCTGCACATGGGACAAAATACTTCAGTGTTAACGACAGATTATCTGTGACTGAAAATAAAGTTCCTGGCAAGTGTCAGTGACCTTTATTACTGTCTTGCTGTTAGTGTGACCTCCAATATTAAGTAGTAGGCAGCAAGTAAGTTGGTTTGGAGCTTAATCTATTGCGGTTCTATGAAAAGCAGTTGAGCATCTGAGATTGGCCTGACATAACTAAAGGGAGAGCATGGAGCAAGTGTTGAGAGGGCGTAAGGACTGGTGAAGCAGGGGAAACTGGCCCAAAGGCAGGAACTGAGGCCATAAAGAGCGACAGAACAGCCCCCCCTTGTTGTCGGCATGTCATGTGTGTGCAGATGGTAGGTATTAGATGTAGCAGTAGGTGAGGCATCACTTTTCTCTGTGCGTGTTTTATATTTGGGCCGTGTGTGTCTGTGCAGACAGAAAAACCTGCATCGTCACCCCGCCAGCGCATATTCCGCATATGCATAGGCTGTGTCCTGAAGGGAAGGCTGAAAAGCACTCCTCTCCTCTCAAATATATTCTGTAGAGATAAACCAAATTTTCTCTTCAGCCCTGTGAGTGGTAGCGAGGCTCTCGTGTGTGTGCCAACAGAAAAGCACAACTGTATGGGTCTTCTGTGGGCTTCTGTGGAAAGAGGCCATCTCCTGTATGCAGAGAGGAGCTGCCTCATCTCTTGGTACCTGCACTGTGTCCAGAGAGTCCCTGTTCTATATCCCGGCAATACAGGAGCTTGACAGAGACAGCAAACCACACTGTGCCTCTCTCTGTGTATGTCTGCATGTAAAGGATGTGTATGCATGGGCATGTGTTCCAAGTCAGGACAGCAAGCGCTCCAGGCACAGGGAAAAATGCCCTTCCTGCCTTGGCCTGGAGAATGTCTGTGTTCCAGTGAGGATCTCTTCAACAGAACGACCCTGATGTGCGTATTCGACAGGAAGACAGAAAGCACAGCTGCCCCTCCCCTGCCTCTCTCTTTTGTGTACTACGTATGGAGCTGACAAATTGTGTGTCTCTCCTGGATGTTGTCTGGATGTGTCCTATGCAGAGAGTACATCTACGGAGTGCTGGGCTTCTTTGAGCTGTGTACTCATTTATGCATACATCATGTATGTTCTGAATGAAGAGAGGAAAAAAGCCTCAGTGAGATCATAGAATCATAGAATGTTAGGGGTTGGAAGGGACCTCTAGATATCATCTAGTCCAACCCCCCTGCCAAAGCAGGATCATCTAGAGTAGGCCACACAGGAATGCATCCAGATAGGTTTTGAAAGTCTCCAGAGAAGAAGACTCCACAACCTCTCTGGGCAGCCTGTTCCAGTGCTCTGTCATCCTCACAGTAAAGTAGTTTCTCCTCATGTTGAGATGGAACTTCCTGTGTTCCAGCTTGCACCCATTATTCCTTGTCCTATCACTGGGTACCACTGTAAAGAGACTGGCATCTTCCTCTTGACCACCCACTCCTCAGATATTTATAGACATTAATAAGATCCCCTCTCAGCCTTCTCTTTACAAGACTAAACAGCCCCAGTTCTCTCAGTCTATCTTCATAGGAGAGATGTCCAAGTGCCTTGATCATCCTCGCAGCTCTCTGTTGTATTCTCTCCAGTAGATCCCTGTCTCTCCTGAACTGGGGAGCCCAAAACTGGACACAGTATTTCAGGTGTGGTCTCACCAGGGCAGAGTGGAGGGGGAGGAGAACCTCCCTAGACCTGCTGGACACACTTTTCTTAATGCACCCCAGGATACCATTGGCCCTCTTGGCCGCAAGGGCACATTGCTGTCCCATGGACAACTTACTGTCCACTAGGACTCCAAGGTCTTTCTCCATGAGGCTGCTTTCCAGCAGGGCAACTCCTAATCTGTACTGGTGCCTGGTGTTACTCCTCCCCAGATGCAGGACTCTACACTTGTCCTTGTTGAATTTCATGATGTTCACCTTCGCCCAGCTCTCCAGCCTGCCTAGATCTTGTTGGATAGCAGCACAGCCTTCAGGTGTGTCAGCCACCCCCCCAAGTTTTGTATCATCAGCAAACTTACTGAGGCTACACTTTATTCCCTCATCTAGGTCATTGATGAAGATATTGAACAAAACTGGACCGAGTACTGATCCCTGGGGAACACCACTGGCCACAGGCCTCCAACTTGACTGTGCCGCTAATCACAACCCTCTGAACTCTATTGTTGAGCCAGTTTTCAATACATTTCACAGTCCAATTATCTATCCCACATTTCTTGAGTTTTCCTATGAGAATGTTACAGGAAACAGTATCAAAAACCTTACTGAGGTCAAGGTATATGACATCTACTGCTCTCCATCTACCCATTTGGTTGCCCTTTCATAGGATATCAGATTAGTCAAGCAGGATTTCCCCTTAGCAAAACCATGTTGGCTACTCCTGATAACCTTCTTTTCTTCCATTTGGTTAGAGATGGCTTTCAGAACGAGCTGCTCCATCACCTTTCCAGGGTCAGCCATCGCCGAGCAGCCCATTTGTTGCTCCGTCGCTCCATCTCTGAGCAGAGCTTCACTCACGCCATCCCTGAGCATCCCTCCCTCACACCCTTGTGCACTTCCCACGCACCTTTCCCCCACGCTGCCCCCAAGTATCTCTTCCTCGTGCCATCCCTGAGCAGCCTTTCGTCACTCCCTCTAGCGGCCCTCCCTCGTGCTGTCCCTGGGCAAGAAGTCCTCTTGCCCGTCCCGATAGATCTTTTGTTGCACCCCTCCCAAGCGGCCTTTCGTCGCTTGTGCCCGAGCAGTCTTGTGTCCCACTGTCCCTGAGCAACGCTCTGTCCTGCCGTCCCCGGGCACCTTTTTGTCACGCTCCTCCCTCACGCCCTTCCCGAGAGGCCCTCCCATGTGCAGTCCCTGTGCAAGGAGTCCTCACTCCATCCCTGAGCGGGCTTTGGTCGCTCCATCCCCAAGCATCCTTGTGTACCCTTGTCCCCAGGCAGCCATTCATCACACCCCACCAGAGCAGACCTTGGTCACTCCATCCCCTTGTGCCGTCCCCTCGCATCCCTCTCTCACACCATCCCTGAGCACTCCTCCCTCTGCGCCCTTCCCTCACACCGTCCCTGAGCATTCCCCTCATGTGCCCTTACCTCACATGGGCTGAGGTTTACTCTAGGCGATGTCTGTCAGTTTGCTGTAGGCAGGGCAGTGCTGCGACTGAAAAGATGGGGCCTGAAAGTAGTTGCAATGAGTTCATTTTCTTCAGCAACTGCCTAAAATATGAAAGATGTCAGTTCCCTTTCTTATCCCCTATATAGAGCAAGGCAGATGGACGTAAGGATGTGGAAGTGGCAATTGTTCTGACGTTAGTAATGAAGTCATGGAATAAATTAAACCAAGGTAAATTTGTTTAATTGAAACATAGCCTGGAAGAAATTTTTTTTAGACAGGGAATGGAGTAAGTGAGTGAGCTATGGCTATCCCAGAAATTCTGGCCAGACCTTTGGAAAAAATTCTAAATTCTGGACTATGAAGGAGGTTTCTCAAGCAAGGAGAAGATTTTCACTAAGTAATTGAATTATGCCCTGTGTCATCTTGTCTGCTGATCCTTTTATGTTTATATCTATGATTGCTCCATATAATTTTCTGCACCATGTAAAAGGCTTATTGCAAAAAGCCCTTTAGTAGAAGGAGGATGTTCCAGTTATTATTTGTCTTTTGTATGTTTTTATCTTGTGAATCTCTTGGAGGGAAACGTGCCACGCTGTTTGGACTCAACGAACCAAGGTACAAATATGCAGTAGAGGAATAAAACAGGACATAGAACAAGAGGAATACAATCTGTATCTCACTTAGGAAAATGCAGAGGATGTGCTTCCTTAAAGGCTTTTTTAAAATCTGCTGTTATGCTTTATGCCACAAAAGCTGATTTCAGCCCTGAACAATCTACTGTTGGACCAAATTTGGCTCTGTAATCCATTTTTCACTGTTTTACTTAAAGCTATTTGAAAGCTTTAATAGAGCATTGAGTGGGATTATTAGTTTGTGCATCCTATTTACATGCACCAGTCCTCCTGTACTGTAAGTTCTGAAGTTACTGCATTTAAGATGAATTTTGATTGTAAATTATATTTGAAAGTGAATAAAAAAACCCCAAGGAAGTCAAGACAACCTTAGGAATTTTATTCCCCAAATTGATGAGGTGTAGGTGCATGGCAAAGTTGATGTAGATGCATGGCCAGATTGTTCATTTCAGTACCACTTCTGGTAACAGAATCAGAAATCAATGTTGGGCTCGGCTTTGGGGCCAAATATTGGCCCCAGTTTTGGGGCCAAAGTCAGGGTACTGGGTTAACAGTACCTCCTAGGCAAAAATCTCAAGAAATAGAGGAGCACCTTAGAAAACCTTGTCTAACCACAAAGAACTCTTGCTAATGTGAATGATACAAACCCCCTCCCAAAAACTAAATTCTAAAATGTATTTCTGTCATCAACTCACTGAAAGTCTCTAAAGTGCGTCACACTGTTGCAACATTACTGTTTTTATTAGTGTTGTTGGCTCTTGGGTAATCCAGATGAATAATGTAACATAACTCCAATTATCCTTTACTAATTCCTGCCAGGAAAAAAAATAACCTGCCCTGCTTTGTTATGCTGAGAGACTGGTTACTCTTGGCTGCAACAACAGTTATTGTACTGGATGTTTAGCTGATCAAAGACACGTCCCAGTGTTTCTCAAGAAAATACTGCATAGATGATCAACCAGGTGAAATTTTGTAATTACAGATGGATGAAAATTGTGGTCGAGTTTTTCTAGCAATAAAATTCTTCAGAAGAGATGGGTTTTTTTTAAACATGAGGATAGAAGATTATGAACTTTGTCATTTTATGCTTCCTTTGTATTGCTAAGGAGTGCCTATAAAAAGGGGCCCCAAAAGTTGTGGAAACTGAGTTCTATATTTCAAGTTCTAGTTTGATAGTTTTACACGGAATTTTAATTTTACAGGTGAACCAGGCATAAGCTCTTGCAATTTAAGTGTGACATAACTTCCCCAAAGGCCTGAAGTGCCAGCTTGTGCCAGTTTACTCTTTAAAGTGAATGCCTACTTCGAAAAAGGGGATCTGTAAAAGTGGTAGTGTGGGTTTCCAAATTTTAGCTGTCTTATAACTGAATTTTAAAAGGGGACCTCAGCCCCTTAGCATATTCTGAGATCTTCCACTTGAGCTTGATTCTCATTCATCAAATACTACTCGTGTTTCTCTGTAACTGTCTTAAATTAGACCCTTCGATACACAAACCTGTTTAACCTCATTTTATCAGACTTGCGTAGGGGAAGGAGTAACTTGAGAGTAAAAGGGCAGCAGAGGAGGCTTTGCAGTTGGGACCCTGTTTGAAACACGAGCCAGAGGTGAATGCGCCTCACCCATCCTGCTCTGACACTGACTTCTTGCAGCTTTTTGCCGCTAAAGCAAAACTGGTCCTTTTCTAAAACATAACAGCAGATTTGTGGATGCTGTTTCCACATGTTGCTTTTCAAGATTTCTTTTAACTATGTTTTGTGGCTTCTGGTATTGCAAATGTCTTGTATTACTTCACCACACAAGCTACTGCCATAAATCAGCTGTGTGTGATGGAGTCTCGGTGCTCAAGGTAACCCGAAGCACTGGGACAACTATTATTTTTAAGTGCTCCTACCAGAAGATACCAAAATCAGTTACCTTTTATCTAATGAATGTTTTACTGTTTTGTCTTTAGGAACATGGAGATGGTGGAGAGAGCTCTGAGAGAAATGCATGGACTCTGAGTGAAAAAAGCCACCTTGGGCTAAAGGGTGTTGAAGGCAAGTAAAGATACAGTGAGTTTCTCTCAACGTGCTTTCGCAAATATTAATGAAGTTTCAGAACATGACCCAAAAAGTGTCTCAACTACTAAATACTGAATGTTGCCATTCCAAAATATCTCTGATTAAAGTAACTTACAGACTATGAATTAATTCTTATCAGGCTATGGCATAACACATCTCCTCTGCCCAGCACAACAAGATTTTAATGTTCAGTAGAGAAAAAAGCAACGCAACCACTGAAGAGAAAAAGGAGTTTTGTGAGAAAGTACATGGCCTCTGTGGTATCTACTGCTTTTTTTAAGCTAAGGAGACAGTTAGAGCTTCTGTCATCTGGTTCCCATTTAACTGAAACTCTTATTTTCTGATGCATGGATCTTGGATCTGTTGTTAGCTGATCAATTCTGAATATGGAAAGCTTACTGCTTGGGGCAGTACAGTGCAATTCAATATCCTGGTACACCTAAATGACTCTGCAAAGTCCTCTTTTGTTCTGGGCAGCTGCAGATTTTTTTTTCTTTCATCAGAGTAACAGAATGAAAAAAACGCAAACAAACAAACTTTAGCTGACTGAAAACATGTAAAATATACTTTTAAAAATATTCAGTAAAGCAAGTGGCTGACCACTAGTAATCAAGATTTTATAAATTCTTGCTCTCCAGATTCCATTTTTTTTTTGCAAACTAAAATGTCAGTCAGTATTTGTAAGAAAGTAAATTGGCTTTATAGATCAACCAAGCTAATAAAAGAAGAACATACTTATCCTAGTTGATGTGCTGCTTCAGTAATCTCCTTATGAGACACTGAGTACTGTCCTAAACTACTCTTCATTGTACTCTTTTGATTACTTGTATGCATGAAGAAACTGAGAAGAACATCTGGAAGAGTGGATTACAGAAAGTACTATTCAAGATGAGTTTTCTGGACAACACTTTTGACGAGATGTCTAAATTACACTTTTCCCTGATGGTTCCATGGTAGTTGAGAAAAAGCATGTCCAAAATTTGGTTTTGCATGGGCCTGTGTGGTTTCTGGCTGGCTAAATGGAATAAGCAAAATTCTCCAGTTGCTTGTTTGTCAGTTGAAAATGCAAATCAGTGCTGCTCTGTTGCATGTGCTAACCTTTTTTCCTTTAAAAATAATAAAAAAGTTTAGACTGATTGCAGTGGTTTAGAGCATGAGGATTTTTTACAAAAGTAATATTCCCCCCAAAAAGACGCTTTCTTTCTGAACTAGTGAAAACCAAGTTTCAGAAATACAATCACTGAAAGCAGACATTTCATTTATCTACATGCAAATTGCCACTATAAACCATGCTTGAGTCTCGCAGGGAAGATTGGAAGTGACACAGCCTTCAAGCAAAACTGGGAGCTTAGCCTATTTCTGCATAACAAGTGCTGTAAGTGATTGAAAGGCATGAATTTTCCATCACTTTCTCACAGGCTGCCGAGTGTCCCATTTCCCTGGCATTTCTGCTTCTTCCTAATTTCAGAATTGAGGAGTTGAATTCTTCACCTTTCAACTCCAGTTGTATAAACCAGCGGTCTACATCAATAAATGCTCCAGCTAAGACGGCACACTCCACAGGCCTGTCTGCACTGCTGGATGAAATACTGAAACTTAAATTATTTCCATTACACAGAATTGCTGTCTTATAATAATTCTGCTGCATATTAAGTCCTGGGATTTGATAAAGTAATGCTGTGGTCAAAGCAGTGGGATTTAGTCCCATTAGTCATTCTCTCATCTGTTTTCTTTGTTATACACTTTTTTTAAAAAAAAAAAATTGACTCCTCTTCAGAATCCTATGCCCACTGGAGTGACAATTTATAGCTATGCTGTTCCTTGTTCACATTCTGAATTACATCTTTAAGTGAGGGCTCTGATTTTTTTCTTTCAGCAACCTCCAATGCCAGTAACACTGTCTAGGGGAGGCTACTGTTCTGCATGTAGCACGATAAGCTTTTCAGAAGGAACAAAAATTTCCATCATCAGTTTTGATGTTTCACTGCAAGGCAGAAAATGCCCATGCTGTCCCTTTGCTTGCAAAGCTGCTTTTACTGGCTTTCTCCTAATTTCATAACTAAGTGAAGCATAACAGAGGAGCCGTTTCTGGCTGGGTAAGATACACAGGAGGCTCCACTTCCACCCTCTTCAGCTTTGGGCAGGCTGACTCTCTTTGCTGCTTCTAGTTTGTACCTGATGATATCTATACTGGCAAGTTGAGGGTAAAGGTGATTCTGGAGGGAATCTTTCAGTGAAGGGCACCTGCCATGAACCTGGTCCATCAGATCAGTTGGGTTTCACTTCTTGAAAAATCAAATGGAGTTGTTTGCTTTACCTCTTTTTGGAAAGCAATTGAAATGAACTTTTCTCTTCCTGCAGCATCATTTTCTTGTATTTTGTCATCCATGAGCAATCATGAATATATGCAAGTCACTGCTGCTAACTGAAGAACAAGCCCATGAGTCCCCAGAGTAACTGCTTTTCTCTATCACCCCGGGGCTTGAGGTAGGCAGCACATTCCTGTTGCTGACATCTCTGATATCAGGTCTGATGTGGCAGCAGTTCTATATGTGCCTTCAAAAGAGGCAGCTGAGCTATGATCCATCCACCTTACTTCTGTGCTCCAGCAGCTTTAATTGGGGATCAGCTCCTGTTTTGCCAGGTGCTGCACAAATATGAAATAAAAAATGGTCTTTAACAGCAAGAACCTACTTTTAGTTCATAAGAGATGATAGCACGTTGCAGAAGACTGCCCAGCAAACAGGCTGCGCTCACGCCTCTGTATGAGCTGGCAAGGACAAATCAGCTGTGAAACAGAGAGTTGAGTCTTGAGTACTACATGGCTTCCCCAAGCCCCAAAGTTCAAAACCCTTGTGACCCACTTGGACTTGGGTAGTCTTCTGCAGCTTAAGGGACGACAGGTAGTTTCTAGCACTTTTACCCTCTGCTGAAAGACAGATAGTTTCTAGTTGTTGACAAAAAAAAAAAAGAAAGAAAAAGAAATTCTGGATCCCAGTCTGTTTCCTTGTTAAGCATTTAAAATATCTCTTCCAGAGAACAGCTAGCTGCTCTGTCATCAAACCTGCAAAGAAAGGTTCTACCATGACATTATAAGAAGCCTGCACTAAATGCTTTGACAAAAACCACGCATGCTCTGAAATGAAATCTTATTTACTGTGGTGTTATTAAAGTGCTAAATAAATAGAGCGACTCGGAAGGGCTGGTAGGATGTGGGTGGATGAATAAATGAGCTTTGATACTAATATCAGTCAATGCTAATTCCTATCCTTTGAAGAAAGTGTGATAAACACAGCTGCCAGAAGTGTGATCTGAAATCACTCTAATTAAATTAAATTTTCACTGGAATGAAAGCAGCTGTGCACCTTGCTTTGTTTCTTTTTTAGCTGGACTAATTCAAACAGTAATGACTTTCCAGTTCTTTCATGAACAGGTAGGAGAGTAAGGGTTGTTAAATATATATAAGGATCTGAGTATGCACAAAACTATTGTTTGAAATTCTGTATTCATAGTCCTTTTATTATTTGCTACTCAGGATTTGTATCTTAATTTAGAACCCGAGATCTTCAAGGGGGAATTGTCTGTACTGACTGCTAAACACTTTCTTCATAGGAATATGGGGAGATTTAACAAGTCTCTCCTTGTCTCTTAAGTTTATGTGTTAATAGTAAAAGACTGACAAGGGTGTTTCAATGGTTATGAGCTATTTAAGTGCTGATCATGGACTGGGGATGAGAATAAAAAATCACTGTAAAGAAAGATGTCAAGGGAGAAAAGATAAGAAACTGAAGACACATGATCTCTGGATAATCCCTTGGGTTTTGTCTCCTCCTTGTTTCAAAAACCACCCTGCTCCTTTTTGTAGATGGATTGAAAGGGCTGTCACTCCAAGCCCTGCAATTTTACTTTGCAAGTAAAATTTTGATTGGCCTCTGGTCTTGATGGCTACTCCTTTTTGGGAGAGCTGAAAATGAAGCAGGGTGATAGATTATTTCGTGGTTTGTTCATATATCTGTTTGATTTGTGAACGCTATTGATTTTAAATAATGTAAGAGACCTGTGTCAGGATTTAATGTCATAAGATAAAAATATGAACAGATATCCCTCTATATTTTATATATAGAAATATTTTATTAATTTACAAAGATACTTTCTGTCTGTGCCATCTATCAATTTCCAAAATGCATTAGTTATGGTAAATTGATCTGACAAGAAATTCCATTAGTTACAGCATGTCTTCCATGCATGAACACCAGATGGCACTGAAAGACAGGAGCTGTGGCGTGGAAACACCGCTGTTTTAAATTTCTTGATATGTACTTCAGCGGAGGATCACTGAAGCACAAATTATATCCTGTAAGTATATTTTGTGAAAAAAAGAGAAGGTTTAGACAGGAATTACAGAAGCTATACTCCATGACTCAGTAGTTGCATGAGTCTATAGAAGAAAACAGCATAACTGGAGATGAAGTGGCAGAACATGATATTAATCGCCCAGGCCTGTCAGCAAAGTTCGTCTGCAGCCGGAGAGGCTGGAGCTTTTGCTCCTCCACTTGCTCATGCTGCTTTGCAGAAAAGCTATCTCCTCTAAAATTCATATGCTGTCTCCCATTCACCATTGTGCTCCCTGAGTGCAGCTCTAGTGCCAGACTTGACAGAGTTAAAAAAAATCAGCTTCCATGGCACTTCATGCTCTGATCCTACTGCTTTCTGACCGAACACAAACTCTTGGGTGATACAGGAGACCCACCACTAGTGTTTAGGATGAGGTCTGTGTCAGAAGTCAAGATTATAACAAGCCTTTCATAAAAAACATGTTGAGTGAATTCTCGAGGAAGATCGAAGAGGGAGGGAGTCGGTGTCTCTGACTCAGGCTGCAAATTCTGACTCTCAAACCAACTGCCTGACCCCGGGATGTTTCACATGCTTCAGAGTGACTTTTAGAGAGCCAATTACCCTTGTAATAGGATGAAAGTGTAACAGCCTGTCATGTGCAAGGGATCACTGCAGATTATCCAAGGTTTTATTCTGGTTTTAAAAATTACGAAGACGTACTTTTATTCCAACTGCAAAAGCAAGCGCTCAAAGATGAGGAAACTTTCTGTCTCTGAGTAACAATGCAACTGTGGTTCAGCCCATTCTGTGCACTAAATGAGGAAGAGGTCCTTTGGGACTAAATGGTATGCAATCACGTAATTAAGAGCTAAAGCATAAAAAGATGGCGCAATTACGGCTGTGGCAAGCTTTTCCTAGCGTTTCAGCACTGGATTTGCCCATTTAGATTAAATTATTTTCTATATATAATTTCATATTCAATATTAACATTTTTTTAAAAGATCAAGGGCAGCCCAGGGCCTGCATGCAGATGCTCCAGGCCCTGCTCTGAGAGGGATCTCTGTTACAGTCCAGGATGACACTGCTCTGGGGTGGCTGTGCCTCATGCTGTGCCTGTGTGGGCTGGGCTGCTGGAGCCATGGGTGAGGCTGAGGAGCCAGCCTGGGCCCTCATCGTGCCCCTCTCCTCCCCTCTGTTCCTGGCCTTCCCGCCATGTAGCCTGGCTCATCATGGTGCCACTGACTCCCCTGCAGCCACCTCAAGTTACAGAGTGGCTGCTGAGAGAGACAGGTTTGGGGTTTTTTTACTTAAGTCCTCCAGAAAAAAACAAACAAACAAAAAGAATATTTTCCACTGGTAGCGTTATGCTCATTTTCCTCTCCTTACTGTGATTTTCTTACACTAAACAGCAATTGTTTCAACTCCAAATATGACTTTCCCTCTGTTTAGATCTCTTAAAAACTGTGTTTTACGCTGTCTTTCGAGAGTTTAGAAAACCTCCTGTTCCAAGCCCCCCCCGATATAACGCTGCCCGCCCACGGGGTTGGGGCCCAGGGACCCACCCCACCGGGACGGCTGGCATGAGCCCTACGGCCGCGCCACACTCAAGATGGCGGAAGGCAGGCATCCAGACGGGCGCCGCGCTCAAGATGGCGCCTTCCCCGCCCACTTTCCCCGCCCTCCCGGCGGTGACTTCCGGAGGGAGAGGGCGTCTGTCCCATGGTAACTGCGCCACGGTGGAGACGCCGCCGCCGCCGCGGGGGCTGTTCGCTTCCTGCCGCCAACAACGGGCAGCCGCCTCCGGGGACTCGCCGCCGGCAGCCGCCAGGTACACGCCGCCGAGCGGGCCACCCGCTTTCCCTGCCCGCCCCCGGTGGCGAGGTTAGAGGAGTCCGCCGGGGCGGGCCCCGCGGGGCGGTCTCTCCGCGGCGCCGCCGCTGAGGTGTGCGGCCCCCGGCTGGAGGGCGGTGCTGGCCGCGTCAGCCGCAGCCGTCTCCGGCAGGCACCCGGCAGCGGGGCCCCTTAGCGCGGCGTGGGTACCGCGTCCCGTCCCCGGGCTCCTCGCCGGGACAGCTCCCCCCGCCTGTAGCCGCTTAGCGCTGGCGGGCACGCCGCGGGCCCCCCGCAGCCTCCTTGCGGGAGGCGGCTCCCCCCGCCTGCTCTTTCATTAGGTCGGGCCGGCGGCTCTGGGGAGGCGGCGGTGGCCTGGTGCTCCCCCGGCTGCCGCAGCGGCGGCAGGAATCCCGGAGGGCCCGCCTGGCGCGGGGGGGTGGCGGCCCGGTCCCCGTCCCCGCGGGACACCGGCGTCTCCTCAGCGGAGGAGGGAGATGGGGCGGGGGTGTGCGGGCGGCCGTGGGTGCCCTGCCAGCCGCGGGGCAGCCAGCGATGCCCCGGTGTCTTCCGAACCTTATCGTAAAACGTTATGTCAAAATGAATTCTTTTTTTACGTTCACTTCTGGGTGTTTGTTTATTTTAGTGGAAGCTGGGGTCTTTTTTTAAAAAAGGTGTTCAGGCACCTAACTTTTTTTGTCCCTTATGGGCTGGAGTGTGATCAGCCTTTCGTGTGCTTCTGTTCTTTGTTCAGGTCTTGCTTGTAGCTGCCTGGTTTGTTTGTGAGGAGCAAAGGCTGTGTGAGAACGTGAGGTCTGCAGGCAGTAGTTTGCAAAGGGTACTTGTATGGCACCCTCTGGCTTGGGGAAATTAAGGTACAGTAACTCCTGGCCTGTGTCTGCACAACCGGTATTCTGGTAAGCTGCTGGTGTATTGGTTCCAGTAGTGGTGACAAACACTGGAGCTGTACTGGAGAGACCACTGAGGCAAAGGTCTGTCCAGAGATAGGTACGTTATGAGTAGCACACAAGCCTCTTCAGTTTCTGGATCCAGTGCAAGTAACCAGTTACTGTGTTGTCAGTGATAGCATCACTAGTTATCAGTGTGCTCCACTCGCACAATAGGTTAGGTTCCACGTGAAAGACAGCTCACCTGTTGGTTTCTTCCCATCTTTCTCTCTAGTAGGGGAAGAGAGGAGACCAGAAATTTGATTGAAAACACTTTGCTGAGGAAGGCAATAGGATACTTCATCTGTTTTTTTTTCAGCCTCTGGGTAAGATTGAAAAATATGATTTTGCAGAATGGCTGATGCATGTTACATGTCAGCAAATAATAGCCAGCTCTTTTCAAGAGCAGGACTAACGAAATGTTCATTTTTAAATGAACAAAAACTGTCTGATCAGAATTGCAAGTAGCTTGTTATAGAATATCTGGCTTACAGAAATCTGTAAAATAGTAACAAACACCTAGGATAAGGCATGCAAAATGTCAATGGGCTTATAAATGTGTTCATCTTTTAAGGTGTTCCCTGGTGGAATTGCAGGGGAATAAAGGTGCAAGAAAGCAGTTGGGACAGATAAGGGCTGGAAGGAAGGTGAGATTTCTTGACTGGGCAAAGGGATAAAAGCCTAAAGCAAACAGCCTGCAGTGATGGAAATAGAAGAGATCTAGTGTGAAACAGACAAGGGAGGGGGGGAACAGTCTTCAGAGTGGGGAAATGTGTCTTATGAAAATATAAATACTCAAACCATCAGAATTTGTAAACTCTTGTGGCAAATATTTAAGTTCATAATCACTAAATTGTTGACTCAAATAAACAATATAATGTTTATAACATTCAGAAGTTGTATTTGTTTTACATACATACATATATTTACATACATTTTGCTGTGAATGTAAAATAAATAGCCTTGTGCTTCTTTAGGGTTTTTTTTTTTCAGTAGCTCCCAGAAGCTGCAACTAGTATTGGGATACTGCTTTATGTATGAGTGAACCGAAATACAAATTAGGGGCAAACAGACATCCGGGGGCTGCTTCTTTTTTTTTTTTTTTTTTTTTTATTCAAGTAATTATCTTTAATCATTAAGCTTAAAGCAATAAAACACAACAGCTTTTGATGCTAGTGTTCTATTTGGGAATAAAATGGTTGAACTACACCATGATTGTGGTATAAGATATTTTGGAAGTCATTAAATGGAAAGGAGAATCAAATTCTGCCGAAAGATTTGTTTCCTGCTTTACAGCAAAGTGAGTAATATCCTGTAGTAATGTAATAGCCTAGTTTGAGGACACAGTTATTTTGAGATTAGAAGCTTAAGTGTGTGCGTCATTTAAAAGCAGATGGACCTTGAAATTGGGACCTGATACTATAGTGGTGCAAAATATGGAAGACTGCTTTCAGATTTGAGACTTCATAGCATAACTCGGGAGGGTTTGTTGGTTTTGTTTTTATTTTTTCTCCTTTTGGGGGACATTGCCTATATGTAGGGAATAAAACTCAAGAATTAGATTTTCCATTATTTTTTAACCTGCTTTTGAACTCATTGTAGTGGGGTTAAGAATGTTTGCAGGTTGTATAATGCAATAAATAAGGCTGCAGTGGTGACTTTGCCTTCATGGAAACTAGGAGTGAGCAGTTTTGGTGTGTGGGCTTTCCTGTATACAGAGTAGTACCTTTGCTTCAGTTTGATCACCTTCTCTTGCTCAGTAACACATGAGAGGCATGCCTTCAGAATGAAGCTTCTTGTCTGTTTCTTAGCAGACAGGCTTACAACATTGCTGAGAAAGTAGGGTTTTTCCATTCAAATGATATTTTTCTCATTCCTTCTTTCCAAACCTGCTAGCATCACAGATTCCCAACTCTGTTGGAGAATGCCTTGTGAAGCTATTTTTGACTGATCAGAGAACTACTGTAGCAGGAACAGAAGACATTGATGGGGGAGAGTGGTCCCAAGGGGCCTTCTTGAGAGAGAATTCAGATTAGTAGCCTCCAAGAAAATCTTGCTATAGAAGAGGTGAAAAATAAGACTATAAAAGAACAAAGGTAAAAAGAACATGTGAAAACACTTAGTTCTCGTAATGTTACCCTTTCCCATGAGGAGGCTTTTTGAATGGCTTTCATAGTAATGTTTCTCATATGTTGACCATAGATTTGAGCAGTAAGCTTTGCTTTTCCTCTAAGCCTTTAACAGAGGTGATTGATTTATTAGCTTTGATAGAAGTATAGAATTACTTTCAAACTTTGAAATACATAATAAGCACCTCGGATAATTAGCAAGCCTACAACTATCTCTCTTTAAAGTGGTCAATGGCATTAATTTGGTTTGGTAACCATGGCTATTTTCTTGTTCAGCGACCATATGGTATTTCTGAGTTTAGTGTGACTTCCTGTGAGCAGTTTTTACAAAGTCAGCTGGGCTTCGGTGTGAAGTGCAGCAAAATTTAAACGCTGTGGGAAGGTGTGAAAATGTTCCTATATTAAAAAAAAAAAAAAGAGCAGGTTGCTTTTCAGCCCTAAGAATGCAGGCTGCTTTCACTCTGGTGTAACACGGATTTAGAAGCTACAATCCAGTATGCTCAGTGAGACTGTAATGCTAAAATAGTCAAAACTTGTAACTACTGCTTGTTTGATACTGGAGTTTTTAATACAAATAACTATTAACAGTTCAGTGTTTTGTTGTGAATAAAATACTTTCTATCTTTACTGTAAAAATGAGCCTAGTTACAGTGACTTACCCTTTTAAGGAGATTTCTTCTTGAGGTGTGGTACACTAATGCTGTAGTTGCATGTGTCTTGACATTAATAGAACAGCCATATGAAATTTCCATGTGAATTCTGATTTTTTTGAGGTTTGCGGAAGTCAAAGTGTGAATTTTATCTGTCACATAATTTTGGAATACCAAATCCAACAAGTCAAGAGCTTTTAAGAAATGTTTTGGGCATCAAGGAGCACAGTCCAGCTGAGTTGGTGAAAGCTAGAATAAGAGAGAAGATTCCTTGGCTAGGAAGCCCTGAACTGCGTGAAGCAATTTTATGAAGGTGAAAGTTATTTGTTGGTTTTTTTTTTTTTATGATGACCTTTACTTTCTGCTTATTAATAACAGTTTAAATTACTCTGCAGGAGATTCTCCGTCATGCAATATTAACAGAAATAAATCTGTCTGGGAGAGTTGTGGGGAAGGAGAACTGGTGTTGATGGTGAACTGGGAAGGAAAAGATCTGAAAGTGGAAGCAGTCAGGCCAGGTGAGTAGGGCAAAGAAAAGCAAAGACAGAGGTGTTGGGAAATGGAGTGGGGGTGAAGCCACAGGTCACGGGAGACTAAAGGTTGCTAGTGGTGATGGAGGGTAGCATAGACCTTGCATGAATTAAGTTTTCTGGGGAAGGAAGGTGGTGCTGGAGAGACAGAGGAGGAACTGGTTGGTGTATAGGCAGGAAAGTGCTACTTGAAATGAATTAGCAATACATCTAAAGGAGTGACAGGCACCAGAAGAGCTAGTGACTGAGGTGCATGGTCTCAAAGTGTGTGGGTGGAGTTGAGAACAGGGGCATGTGGAGCCTGTCCCTGCGAGGGGAAACGTGAGTGCTGAGGTGGGGAACTGAGGGACTTGTAGTACAGAGGCAGCTTAAGGCATGCAGCTCAAAATGAGAGGAGCTGTATGGGTACCCTCAAGATGGATGTGGTAGGGTGCCACGCTGGGTGTCCTCAGTGGCGCGGAGCCCAAAGTGATGGTCACAGTATGCTCAGCTTACAAAATGAAGCACTCTTTCTGTTCTCTCTGTTCTTATTCTTCCCTCTATCTTTACCCTCGATGGTAGAGTTGAAAAGCTTGTTTTCTAGTGGGTTGGTATAGTCAACATATGACTGGAAATCATGTTAGCTTTCTGCATTCAATCTCTGAAGAAAGGTCTTGCTGTGTATCTTGATCTATAGCATTGTTGGGTTTTGTAGAAACAGAAAAACGCAGCATGATAAAACCATTCTTGTGCTGTCTATAGTACAACATAACTGTTGTGCTATGTAGCACAAATTAATAAAAATGACTCGAGTCGTAACTATTAACAGATGGATACTGTGTTTTAGTCTTGTATAGTCTCCTTGTTAACGAACTTGACGTGAAGATAAAATGGGAAAGAGATAGCTCTGGCTTTAGTAGGAGGGAATGTTTCTTTTCATCTGAAAACCCTTATGTTCCCAGGTGAAATATGCATGCTCAGCATTAGTGCTTTCTTGTGCAGAGCCATAGGATTTGGAATTTAAACTGGTTTTGTTCCTGGATTGTCAAGAATCTCTCGTCCTCTGGAGCTTTAATTCTTTATCATCTGTCTTTATGTAACCAAGGTTGGTCAAGGGCTGTAAACAGTCTTGTTTTAGACTTCCTGGTATTTCTCCGTGCCATCGCCATCCTTGCATAAGGTAAGACATGCCTGTTGGAGCTGTTCCAAGGAGTAAATCTCTAAGGTTTATTGCCACAGCTAATACTGGGCTTGTGGCTTGCATTTGTATCACATTTTCTGTTTTCCCAAGCTTTTGAAGAGAGTATCAATGAGCATTGTTTCAGGTTTGAATGTTTAAGTACAGTATCATCACCTTCCTGTGACTTGTGCCTGTCTGATCACTGAGTAGGCCTTAAAAATATTTTAGACATAAAAAGACTAACTTAAATTGATTCTTTCAATGCACATCTCTTGAAGGCTTCTTGACCAATGTAATATTTAGTTATATGTGTAACATAAGAATTTTTCCATGTTTTAGCTTAGGGAAGATGCATTTGCCACCGACGTGTTCACACTGCCTTTCATGAAGTGCTTGTCTGTGATTAAATATTTATACACAGGATGGAGCATCAGGAGTGAGATTTGAGAAGACACATTTTGTAAACACAAAATCCATTCTACCTGGAATGTGAGTGGAATGATACAGCTCACATTACACTTGTGCTTCAGGGTAGTGCTGGAATTAAAGCTGGGGTTTTTAGGGTTTGGGTTGGTTGTTTTTTTTTTTTGTGAGGCCTCATCTGTGGTCTTCCAAGTTTTGCACTTTCCTGTTAGTTGTAAGACTTAGTGGGTGCTTAGTACCTATAGACTGGGACTGAAGATGCTTCTGGACTTGATGAGAACTTAAAAGACTTTCTTAGGAATTTTCTCTTCTGTTTGCTGAAAGTTGTTGCCATACTCAGCAGTACAGCTGATAGGATGCATTTCTAAAGGTAAGAATATTTAATATTGAAACACCTTTGTTGAGTAGCAGTTCTTGAAGTTGCATAAAAACTGGTTGATGTAGAGATATCTTTGGGTGGGAGGAAGGAAGAGGGGAATTTTGAGAACTAAGTAATTAAACATTGCTGCAGTTACGATGTTTTGGGCTTAGAAAATTACAGAGTACAATGCCACGTAGTTTGAATATGTAAGTAAGTTAAAATATTTTCTTTAATACGTATGCTGTTCAAAATAGTTATATGAAGCTGAAGGGAATTTTTGCCTCTTGGAATAAAGTTTACCCTAGTCTTAAACATATGTTCTCACTTATTGTTGATAGCTTCTTTAATACCATAAAAAGCTACAGCAGGTATTGCAAGAATTCAGTAACTTAATCTTAACCCTTTGAAGTTAAATCATGTGAAATGTATGTCATGCTGATACCTCTATAAAAACATAATGGAATTAAACCCAAAATCATTATTAAAACTAAACCCAAAATCATTAATATAGTTTAGAACTCACTTCTGTGGCAGTAAAGCCTAAGATCCTGAATAGTCCTAGAAATTTTTTGGGCCTGAATTAGTTGTCATGTATTTTCTTTGATGGTGAAACTTTATGAAATGAAAAAGCAAGACTTGTATCAAGGGTTTGGGAGTATAGTATTTGTAAATGTATTGTTGTGTAACAATGTTTATACATTAAGACAGCTGAAGAAAGTGGTGTTATGGTTGACTGTGAACTGTAACTGTTTTGTGTAACTGCTTAATTATTGTGTCAATAAACTGTTTTTCTCTGCTTAATCTGCTGTCAAGCAAAGCCAGTTCAAGATCCACTGCAAACTCAGTACTTTGGCAACATGTTCTCTATTAAAAAATGGTAGAGATGGCATTAGTGGGAAAACAATTACTTGCTTTGTAAGTAGTGCTGTTGAGTTATGACTAAGTATATTGATTTGCCTGGCCAACACAAACTCCAGAGGGATTTTTTTTTTTTTCCGTGACCTTTCCACGAGAGGGTCACATGGCTGTTTGTTATTGCCTTGGATATGGTTGAGTTCTACAAACCAAACTGCTGTCTGGGGAAATCAAGAGGTTTTAAAATTATTTCTTTGCAAGTAGATTTTGATCAGTGGTTGACAGTGGATGGATTGCGGGGAGCATCTCTTCTTAGCTTTTCAAAATCTGTTACTTCGCAAAGCTCTTCAATTTATCTTTGTCTTGGTTTTACCAATAACATATACAATAAAGATATTACTGACTTTCAGAAATATGGCTTTCTAATCTTTTTTTACTATCTAGGCAGGAGAAACTAGCGTCTTTTTACTTTTGCCAAACATGGTGGTGTTTCTTTCTTAAATTGGCATATTTTCCTCTAACCTCCAAAGGTGCTTTGAATATACTGTTCAGAGTTCCTTGCTGCATTTAGAACTTAGGCTGCTAAATCTGTAAAACCCACAAACTGAAGCTCTAATGATAGGATTGAGATGCTGAGGCTTTTCCCCACTTTTGAGGTCCAGCAGTAATTAACAGAGCTCCTTCTTGTCTACCCTGCCTTTCCCTCTCCATTTCAGGGAAGGGTCCAGTGGTCACTGACTTAGTGTCAGAGGTTTCAAGTTAAAATGTAATAAACTGGTAGTAGTGGGTCTGAATGATATCACAAAATGGTTGTACTGCTTTGCTCTTTAAGGCTTAGTGCCAGCTTTTTTGTCAGCCTTGTTAAGAGGGTGTTTTGTGGTGTTTTGTTTGTCTTAGGTGGAAACTTGTGTTCATATTTGTGTTACAAATTTTCTCCGTTGTGTTACAGCTCTAAGCACAGTGACTGAGGCAGAGTGGAAAACAGAAATACAGTAAGTGAAAAGATTGAGACTAGGTAGTCTTTCATTATTTACTACTTAGTGTAATAAAACATAGAAAAAACCAAGCAATTGTATTGGCATGGAGAAGGACAACGGGGGATGATGGGAAGTGATGCAGTAATTTTGTTCCATTGCTTAAACTTTCTCATGATTTTAGCCTTGTATAGACTAGCTTCCTGAGAGTCTATCTATAATTAACAGTATCAACTAATTTATTTATAGATGGGGCTGCCATGTGCAGTGGCTGTGCTCTTACTTTGGGTAATGTTCTAGGTTGGGATGATAGCACTTGTACGGAAAAACGAATCAGAACTTCCTACTACAGTATTGAAGCCCAGGAACATGGTCTTGCTTGCTGCTTATGTGTTCATGACATAAGGCTATACAGTCTGCTAAGCCAGCAGAAAACTACTTGCTTAGGTTAGCTTTCTGGTTAGCTAGTTGAATGAGCTCAACACATAGTCAGATGTGCACCAGCATGATTTGTGCAGCTCAACCAGAACAGGAGGTGAGAGACCTCATTTAGCACTGACGAGGTATTTGGTGATCAGTTAGGTTGTTTCCATCTGTAACATAAGACTTTGTTTTTCCAGTTTACCAAACTGGACTTTTGATAACTTGAATGTGAAATGCTGCTGGGAGTATACGAAATTATGGTAGGCAAACAACTAATAGAAGTGTGGAGTGGTGAAAATATTCTAAGAAGTCAATTGGTTGCAACCTTTTAGGAAAAGGTTTGGATGCACCTTTTTTTCAGAAAAATATTTAAAATTTCTGGTTTCATACTTTAATGAAAGTATAGATATCTTTCTCTAAATTTGGTTAAGAGCACATATTGGCTGACGGTTCTGATACTGAGACAAAGGTAGGTTAAACAATTTTCGAATAAAGATTAGAAGGTGAATACAGTTAAATAATAGAAATGCATGACACAAAGGCATTATATTGTACAACATACATAAACTGTTTTTGTATTAGTGTGTTCCTGTCTCTAGAGAGGTTTTTGTACAGGGCCAGCTCTTCCTCTGTATCTGTTCAGGCACGTTTGATATTAAGGGCATCTTCTTATGCTCACTACAATTAAGATAGCGTACTTCTAGAATAGTTTATATGATGATAAGCAAAACAAGCGGTTGGCCTGCTACTGAATAAAGAAATGTAACATGGTGCTGAGAAAAACGTTTGTTTAGTATACTTGTTGATTCAGATTTATCTTTATTGTGGGATAAGCTGCAGTTATATGTGACCTGAGAAGAAGAAATGTAGGAACTTTCCTTAGATAAGAACACTTACAAAAGTACTAATTTGTAAAGCAGATGAAATTCAAATAAGGTTATTTTGCTTCACCTGGTTCCTGGTCTCAGAACCACTATCAGTTTCTGTGTAGACAGATAATTTCTTAAAAGAGGGGGAGAAGCCAAGCCAGTACCTGTATCTAAGAGGGGCAAGTGGGAAAGAACCACTAGAGAACTGGATACCGCTTGCAAAAGCATTGCAACGAGGGTAAGCGATTTGGTAAACTCTTAGAGGAAAAACTACAAAGGTGTTAAACATAAATGTAGATTTTGTCAAAAAAAAAAATAATTCATGAAGTGTCAAATCTCTTTTCATGACATGTTATCCAATCATGTTTGGGAGGAACAAATATATTCTTAGTTCAATAATCTAATGATTTTGTCCCTATGAAAAGCAAGGAAATGTTTCTCTAAATACCATAAAGTTGGTGAAAAACCTTGCATAGTTTCGTGGATCACTGTCAGACCAGTGGACGTCTAGACTGAATGATCTCTGCAGGGTTCTGTCACTAATTTTGACTTAAGTGAAACATTAAGGCTATGCAATATTAGCAGCAGATGGTACTGAGCTAGGAATTGCTGCCAGTGTGTTGGAAAACGTGGTTAGGGTTCGGAATTATTTGAAGAAAGGGGAGGAGCAATCTGGGGAAGAATATGCCTTTTTGGATAAGGACAGGACTCAATATCCTCCATTTATTGATCATCTCTGTACAAGTAGACCACCGAGCAGTAGAATGAGCTTTCTGCAAAGGATCTGGGGATGTTGCAGTTAGAATCTCATCCAGTTTCTTATCAACGTAGATGTTGCAAACAAGTCATATGTACTGTGATACGTAAGAGGGATAACTTTCCATAAATAGAATGGAATAGAATGGTTTGGGTTGGAAGGGACCTCAAAGATCATCTAGTTCCAACCCCCCTGCCATGGCATCACATGACAGTCTGTCATTCAAGGCTTAGACATTTCATTTCAGGAAAAGCTAGAGTACTTTGAAAGAGTGTAGAGGGAAGTAAAGAGAACAACGTCTTGAAAATGTAACTATTTTAATCACAGAAAGACTTAGAACTGTTTCCCTTAGAGGACTACAGGGAGAAGAAAGAGTTGTCTTCAGGTGAGATATAAACGAGAGGAGAACATTTTTTACATTAGCCACTCTGATGGCAGAACCATTGTTAATGTGCTTAAACTACAACAAAGATGGTGTAAATGGACACCAGAAAAAATTGTGAATTGCTGGAACAGATTGCTTGGGAAGACTGGCATTTCCATTTTTAGAGTGTCTCGTAAGGCACAGATTAACTATGTCTAGACCGTACTTTTCCCCTCCAGTCCTGAGAGGGTGTATTAGCTGATTTATTGAGTTCCTTTCCAAACAATATTTTATAGTATTAGAAAATCCTAGAAGGGTTTCTAGAAAGCAGGGGCATACAAATTAAAAAGGTATCAATGTGGTTAATAGCACTGGGCCCATGTTAATCACTTTCTTGTTTTATGTTAATGGGTCTTGCTATCAAAATCTCACATCTGTACTCCCTCATTTCCACTCCTTGCTCTTCAAAGGAAAGTAATATTGCATTGGGGGAGAGGGGGGGAAATACTTTTATAAATCATCTGGCTCACTTCCATTTCATGACTGTAAATGTCTTTCAGTTGATACACTGAGTGTATACCTGTGGCTACAAACTTCCAGAATCATCTTTCTTCCCTAGCTTCATATAAAATTGCTTCATATAAAATTGCAAACCCCATGGTAAGTTTAATACAAGATTCTGAGATTCTTAGACTGCTTTGCTCATTACTCCAAGTTAGAATTAAGATATAAAATAAAACATTCCCTTATTAGCAGATACCAGCCTTTATCTTGTATGGCCTTTTTCCTAAAGCTGACAATTAAGATGCATGAGTAAGAGGCAGTGTGGTCTGGTAGCAGGAATTTGGGCCTGAGAGACAGAACTGTCAGCATCTTAATCTTAGATATGTTGAATTATGATTTGCTGAAGGGCATGTTTAATTCCTGGCCCTGTTTTCCACGCACAGAATGTAATGCTTCTAAGGATTAATTTTTGTCTATAGCTAAAGAGATGAAAACTCTCAGACATGTCTGTTTTAATGCAGAAAGTTAGTATGTGAGCCCAAGGTTTTCATTGATGGATTCTTAAGTTGACTACTTCTGCTACAGTATTGTCAATTTAAAGAACAACCATTTAAAGTTTGGTAGGTTAAAAATACCTATCACAGTAGAATTTACTGCAGTGTTTTCCCTAGTGTTTGTTTATGGAAAATGCAGCCTCATGTTTTCTTCCTTTATTTTTTTTTTTTAATTCCCCACTACTGTTGAAGATAGCTCCTTTCTCAAGGACTTCAGATGTATGGTATAGTTGTTTGGCTCTGTTCATGATTTATAAGTGTACAGAAAGCTTGCAGAATTTAAATTTTATTGGAATCCTAGTTCTGTTTGCTACCTAGCTTTTCTAAATGAGGAGGCTGCATCAGTTTAAACTCATTTGACTTTTAGCATTGTCATAGCAATACAACTATCCTATGGATTTCTTTTTTAATTTAAGTTCCTTAAGAGGCTGGGGGCTGTGCTACTATGTCGTTGTTCTGGTTTGACAAAGCAGCAGCGTGGAATAGTGAGAGGGTGTGTGGGGTCTTTAGGGCAATGAAATACCTTTTTTAAAACTAGTAGCATCAGACTGAAATCTCTGCAGACTTCTTTCTGCAGGTGCAGGTTTTAGCCTAGATCTCCACTGACGTTTACATTTAATTATTATGGTGTCAACCTACAGGGTTTATAGTTCCCTCAGTAAATTCTTTGTGAAAGAACTGGCATCATTTTTTAAAAGGTTATGTTGAATTCTGGTTTCCACAGCAGAAGTTGCCATGGATATGTCAGGTTCTTAATGTTTGTTTACAGAGGAATGAGGTAGAGAAGGTTCATGCTAGCTATTTTCAAATTTATGTTCTGCATCTAAATGATGCTGGTACTGGGAGTTAACTGGCCAGTGAACGTAAACTCTGCTTTGATAATGGATTAAGTTTGCTTTAGAATGAATTCATGTAGACACATTCATGTGTATATCTTTACTTTGCACTAGCTTGTCAGTTCTTCAGGTTGCTTTTTTTTCCTCTGCAGTAAAATAAGCCTGCTGATTTTGTGTGCCCTGCAGTGCTTTGGATTCCTGTCAACCAGCATTTAAATAGGTAGACCGTGTACATGCATTATTGCAGTGCCTGGGAGCTGAGGAATGCAGCATTGCCACTGCAAAACTGGCTGTATTTTGTGTGTCTTCATGAAGCAAGGAAAGGTCCTAGACTTCCCATGATCTGGGAAAAGGGGATGGTGAATTTTGTCTGGCTAAGAGCTGGTTGTAACAAGGAAATTAAACCATAAAACTCCTGCGTGCAGAGTTCAAATGCCCAGGAGAGGCTACTTACATAATAGAACACTTGGAGTATGTTTCTGGTCAGTTCTCTGCCTTCTTTTTCTCCTCTTCCAAAATAAGGAAGGTGAATGTGTTTATGTAACCCCTCAAATCTTGATTCAGAAATACAGACTGCTTGACTTTCAAGCCGGTGCAAGCTACCTGCACTGCACACTAGACTCTGCTGTTAAGTAACTGCTACAAAAAGTATACAAGTAAAACAGAAGTCAAACATTAACTTGCATCTTTCCCAGGTCATGCTGGAAGAGGCATGGGCAGGCACAACTGAAAGCTGAAGAAAATGAACCCTATCTTTGTTATAGTGAAGATACAAGTAGACTAAATACTGCTCATGTCTCATTCTAAGCTGTGCAGTCCTTATGGACAAGGCGAACAACTGCTGCAGAACACATGGTTAGTTTTTCTGATCAAATAAGCCAAAAGAGAAGCCAAAAGTCAAGAGGCAAGATAGTGGAAAAGAGTGAAAAGGGGAACGTCCTTATGTGGAAAGTAAAGGATGAGTGAGGAAGAAAAACACTTATTAAAGAAGGAGGTCTGTGAAAGATAGATGACTGTCTTTAATGGGGCAAAAGAAGCAATTAGCAGCATTTTTCTAGGTAAAATTGAGCCTGTATACATGCTGAGATAAACTTAATTCTGGAACTCCACAGCCACAATGGCTCTGTCCCCTTCCACTTCATAATTAGGTTTCTTGAGCAGGGGAGGAGCCTGGGCATGATCTTCTCTCTGAAGATCTTCTGTGTAGCACAGTGCTGTGTACCAATCGCTTCCCATACTAGCTCTACTGTCAATCTTGTTTTAGAGTTCTCACATGTAAAACTTATTAAAGGTATTTTGACAAAAGTGTGATAGTCTAATACCTTGTGTGTTTCACAAACCTGAAATGTCTCTACAAATGATTGTCTTGTGTATTTTAAAATGTGTAAATAAAATACCCTCGGTATGTTAATTTTAGTGCAGTACATCTGAGCTGATTTTTCCAGAGGTAACAAGATGTTCTATGGGTTTGGTATCCATAGCGATAGCCAGAGAGGTGTCTTTGTGAAGTGATAGGTACAGAGATAGATGTGTTATAAACTATACCTGTTAAATGAACAGCTCTTTCATTGCTTTTATAGATGTAGTGCAAAATACCTCAAGTGATTCATGCAAGAGAAATACCACTTAGCAGCCACCACCATTAAACATTTTCCATTCAGAATCTGAAACACAGATTTTGGACTTTCTGCACCTGTTTGAAGATACAGGTTAGTTGGGTCCTTCCTTGTAGCCAAACATCCAGTCACGAGTGTCTGGCAGGGAGGGAACCTTTATCTCAGAACAGTGAGGCAAGCTGTAGTCTAGTTTTCTTTGACACAAGTTCAACATCTTTGGGAAGAAAGTGGGCATGGATTTGAAGAGGCTAGTATCACATGTCTAGGGTTAAATGAAGTTGAGAATGCTCACTGGAATGGCTGAGAAACCGATTTCTAGCTTCAGGTTTTGAGGCCTGATGTGATATGGCTCCCCTTGCTGCCTCTGTTATAGCTCATATATCACAAAAGTGCAAATTCAGCAGGATGTTATAAAATGACAATGCTTGGGGACAAATGCCTTTTGCAGTATATGCTTACTTCATCTTATTAGATGGTATCTTAAAAGTACCAAAGCATGTCTCCACCAGCAACCAAACGCTCTTGGGCTAGTCTGCTTTTATAGCAGTTCAAGCCTGCTTTCCAAGTAGATTTCTAGGTAAAAGCCACCTTGTATTTTTTTCTAATCATCCCATATGTCTATTTTCCATACTTGGAAATTGTGCTGTAGACAGAAAAAGCCACTTGGGCTGGTGACAAGGGAAGAAAACCCAGAGTGCTATATACATCTGCTTGATTACCTCATTTTCCATCAGTCTTCCTGAAGGCAGAGAACTGTCCCAACAGCTAGATTCCAAAGCTGAGGCCACCGGCTGTCAAGATCCTAATTATTCATGGAGCAATCTGTATTAAGTGCTTTCAGATTAACCCTTAACGAACAGTGAGAAAATGCCTCAGATGCAGTGTCAGGGAGGGGAAAAATACGAGATACTAACTCTGAATGTTGTTCTTAATCCAAAAGGGGTGACTGTTCCTGTGAGTGTGTTGATATGAAGGGAGCTGAGCAGCCACCTTGTTCTTAAGATATGCTTGCTTTCATATTGCTGTTCTGGAACAGCTCATGTGATGTGAGGTATATTTTGAGCTAAACCAAGTAGATGAGGTGTTAAAATGAGAATGCTCAATCTATGGGAAGTGTTAGGTTCTGCTTCACTGGGAAAGACTTAATATTTATTCATTTTTTCCCTCGCAGTATGTTCACATAAAAGGTTCCCAGTCTTGTGTGAGAAATTGAAGCTTGTTCTACGAGCCATAAAAATCAGTCTTAATATCCTGAATTTACGAGACTTAATTCTTTGGTATAGTTGCTTCTCCATAATCTACCTTTGTTGTGATTATTTTCCTATAAGAGAGGAATTAATGTGTATTACTGTGTAGTAGATTCACTTTTGAGAAGCTTGTCCCAAACTGTAGGTTAGGTTTAAAACTTAAAATTCCTTTTGTGTGCAGATGGGATGTGGGAGTCTCCTGAGAGCTCATGATTTGCATTTCTGTGCTGCTTTGTGCAAACAGTACTTGATAGCGGGAACTCCTCTCCAACCGTGTTGTTGCTGAGATTTGTTATTCGTGGTCTCTTGAAGTATTGCTTGTTTGATCCACATGCTCTTTATTAATCTCATGTGCTGAATGCCTGATATAAATTAAGATAGGTAGCTATGCTCAGTTTAATAAACAAAGGCATTCTGTATCTGTTTGAAATTTCAAAAGGGGACATTTTTGCTGGCTAGGGTTATGTATGTGACTTCTGTAAGGCTGCCAGGTTTTGAGAAAATTCATGCTGAGAAATGGTATTTTTATAGTTAGTTTCTTGAAGGGTGTGGTTGAATTCATACTGCTCAGTCCTTTCTCTCTTGTATAGTTATTTCTCTTATGTGGATAATCATTACGTCTTGATTATCTCGAAGTAGCGAAGTGCAGGTCTGTGTGGATTTACAAAAGAGGAATAAGAACTTACTCTTACCATACTTTTTCATTCACATTTAAATATCTGAACTATTTAATCATGATGGCTGTTGCTTTTTGAGGTAGTTTCACTTAAACTTTGAGAGAGAATTATTTGATTCTGGTATTCTTGATGTGATGTCCATCATCTATAAACCCGAAGCTGTGACCGAGGCAGAGACCTAAGGCCTTAGATGCCTCTTATGGTGTGTTTTTGTTTGTTTTGTTTTTTGGTGAAACATAAGTGCTATAGCCTAAAGAATGCTTTTCCCCTGTTTTATTCCTTTCCTCTCCTTTCAGGGTTAGCAGAAAACCATCAGCTATTTATTACTAGAATGCTGTCTTCTAATTTCTGAAAAAAGAACCTCTTAAATACGCAAAATTAATTGAATTGCTGTAAGCGTGTAATATTTTGGTGACACTCTTAAATAAGCATATAAAAAGTTACTCTTTGTAGCATATCAAGCCATGGAAGGATTTCTGCACCGGAGTTCTACATACTTTTGAAAGCATGGCAAGTATGTCAGTGTTCTTAAGTAAACTTCACACCTTCAAATAAAGTGGCAGTGTGTTTAGAATAGATGTTACAAAGCTTACTTCCTGGGTGATCAATGATCTATAATCTTTAATTTCTTGCTATATATCAGTGTTTACATATTTTAGGGAATAAACAATTTTTGAATGACTGAATCTCAACTCTACTTTTTGGGTTGGGGATTGTACACTTGATATCGCCTCTTGAGCAGGTTATTTGCTCTGTTTTATATGTTCCTGGGTAAATAGCATAAATGTACGTGTTAGGGATGAGTGCTGGGAAGTCTCTGCTAGGGATTTCGTAAGTATGTACAACTCTGGAAGTGCACAGACAGCTTGCTCGCTCTCCTGTCGTAGGAACAGTTGTTACACACAGACTGGCATTCTTGCAGACAAAGAAACTGTTAACTTTTGAGTTAAAAAGGCCATAAAGAGAATGCTGTGAAATGTGAGTATATGTTATTATTGTATGTATTATAATGATTCATTTAGCAAAAGTCTCTTGCTTGCCTTAATCCTACATAGCTGTTGCTAGACTTTTTGTTCTTTTCCCTGATATTTTAGACTTTTTAGCAGCTGTTGTTAATCGCGTGGTTGAACAGTTTGAATGCTAGTTGGAAACAGGTGTTGCATGCTCTAAATATCTTGAGATACAGACAATAGACAATTTGTCATTGAAAATGTAGATACTTGTGTCAGTTTATGTTGATTTTGGTTTAGCAGAACTTTGATATTTGCTGTGGAGAAGTATGTAGAAGGAGTTCTTACACTAATTTAGGGGTAAAATGTTACTGAAACATCAGTTCAATATAGATTGCTAAAACTGTACAAAACCAGCATAGAATTTGCTGGCTTACTTGTAGAAGGTATGGATTAAACCAGCAGCAGAATGTCATGACTCTTAGCTGAAAGACAGCTTTGTATGAAGTATTTAATTTGGTATTCTATGATTCTCACCCAAAATATTCCTGTGTTTGCTGAATGTGCCATGTGTATTCACTGCCTTATGCAAGTACATCTAGGTTAAATCTTTTACAAGCAGGCACTTTGCGAAGGCTTAAACTTCAGGCAGGATCTGTTATTGTGTACCTTAAGTGGAAAGTAAAAACATCCAGTTTGTAATAGTTTATTCTGTAGCATAGTATTAGTTTTGGGTCTTAAATCTGTTTGCAAATTGAACCTTGTAAACTTGCAGCTAAAAGTGAATCATTTTGGGTGCACTGTAACTGAAGACTTTAGAGAAGAAGAATCAAATTGAGGCACTTAATTGGACCCCCTTAATTAAATCCATGGCTGAAACACTTGTATAATTAAATCTTTTAAAAGTATCATCCATCTCTCTGTACCATGTTGTAGTGACTAATCTATTCAGTTGGGTAAATGAAGGTTGATTCAGACCTTTCTCTTAAGCAAAGTCCCTAGACCATTAAGCTAGCTAGAATAAATTTAGACATTTGGTTTTCATTAGTGTTGTAACTGAAACAAAAACACTTTAATGACTGATCCCAGAGTATTTTGAAGTTTGTGCAACTTTGCTGGGAAGGTATTTAAACTGCAGTATCAGTTGCAAGTTGGCCATAGGCCAGTTTTTTGAAGCTGTTTCAAAGCAAGATGTTGGTTTTCCAGAGTGTTACGAAACAGGAAAACTTTGAGAAGGGAGAAGCAGTGGAAGGTAGTTACGGTAAAATTTGCACCAGTGAAATGAAATTTTCTGCTAAAAGGAGACAGTGGTATATTCATGCTGTGCTACAGGTTGCTGCTTGGATACAGAACTGTTTCAGTTATTTAAGAAAAGACCGTTCGGAGCTTTATTACTTATATTAATAAAGAATCAACTACACAAGGAATCAGTGTGCTTTTTAGATGGGTTTTTAGTATGTTAAATTTGCACAAAATTGTATCCTGCTTCTAAGGGGAAGGACTTACATGTTGCTTACAAGATCTAATTTTAAAAATACTTCAGGGGGAAATATTTGAATTGGTCTTGGGAGAGGATAAAAATAAAATCTGATAAAAATTAGCGTGTGGACTTGGTCTTTGACAAATAAAATATTGATCTGTACTTTACATTCATAGGAAAAGCTGGAAAAATGAGTTATGAGTGCTGTAAGATGAGGATGACTTATTCTGTACCGTGTTGTAGTCACAATAATGTCTCATGGAAAACCTGCTGAAGTTGTAGAAACGTTCTGGGTGATCAGGGGAGCCTTGAGGAGCTAGGGACTTGATATCTAGGGCTTCATTGTGTCTCAACTGGATTCTTGTGCTTGCTGCTTGGCCTGAGTACACAGAGTGCCAATAGTGGTGGTCTCCAGAGTAATCTTACATTTTGGTGTGGTTTTTTTGGTTTTTTTTGTTTTTTTTTTTTTTTCTTGTAGGTGATTTGGAGTTAAGTGGCAATTAGAAAAAGACTAGATGACTTGATTTAGGCTATTAGAAATTGATAGTGATTCGAGCTAGGGCAAACTAGCACTTCTAGCAGAAAAAATACTTCTTGGATGGAATGACTGAATTGTCTGTCTGAACAGGTGTGGGTTTTGATGGGTTCATCTGCACAGCGTAACCATAATTATACAGTGATTTAGCTGTAACTGACTGAAAATGAAGAGTTCCTACAGAAATCTACCTGTCATAAGCAAGAAGCAGTGATCTGAGAGTGGTTGAAAGTCTTAAGTATCTTCTGAGAGTTTTGTCTTGATTTTGCAATTGATGTGTTTATACTTGATTTTATATATTGACCTTTTAGGGATAGTGTTCTTGTGTAGAATGTATATAGCCAAGCTAAACTTAAGTAATTTATTGTTGTATCTTTTGCAACTATTATGTTGTTGTGAGTCTGTTCTATTATTTCAATTTACAGTATCTCATGTACAATATATACTTTTTTCACTGGCTTTCTAAGGATTCTTACTACAGGAAATGAAACAGAAATATAGCATTTTACAACGTAAATTTTACCGAAAATACTAAAGTGGTCCTCTATCTTTTTAGGAGAGACTGTTCAGTGCATATCATGGAAGTTTTATTTGAATGTCCGAATTAAGTTTTTAGAAATGTGAAATATTGCAAAGTTGCTGTTCTTCTGGGAAGAGCCCGAAAGGCAAAATGCCTTTCTTTTTCTCCCATGTTCTGTCTCTGGAATGTTTATTTTGTGGTTTCACTATCAGGATATTCTAGCTGAATTGTCCAGACTACTAAAGGGAATAGCTGCAATTCTGAGACTGACTTAAAGGAATGGCCCGTTTCTGATGTGTGCAGTGCTGAAGACATTGTGTACTTACACCTTCATGTTCTGCAAGTGGAAGTAGTGGAACAGATGCAAGTGCATGTTTACTTTGGAACCTTTAGCTACAGGTTAGAAATCTGATACCATATTCATATTTATTCAAGTTCTTTTTGCTAAGCCACGTAATAGCTATCTCATCACAAAATTATAACAGAGAGAAAGATTTTTACTATCTCCTGTCGTTAAACTGAAGATACCTTGCCTGAGCTGAAGATTTTTGGTAGTTCTAGTTGTGCTTTGTTCAGTGCACAAGAACTTGAATACTGAAGGACTGCATAGTTTGTCATAATTCACTGTAAGGAAGATAACTTCATTTTGTGATCATGAAATGCTGGAAACTCGTATATAATTGACACTATGCTTTGAAACTGCTTCAGCCAGAATTCATTTTTTGCTCTATCTTCATCCATTCTAGTAGTCACTAGAGGATTTTTAAGTTATTATTTTTGAAAGATTAAATTTAGAACTTAATTTCTTGAGGATATTTAGTTGAGACTTAATATTGTTTGGTAGCACCATAATCTTGATACTGAAAGTAAGTATTAACTTGGTGCTGGTACTAACATGGAAAAAAACATCAGATCTACCCCAGGGCATGAAAAGGCTTATTAATAAGGGGAGAGATGCCCAGTACCCTTCTGCTATGCCAATTTAGTCACTACTCTGCTTTAATATTCTGGTAGTTTGAATAGAGATGAGATAAGAGATGACAGAGATCTGAGCATTAATAGTAGTGAGCAGGCAGAAAGAAGTTAAGTCCTGATTTTAGTAACACCCTTTTGTATGTGTAGAAAGAACGATGTTCTTGCAAGCATAGGGGAACTGAATAAGCAGGAAGAGAGTGCACCACTAAAAAGCTGAAGAAGCAGCAAGTTGGGGAAGAAGAAAGTAAGTATATGGGACTTCTGGGGAGAAGTAGCAAGAGAAAGTAAGATGTATCCTTGACAGAGAGACATGTTTAAATAATATAGAAATGGCTGTGTTGATTTTTGACTTGTTCCATGTGGCTGCTTACTATGTTGTCTCTGGTGTCAGCTCCTGCCAGAAGCTTCAGGGACTGTGGAAACTGCTGCGGTAGGTAGTTGGTAGAATCTGTCTCCTGGGGTACTCTTGGCTTAATAGTTTAGGATAGTGCTCATCATGGATAAGTTTAGCTGTTTAGCACTGGCTAGGTCCTTAACCATTTAGTCATCCTGGTTCCCTTTTAGAACAAATGGAGAGGCTCACACCTTTAAAATGTTGATTTCAAAGACAGCATTAAGAAAGATGTTTCAGTAAAGCAGTTAAATGCATCCTCTTCTGGGGGTGGAGTTACTCACCACAGCTAAGCCAGTGTGATAGCCTTGTCTCTGTACCAGCTCTGGCATGTGTCAGATCCTTTGAGTGAGCTCAGCTTCCCAACCAGGGAGAGATACAACCTAGTGTGAGAGCATCTGGAGAAGAATGGGTTTCTGTCATCTTTGCCAATAGGAGCAGCTCAATTCAGGGGCTGAGGAGCACCAGAGCTGGTGGGGCAGGGATGGGGCTGGAATCTTATCGTAAGGAATCTTACAGCCTTAGAGAGGGTGAAGCTATTTGTTATGCTTTGAGCCAGAGATGTGAGAAGCTTAACATCTTAAACATCAGATTTTTATCCCTCTTCCAATAGTCTTTCTGTTGGCATTAATAGTATGAGCAGCTAAATGGTCTTGTCAACTGTAAAAATTTGAAGTGCACCGAGTCTTGCTATATTCCATGTTTAGCATCATGTGGCAGTGAATTTTAAAAGCTGATTGATTTCAAAGATACCAAATTGCCAAATTTAGATTTTTATTGAATGCTTTTTTTGTCATGTGTGGACAACTTGCTTTGCTTCTGTTGTATTTCCCTGCACTGTTAGGCTGCAACTGGGAACAATATTCTTCCTAATGAGACTCCAGAGTGTGAAGCTTCAGTAAGAGCACCAACATCTGATTGTAATACGTCTTTGTTCTCTTTCTCCTGCTTTGTGATTTCCACATGCCAAATGCAGGTGCATGAAGCCACCAAGCATCTTGCTCATGGGACATGAGGTGTGGGGAGGAGAACAAAGGTGTTGTATGCAGGCAGTTGAAGGGGAAACAATATAAGGTGGGAGTATAACATCCAAGTCCCATGAATGTGTGAGACTTCTTAACTGTTTGAGACAATGAGGACAGAAATTCCCAATTCTGACTAGCTTGTCTATGTGGTTATTCTCCATATAGTTTTTAGTATGGTGCACTCCTTTTCTTTGCAAGGTATATGATTTCTGTAACTTCGGTGTCTGAATGTAGATGTATTTATTTTTTTTCCCCTTGCTTTCTGGGAAAGTATTATAGGATGACAGGAATGTTGTTTTACTAGTGAGAATTAGAATGGAGGTTAAATGGAAATTCTGTGTTTGGGAATCGGTTTCTTGATCCAGGCAGAGAAGATTAAAAGAAGGGGCTTAGAGAAAGATGCTTCAACACTGACAAGAACTTTCCTTTGAGAGAAGAACGTGAGGAATCAATCAAGAACAACAATGAAGAGGTCTCAGGTGGCATTTGCAGTAAAGATGCATTTTACCAGTATGGTAATTTACTCTAAATAAGGGCTGATCAAATGAGCCATTTCTAAAGAACTGGAAACAGAAAAAGTTGAATGAATTAGATTGAAAGGGCAATTAAGTAAATGAAGATTCTTTTTACTGAAGCTTTTCATGATTTTTCTTTTAATGATTGTCATATCTTATCAGGTAATGACTCTGTTACAAAGCAGGTAGAAGAATGAAATTAAAGTTAAAATGAAGTTAAAATATAGTGCAAACATAAGCGCATTCTTCTGCAGAGGTGAAAACTTAGTGAATGTCCTTGTACCTTGGTGGGTGGGATGGAAGTGGAGTCAAGCTGTGGAAGATGAGGTGTTGCAGTAGAGGAGGGTGTGCCTTTAAGGTTGTATCAGTGCCTGACTTAAACATTGATTGTGTCCTTGGAAGCAAAATAATTTCCGTGTGTTTCATGGATTTGTTGGGTTGGGTTGTTTTTTTTTTCTTCTGTTTGCTTCGTTGCTTGGATATGTGATGGAGTGAAGTCTGTAGGTGACTGTAGAAATATTTACTTGAAATTTATAATTAAACCTTTATTCATTTGATTAGAGGAAAAATACAGCTGTCTGGGTGAGGATACTGGCACAGATTCTCTACAGAAATGGAAAACATGGGTTTTTTAGGTGACGGAACATGGAGTAAAACTTGCAAGTCTAACTTGCATATGTGTGCTTTCCTCCTTCCCATGTTAACGTTACCCAGTTAACATCTTTAAAGGGACAGTGACTGAACAGCAGTCTAGAAATACTTCTGCATTTCCAAGCAAAACAACAGAATAGTACCTACAGATTAGAAATCTTTTCTCCTGTTGGTCTGACAGCTTTTTGTGCTTGACAGCCCTTTCTGAGTAGCAGTTTTCATTTGTGGCTCTCTTGCTCTTTGCATCCCAGTCCAACGAAAGGACAAGAGGCAATGGACACCAATTAAAATAGAAGAAATTCCATTTAAATGTGAGGAAAAACCCCTTCTTTTACTGTGAGGATGATTGAATACTGGAAGAGGTTGCCCAGAGGGCTTGACTATCTGGACCCATCTGTGTTGATGTACTGTGTGCTGTTCATGTATGCCGTAGCAGTTTTAATCATTTAATTGCAAAGCAGTACTATGATAGAGAAAAGTGTGTCCAACACTAATCACTTCTAGAAGGGTACTCGCTTTGTATTAATGCAAAAATTGCAGTTCTTGGAAGTATGAGATGGATTAGAAGAGGCATAATTTGTTTGGAAATTGGAAAATTCGGCTATATGGTTGCAGAATTGATGTTGTAGAGATAGGACCTCTGCCATGTCTGAAACTTACCTTAAAAACATATCACGGATTCCAAATGTGAAACTTCACTCAAATAGTAAAAACAAATTCTACAGTTGTGAACTTACGGCTCAAATAACTTCTAGGGAAAACATTCACCATGGAATTGTCCATCTTGTGAGACTTGTACTTTTCTCTGAAAAAACAGATAATTTGTCAGTTCTGAAGACTGAGAGATCTGTTATATTGCAGATTGATTCAGCACAATCATTCCTGTATTTCAGTCAGAGAAGTGTAAATGCCTGCAGTCGTATATACAGCAGTGTATATTACTGTAGCTAGTTTCTACAAGAGAAATGACTTCATGACCTACAGAAATCAGTAATGCCTTTTCTAATCCATAATTAAGTATGCTTCAGTACTCTTGCTGATGGCTTTTCATAGCTTGGTAAGTGTTGGAGCCAAGTGTGCAATTTCTGTACCAATTTAAGTGTAATTTCTCTTACTATAGGTGCACACCTGTCTAAAAACATGCAAACCAAACTAACCTGTCTCTAAAACCTTCAAAAAGGAACTTCTGGCTCATCTTCTGGAGCAAGGAGATTCTTAGTTTTCCTTTTCTTATTGAACATTCACTTTCAATGGTCCACTACTGCCATTGGTGACATTAAAAATTCCAGAAGCAAAATTTTAACCTGATTAACCTGAGACATTAAGCAGAGATTAAGTCATAATTTCTTAAACATTCTTGGTTTATGAAAAGTAGAGCAAATCGGCAGACTATAAAATAGCAGTCGGTCTGCCTTGAAGTTTTAAACTGGGAGTGGGAGTGCTGGAATGCCAGATATCTGCCTCCACCCCGACTTTTCTGTTACTTTTTGAGACTTTGTACTGCACTTTTTCGAAGAAAGGTCATGAGTAGGAGCATAGTCCTCTGCTGTTCCTGGGTGCTCAAAGGCCTCTACAAGGGAAGAGTGAGTAGAGTGATTAAACTGCTTTCCATTACCTCATCCTTCCACCTCCTTATTTTTTCAGTATAAGCCAGTGTTGCAGACACTGCCTTTTTTGCCTACTCTTATAGCGACTTTAATTTGCAAGTTGCATGTTTTGATGGTTTAGTGCAAGAACCCTAGTTTTTGCTCGTGCTGTGCTGTAAAATGAAAGAGTGCACTTATGAAGTTGCTGCTTAGCTTAACAATTACAGAAGACAGTAATAATTGTATTAGGCTTTTAAATTCTCAAAGCTGTATGGGTATCTCTTCATAGGCTGTTACAGGGTAGAGGTGAATGACAAACCACCTCACTGCTTGTATTTACATTCTACCCCATCCAGCTTTGCTGCAGTCCGTAAGAGTGGAGCAGAGTTCCTCAAATGCATTTTCAGCTCTGTGAGATATTTAGTGGCAACAGCTGCTTCCATCTGTGTACATATGCAGGAAGAGATGTTCATCTGAACAGGCAACATTTTGTTTTCATTGTAGTGTGCATAATGCTAGCATATGTTACTGGTTTGCAAATCTGCAGAATATGGCCATTTTTTTTTCTAAAGCTCATTGAACAAAATATGACTGAAAAAGAGTGTATATATTTGTATTTTAAAAACAAACAAAACCAACAAACCACCTGTATCTTGTTACAGGAATTTGAAGACATGACCTAGTTGGTCATCTATCAAAATTACTTGTCTGTTTTAAAAGACAGCTATATTATCTTCCTTTCTGTGTATTCCATCCTATAAGTGAAATACTGCCTTCTGTCTGGGTCTTCAGAGAAGCAGCCAGGGATTTTGGTTTGTACTCCTAGTTTTGACAGTGCACCTATAAGCTATTCACAAATGGCTGATGTCATCTCAGGCAAAGTTTCAGTTCGCTGAGTCTGTGTACCTGAGTCCACAAAATATATTTTCAGTGCACATGTGTTTGGGCATTGGGATATAGTTGTGATAAATTCAGAATTGTGGGTTTGTTTATTTAAAAAAAAAAACCCCAAACAACAACAAACCAAACTGAAGAGTAAGAATTCTAATCTAGGATAAAGATAAGTGAATTTCCTCTTCTTCAAAACCCGTCTGGACATGTTCCTGTGTGACCTGACCTAGGTGTTCCTGCTCTGGCAGTGGATTGGGCTAGATGATCTTTTGAGGTCCCTTCCAATCCCTAACATTCTGTGATTCTAAAAAAATCTGGATTTTTTATTTAAAGCTGCAGCTCCTTTTTGCCAAAATAGTGGTCGGTTGCCCTACTGCTTATGTTAGCTGCTGTTTTGCAACATTAGCTAAATTCAAGCCCAGCAGCCAATTGTTTCCTCTGATGCTGTGATTTAAACATTTGTTTCACTTGTGCTTGCAGACTGAAGGGAAGGTATAGTGCAAGTCCAACTTCTGCATCAGACAAACTGGATAAAATTAATATATTGACAGCTTTTGTGGAGACAAGTTGTGACTTGGAAATCTTTTGAGGGAGTCAGTGAGCATTAAGGAAGAGTTTATTAGGAATAATCAATGTTCAAGTTATTCCAGGTGATATAATATATATGTGGCACAGAGCAGTGGTTTTTCTTCTTGATTATGTGCAAAAGCTTGGAGCTTGAAAGTAGCAAATTAGCAGACAGAAGAAATAAGCTGAGATGCTGGCACACATGATACAAACAAAACAAGTCTCGTGTATGACATGATCTGGAGGAGAGACATTAGACACACACTTGGGAATTCAGACGGGATGAGTTCAGGTGCAGAACCTCAGGTCAGCTAGAGAGAAGACAAACTGGATTTGCTGTACCCTGCAGTCTGCACGGAAAGATTAGGAACTATGGCATAACTAATGTTTAAAACCATTCTAATTATGTTATTTGGAGCCAACAGCTAAGTTCTGCTGCTTGGAGAGAAATACTTGTGTATGGGCATAAATAATGTTAACTGAAAAAAAAGGAAAAACAGACCTGTTCGAATATTCTATCAGTCTGTTATGTTTCTTGTAGAGTACAGATTTAAAAAAACAAAAACAAAAACAAAACAAAACAAAAAAAACAACAAAAAAACAAACCCCGTATTTTATTCAAATGCTGTTTGAAGTACTGACTTTCCCCTTCTGCAATACTGAATGTTCCAGTGATCAGTATAGACACGTCCCACTTTGAAGTGGTCTGTGCTTAATTACCTTGTTGAAATTCCAAGCAGAGCTCCACTTCAAAATTTACACTGAGATTCCTTCCTGCCCTCATGAGGCTAATTGATTCAGACACTGTTTATTTTCAGTCCGGGTACAACTACTGATTTAAAACTCTCTTCCAAACTTTAAGAAAACTTTGATTTCATGGAAAAAAAATAATTTAGAAAGTGTTTAGTGGCATGATGTTCTGATACTGAAAATGAGAAACTTTGTTCTGGTCTCTCGAGTATTCTTTGCAGAGATGTGATCTTGGCAAAGGAGTACAGAGTTTGTACTAGGTAATTTTCCAACTCAAGTAAAGAACATATATGAGATCATATTCCTGACATAAATCAGAGTTTAAAAGTGTTAGAAATTTGCCATCAGTTTGCACACAAATATTTACATTTTTTTACTGTGGAGAAAAGAGATTTCTATCTAAAAAACCCCAACTCTTGATGATTAATTGCAATGGAAATGGACTCCTGTGTGACTCTTGACTCTTTGCGACCATCAGTTCTGAAATCAAGCCATCCATTCAGTTTACATGAGTAGTGAAAAAGTTGTTTGATAACTTTTTTTTTTTTAGCAGGTACTGCCTGGAGCTGGCTATCAGCTAGCATGTTAGAGAGCTTAATTTCTCACTCCTAATCTTTAAACTGTATCGATATTTTGTGAACCATTATGCATGCAGTATACTTAGTGTTCTGGTATCTCATCATTTGTCAGTCCTTGCTTTCATGGTAAGAATCCATTTAAAATTTCCTTATTTTTAAGACTCAGAATTATAAATATTTAAATAGCTGCTTGTTGGTAACTTCACACATTACCAACAAAACAGAGCTATTAAAGACTGAGTGTAGATGCTGTCTTCTTTTGCTTTCTTTTTTTTGTATAAGAGACTTGAAAACTTTTGCTTAAAGATACTGTAGATGAAATAATAAATCCATGTGAGTTACCTTTCTGGGAGAAGGGGGCATGATGATACGCTTTCTATTCCTGATATATAAAAATTGCATCTTGGTCTAAAAGTCCCAAGTTAAACGTAGTTCTCACAAGAAGTCATCATCCAGGAAAAGCAGAAGTTAAATTTTTAATTGTGATAGACAAATTGGAGGGTTACTGATGAAGTGGCACAAAAGGAAAAAAATCAGTGTTACCTGTTTCATAGAGGGGTTTGCAAGAAAATTTTAAGAACTCATAAAGATGTTGGGCTAGTAGTAGTTAGAGTCCCTGCATAACAGCCGAGTGAAATTACTTAAAGCTCTATAGCTGGCTCGGAAATAGCAGAAGAATATGGGACTTTTCTGTTGAAACACCATTGATATGACCAGTCCGGGTGAATGATCAATGAACGATGTGAAGAGAATGACTACATGCCTAAACTCTCCTCTGTTCAGAGAAAATCTATGTCATTTCTGGGGCCCCAGGTAGTCACTGCTCATAAACAACTCGAGTCTAAAACTCTGTAAGAAAGCTAATGGATACCTTCAGATGCTACAAGCGATAAGGCTTTCAGAAAAAGATAATGTCCATTTCTACCTTATGTTTCTGTGATGCCAGTCCCAGTAGCTCCAGGACAGACATCTGCTTTTCATAGTCAAAGAACTTTTTCTCTGCTCATCACACAATCATCCTTGCATCTTACCACTTCATGTGACTTCTCCAAGACAGTGGTTTTCTTTCATAAGCTGCATGACATATAACCAAGTGCTTCATCCCTGCTGCTATCAATATCACCAGCTAGTATATGTCTGTCGTTAGTTAGATGATCTAACTGAGACTTTGCTACTCAAACTCATAAAGCAATATCCAAATAGAAGAATGTCCATACTGAACAGTTGTCACATGTTGAAGGTAGCCGAAGGCAGCAATGTTCTTTAGGCAGGCCAACTGCTATTGCCAGCCTGTTCAGATGGCAAATTCAGTTCATGTTATCGATGATAGAGAGGATATTTTACAAATAGAAGAATGGAGCCATGAGCAGCTCTCAGGAGTGGACTGAAATCAATGGGTTGATTCCAAGGCAGAGCATGCAGCTCTCCTAGCTGGGTGATGTAGCAGCACAGGGAAAGCAACAGATACCCTTTGTTCTTACATGTTTTTTGGAACAAAATGTGTAGATAAATGGTAATTTGACTTATCAAAATTATATGTGTACATGTTTCTCTGTTCTGAGAGTTAAAAAACTTTGGTTTTCCTATCTTTTTTTTTTTTTTTTTTTTTTCCCCTTCTCCCTCCAGTACAATAGGTTGTATGAGGAGAAGGGAAGGGAGAATCTGCCCTGACAAAGGAATTTCTAAAAATCATCTTAAGCTTTTCCTGTGCAAAAAGCATAATCAGTCAAGAGTGGGCAAAAGTTCATGCTAACACAAACAAGATGCTGAACTTCAGTGGAGAATGTTGCACGTGACAGCACATTTCAATACATGCATGCAAACAGTGAATTGGCAGTGTCTAGATAGCAGGCAACAGCAGTGTCATGGGATTTCTTAAAAACTACGTGTCACACAATGGATTTATGACTTAGAATGTCTCGTGCAATGCTTTAAGGCTATTTTTAATGAGCCAAAGCCATGCACGGGTCTTAAGTCTCCAATGATTGTGTTGATTGAACCAGCAAAATCCTTCCACAAATATTGTTGTTTCTCTCAAATTAATAACAAAGTTAAGTCGTCTCCTTACCTGTGACAAGCTACTTTTGGGATTTTTGCCTTTTTTTAAGGAGGAAAGTAAGTTATGAATTTTTTTATAGTTACCATTCCAAGCCCATATCTTGGCCAGATCCTGAGGTTCCAACGTGATGATGACGTTCAGTCTCTCTGCCCTCCTATAATGTTAACTCTGGTTCCTAGGCCAATTTGCCCTCTTCAAGTCCTTTTACTTTCTTCTTAGAACATTTGTTCAAAAGGCCAAAAGAAAATATTTACTTTCAAATACGTAACACTTCCAAATGCACAACACTTCCAGCAGTGCTGGGTGTTTGAGCCATTCACATGAAGGACAAGTTAAAGTCCTGCTTTATGTGTATTTTCATTTTTATTTGTCTGATCTCTACCTGGTTCCAACTTACTCTTGTGGCATTACTGAGAGGCTGTCCTGTAGTTGGCATACCAGTTCTGATTTGTCTCCTGCTGACGTCTCATCGCAAATTCACAGCAGATGTCTCAGCTGCTGACTGGCAAGCCACGTTTTGGATGCTAAATGGTGATATCCACCTTGATGTCTGTTTTATTCTGCATAGGTAATAATGTGGGGAACTTCATAGAACCAGGTGCTCAGAATATGAGATATTTGCACGCAAGTAGTGGCAGTGGTTAGGCTAAAAACCTCTAAGTGCCTTAATATAGTGTAGTGAAGACATGCCTGTAGCCAGAACCTTATGATTTGTTCCTTTATGAGAATTTGTTTACGGCATAGCCTCCATTAAGTTCTGTTGATATTTAGGATTATTTGTGTGTAGAAACAGCAGTGTTCAATTCAACTATGGAACATTCATTGTTTGAATTGTTTCTACCTGCCTGAGTCTACTGCTTTAATAAATATTTTTAAAAAGGATCACTTTCTATGGCACTGTAAGACAATGTTCTGTTTGATTATATCATGAATAATACAGATAAATTGCTTATTATCAGTAGTAATGTTGGTATAAAGTTTTGATATTTATTTCTTTAGTGATGAATACATTTTTGTAAAGATATTTAGAAATGTGTACTGAAAAACCACTAAAGACTTATCTGCTTCATTTTTTCCTAACTTTGCTATTGGACATGTAAAATATGTAGATACCCAAATTGCATTCCAGCACGATCCACTAGCAGGCAAGATGATTTCCGCTTCAGTGCTGCAGTTCATTAAACAGTTGTAAACAGAAAAGCTGCAAAAGTGTACTGTGGGCGTGTGACGAGAGATTTCTGATAACCTCAAGGCTGGCTCCCAAATGATCTTATTAATTCAGTGAGTAATCCGGGAAAAATCAGTAGGGTTTCTTTGACTTTTGCCCTCTGAGGTTGCAGTTTTTACAGCTTGGAGCAGCTATTAGTAACAATAGCTCTTGAAGTGTAATTTAGAAAACCCCAGGAAACGTGTTCCTGTTTTTCTTCCTGATGCAGTTACATCTGACAACTCCTCTTCCTTTAGCCCCTAATTCACTGTGCCGCTGTTCCTGGAAACCTGTTTGGAATGTTATAATGAAGTTTTTCACTTGCCTGAAGTACATCAAATGTAACATGTGAGCCTGGTTTCCAAGTGGAGACTTCGTTCTGCGTGCAGTCAGCTGTTTCTCATGAGTCACACTGTTGGCTGGGTAAGGAAGGAAAGGGTTGCTTTGTGCAGGCTCTGGTAAGTTCCTTATTTTATTTCTTCTGTATTGGGAAGACTTCCATGATGGTTGTGAGCTCATTTTGTGTTCAAGGTAACTAATACAGGACTAGAAAGCAAAATCTTTTGTAGCTGTTAGTGACAATTAACACATCAATTAAGATTTAGACTGTAGGAAATCTGGGCATGAAGTGTCATCTGAGCTGATTGATGGAAAGAAAGTGCAATAAGTGTTTGCATCTTTTCTTTTTACACATTCTCTCTTTTTATCTAGCTTTAAGTTTGGTTGTTTTTTTCAATTACCCTTTGAGAATTATTTTCAGTATCATTAAAATCTTATCACAGAATCACAGAATGTTAGGGATTGGAAGGGACCTTAAAAGATCATCTAGTCCAACCCCCCTGCCAGAGCAGGAATACCTAGATCAGGTCACACAGGAACATGTCTTATCTTGAAGAGTTGCACAAAGAGCTATTTGAAATTGCTGTTCTCCTTATGCAATGCCTTTCAGAGTGGCATCATCCTGCCTAGAACTGGGCTGTCTCTTTCCAGGTTTATTTTCTCCTCCTGTTCTGTTGTGCCTCTGCTCTTCAGAGTTGACATCATACAGTCTGCATCGGAGAGGGCAGGATTCCTGAGAACAGCAGACAGTAACTGTTTTGAAAGGCTTGTGTCTGTGGCCTGGTGTCTGGATGTTACTTATATATATAGTTAACAGTTCTGTATATATTATATATATATAAACAATTCCCATTTTAAGACTGTTCCTCACTATGCAAATTAACCTTGGCTGTTCTTTAAAGTTGCTGCTCTTTAAAACAGCTGTTCAGCTTAAGGAAGACATGCTTACCTTGCTCTTCAGTGTTAGCAAAATATTTCTTTTGATGCACATCCATATCACTTTGACACTGTTATAGTTTTCCAGTTTAGCTGCCTTATCTCTGTGCTTTTAAATCAGATTTGGTTAAAGTATATATCCTTTTAAACCAGATAAATAGGAAAGTACATAATTTGGTACAATAAAGACTTTTTAAAAGTTTGGTCCAGTCTTCAGTAGCATTTTAACCTTCGGTTACTGTGGTTAGGAGATTATGAAAGGTTCAGATTTTTTTTCAGCTTTTTAAAGTTTTCTTATAATTATTAGTTTTGAAGCCAGCAGCTGTGTAACTTGATGCATCAAACAAGTAGATAATATTATTGTCATTAAACTTATCTTTGGAGATCTTTTCCATTGTTCGGTATTTGTTAAGCTTAACAGTATCAAAGTCATGTTATAACCTTGAGAAGTCATCATATTCATTATAGCTGGTTAGTATTATTTTCATTATCAGCTTAGAAACATCACAAAATTCAGTAATGCTATTAGGAAGCATGTTTTTTTCTCCAGATAGTTTTGATAAGGAAAAGTACCTTCTGTAGCTTGCTCATGAACTAGACAAATGGAGAGTTTGTATTTTATTTTTTATTTCCTACTAATTTTCTTTTGCTTTTCTCCCTTTGTTCTTCGGAGACTGAAAGATGACAATAATGTCTGTTTCTGATTTCAGGCAAAGGCAAATACAAGTTAACCAATGTGTTATATATATACATCCCAGAACCAGGCCATAAGAAATGTATCACTCTCTTATATGTAGTATATCTAGTATGGCTGTTGATGGCATTTAGGCTTGTTCTGCTTTCTGCTTCTCATTTTTCCTAGTTAAAAGAATATAAGATCAGTCCCATTAAATAGTTACTTAAATACTGTTAGAAACACGTTGAACCATGTGAGAAGTATTTCTAAATTATAGTTAGTGACATACTGCACACCTTGTCTTACCTACTTTCTATATTGGACTTGTGGTACTTGCAGGTTTTAGATAATCAGGGGATATGTAGTATTTAAAGTGTTTCATGATTATCAGTCACTTTGAATTCTAGGTACTCTCAACTGATCACAGATTGATCGCAGATGGGGCTGGGGATTTTGTGCCTTTATCCTATCAGCAGTCATATAGGGCAGGCTTCTAACTGTTCAGCTATGAGTTTTAGAGGTAAAGAATTGTTCTCTTTTTTTTTTCTTGAGACTTCTAAAGCACCTTTTCTAAGTATGAAGAAAAAAAAAGCATAAGAAAAATAAGTACTTAAAATTAGCCAGTATCCACTGTTATTTTTAAAGTACTGTTTTCAAGGGTTTAAAGTTCTAGCACTATTTTTCAGTAATTTCTTTTAGAAAGATAGGGTCCTTGGTGATAGTTAGTGTTTGTCCAGTGGTCTTTTGACAGTTTAAAGTAGTTGACTTGCTTGATCTCAAATGGGTGAAATGCAACTGTATTGTAACTTACCAGCTGAGTAAGAATCATTTAGAAAGGATTTTCTGAAACATTTTCTTGGTGAAATCAGTCTGTAAAAACAAAATCATTTTAATGATTTAATGATGACTTTAAATATTACAGTTTTTCACTAGTCTCATGAACAAAGTGTCTGATTTTTGTCTTCCAACTGTTTCCTTTAGGAGGATAAATAGCTTTGAAATAATCTTAGTCTAAATTGGAGAACTCAAGACATGCCTCATCAGCGAGCTTTATGTTGCCTGACACTTCAGTGTTGTGAAAGGTGCAAATGCATTGCATGTCACTGCAGTGACTAAAAGGCGAAACTGGTTAATAGTCTGTAGAACCTGTGTGCTCACAGAAGGTTCTTGGTTATATGCTAAAACTGTCCTGCACGTCTAAACTTCTTGCCATGATAAATAGTGTTTATGCAGATAGGTATTCTGCACAGTAAGATTGCCCACGGGAGAGATGCAGAGATTTCTCCTTTCTTATCTAGACTGCTGCTTCTAGAAAGTAATCTTCTGAGTTTCTGGTTCTGCTGATTCAGAAGGTTTTGTAATGTGGAAAATTCAGGAAGAGAGGAGATAAATACAAAAATAGAAACAGGAGCCGATAAAGAACCAAGGGTCTGTATAAAAGAAAGTAAAATGGTGCTGTACCTGGAACATAAGGATAGATGGTTATTCGTAGACTGGCGGAGCTGTGCAAAAAGGGTTTGGTAGTAACAACCATACTTTTGAAGTATTCTTCTTCTGTTTTTATAGAAATTATGACTTGTTAATAATTATTTTATTGCCTTAGACTGAAAAGCAGATTTTGGCAGCCTCTGCTTTCTTTCCTCTTTTCTGATTTGCCTGTGTAGTGTTCTGATTTGGATATTGAGGAACAGAGCTCTCCACTGTGCAGAAAACTGGTTTTGTTTTAGGTTTCATTATATTCCTCCGTCAGTTACTACACACACGTGTACAAATTCTTATGGAATTTTAGAGTATATGGGGAAGATGACCTCATTTAGATTCTTATCCTCCAAGTTTTCAGTATACATAAGGGGGGGTGGGGGTAGAATCCAACTGTATCAGATGGAATATACACAAAAAGAAATGTTTGCTTTGTTAACAAAAGAGGCTCAGTGCTCAAAAAGATTTTTCTGGAAATATTTCCTCCTACTTAGAGTACATAATTTGACAACTTTATTTTAAAGAATACTGTAATGATAACTTTATTCACAGCTTCAGCTAAGATGGCATGATCAGTGGCTTTAGCAGGTTTTAATTAGCTTTCTGTCCTGTTGCGACAGGGGAAATAAATGCCTTGGCAACAGATTTTCTGTTAAGTAGGAGAATTTGTGCTTACAAAAAGAAAAGGAAAACTGCTTTTGTCTTGGATTACTCCATAGTATCTCCTATGTTTACATCTCCTTTAGATTTACTGTAGCTTAACTTGTTAGACTGTGGGTTTGATTTAATAAATAAGATAAGGAGCGTTTCTCTTGTAGATCACTTTGCTGAATGCATGTGATGCCAGCCAAGACCAAGCTGGCTTCCCCCTTTGGTAGCAGTGGCTAAGCTGTCCCTGCAGAGACTCAAACACATTCACTAGCCATAAAACTGGCACTTGTTTTCCTTTTTCATGTTGTTTAATGCTTGTATTTTGATTGTCTTAGGTTTTTTGATTAAGCTTTTACTGAATCCTTATCTATAATGACAGTTTAATTTTTTTGGAAGATAAGTTGAAGTGACATATACAGTAAAGTAAGGTTTCAGCAGCTTATTGCTAAATGGTTCCAGATGCAAATGCAATTCAGTCACATCTACACTTCATGAAAAATGTAAATCTGCAGTTCTCTAAGGAATGTTTATTAATACCTTTAATGTTTATCACTGTACATTGAGGAGGGTATACATAATCACTCTGTGTTAGAAAGACCCTTCAATTTAAATTTATTAAAGATTATTTTACCCTGTCATGAACAAAGTGTCCCCTAAATCCAGTTCCCTCCCGTGAAAGCGTGAGAATTTCTCCACTACTTGGGGTCTGTGCAAATCATCTGCACTACAAAAGAACCCTGGCTCCTTCCATTTTAGGAATCTGGGAAGGGTAAATATTTGGAAGTGCTGGCATAACAATAGCAGAAGTAAGAGGAAATTAAACTTTGGGATCCAGTGCTGAGACACATTTGGCTTAAACTGTGGGTGGAAAAAAGAAAAGCTTTTTAGTAAATTGGTGAAAGGTTACGATTTTCATTTTTGGATTAAGGAATAAGCAGAACTGTTCTATGCAGGAAAAAAATCTACCTAGTTTCACAGACAAGGTCTCAGTTTTGAAATGGTAGACTTCTTAGTTCTTGTTTAGGTTTTTTGCTTTTTCTGTCAGACTGGAGTATGTTGTTGTTCAGTTGCTTTCTGACAGGTCGCAGGAGCTAGTGTTTCACTGAGCAAAGACTAGCACTGTTAGATGAACAAGTCTTTTTGTGGGAGGCTACTGCTGTTGTGAGTTCTTGAATGTAAAGCTAAGAGACTGTAGGTTGGATGGATAGATGAAGCAGACTGAAATTAAGACCATGGCATAGAAATTGATTTCATTATAGAAACCCTGGTGTTTAGACTGCGAAGTATTTTGCTGTATAAAAGATTTTCTGTAGAATCTCTTGGGGAATTTCCAGCATCTGTTGTTTGCAACAGCTGTTAGATATTGAGCAGAAAGAGTCATCTGTCCTCAGAATAGCAAAAAAAATAATTCTGTATCTTGATAAATTCAGTTCAGGTTGAGTAACTCTTTGGATATTAAAACCAGTTTTCCTGGTGTATTTCACTTATTTTTGGGAGATTTTTGGCACTGTGTTCAAATACCTAAATATGTATGTTCTAAAAACTGAAGTCTGTTTCTGCCAAAATTTGCCGTGTGACTTATGAGCCTATATAAAGACCATTATAGTAACTTAAGCTGATACTTGGCTTGTGTTTATGCAAGACAACTCCAAATAATCCTTTAACTTAATTTTGAACAGTGCTGCATTTTTCAGAAAGAGACCGTATAGAGTTGGCTGGAGAAAGGGAACTGTACTTTTGCAAAGAATTTCAGTGTGTTGAAATATATTTTTTTTTGATCCAATTTAAAAATTAAAGCAAAAAAACCCACCTGCATTTCTTTGTAGAAGGAAATAGGTTTTTCCACGGTGTTTATCTCCACAGGCAGGTGACCCTGCCAGGTAGCCTCATCTGATGCCTCAGGGCTCTTAGCTTGCTCTAAGTTATATGGGTCATCAGAAAAGGCAGGTTTCCAGTTAATTTTCTTGGAAGGCTGTCAAACTTCACCATCACCATCATGTTTTAATAGTATTTTTTCGTTACCCTTCATATAATTTTGATTTTTATGGTTTCCAGATGGTAGATAATTCAGTGCAGCCCCTGACAGAGTTTTTTGAATTTCAGATCACCTAGTGTCTTGAAGGCTAGCAGAAGTTGCTCTTCAGATTTAGGTGCCAGTTGCTGCAAGGGGAGCTTCGACCTTTGGAACTACAGCAAAATATAGTGAATTTAGTGAAATATAGTGTAATAGTATTTGGAGGTAATTTAGAACATTCCCAGACTTCAATGCCTGAGTTTTCTTATAAATTTCTCAGTATTTTGGTTATCTACTTCTATGAATATTTGTTATCTTGAAGTCTCATTTGCAGGATGACAAAATACTTGAGTCTTTAAGTGCCTGTCCTCTCCTCAACTCAGTAAGATTGGCTGAATCTTACTGAGATTGCTCTGCAAATTCTGCAAAGTGGAGCAATTTAAAGGAATTCTTATTTCAGTAAGATCATTTTTTCAACCTAGACATCTGAAGACCTAAACCAAGTGGAATGAGGTAATTGAACAATGTGATGTTCCTCTGTACCGCAATGATAAACTGGCACAGCAGAGAACAAGTTGTTTGCCTTATTTGTGCAGAAGCAGATGTGCCCTGCACAGAAGGTGATATTGAATCTCTCAGTTGATTAATCAAGTACTTTTCCAGCCTTTTGCATCATTGTCTGTTACTGGATATCTCTAGTTACTACATGAGTTCTGTTAGTTGTTAAAACGAAACCCCTTAAAATATTAAACAGAAAAAAAGAAATTACAAAAGGAACTGTATTTATAGTAAACTGAATTTAGACCTGCAATGAAATTTGCAATTTATGATAGTTTAGTCTCTTAATGGCAAGTTAATATCAGTGTACTTCAGATTCAGAGTCTATATGCAACTGTTGGATTTTGGTCATAGTTCCACCATACTCGTGACGAAGGTCATCGGGATTCAAATATCTTTGCATAACACCGTTATACTGGTAAAATAAATCATGGTTTTAATCTATTTAAGGCTTGTGTAACTATGAGAACTTTAGCATGTTCCTGTTCAATACTAATGAACGTGGCTTAGTTGTGACAGCAAGATAACATTTTAGTGTGAGACTTGCTATGACCATTTTGTGGGGCATTGTGCTTCTTCCCCAGTAGTTCAGCTGTAGCACCGTTTTACCCATTAGTTCCTTATGAACCAGCAGAATTAAAGATGCTTATTTTACCCTGTTTAAAAGTGGTGTTCCAAAATACTTTTAACTAGGATAGTGTCATTACTTCTAGAAGTTCTTCTGACAAAATAGGTTGGAATTTAGGAGGGAAAAGAGGGATGAAGGTCCTCATTGCGTGTGGGGAGGCGTGGAGAGCTTGGTATAAACATGTGCAACACTCCAGACCCCTTGCAGTCTGAGCATCAAAGTGTACTGGCGTGTCGTAGAGCAGTGGCAGTGTCTGGTGCCCTTTCTAGTGATGCTCCAAGTGACTAAGTTCCACTGCAGCAGCAATAAAGAAATGTCTCTGAATGTCTTGTGATACTTTGATATAATTACTGGGCAACTGTATGACGACTCCAAGAAAAAGATGTGGATTTTATGCCAAACTCCATCTGAAGGATTTCAAGCTCAGTTTTCTCACCAAGTAGCAGAAACTTAAACAGCTGAGTAGTTAAGTAGTTATTAGATTGGGATCAAGGGCATCCTTTGTACAGCTAGGAACGCAAAATTTACAGGACCGGAGTGAGGGAGAGCACAAGCAAGAGAAACAGGACTTTGTAATCCAATGGTGACATCACTTGCCTGGGAGGAGGGGAAACAGGGTGTACTTCAAGGACTGTATATATATTTTATGTGAAATAGTACAGAGTTTATTAGCAGTCTTGGAAGCTTAAACAGAACTCAGCATAGCCTATAAAAGTGGTGGATTGAACAATTTCTGTCTAAGGTCCTTTGTAAATAATTCAGCAAAGCTTTAAAATGACAGTAATAAATACAGAATGAAAGTAAGATTTTTGTGCATGTGATTTCTCTTTTTTTTCCCAGATTCTTGATATTTGTAAAATTGATTCATTTGTAACAGAATTTTTCATGATGAAAGCCTGTTTAATCTTATTTTAAATGTGCTGATCAAGCTATGGTTTTTGTACTTGCCAGAGAAATTATTCTTGATTTGTGTTAGTTTTAAGAGAAATGAGTGTATTGAAAATCAATAGAAATTCTACATCTGTGGATGTAAAATGTTGATGTAATAGTGGTGCATGCCATCACTTGTATATTTCTCAGTTTATAATTTTGAAGTGAAGAAAATGCAAATGTGGTGTTCTTCAGTGTCTGACTAAATTAGAGTATTAAAACAGGTTCTTTATTACATTTACCTCTAATTTTGATGGTTTAAAAAACTCACTTGTTTTTAGCTAAATTTACAATGGCAGTTTTAGGTTTCTAGGAAGCTCTAGTGACCTCTGTAAAGAGGTAATTCAGTGAACCTGTCACTAATAATTTCATTCTGCAGCTAATAGTAGTGAGTTTAATCCAGAAATTATGAGCTGGGCCTCCCTTCCCTGAGGGAAGTATTTCTTTCCATCTTTAAATGTAAGGGGGGGCTGAGCATAGTAAATTTAACAGGATCTGGCTGTTCTTTTATTTTTGAAGTCTATCAGCCTTTTGCTAAGTACTATACAGAATTCAGTAATACACAGGACACTTTTTTCTTCAATTTACCTCCAACTGATGGTACATGCATTTCACCCATGCCATTTTAATGGAATACAGGTTTGTTATCACTAATGCTTTTACCTGCAGCCTTGCAAACTAGCTTGTGATGGCTGGTATATTTTAGATGTGTTCTGCTCACAAGAGGCCTGGCCATTTCAGTCATGCTCTGACTGATAATCTAAAGAGTATCCCTGCTTCTGCTCAGTGTTTACAGTAACCGTGCAAAGTAGGATAGTAATACAGCACTTGCGAAGAAAGCTGTAGAAGATAATGACACTGTTGAACTGTTGACTTGTTTAGCACTGAAAGAAAAAGTGCAGTCATTCAACAAGAAAGCAAGAAACCTGGGAAAATTCCTTCAATGGCTTTACCAATTGTACCCAACTATTTTTAGTATTGAATTAGAATGCTAATCACAGAGTCCTTCTCCATCTTGTCCTAATGAAAGAAATTCCTGTATGTAGGGGACTGGAATTTCAGTTTGTAAGCATTTCAGACACAGCCCTCTGTTTCTGCTTTGTTATTCTGTGGGAATTTGAAACTAGTTCAGCAATAACTTGTTTTACAGAAAATTTGCAGCCAGAAATTATGCATCATGCTTATCCCTTTGATTTGCAGTTCTACTTTTTACTTATATTCTGTGTACTGCATGCTTTTTCTTAAGCAAACTTTTAAAAAAGTTTCTATTTAGTGCTAAGTATTGACTCTAAATCCTATTGCTTTTACAATATGTCTGATAATATACACATACATTCTCTTAAGTGGACCTAAATCCTCCGTGCCACTGAAAGAAACACATCTCCCCATTCCTGCTGGTTATTCTTGCTTGTTATGGTTGCCATCCTTACACAGCAAACATGCTTGTACAGGTATGTGATGAGTTTAATTTAGAAAATTTATTAGGATCAGTTTATGAGGAGAAAGTGGTGGGTGAGTATCTTTGCACAGGTCTGCATGATAGACACTTGCCTCTTAAAGTTACCGCCTGGCTTTCAAATTCCTTATCCTCTGACCTTGGGCTGAGCATTCCAGGTTCCTTTCTCTCCCTTCTTCCCTGCCCCCTTCCCCTTGAAGGGTGCAGCTTGCTCTCACCCTTGGCTTATAATATGCTGGTAACCAAGGAGCTCAGGGTCACCTGTTACCACTCACCATGCACAAATACTGCTGGTCCTGCCTGACATCCCACACTCGTTTTTTTTGGAAAGGCAGGAAGAACACTGGTGGATATTACAGTCGTCTTTAATGCCTAGCAGTAGCTTTGTACGCAGTTGGCTTTGTGTGCTATGACTAGATCCATGTGATACCTTTTTGTTCACTTTGAGGGGAAAAAAAACAAACGTAGTGGACATGTCATGCAAGCATGAAGAACAAGTCATCCAAAATTGATTGGGATGCTTTCCTCAAGGTTAGATTACTTCTTTCTTTTCTTTGTCTCTAAAGCAAACTCTTTGGGAAAGATTCTTTTGCTGGTAGATTTATATATAAGTTATTTTGGAAAGGGTATATGCAAAGATGAATATCTTCTGACAAATTGAACAGTCTTTCTGCAGCTGCTCTTTTGCTTTCAATAGCTGATTGGGCCATGAGTTCTTGCTGGGAAGGTTAGTGTCTTACACGTGCATTGCACATATTAAAATAGTATCTGGCTGGTGACTTAAATACTGTAGACTAAACAAGGCTGTTCTGTTAAATGAGATTTAAAATTGTAAAAAGAATATTTAGGTTTTAATATCTGAACACTGCTATAAAGGTTCAATGGCTTAGTAGTAAACCGATTTCTTAGCTTTGTTAAAATTAGCAGTGCCTATGCCCAGGAACAGGTACATGGCCCAATTAAGTGAGCTGAAATGAGGGAGCTGCAAAGGAACCAAACTTTTCTCCCAGCCATGTAACAGCTGTGCAGCTGCTGCCGCCGCAGGGATGCCAGAAGGCTTCAGCAGCTGCTGTATGCCTGTCTCTGTGTCCAATATGGAGGTGGTTTGCTAGTGTGCTGACTTTGTACAGCTGTGGTACTGCTGGCATACACCCAGTTACTCTCTGCCAGGTTATACAAAAAATATCTCTACGGTTGTGTTCTGTAATGTCCGAAAGTGGCTAGTGTTCTCTCAATTCCCATACCCTGGTTTCCTGTGCGGAAGACTGGTGTCAGTCCTGCTGTTTCAGAGTCCTGGAGTGCTTCGTGATCCTCAAATCCTGGATATCGAAAGAAACTGCACTCCTAAATACATTTTAGCACCTGATCCTCTTCAGATTCCTTAATTCTTATGCAAAGAGAGTTAATCTGATACTACAATTCATGTAACCAGTAGAGAAGCAAATCCTATTTCGATGAGTCTCCTAGAAACAGAGCATGTGTAGCCCATATAAAATGGGTAGCCTGTAGTAATTGGAAAAAGCAATATTATCTAACTGAATTGGCTACATACATCACAGAGGCTGTAGGAGAAGTAATCTAATTGAAGTCTGATTTTTGGATTTAATCTTTAAGTAGCTATCCAGCTGTACTTATTGGATGTAAATCTCAAGAGGTACCATCGGGTTTGAAAAGCCTTCAAGTACACCATCTTAGACATTTGGTCAATACTGGACATCTTCAATACAAAAATTTGGTTTGTTAAATGGACCTCATGCAGAGAAATAACATATCTGGGTTTGTAGTACAACTGTAATGCAATTTCTGTATACCCTGTGCATTTCCAAAGGGTTTTTTTGATTTGAGAATTGATCAGGAAGGTGTACAGTTGCAGTTTTGTATTGACAAGAATACAGCTCAGAACTGTGGGGCTCCAGGGAACCTGTGTGCACTGCAGAAGATGCCAAAATCAAGTTTTTGAGAAGATACAGCTCAGTATCCCTGGGCATAATAAAAAACTAATAGAGATAGCATTAAAATAAGAACATATAAGGCAAATGTTACATAAATGTCTCATGGTTTAGACTTGTCTCAAGGATTTTGATTTAGAGTAGCTGGTAAAACAGACACATCTCAAAGTTACTTTAGTGAACAGCTTTGGAAATGACATGACCTTTCTGTGTGTGATTAGGTAGTAACTGTAGTTTAGTCTAAACAGTGAGAAATCAGCGTGTCCTGGTGAAATCTGACGTCTCCTTCTAAAGCTATGGAAGTTGGTGTTCTGAAAGATCTTATTCTTGATTTATCTGAACGTATGAGAAATTCCCAGGCTCGCATCTGTTTGCTAAGAGACAGCAAGAGAAGATTGACTTCCCATTGCTGGAGCTGTGTTTGGATAACCCTCGGGCAGGCAAGCAGCCTAGTGAGCAAACATCAAGTTTGTGCTCAAATAGCATTTTCTCTTGCCTTGTCTGTTGGGCCTTAGTGTGTCAGTAAAGCTCACATCAAATAAAAGCTCCTCTGTGGGCTCTAGCAATGCTTATTTACTCCAAACACTTAGATCTCTCTCTTTCACCCCCTCTGCCCCGCTTAGAAAAAAAGATCAAATTTGCTTATTTCACTTTCCTAGTGAAGAAAGGTAAAGGTGTGATGTGGGTTGTGCACAAAAGGGCGGGAGCTCTTTTGTGCATTGTCTGAAGGTTTCAGCAGTTAATTTTGAAAATCCTTTAGAAAAATGAATAATTAAGCTGGTAGGAGATTTCTCTCCTGTTACTTTTACTAAGTCAAGGGAACAGCATTCCAGTTGAAGGCTGAACTCGCAATAGGTAGAAGAAATGTTTCAGAGCTACAGTTGTCACTTAATTTGCTCTTAAATGAATAGAGAGAACCTTCTACTTTATTTAGTTGTGAAAGTGAATGAAAATCAAAATAATGTTGTGGTGTTTGCAGCATAAATGTTTATTTTACACATGTTTATATTGCACACACACTATATGGTAATATTTATGCAGTTGCAGTAAATATTGATGTTACATTTTTAGTTTCCCTGAAATTAAGTGCAAAACAATGGTCTCTGACTTTAAAGAAATTGATACCTTAGTGTGTTAAATGAATCCTTTACATTTTAAGACTTTGCTGTTTCCTGAAGTAAGAATATGAATCTGAAGAAGTGACTTTTGCTTTGCTTCTCTTCTGGACTGTTGCTGTATGAATTCTTCCAAATGATGGGAGAAATGCTGTTCTTTGTTATTTCTTTGGCTTTAGACAAGCTAATTCTAATATAGTAATTACCGTAACAATATTGGTAAAGTGCATTTCTCCAGTCATTTGGAAAAAAATTATACTGCACTTGCACTATAACATCAGGATGGTGTTTGTAATTTAAATACTGGTGTCGTACAAGTGATGAAATTACTGCTTTTTATGTCACTTGTTTATTTTACGTTCAGATAAAGCAGTCTGTTCGTTTTTTCCCTCTGGTCAGTCTGGACTATTTTACAAGTGACAATATACATGTGTGCACTTACATAAGATACACTTAAGTTTAGTTAGTTCATAGTGGAAAAGGTACACCTGTGAGAAAGGAATGTGGATGAGAAAATGTAACTGTGTTTAAAGATGTTTATGCAGCTGCATTTAATGTAACTTATTATTGAAGTGCTCTGTTTAGAGAATATAACTGTTACAATTGAAGACAAGCTATTGAAAATTCCTTCAAAATATTGTGAGCTGTAGATAAATCAAAAGTATAGATATTCAATTCTGCTTCCAGATTTATTTGTGCTTTTAACAAGTTTTCTTCATATTAGTATCTGAAAACCGTCTTACAAAATTTCCATAATAAAGCATTTTTGCAGAGTACTAAATCTGATTTTTTTCATGATTAATAGACAACTTTTTTTTTAATTTTAGTAATGTAAATAATGGCTTCCTATGTGGGGAATTCTTTAAACTCTAGCTTTTCAAAACTTGTGTGACGTGGGACTTGAGTTACTGTGGAGCCTCAGATATGCATTTCATTACAGAGTACATGTGATTTGGAAACATGCAAAATAAAAGATTTATCTCTGTTAGATCTTCACTGAAAAATCATTACGTTGATGTTACTATTTCTGTTCTGTAAGTAGGTAAAACAAGACTTACATTTCATAAAACTCAGTCTTCACATGACCTGGTTTATAACCTCAGGATGTCAATGAAAAAAGTTAGAGAAATACTTCTAGAGTGTCTTGTTTCAGTTGGGGGGGGCGCGGGGGGGGCAAGACTGGAAAATGTCACTATTGTACTTAAAGAGCTTTTTAAAAAAAAATCAATAAAGGAAATAATTTAGAATCCTGCTGTATTTGTTTGCAATATCATACTGAACTGACTCTTTAATTACACTAGGGACTGAGAGTACATTGTTCTAGGCATTTCATGTACGATGAAAGATCCTCTTTGCCCCCAGAAATTTATTTCTCTGCTTTGACTTCCAGTGTTATTTAAGATAATGTGACCTTAAATGTCCAGCTTCCAGAATATTAAAAGAATGTTTTGCTATCTGTTTTACTGAATGTAGTGTGTAGAGTTTGAATTTCCCAACTGCAAGCCAGAAGTCCTTTGTTTATCTAAAAAAGCCAAACAGAGTGCTATCAGCAATCATGTCTTAACGTTTCTCCTGCAATTACTGTCAGAGAAGGCTACTTTGCAAAGCTTAACGATTATTTTTTTTCAGCCTCTGTACTCATTCTCAGTCTTTCTTGAGAATATCAATTATGAAAGATTTTGTGATGAAGTCTGGATGAATGGAAACTGGAGGAGGACAGCCAATTTAGCTCACGTCATCTATTGATCAGACAATGTTCCATCCTTGTGGAGCTAGGAGTCTGAAAATGGAGGGCTCAGTACTTAAGGTTTTAGCCATAGGTATGTGATGATACTGAATGGATTTTGCTTATATTCTTATGTATGTTTATATGGATGTTTGTATCTTCCACCCCCTTGGAAAAAAAAAAAAAGTATAGAAGAATGCCAGTTAAGAGGATGTGAATTTTTGTATTTAATGCCTTGTATTTCATTTACTTCATTTTCTTCATCCTGTATCTGAAATAAATAAACCCACAGATCTAAGTACAGGTTCTCCAGTGCTGGGTGCTTTTGGTTTTATCTCTTAGAATGTTCCCTTTCATCTCTGGAAGGTTATAAGTGAAGTCCACCCTGTTCAGAGGCTCTAGAATGCTGGTATTGAGAGTTTCCATCTCTGGGGTGATGCCAGATGAACACAGCTGTTCTGTTTTCAGGCTCTGTTTAGGTCTGGGAGCAGACAACTCATGTTTGTGGGGCTGCAGTCTCAGATAAATCAGTATATGTCTTCGCCTTGTATTTCTGAACCCAAGAGCACTTGGGAGCACCATGCAGGCACTCAGCTATCTCTGCAAAGTTGTCAGGCGTGGCACAGTCAGCAGTGGTCTAGATGTTGTCATTTCCAACAGATCAAGCTGACTCAGTTAGATTTAACTTTCTCAGTTCTGTGTTCCTGGTGTCCCATGCACTGCTATAATCTGGAAAACCCCAATATGTGCCCAGTGCACCTGAGTAATTAAACTAGCTGCTGCATCTCAGTATTGCCTTAAGTGTTGCATGAGGATATACTTTGGTATGAAAAGTAGTAAATAGATGATTGGTTCCTTACCATATTTCTCCCACTGCATTATTTGCTTTAAATTACATTTGGTAAATTGCCTACTGCAAGTGCTGTGCTGTAGCATGTAAGATGCAATTGAGAATATCGTGTCCAAGAAAAAACACCAGTCAGGAAATTCTGTAGGTGGATAGGAATTGTAATAAAAATTCAATGTAGCTATAATAAAATACTTGCAGAGTACATGTGCTATGTACAGAACTCATTCTGTCATTTTAAACTTTAATTAGCTCTTTACTTCTATTCCATATTCCCTTACTCTCCCTGGTTCATTAGGAATTCAGCAGAATTTCTACAGCTCCAATGGTGCACTCTGTCTGGCCTTCAAGGATTTCAAACCCCTCTGTGCTTTTTTTTTTTTTTTTTTCCTGAGTGCTTGCATAGTCCTTCAGTGTCAGTTTGTCCACAGAGCACCCAGAAATGCCACCAGCTCTCCTGTTAATGTCCAACACTGTCAAAATCCTTCAGCTGTTTCTGAACCTCTCTCTCTTTTAAAGACACTGCTGTGACAAGAATAATCTTTGATTAATGTCGTACTAAGCTCAAAAGAGGCACGTGAAGGCATCCAGCCAAGAAAAGGTACAGAGAATAGCTGCAGCTACAGCATTGGAAGGGTAGCAGCTTGGTAGCAACTCTTGATTATGGGCAGCCAAAGGTAGCAGAAGTGGCATTTGATGGTGTCTTCAGTTTAGGAAAGGCTATGAAAGTGTCATGACCAAGAATTGCAACTCTTTATCTTGTTTAAATAGAGAAAATGGTCAAACTTCATACATTATAACACAGTATGTCAGCTGTACTTTGTAAATAAAAATACAAGCTTCAATTTTTTAGGCTTATTTTCTATGTATTATACAAACTATAGTTTATTTGAATCTCTAATATGGTTATCATAACAGTATTTATTTTTTTCCTAAGGATTTTATATAGCATTCTGGAAACTGTATTAGTATTTTTACTACTACTTGATTTTATTAATTAAGCATACTATGAAAAATGTTATTTTAAAATATTGGTTAAAAGAGACGTGTATTGTGATAAGTTATGATAAGAGATGGCTTGCCTGTTTCTCTTACGTTTAAAGGATTTTTCTTTGATCAGAACATGCAAAGTACTTCTGTTTACCCAGAGCAGAATGTCTGTCTTCAAGGGCTTGAAGTTCAAATCACAAATTTCTAAGTAATCTGTGAAATCTAAAACCAATAACTAATCTTCAAGATAGTATAATACTCATATTTTATTCTGTTAATTTTCTTTTTAATGCACAGTGAAGCTTTGAGAGTTCATTTTATTTATGATAGAAATTCTGTTGCTTGTAAAAGCATATTGATAGATCTATAGGTAGGTGGAACTTTCTGGTGGATCGAGGATCGTATTGACTTTAAATCAAGGCCGAATGAGTAGTGCAGATGTCCTGGAGATTCTCTGTGTTATATGCATTTCCAGGTGGTGGATAGAGCAGTGTGTTTCTCATTTATCTTCTCAAGGCCTTCACTAATCAAATTTAGCATCCCTGATCTGCCTTGAATCCATCTAAATTCTTCCATCCTTTTACACCTTCCCCCAGTTTTCCCGTACCTGCACTCCATATGCTGCAGAGCTCAGTTGTATTTCCTAATCACTTACAAATGCAGAAGTCAGCATTTGTCTGGTATCACTGGAGATGAGCAGCAGGATAAGTAGCAATGTTGACAGTTGAATATAGTACAGAAGGGGATGTTAAAGGGTATATGATGGAAGTGTCAAAACCAGGAGCGTGCTGGGGGACACTGGACAATTAAGGCTCTGCAGGGGTAGAGCGTAGCGTGGGGGAAAGGTTTCTCGGCACTCACAGTGCTGAGTTTGCTTTTCAGATACTGTAAAGGCAATAATTGACTCCAAGTCTGTAAATCAAATATGTGATAGAGTATTTAAATGCAATTTGCACAGGAATAATTTTATTAAGCATAACCTATGAACATACATTTTACATTCATTTTACTATCATCCTTAGGAACAAAGTGTCTGCAGTGAGTTGATGTGCTGAGATATAGTAACACTATTTTGTGTAGTACATATAATCTAAGGTCTTTAATAGAGTTTAATCCTTTAGATTTTTATAGTACTTTTCCCCCTAGATATCAAAGCAGTGAGGAAATATTATGTGCCTTTTGACACTTCTTTGAGGTGGTTAGCAAATAGAAATGATACAGTATCTGCAGTGAACTGATATACAGTAATATTTACCTATTTTAAGAAATACTTTTTTTTTTTAGTAGATAGGTTTTTCAAAAAACATGTAGAGTTATATGACTTTGGAAAAGTGGCTCTGGGATTATTCTTGTGACACTTCTGGGCACATATGTGTTTCAGATATTCGGAAAGTGAGTACTGTGTTATAGTCCTACTTCCCTTTTGAATTATGGTTTAAAGTTATCTGGTTTGTAGTATTACTGTTTTGTTCAATAAATATATTGGAGTTTCTTGTATAAGAACTGTCGTGGATCATGAGCACTGAATGGTTTTACATTGGATGGAAAGCAAGCTTTTTGTTAGAGAATCCATTTATATTAGAAAAATGGTGTCTTGCCTAGCATGCTGATGGTGTGTGGGAGGTGGAGACAGGACAGCTGATGCCAGTCAAGTTTTCCTGTTGGAGCTAAGTGAGAAAGGCAAGGAACATAGCTTTAAAAAAGTTTCCCCTTAGAAGTAGGGAAGCAGCATAGTCTCACCACCTGTTAAAGACCAGATCCAATGAGCAAAAAGAGCTGCCTTGGGTTAAAACTTGGACCAGAGTTAGGATGCATAATTCTAAGGTCACACTGAGGGAAACTGAGCCCCGGTGTTTCCTTTTGTAAGACTGTTTGCTTTACAAAGAGTAAAGATGCTGTGCATGAGAAATTCCTTTTGTTACAACAGCTTGACTTGACCCTGAAATCAGAGCTCCTGTATTTCAGCGGAGGGGAAAGAGAGCTCTTCTAAAAAGCCAGTCCTGGGTGGATTGTGACCTGCTTTGGAGTGGCAGGGGACTAGTTTGTAAGTTCTGCCCCAGGAGGATGCCAGTTCTGAGGTTTGCACCTGTGGTACCTAGAGCTGAGTTAAAAACAGGAGCTGCCTCTCAAAACATGAGTCTTGTGAGCAGATGAGGTTGGTGGTTAGTTTGAGCGTACCCTGGGAGAGCAGGTTGAGAGCAGCTGGTGGCATTTCCCATCTGAGTATTTTAAGAAGTTTGTCATAATACAGCTCTGCAAATTGAGTGAATACAGTGTTCTTCACCTTAATACTGAGCACTCTCTAAACATGACCTGCTGCTTTATTCTTCAGGTCCTAGAATTGAGGCTTAAAATATGCCCAGAATTTGACAATCTCTGTCTTTTCATTTTGACTTATAAGTGACCAGGCTATCTCCTCTGCTCATTTTGCATTAATAGTCTGTAATAATTCAGTAAAGTCTTTTTTAAAAAAATGTACCTGAGGAGGATGTAAAGATGAGGGGTAATGGCTTTAAACTGGAAGAGGGTAGATTTAGGTTAGATATTCGGAAGAAATTCTTTACCATGAGGGTGGTGGGAGACACTGGCACAGGTTGCCCAGGGAAGCTGTGGGTGCCCCCTCCCTCTAAGTGTTGAGGGCCAGGTTGGATGGGACTGTGAGCAACTTGGGCAGGGACACCTCCCACCAGACCATGGCAGGGGGGTTGGAACTAGGTGGTCTTTGAGGTCCCTTCCAACCCAAACCATTCTATGATTCTACGTTTACTTTTGGACTGTCAGGTGCTCAGGTATGAAGGAAACTCAAGAAAAGGCATTTTAGGTACAAATATCTTAAATCAGATGGGATTAAAGCCCTGTTTTCAAAGTCATTTTTTTGTTGCTGGAGAATGTCAGCGGTTTGTAGCTGCACTGAGAGGTTTTGTGAGAGATGCCTGACAACCAAAGGATGAAGTAAGAGTTTGGGGCTGGGGGACAGGACACGCTGCCAGGAACTAATGAGGACTGAAGCGAGTTTGGAAAACGCTCCAAGTGACACACTCAGTGCTGTTTTCAGTGCCCCGCCTTCCTCAGCTCTTCCCATTTCAAACCCGCTGGTGCCAAGGGCTGCCCCTTGTGCTCTCCCCCTCAGCCCCTGTGTTGGGGCTGCAGCAAGAGCTGCCACACCAGATCGGAGGGGGCTGGAACCGAGGGCGGGGAGCGGCTCCGGGGGAGGAGTCGGCGGGTTGCTGGCAGCTCCCTGAGCTGCCCTGGGCAGGGACAGCCCCGCTCCCGGTGCCGGCTCCCCGCAGCAGCAGCGGCTCAGCGGAGGCGAAGGGGGTACCTGGACCCAGGAGGGGGCTCCTGTCTCCTCACTGCTCATCTGCTCCGGTCTGGTGAGTGTTCGGAAGTGTGTTAGGCTGGATTGCTCCGCATCCTCCCGGAGCGTGTTTTAGGTTACGACTGAAACAACTCAGGCTTTCAGGATGTAGGTTTAACTAAGACTGTCGTGTGCCTTCGCTTTATTTACACTAAAATGCTGTAGTACGAGTAGGCTCCTGAGCTTGTCAAAGACTACAGCAGAGTAGAAACGCTGGAGAACTTAAAGCAGGATCCTGCCAGCACTGAACAGCCCGGTGAGGAAGAAAAACCCCCTCCCGCCTCGGCATCCAGCGATTTGTACAGATGCGACGCTGTAAAACTGGAGTGTGTGTCTTGTCGTTTGGCCTTCGTGGTGCAGAGCGGCAAGTGGGAGGCACAGAACCAGCGTACGCTTGGGAGGTGAAGCAGAGAAAAATAAGAGTCGGTTCTCACACGTGTAGCTTTCGAAGAAAATGGTTGTTGAACTGCTGGTATAAAAGTGATTTCTGTTGCTAAATGCAAAGAATGCTCTGTGTTTATCACATAGGTGCTGGTGTATACCTGCTTCATGCACCCTGGCATTCCTAACGAGTGTTTTGCTTTTTTAATATACAGTAGTAGGAAAATTATGTTAATGCTTCTATTAAAGTGTGAAGAGAAAATGCTGTTATTAGTAACGGATTCCTTACAGGTGTTCAAACGTAGCTTTTAAATTAGGACAGAAAACAAAAAAAATCTACTTCTAAACAGATGGCCAAGAGGTTCTTTAACCTCTTACCTAACACTGACATAGCCAGGATGATGGTAAGCATAGCTGGAGCTGTACCCTAAAGAGTATTAATTTTGTGTCCCTTTACAGCTGTAATAATTTAAATGTTAATCCCGCAGCACGATGAAATAAAAACCTGTGGAACTTTCAATGTAACTCCTTTTACATCCAGAAAGAGACATATTTTTGTTTTCCCCCTTCTGTGTAGGCAGGATTAGAGCTATTTTGAATTAGAATATTTGCAATTACAAAAACTTAAATGTCTTTCATATGGTAATGGAAAGTCAGTAAGTTGTGTAAATAAGATTTAGTATGATGACAGTGTTTCAGTTGTAAGCGATGTTGGGGGTTTTTTTTAACAGCTTTCCATGCTCTTAAACTGTAGCTTTCCAGAACGATGCACATTTTTTTTGAAGTAGTATTTTTTGTTCCAAGCTACTGCTTGTAGCTGTACCTTTTACCAAAACTCAAGAATACTGGAAGCTTTTTTGGATTTTCTTAATACATTTTTTTTCTATTTTCTCTATGTATATATGCTTAAGTTATTTTTTAAATGAAATTTTAGGATTATGTAAAATTTATGGGAGAGAATTTTCAGGGCTTCTTGTTGTTTCTATCTATAGTTTAATTATATTTATTGTGGATTCTGACTTTAAAGGAACTTTGTAGTTAAAGCACTGCAGTTGATTTTAGGCAAAGTCCTGCAAATGATTTCTGTAAATGGTCTGTTGTTGTTTTACTGTTTGTGCCAGGAGAAGTAACTTTAGCTTAAAAGCAAAGCAAAATCTATTTCTGAGGAATACGGTTTTCCCCACCCTTTGCAGTCTCCCCCAGCTCCCTCACCCAACAGCTGTGTCTGATGGGTCAGTTCGTGTGCCAGCTTGGTGACACTGGTTTGCTAGTGCTTATCTGTAACTTGAGCTGTGGTCCTGGCATGGGGACACCTGGAAACTCCCTGTCACAGGAATTGCAATTCCCCAGCCAGCCTGCGACACAGGAAATGAACTCATGGTGTCTCAAGTTCAGGACTCAACCTCTGAGGCTGCGGGCAGGGATGGAAGGGCTAGATGGCTTTTGAAATACTTGCTACAAAATGGAGAAGGGGAAATTGCCCTTCTGAAAATATCTTCTGCTTCATAATTGTCTTCTAAGTACTACTGCATGGTAAAAGTACTAAGATTGCTGAAAGTCTGCTCGTTGAAAGGGTGACATCAGTTGAGAAAACGGGTGTTTATAGACTGTAGAGAAAATAAACTAACCCTAATGGCATTTCTCAAAAATAGGAGCTATGTTGTATCAGTCCTCAAAGGGAAGCAGTTGCATTAGTAAGTATATCACCTGAACTGGTGTGCTGATAAAATAAAAATTAGAAAATCTTCTTGAAGATTAAATATATACTTTAAATACTTGAAAAAAGTGGCAAGGACAGGGAAGGCTTGTTCTAGTAAGCGTCTGTATTTTGTGTAGTTAAAGCTTTCCAGGGAAGACCTAGTGGTTAACAGCTGAAACGGAAGAGCAAGAATCAGGGTATTGAGAGAAACCAAGCACCACACATGAATACATAGGAGTAAGAGTAAGAGAATTTGGAAAATGTCTAGCTGAGAGCCAAAATGGAGATCAACAACCATAAAACATTAAAAAGCTGCTTGACTTGCCTAAAGACCATTGCAATGATAGATAACTAGACGTTTCCCATAAAACCCAGTATCAACCACCAGGCACCACCTGTTACTCCTGCGAGCACTGAGAAAAAGCAAAGACGCAAAGAATTTTGGTGATGTGAAGGAGGAAAAGCCCTCCTTAAGAGTGGCTGTGCACTGGCTAGCACAGCAAATCAAGTCTGGAGAGGATTTAACTGAGTTTACAGATTGAGACCATTTAACCTATTCGCCACATTAAAAAACTTCAGCGTCTTAAGGGACTTAAGGGTCCATTATAATATTTCATCTGGAAGGGGACTTAATAGGTAGCACTGGGATTGTTAAATGTTGCTTATTTCAAGAATGCACTACTCTTAGAATCCAACTGTTTTAGATGAACTTTTGACATGAAAAGACATTTTTGTTACTTCAGTGGTGCTTTGTAGCTGACAGGTCTGCAAGGTCCGGAAAACCTGGACCGGTTCAGCTGGCTGAGTGGCACGATGCTGACTACAGCTGAAAGGCTTTAGACAACTTTTAAATAAAATTTGAGTTTTGTCCTACCTTAAGCGAAAAATGTAAAGTCTTATAACCAGCATATTTTAGTGTAAGGTACAGATTTTTGGTTTATTCGGTTTTTTTTTCCTTGTATGGTTAAAACAACCCTCAACACTTAGCTGTTTTCTGTTGGCTTCTAAAGATCTATAAATTATCTACACTAATATACTAGGTTATACTAAATTTCCACTACATCATTCCCTCTTGAATTTGCACTTCTGTCATTCTCAATTGCAGGCATTATGAGTCCAGATGGGATTTGTTGAACCAATGTTTTTTTTATGTCTGTTTTTTCTTTTTCTTTTTTTTTAAAAAAAAGAAACTTTAAAGCAAAGAAAAATTCTTTCAGTTGCAGCCAAAGGAACAGGTGAGCTTAATCCAAGTCTAAAAAGAACACGCTAGTTAGGGAACACTAAATCCTACACGGGTTCAGTGTGGTACAGCATTACTTTATTTCCTGAAGGACTTGCAATGCGGATGGCAGATGTCTGCTGGGTAAGCTGTGTTCATTGTTAGCTCCACAAATAATAGAGGGATTACTCCATAAAACTGTCACTAAGTAACATTGCCTCTACAGACTGTGGTACTTTCCAGATAGGACACTTTTCCAGGCTGTTTTGAACAACAAGGCTCGAGTGCTTTCTTAGCAGTTACTGTTGTCAAGCATGCAGTAATTAAAGATAGTTTGAGTTTTCTTTCCTTAGCAGTCTAGCTGACATAATTTCTAAATAGATGTTAATGTTAAAATACTGTGTGTCCAGCTGGAGAAGTGGATACCTACATGTGATGTGTTAACCATGCAGACTAACACTTTTATCTAACTGTATTTAATCTTCTGTGAAGTAGGGCTGTCTATATTAAAAATTGTATTATTTACAGCCTCATTATTCAGAATACCTATGCATTGCTTTAAAACCTTCAAATGTAAATTGGAATAAGTCTGAAAAACCTCACTGTGTTGGAGAATATTAAATCGTAAAGCATTCTGAGGAATGCAGCAAAAATAAACTTTCAGCATTGAAAAAAATTAGAACTCAAAGACTGCATTTTGAAAAATTCTTGGTGCTAGATTATTTTTTTCCATGATGAACAGGTCCTTTGTTTTTCAAGGTTCATATATTATTAAAATCTTACTGGGCATCATTTGTTGCATTTAACTTGCCTGTTTTTGCATCCTCTAAAGAAGAGATTCTCAGTGAACAGTTTCCTTGGGCCATTACATCTCATGTTATGTTCCCAGTCACTGCACTTGTGGTAGGGGAAACAAAATACAGAGCGACAAGAATATATTCTAAGAATACATTTTGGTGCAATAGCTGCGGGAGAAGTTTTGCTCTCAGTGAATTGCAGTTGCTTGTATAGAGCGTGGCACAAATGAAGTACTATGGTACATAATTTTTCATACCCTCAAACATGAGTGAAACAAAACTTGGTTAACATTAGACTTGTCAAGTGACATCAACCATCTTACATGTCTGTAAAAAAAGAAAAGCTACCAAACCAAATGAAAAAATACAGCCCAACTCATGTTCTACAGAACTGGTTTGAGTCCCAGTTCTTACTAACTGTGACTGAATAAAATACTTCATCAGATGACTACCTTAAGCATGCAAAGTAGTCTTGCTTACTTTAATATGGCATTGAAGGAGTTTCAAGGTAAGCAGGTGCTTCCGTAGCCTTGCTCAAAGACTCCATGCAAATGGATAGAACTCAATAGTTGCTCAAGGCTTAGGAAGAAAGAAAGAATCAACTTGATCTGTTAAAATTTTTATAGGTTAAGGTAGTTCATGAATAGCCTGTTCAAAAGAAGAACTAAGGCAGAATTATGTGTTGGGGTACCGATGATGATGATCTCTGGCTTTTCTTTGAATTTACTAGTTTCTAAAGAATCTTTCTGAAGATTGTGTTTAAACTGAAAGGCATGCAGCTAAGTATTACATGTGTTGAAAATAAAGCATTTTATCTTTGGTCATATTAAATGGAGGCTGCTGGGCTGTCTAGAAAAAAACATGTAATTCCTGTGCCGGTGTTCACGAGGGCCACAGACACACTGAAGGTCCCAAGCTTAAGTGTCTGCCCAGCCTCTATGGATGCAAGTTAGGTTGCATCTCTCTCTGGCACATGTGTGCCTTGTGCCTAAAAGCGTGGTTTCCTTTATAAAGTGATTTGAAACAGCTACTAAAAAATTACATTGTGTTATCTCAGCTGCTGCACACTGCAGATGTCCTGGGTTTAAAGCAAAAAGGATAGTGCATCTGTCTTCTTGAAGGGCTAGATATTTGCAGTATCTCCATGCTTTATTTTCAGTTATAATAGTAGTCTGCAGAACAGTAATTTTGATCAGTGTACAGCAGTTTCAAGTGATGATATGGATGTGTCAAAGTAACTTAGAAACAGAAATGTAACAACATCACCGTGCAGCCTGTCTTTTATGAGTGAATGTGAAAATAAGCAGCCAGAAATTCCTAAAATGCTGCCAAACGACTTGAGAGGAGTTTTCTCTGCCTTGATGTCCAGCTCTCGATTGGTCCACTTCAGCAGGCTTTGAAGCTGCCTACAGTGTGAGAGAAAATCACACTCTTCAAACACAGCAGTGTTTCACATAACTAATACATCTCTTCAGACTGAAACAAAGTTTAGCCGGCCACTTGAATTTACTCTGTGTTCAGCAGAAAGTCCTCCGTGGGCTTGACTTGCCTGGGCTAGGGGATAGGGTACCCGGCAGGAATGTGTGGAATTGGAGGCTGGAAAAAATATGCTTGTCAAGCAGCATATTCTGTTCTGAGCAGTTATCTAAATGAAAGTGATTTCCCAGGGCATTTGGCTCTGCACATGATCTAGAACAAATAGCAGAGGATTAATTTTCATTTCAGAAGTGAAGGATTTGGCTATGTGTTGGGGAGGTGCTGCACAGGGGGGCTGCTAGGGGTAGCATTCCACACTGCAAAGCACTTTCTGCTCAGAATTAGTATTCAAGCAATTAAATAGCTCAGCTGGCTGGGCAGGCTTAGCTCCCTGAGCACTCAGCAAAGGTATCAGGGAAGAAAATGAGTTAGAAACTTCCTCGCTTATCTGTCTTAATCTGTATGTTTTGTCTTTCTGCAAAGTTCAGTGTCTGTAATGCAAGCCTTGCAGTTGGGACTTAGAATGTTGTTGATTAAATGCAGTATTAAAAAGGTAACATTAAGTTAGCCAAAGCAGTTGTGATTAACTGATTCTGGTTTTTAAGCAAGTGTTGATTTATTCCTCCAAATAGTACCTAATTAGTGTTCTTTATTCCTTATTCTCCTTTTTTCTCCTTCCTCTTCCCGATGGAACTTGGGAAACAAATTCTTATCGAAGTGTGATGTTTGACCTTTCGTGTTATTTATCAAAATAATCATCTCCAACTTATTTTCAAATCTTATTAAAACACAATTATAGTTAACACAGGAGGAAATCAGCTGCTGTGAGCACCTCAGACAAGTTTTAATTTGAGCCATGTTCCTCAGTCAGCGTTCCAGTGTTAAGAGTTTTCACTTACTTACATTTTGCTTGAAAAGGGCAAGACTTTTAGAAGAAAATCTTCAACATCCTTTATTTACAGCATAGTGCATTTCTTAACTGCCTTTGGAATACGTGTCAATCAAAAGCACAAGCTTCTCAATCAGCAGTAATTGAATACTGAGGTATTTTTTAAAATAAAAAAGCTTGGGAAAAACATGTGCTTGTGTTCTGTCTTTTTAGTACTCATAGTAATTTATTCTGTGTTTCTGCTAAAGAACTAGTCTACTAGTCAGAAATTTTGTCAGATGTCTGCTGAACTGGCTTGATTTATTTAAATAAGGCATTTAAAGGAATTTCTTAAAAAATACAAATATGTCTCGTTTTCAGTAGAAATTGGAGATAGGAAATGAGGTTACAGAAACCAGCACATTAATAATTACTGAGCAGTCTCTACTATGCGGTCCTGTCTCCTGCTGGCTTTCAAAGCACACAAGCAAATTGCAGTGCAAGGTGTGGTTACGCAGTTTTCATAAATAGTGGCTGTTGCTTAGTCTTGTGCAAAATGATCTTGTTCCCGTGCATCTCAACCATTGCTTAGTAGCTGTCACTCAGAGTCTGTCAAATGTTTATTCATTTGTCTTATATTTTGATTTCATCACTGAGTGTTTATATAACTTCACTCGTAACTTCTTGTTGAACAAGTGAAGTCCCTGACATTGTGTGTGTGACTTCTTTCCATTTCTCTGTGTTGTGAAAGGTGAAGATGAGAGAGGAGCTTTACTCATTTTAATCTAATGCTATTTCTAAGCATCAGAAAACACTGCAGCTCTGTAAACTTTTGCTTTATTTGTTTCTTCAGGGACATCGCATATCCATCAAGAACTTAGAGCATGGCTATGAGCAATGTCAGCGATTCTGTGGTTCTGAGCAATGGCAGCATCTTGTCAAATGCTACTGGGCCAGGTATCGTTGCAGCTAATGACGGAGATGTTGTGGTCCAACAACTCCCATCCAAGGAAACACCAAGAACAAAAGCGAGTCCAAATGGCTGCCTGCAACTTAATGGTACAATCAAACCATCCTTTCTGCCTTTAGACAACCAAAGAACTCAGCAGATGTTGTCACAATGCTGCCACCCTTGTCCATACCATCATTCTTCAAGTAGCCATAATAACAAGCAAGAATGTCATTCAGTGGTTGGCAGCTCAGCACCATCTCCTATGACTTCGTGCTGCATGCAGCCACATACTGAGTATTCAGCATCTATTTGCCAAAAACACACCCCCATATATCAGCCTGCCTGCTGTCTTCAGCCCTCCCCGTCCTTCTGCCTTCACCATCAGTGGCCTGACCATTTTCAGCATCAGCCTGTGCAGCAACATATAGCCAGGATAAGGTAAGGAGTTTGAATTATTTGTTAGTTCTTGGTATGGATAACCTTTTCTGTAACTATTTCATTTTCTTACAGAAGATCAAAAAGGAAGATGATCCAAATTTCTCCACCAGTGTTTTTACAAGTTGATCTTTGATGTATTACTAGGGTTGTTTTTTTTTTCAGAAGTAACCAAGTCAGGAAACTAGTTTTTCTGTGCTGCATGAAGTGAATTAGTTCTTTCTGAGAGGAAAAAATACTTTTTTTCTTGGGGGTTGTTTGGAAGCTCATTAACACTTACGAGGCACAGTGTATGCCTATATTGTGTGAAACAAACCGGTGCAGAGATGGCTGAGGAAACACTGAAAGAACTGGTATATCTGCATAGTCTAATCAAAACCCATATTTCCTCAAAAAGTTGCATTGAAAAATAATTTCAACAATTCTATTCATAAGTGGTTTTTATCTGTCAAGTCAGCTGGTTCAGTGAGTTGCCCCCATGTCTTTTCAGTGTATGTATCTGTTAAGCTTCAAGATGTGCTAGGATTGAGAAATTTTGGATTGTTCCAGGTTTTAATCCTTTCTATCCTCCACTTCATATGAACTTGCCTCTTCATATCTGTTAGCTTTGGAGTTCCAGTGACAGTAGTCCCAGCTACAAGGAGCAACAATCACAGAGAAAATCTTCTACAGCCTGCTGGTCCTGGGCAAAATCAGTCAATTCAAGAGCCAATTTCTGAAAATCAAATTCCTCATTGCAGTAAGACACTTCTAAACTTTTATGCAGGGTTGTAGTTTTCTGAGTTGCAGTTGAGCCAAACTGGATGAATTTTTCACTAGGGTAGGAAAAGCTACCCTTCTCCCTGTCATCCAACATCTGCATCCTTGCTCAAAAACTTGGAGCTGCAAGTATTTCTCAGTCAGTTGTAATGATTTTGTCTTGATGAAATGTGTGAACTAATTTTAAACTTCTGAGAGTATCAGACTGGGACAAATATGTAATGTGGAAAAAGTCGAAGTGAATAAAGCTTTTTTCCTTAAGGTGAAAGCAGATGAAAATGAGGATAATAATACAAAGTGCAAATCGGCTTTCCCCTGCCAGTTATTCCTCTTACAAATGGAAAAAAATCTTAGTTGTTGAAACTGCTTACAACCAGACATGTTTTTTCCACCCTATACTTGTTTAAATGTTAAGTAAAGATGAAAACTTTTATATAATTTTGTATGCAAAGGTGTGCAGGAGGTTGATTCATTATAGAATCAGTCAGCCATCATTTTCAAATTGTCAAAATGGATGCACTAATTTCACTGCTTTTCTCACATGCAGGACTGTTAAACTTCATCTGTATTCATAGTCTTGAGGAAGGGAACAAATTCAAAACCCGCCTGGACATGTTCCGGTGTGACCTGACCTAGGTGTTCCTGCTCTGGCAGGGGGATTGGACTAGATGATCTTTTGAGGTCCCTTCCAATCCCTAACATTCTGTGATTCTGTGATTCTGTGAAATGTGATCCATAATCTGGGTTTCTGTTCTTACTCTAGAAAAAAAAGAACAATGAATAGTTCTTCCAGATATGGTAAAATAATGCTTTCCATAGAATTTCACAAATACGAAGACTTTGTTTGAACTGCTCTGATTGGGGTCTTGAGCCAAGATGCTTTTTTTTTCATCTTGCACTTCCTCACCATGGTGTACATTTGTAGATAAATGTATATAAATTATAAATAATGATTTATGGTAAATATTTGTCTGGCTGTTAGTAATCAAATTAAGGATACAATCTGATCTTTAAAGAACCTGTACTTATTAACTCTACTATATGCATTAGTATACTCTACATATCCCTATCAAGTGGTTACTGTTTCATTTCTGGACTTCCTTCTAGCTAAGACAACTGAATTTTCTCAGCAAAAAGATACTTGAAATATGCCTCATAGGTCAGCAAATTAAATGAGTCCATCTTCTAAAAGCCTCCTAGCCTCTGTTTGCTCTTACCTGTTCTTCTAGCTCTAAACATGTAGCAAATAAGACTCGGGTCCCATGCCACGCTGGGGAAGCTGGACTTCTTGTATGCATTTTAACTCCTTAAACTGACCGTGTCTGCATTAATGGACAGTGCATACATCTGACTCTGTCACTTATGTTCTTAGTATGGAACCAAAGACTGCTTTTCTCTCTGAATATTCTACAAGATGTGTCTAAATGTTGTAGTCTATAGACGGTAAAAACAGGGAACTGGATGCAACCTTGCAGCTGGATGAATACAGGCTCAGGAAGAAGGAAACTGTCTCATTGCTAGTTACTTTGCAGTGCTGAAGAGATTAGGTGATAAATGTGTATTCATTTTTTACATGCTCAGATAACTTTCTGTACATGGAAGAGTTACACTTAGGTGTGTGATATTTTTACATGATCTCTGTTCCACACTCTGATTTTATTGTATTTTGAGCCTATCATCTTCATGACAGTTTCTTCTCCAGATATTTTTCTTACAAGGCTAATTGGAAATCACCTAGCTTTATAACATGCATGTTTTAACAGGGTTATTTAAAATGCAGGCTCTCATACAATACATTAATTAAATTTAGTGTGTAGTCAAACTACCTTTCATTTTGGTTCTTTGTATTTTTAAAAATTGCATTCAAATAGTTATAGGTTTTAAGTTTGGGGGTGGGGGGAACGTGATTAGATAGAGTGGGGCAAACACTCTGCAAACTGTATCACTAATGCTTACAGGTCTAGGCAGGTAAGCAATTGTTTCAGCATGACAGGTTTTGTCAGGTTTGGAAGCCCAAGGCTTAACATTTGTCAGTGACCTAATATTAAAGGAATGTGGCTCTGGTGTATCATTGCAAATTGGAGTGAATAAAGAAGACAGATTGAAATAATGCCACGTTTGTCCTATCCTCTTAAAGCTGGCTCGATCTGGAATTTTGTAGTGTGTTCAGCTTTGAAGTTTAAACTAAATTACGTGCAAGTGTCCTCTATACACCCTAACTTGAACATATGGACAACTGGTAATTTTTTTAGATTGGTGAAAAAGGCTTGTAGCATAAAAGAAGATATTTTTAGTGGTTGATGGCTTACAACATGACTGACAAAAAATTCTATTGTAAAAATAGGTAAAATAGGTCAAAAGTTGGTCATAATTATTTTGATGATTTTTAGACCTTTTCTGAGGTTGGAAGATTTTGCAGGAGATTGGTTTGTGTTATTTTGTGCGCATATTTAAGATGTAATTCATTCAAACATGTTCAGACCTCTTTATTTAGTGAGCATGATATCTTGACAGCACAAATTCTCCCTGGGAAATTCCAGCCAGCTCTCCATATCAGAATACAATTATCTAGGGACTTGATCCTGACAAATGGTTTCTAAACTTACTTGTTTGGAGCATAGTATGATTAGTTCTTCTTTTCAGGTACTGCTGGAAGATTTTTTTCCACCCTGCCCCTTTGGAGGGCTCATGTTGTAGTAACCCTTTTAGACTGAATGCACTTATGTATCTTAAGAAACCTGTGGGGTTTAGAGCCACTGAGAAGGTGGGCAGTCATTGTCCCTCCTTTGCTACCATCTGCTTCTGTAATCATCAGCAACCTTCAGTGAGTAGACCGTAGAAATGAGGAAGAGGAACCAAGTAAGGCTGTTAATCTGAAGAAGTGGAAGAAGCATGAAGACTGGTGCTTGACAGCTGGAAGCACCGAGTTAGGAGTCACTATGGAAGAGTAAAACTATGCGGCCCAGCAGCATGTTTAGTGGGATGAAAAGAAGACAAAGTAAATAATGAAGGGTTGCATATTCTAGCAAAACTAAACACTACAGTAAAGAAATGTGAAACTAAAAAACTCTTAATATAGTTCCTGGTATTTTTCAAAATCTATTATTTATATAGGATTGTATACATGTAAATAGGAGCAGAGGAGGAAGAATGCGCAGAGGTCATTTGGTAAGTTGTCTCAGGGTTGTGGAAAGCGTGGAGTAACAGTGCTGTGCATGGCTGTTGTCTCTGGTACCAAATTGAATTGCTTCTCTTAGACTTGTATGTGAACTTCTTTGTAGGAAAACACCAGTTAAAAGCTACTGCTGTCTTTGCTAATCTTGATGCCAATCTTTTTGGAATGTCTCTTCAGTGATACAGTTTAGAAAACTTAGGTCTACAGACTCGGAGACAAAAGGTAGGGGAGAAGAGGTGGTCAGGGAGCTGCAAAAGAACCACTGATACTGCTGAGAAGGAAAAGGCTCCAAAGTACTACAGTGCCTGTAGTCCTTGCACTTCTACAATACTGAACCAATAAATTAATACAAGTATTCTTCACTTGATGTAAACCTCTGTTTATCACCTACCATTATTTACATCTCATTACTATATTGTTAATACTTTTGGCTAAGGCAGAGGAATAGAGAGAACTTTTCTGAAAAGCATCTGAATTCTCTCTGGTAAGAAAGACAGGATAAAAGTATGTGTGGGGTGCTCTCTCCATGATCATGCAGTCATCTCAAGCTAGAACCCAAAAATGAAATCAGTTTGAAGCCTCACAGAATCATTAGTTTGGTTAAGATTTAAGACTGGGATATATGTAAATTGCTCCTCATCCCCCACCAGCCTAGTCTGGAGGTTTTAGCTCCCAAAGCTTAGTTTGTTTGAATTGCTAGATTCAAAGTTTTCACTTGCTAGACCAGTTTATATTCTAAGAAAGGCAAAAACCGTAGTACTTCAGAGTTAAGAAACTGGTAAAGCGTTAATATCTCCAGACTTACTGCACGCCTTCCTTTCAGTTAGATTTAAGCCTTCTTTTGAACTGTTTTGGCATTGCAGATTTATGTGACAGTTCTGGGATTCTGAGTTCTGCTCTATCTCGGAGAGTTCTGTGCCACACAGTTTAAACAGTATTGCAGACATACTTGAATGCTTACGCTCTAATTAATACTTTAAAAAGGAGATCTATAAAAATGAAAAAGCTGTGAAGTGAGGATAGAACATTGTAGCTGCCTCTTACCCATTTTATATTTTCCTTCTAGTTACTTGGCATAAAGATTAGAACCAGAAAGAAATAAAAAGCTCTTGTTATTTGAAAAAGCAGGGGAATGTTTGCCAAATACCAATCTTAATAACAAGACTTTGTTATGAAACAGCTCCCTGCTTGATTCCAGGAAAATGATAGTTGTTATCTAGTACATTCTGCATGGCTTACAGAGCTGATTATCCGTATACATGTGTATACAATTTTTTCAGATATTCTTATTTCAGCAGCATTAACTGTTCACAAGAATGCTTACATGGAGTTTTTTAAACAAAGTATTTTCCACCTATCTAAATATTTTCCATTTTGGAAATTGTTACCTTCTGCTGTATTTGGTGCATTAAAAGATACTTTTGGTTTTTGCTTTTTACGTGAAATATGTACTAATGTCATTTGTACAAAATACATATGCATATACTATGTTATAGATTAATTAAAGAGACTTATTCCCTTCCCCTAGGAAGGTTAAAAATAGATATCTTTAAAAAAAATACCAGATTTTCGAAGGTTGTTTCTGAAACTTTTCATCAACCTTTAGCAACTAAAAGGCAAAAGCTGTTACCATCCTTTCATTCAGTGTTCAGGATGTTGCAAATATCTTGATTCATGCTGGAGATCACGAGTTCCTGCATGTTGGTAATTTGTGTGGAAACAATACAAATTCTGGCTCTGTTCTCATTTAAGCCATTTATTCCATGCTAAAATAGGAATTCTTTATTCAGTGGTTTCCTAGAATGAAGAGGCTGGAGGCACATGGGAACCACAAACTAGATGCTTCCTTTCATGTTGCAGCATTCACAGCCCGGTGGCATACTTGGGCATTTTCATGTAGTTAAGGAAAGGAAAAGGAATGTGTCGCAGTCTCATGCATCCTTCTGAAACTGAGTCCAAATTTGGGGTTCTCTGTTGTGCACGTGTGGAAGAAGAGCTCTTCCTGCAACCAACCGACCAAACTAGTTCTTTTTCTTTCTCTAAAATAATTTTCCTGGCAGTCAGTCACTTGAGCTGTGCTCTCTTATTTTTGCTCATTTTACTCATTTTTACTTTTAGTCTTAAATTATCCCTGAATATGATACCTTAAAAGGTTTCTTCTGGTTTTATTAATTCATTTTTTCTTCCCATGATAATTATTGCACATTGTTGGCTATGCAGACAACATGCTGCACTTTCTATTAGTCTTGTGCAGAGACCAGAGTACAAAGAAAAAATGCCATTTATAATTCAGTAGCTGACCAAATGAAAAAAAAATGCCTAGAAAAATATTAAGTGCACTTAAAAAAAAAAAAAAATCTCATTAATTAGGCAGTCCAAGGGATTTTTTTCAGGTTTTTAATTGTACTAATTAAGCATTACTGTTTGTCTAGACTTCAGATTGCTTTGAACCAAGCATTTTTACAATAGGAAAAAGAGACTTGGAAGGTTGCTGCTCTGGTCTGAGTGCAGCTGAGTACCAGCCTGGCCATATTTTGACCTTTCATCTCTGCCACTTACAAACTCCAGATTCTGTGTGTGCTTGAAGATGAATTTCCCGTGCCCTGTATCCCTCACCTTTCCTTGAATAACAGAAGAGCTAGTACTTAACTAGCCTTTGAACTGCAGCCTTCAGAAGACATAAACCTGAGAATGTGAGGGAAATGGTGAAAAACACGAGTCCTTTCTTTTGTCCTAAATGGACTGGAAAACCAGCATCAGCTGTGTTCATTCCTGAAAAGGACTAATGGATGTATATTTTGTAACAACTTTTGAAACTGAGCATTTACACACATGTTTTTACAAAAAAACCACGTGGCAGAACAGCCAAAACAACAGCAGTTTGTTGGAATGCTTTGGCCATGTGTAGTTGTTCTCATGCACTTTTAATTTAATAGTAGGTTGTGATAAGGTTCAAGTGTGAAGCTAGATAACAAAGAGCAGAAGTCTAAACTAAAATATGGCCAGTGATCTGATTTTCAGCCATCTTAAAGAGATGGGATTTGAAAGATTTGGATATTTCTACTTCTTGAAAGTTTTCAGTCTTCTTTACGATGGGGGCAACGTGCAGAATGAGGAACATCGGCTTTGGAAGGCTCTTTGTAAGTTGCCATAATTGTCTGTAGCTCACTTGTCCTTCCTCTTTGGTGATACTTCAGTGTCTTCTTCATCTCCTAGTAAGTAATAATTGATATTCATGCTTTCAAGTAGTCAGTGGTGCTTGAACAGTAAAAAAAAAACCAACACACAAAGCCCCAAACACAGTGCAAGAGGGAAATACACAGGGTGCCTGAGCAATTCGGCATTAATTTTGCTACACGAAGATTGCTATGAGATTTCTGTTCAGGATATCTGCTGAATAAAGAAATCTCTTAAAGCCTCGACTATCAATGCAAAATAGAAATGAGATGGTACCATTAACAGACCAGTACAGGTAACGGAAGTTACAGGTGGAAATAGAGAGTTGTAAGTACTGATCATATTTCAGAAAGCCTGACCTCTCTGCTTGTGGGTTTGTTTGTTTGTTTGGTTTTTAATAAAATCATAAATAGATTAATATACTGGAATAGAAAAACTTACATGCATCACTTCTCCCACTTTTCCAGTGTTTTCTGTGATGTTAATGGGATACCTTTCTGCAAAATCCTTGTGTTACATTTCCAGTTTGTAGGATGTTTAGTTCATTCAGTCAAGTGGATGAACTTTTGCTAACTTTTTGCAGACCAGTTTTGATTATATTAAATCCATTTTATAGTCTGTTTAATCTTGCAGTGCTTTTTTTGGGTCGTAGCTACAATACAGAAAACCTTTACATGTTCAGTAAATATTCCTTTTTTTACTTCTTACTGAACAAACAAAAGAAATTTAATCTCAGGAGGTAAAGAAGGTGGTTTCACATTATATATGTACATTATTTCATCTATGTCAGCATAAACTTAAGAGCCTTCTTTGTGTAATTACTCAGTAAATCCTTTTAGATCTTTTAATTGTGTTGAATATACACTTTTTTATATCAATTAAAAATTATGACATTCTAAGTGACTCAATTCACAGACATTGGAACAGCAGCTCAGCACCGAAATGTATGTTTGAAGTTAAACACTTTGCTAAATTTAGAACAAAATTGCAAAGTAACAGTGTTTTCATTTGCTGCGAGAGATTAAATATGTAGACAGATGAAAACTAGCATTTGTCCCCATAGTCAGTCTTAATAATTTGGAGAAATCGTAAGGGCTTGTAGTCTATCTTCAGCAAAGCTCTCTGGTCAAAGGATGTTTTCTGAGAGCAGAACTGAACTTACATTCACAAATCCTTACATCTGCACAGGAAGGAAGACTGAAGCATGTACCAGTTGAAGTGTGATATATGACAGTCTGAAGTCTTACTCCAGAGTGTGCTTAATGTCAGTCATTAATGTCTATAAGAACATGCATTTCAGCCTGTGTGGAGAAATACCTTGATAAAAATAAGTGCTCTTGTACATCTCTTTCATTCTCTTTGGTATCATGGGATGGATTTTTTTTCTTGTGTGTACATTGTGATTTCTTGGGTCATGTTAATTTCCTGTCTGTCAGAGAAATACAAGATGTGATCATGACCTTGTGTTGCTCCATTCAACTGGGAAGTGTAATAAAAACAGCTTTGAAATAAAATATTTCTAAGGAAGGAACTTTTTTTGCCAGTAAAATTGCTGAAAACTACTCTAGTCATCATTTAAATCCCAGAACATATCTATTAATTTCACTGTAATTACCGAGGAGAAAAAAAAAAAAAAAAAGACTAATGGTTTTAGACTTGTGAAGTATCTTGAAATAATATTAGTCTGCTCCAAATTAGCTGTTGGCTTGTTTTCAAATAATGATTCATGGTGGTTATTTTACTAAGCCTTTTTTATTGTCTTGAATAGTTCAGAACTTTTGTTTAACTTGCCAAGCAGTACTATATGTGGTCCTGCCCTTAGTGCTTCAGAAGTTTAAGGAATTTATATATACAACTTCAATTAAACCTTTTGAAGAATAATATAATTTAAATTGTGTATAAACTTTGTCATTTAAACCTGGGACAATTGAGTTTAAATATGTTTAATGCCACTTTTCTTATTGACAGTTTGCGAACTGTGTTTAAAAGTGGCTACACTCATTGCAGAAAAGTTTAGGGAAAGAAGAATACAAGAAAAATATTTCTAGGGTGTATATTACTTGGTTCTGTCATACACCGTCAGATTTTCCAACAGAGAAGATGATTATTTACTTCCCATTCAAGACAAGTGAACTAGGTAGACACTATTAAGAAAAAGAACCAGCTTTCCTAGCAGTTGATGATACCTAGTGAGTTGTTGAAGATGTAAGGGGGAAGGCATTAGAAGTCAGTATTGTAAAAGTGAGATTCTAAGGAACCTTAAACTGAAAACTTTAAAAGTAAATCCTGGGCTCCTGCGTGAGTACCATCCACATGGAGCAGTGAGAAAAGGAGGTTGGGGGGGACAGCAAACCCCAAAGGTTGGAGGGGTTTATAGGAGCATTTCAATTTCAAGTCATCTGTATGCTGTAAATTTATATAAGTTTTCATTTTCGCATATAATGAATCATATTGGGGTATGAAACTTATAAAAATAACTTCCAAACTTCCAAATTAAAATACGTAGGTATAGGATGTCAATATGATTGCATTGACCTTTTTCCATCTCTCTTGACTTGATGGAAACATATTTTCCTGTTGCACGTTGGCATGAGCTGGAAGTTTGTGATTGGGAGATGTCAAAAGTAGCTGTTACTTTTTCTAAGTGGGTTAATAAAGTTTAATATTGATTTCATAGCAGCAAGAAAGTGAGCAAAACGTTAGCATAGTTAAGTATATAGGGTTTGCCACTGCCATTCAAGGAATCTGGTTTTACCCAGTGTACATGCTGTAGGTCAGCAAAGCATACACTTTTATGCTAAATTTAAATCAGATAGAGCAAGAATCACTTGGAAAATTATTTTAATACTTTCTTTACGATTGCTTTCCTTGCAGAAAGTTAATGCTATTTGCTGGTACTTGCTATAAACATAGAGCAGATACTCAGTTGGAACTGAAGAGGTAGGTAAGAATATTATAAAAGCAGACAAGAACCTTTATAAAGCTTGGTATCTCAACTATAAAAACGTGAATTGATGTCTATAATACAGTTGCCAAATAGCATGTTGATTTTTGGTCTTGCTGCTACAAAGACTTTGGTTTTGCTTAATCTTATGCGTAAGAATGGTCTTAGCAGAAATAATTCATAAATATAAGGTTAAGCAAAGCTGCAAAATTGAGATTTCACACTTTTTAATGGGATGAAATAGCAGGCAGTTTCAGATCATCTCACCCTGATAATCTAGAGATGAAAGAATAAAATCCTTTTGAGTTGTTCCTTGACATTTTATATGGGAGAGAACAAGAATATTATTTGCATTTTTCTTGCTTTTGATAAAACCTTTAAAAAAACAACTTATCAGAAAGCTTAATTCTCTCATCTTTACAGCATCATTCTGCTGTGGGTTGTCCTATCCTTCCTTTATAGATGTAAATAAGTAAAGCTAAGTGCAGACAAATACAGTGAACACTGCATGTTTAAAAAACATCTAGACAGAGTTCACGATCAGAATCCAGGAAAACTCTACACATCATAGCAAAAAAATAAATTAGGAGGCTTGCAAAAAGTTTTTTGGCAACTTAATCTGTCGGATTTGTTGTTTCAGTGATTGTAGCGATTGTTGAAATGATAAAGCACATAGCTGTTATAACTGATATTGCAGCAAAAGCTGGCTTGATATTTCAAAGCAATTCAGATTGTTCTCATGGGTCAATGACATTCTGAAAACACGAGGATTTTCTTCCTTTGCCGGGATTTAGTTTGTACTGTATGTTCTAATGGAAGGTGTACAATATGGTGCATATCTCATTCTGTCCTGCAAGGATTTAGCATATTCTTGAGTGTAATAATGACAAAAAGCAATGTTTTGTCGCTTCTTGTAACCAAATCTACCAACAAAGGGAATAGCTTCCCTCTGGCAAAGTAAAGCATTGAGGTTAAACACCTCACAGTCTTTTGACAGACAAGTCTTTATATTGATTTTTTTTTTCCCAGTAAGTATAGCTATTTATTGTAACTTCACATTTTTGACTCAAGTGAATCTTCAAGTGAAAGGTAAGAGTGCAAAATTAGTTTTTCTGCTATTGACTTTTTAATGATTAATTTGTTGGTGCCGCTGTGGTTAGACATCTGTGGTATACAAAGTACTTCAGAAAGATGTAGTTTGTGTCCGAAAGAGTATGCTGTATCACAGATCATAGAATCATAGAATCACTATGGTTGGAAAGGACCTCCAGGATCATCAAGTCCAACCTTTATCCCATCATCTCCATAACCACTAGACCATTAGACCATGGCCAAAAGTGCTTCATCCACTCATTTTTTGAACACCCCCAGGGACAGCGACTGCACCACCTCCCTGGGCAGCCTGTTCCAGTGCCTAACCACCCTCTCAGTAAAGAACTTCTTCCTAATATCCAATCTAAACTTCCCCTGGCATAACTTGAGGCCATTCCCTCTTGTCCTATCATTAGTAATTTGGGAGAAGAGACCAACACCAGCCTCACTACAACCTCCTTTTAGGTAGTTGTAGAGAGCAATGAGGTCTCTCAGTCTTCTCTTCTCCAGACTAAATAACTAAATATGTTATATGTTTTTACAGATGTGCTGTTATTTGTATCGAGAGAAATAATACATCCCGTTTAGGAATACCTGCATGAGGAAAGTAGAATTAAGATTATGAAACACTCAGTGTTTGTCCATACTGCCGGAAACTGAAGGTGTTACAGATCTGCAGTTTTCATATATTCTGGATCTCATTCTGCTGGAGCAGTTGTCATGATGGCTTGTGCCTCTGTGTTATCTGCAGTACTATTAGTGATTGTTCACAGCCCTGTAACACACTTTATAATAAATAGCTGTAAGCTATACATCTATTTTCAAGGTTTTGTGCAGCTCAGCGCCAAAACAAAGGAGACCAGCCACCTGACCAGTTAGTTTTCTCTGAGTGATTGTTTGGAAAATTGAGCTTCTCCTTATCTGTCAAGTTTCTATCAGTGACCATTTCTGTGCTACACTTGCATCTGGGTTTGAGCCCTGAAATTGGGGCTGGCTGTCACTGTCCATATTCAAACGTCACGCAGCACACGTCTCAGCTGGATTTGCTAAGGGATGACATTTATCAGCAGTCAGTACTTTTTCATCTGAGTTCGTTTTCTGCAATGAAGTAGGAAGTGGTTGCAAAGACTGGTGCATATCTTCTTGCAATGCTTCTAGTCCATTCAGCCACAATGGTGCACAATGGGCTGAAGAAGAACAGTGCTTTCTCAATTAGTGCTGGTTCCAGCTGGGAGATGGGACCTTTCAGCCAAGACTGGAAGCTGGCTCAGCTACAGCAAAGCACCAAAATCAACTGGATAACGCTGCTGGGAGCACAGCTTTCTGCTTCCCTTAGTTGCCGTCTCCCAGGAATGAAACAGAGGAGAAGCACCTGTACTGGCAGTTTCAGATTTGTCTGTGATGCTGTTAGGTGTTGCCTTACACCTTAGAATAGGGTGCAGCAATCCCAGGCAGTGCCTGTGTGCTGCCCTGTGTCAGGCATGGTAGCCCCACAGGCAAAGAGGAAAAGCCCTTCTGCATTCAGGCTCTGGTCACTACATCTGCACACTGTGAAACAGAAATTAATTGTATCCAAGTGTCATGAAATAACTTGGAAGCCAAATGTTCAGCCAGGGAAATATGCAGAGTCATAATAGGAATTAAAAGTGTTTTAGGAAGGCATTGTTTGGATAATTCAGTACAGAAGTATGTTTTGGGATTTATTGACACTTTTAAACTTTTTTTTTTTTAAAGTTACTCTCAGTGTAGGCAGGAATTTTTATGTTCGAAATCACATTAGTATCTTTTTCAAACTTTTACATTATTGATAGCAGCTAACACTTTTTGAAAATGCTGGTTGCTCAAAACCAGGTAGAAAACGCGCTTCAAAATATGCTTCAAAACACAGCCTGTTTTCCTAATTTTCTATTTTGTGGCTACCTTCTGCAGGGTTTCTTGATTCCTTGTGGTGTGAGACAAAAGTGGTTACTTAAATTGATACCTTTTTCACGACTCAGGTTTGCAAAGAAAAATTGCAAAAGAATATGTTGGAATGTCTAGGTACTTCTGTTGTCCTCTGACACGTTCAGGTTTGTATTCCCCTGGAATGCATTAGATTAATGAAACAAATGCACTGCAAAAACAGTAAGCCATCCATAATTCTATTATTAAGTGTTAAATTCATTTGGAACAGTCCCATGGGGAGGAACATGCTCATGAAATGTTGTTTTGTGCCATGTGATGTCCAGGTAACATGAAGGTTATAGAACTATATCTAACAATATTTATGATTTCCAAAAGCTTGCTCTGTATTGTGGTTCTTGAAATTAGGACCAAACTCCCCTCTCTGTTATACCCATGCCAGTCTGTTCTTTCATGTGAACCATGTTGCACAGGAAGATGCTTGTCCACCAGATATATTTCATGCTGAGAAACATCTGGGGTTTTTAACCAATCTAGTTGTCCTTTTTTTATGTAGTTCCTAATTGTATGGTGCTCAGTCTAAACTCACCATTAGTAAAGGACAGGCTGAAGGAAAGTGTCTGTTGAATAAGGGCTGAGACTTGCAGTAAATGGTGGTAGAATAGAGCCTGTCCTTTTTTTCCCCCTTCTCTTTTTCCCCCTGGTGCACAGTAAGTATTAGATTTTAATCAGTGTCTGTAATTTATGTATTAACTTGGTTGTGCTAGTTCCGTCACAAACAACCATGATTGTCACTTTCTACTATCAAACTTGTGAGAACTAAGTACAGAGGTAATTTAATACACAGATCAGCTTTGGTTTTGTCCCAGCACAATTATGGAATTCACTATTACTTTCTCATGAAAACTGATGAGGACTTTTTTTTTTGGAGTTAGACACAGCAGTGTTAATTAAGAGAAAAAAATCTGGTTTTGCCATGCATTTCTGTATTTTAGAGCATAACTAAAGAATTTTTGGGGCTAAGTTTTCAGGGATAACTTTTCCTATTGACCGATACAATAGAGTCATCACAACAGCTGCAAGGGATTGGTTACACTGCTGGAATTCACCCGAGTGCACACAGGTTTTTTTAATGCATGCTTTTCGAAACAAAACAGTTTGATAGCAGGTGTGACCTTTAACCCTCCCTAACTTTGAAGAACTTAATCATCATCATTTGTTCAGCACTGAATATATTTTGCAGGTGGAGGAAACAGAGGGAAATGTAGTTTGGTTTTGATTGGAAAGGGGGGGATAAGGAAGGGTTGTGTTGTTACTTTTACCTCTTTTGCGTAAACTAAATTAGCCTCAGTTAATTTTTGAAATTTATATGTAAACAGATTTTATGTTCTGTTAAGAAAATCTGTTTTGACATGAAGTTTGAAGAGAGAGATTTAAAACATGCACATCTACTAAGATTTTGCATGCAGAAGGGGCTGGGAGAGCTGTGGAAAGGGTGAATATACAAAAAGATACATTAAGAAGGTGCCTGCATTGTCCCCAGAACAATGTCAATTGCACATATGTCCTTCCCAACGAATGTTTGTCTTGCCAGCTTTTTGAGGACCTCAGATGATTCTGTGGCAGTTCTGTACCTTGCTGTCCAAGCAAACCCTTGTATTTGGGGGATTGCATAGTCATGTGGAGATGGCTTTCTGGATGAGCCAACTGACCCTTTATATAGTCATGGGGATTCCAGTAATGGTTGCAATTTTATCTGCCAGTCTAAACCTCAATTGTTGTATAAACCTTTATGGAATCAGTATAAACCGGAATTACAGCAGCCTGTCCTAGTTGTTTTCCTCAGATGGCAATTGGTTGTGCCAAATAGTTGTATGGTATTGTTGCTCATGGCAAGGTCTGTGATGGCACAGACGAAAACGGGACTCGCTTTCACAAGTGACTGAACATATGTGGAAATGTTGCCAAGTCATTTCAGAACTCAGTTTATTTGGGTTTCTGTACATTTTGACTGCTGATGAATCTGTTGTTCTTCTGGTGGTACCAGAAGTTTTTGGCATTAGTTGTGAAATTGAGTAGGTCCATTACCTCTGAAAGTCAGATTTGTGCATCTTGGACTACAAACTGAAGGTTGGTGACATTTTATAAATTTAATCTCAGTTTTTGTGGCTGGATTTAACAGAAAACCCTTGTCTATAGATTTCCTTAATCCTTGAGTCACTGCAACTGCAGATTGGTCATTCTGCGTTTCTCCTTCTTTTCTCCAGCTTCCTCATGGCTGCAAGGAGCAATTTTTACTATGTACTACCTACACTCATGTCCCAGTTAGCAGCTCTACTGCTTTGTTGGGTTGGAGCATTTCCAGACAGCAGTGAATTACAGCTGATAGAAATCTGCTTTTGTACAATTCTTACTTCTTATAACAGTTAAATTAAATGTATTTATATTTCTTGAGGAAACAAATAGCTTTATATTTCTTGATGGAATGTTCCATTGTGGTTACATTTATGTGCTATATTGCTTGAGACACGTCATGAATGAAGATGGAGAGTAAGAGAGGGCTTAGCACCAGTGTTTAGTTTTGCTAGTTTAGTGTGTTCTTCCATCCTTCCTGCCGAGGAAGGGGTAGTAGGAATGGTCATATTTATATTACTCTACACTGTCAATTGCATTTTCATCACCCTTTTGCTATCATGTTAGTTAGCAGTTCTTTGAATATATGCCTGAAGTGGCCTGTTACTGCGTTAAGAGCTGGTTTGCATTGGATTATGCTTTTTTGGTGTAACAGAGCACCTCTACCTTTACAGTACCTCTACCTTTACAGTTGCTCAGAGTTAGAAATAGATACAACCTAATCAGTACTTACACCTAGCATGGGCATGGTTGCAGCTCTCTTGAGATGATGATGCCAGATATTTTATAGGTACCTTTGTTGTTCTGTTTCCTGCATTATGACAAGACAGAATTTATGTCCAAAATAATTTTTTCTAGTGGAATTACAAAGAGCAATTAAGAAGGTTCATAAATTGCAATAGCAGAACTCTGTTTCCATGATATGCAAACTTTGTTGAGGTTTTCAAGCATACTGAATTTTTATAGTGTTAGTTTATTTCGGCTCTTGTTGAAAACTGGAAAAGCCTCTTAAATAGTAATCCCAAAAATCAGCTGCATGAAATTCCACTTTTGAAAACCCAGCTGTGTGTAGCTGTAATTATTCTCTGAATTACTTGTTTGCAAAGGCTCAATTGAATATGGTTGTATGCCTTTTAAAATAACTCATATTCTAAAATATCTGATTTTTATAATTTAGCTGCTTATCTATATATGGGAATAATTAAACAAATTGGCACATGCATGTATACTTTATATATTTTCAGTTACGCTCTTTTTTTTTCCTCTTTCCAGGCCAGCCAGACCGTTCAAGTTACCAAAAAGGTAAGGTCTGCTACTGTCACTTGGGAGGTTTGCAGACTCATAAAGGCAATAGATAAGGTGATGGCAAAACTGTTACTCCATGCACAATGCAAGAGTAAAGAATGTTCAAGGAAAATAGTAGGCAATCGAGGTTTTTTTTTTAAAAGCATTTCTTTATGCAGTGAGTAGTGAATTTCTGAAACTGCCACAGGAGATGGTGGAGGCAGATAGCATCAGCAATTTCAGACAGCGTTTTGAAGAACTGATCTACAATGGGTCCTTAAGTATACTCTGAAAGGAGGAGCCAGTGACAAGCTCTTAAACATCACTAATCCCACATCTGTGAATCCTGGGGGACCAGGAAGGGGATTGACCACAGATGGTGGCCAAACTCTTGTGCTCCCCCTAAGTAGTCGTCCCATAAATAGCTTCTTTTAGAGATGCTTTTGGAGACAGTATACTGGGTCAGAATTTTTAAATCTATGCAGATTTTGATGTTCCTTTTTTACAAATATTTTATGGTATTTTTTACTACAGTCCACGCTGTTCTCTTTGTGTATATATACACTTTCTGCACAAGCATAAAAATGCTGTGACTCAATACCTTTTTGATTAAGGGTTATTCTGAGAAGCAGCTTGGTTGTATCATCAATAATGATAAAACAACCTGACAGAAAAGTTAAGAAATTTTGTTGTAATGATCTTTTTTTCTTCCTAAAACCAGAAATCCCATACAGTCAAGAACACTAGGTTTGAACTAAATATGCTTTGAATAATGGCTGGGTCAGAGAACACAACAGAGCAACTTACCTAAAAGTGATACGAATTTGCCTTCAGCAAAGAACAAACCTGTTTGCTAAAAATCTGTTTCGAGTTACATAAATCTGTTAATATGAATTCAGCCACACAAATATCTCTTGGTCATAGTGACCTCTTTATGATACAGAAACTGTATATGGTATGTTTCTGTCTCTTTATATGAGACTGGGTAGTTGTTTAACCTGAGTGTGTCTGCATATAGGTGCTGAATTGGAAAGTTTAAAACTATCCAGATGTTTATAGCTTTTTTCCTTTTCTCCTCTTTAAGAAAGCATCTGAAGTCCTAGATCACCTTGGGGCAATTTGCTTGAAACCAGTCTAAATGGGCAAGATATATATAGATTGAATTAATTACTGTATCTTCTAAGCATTTTTGATTGTTTAAAACATGAAGAAGAAGAAACACACCAAAGAACTGAAACCTTTTTCAGGTGTGTGTAAAACAGCGGAAGGAAGTAAATTTATGAAAACTATATGCCTCTTAATGGTACAAGGCAGCTTACAGAAAGTCGCCATTCTAACAACTAGATTGAAAGCAGGGGTGAAATGGCATAAAAAAGATATTTCAGTCAGTGTCATAGTTTATTGAGAATTCAGTATTTAGTGCTTGAATAGTCTGGAGGAAAAAAAAAAAAGAAATTATAATCACAGAATCACAGAATCACAGAATCACAGAATGTTAGGGATTGGAAGGGACCTTAAAAGATCATCTAGTCCAACCCCCCTGCCAGAGCAGGAATACCTAGATCAGGTCACACAGGAACATGTCCAGGCGGGTTTTGAATGTCTCCAGAGAAGGAGACTCCACAACCTCCCTGGGCAGCCTGTTCCAGTGTTCTGTCACCCTCACTGTGAAGAAATTCTTCCTCACATTTATGTGGAACCTCCTATGTTCCAGCTTACACCCATTGCCCCTTGTCCTATCATTGGATGTCACTGAGAAGAGCCTGGCTCCATCCTCATGACACTCACCCTTGACATATTTATAAACATTAATGAGGTCCCCCCTCAGTCTCCTCTTCTCCAAGCTAAAGAGACCCAGCTCCCTCAGCCTTTCCTCATAAGGGAGATGTTCCACTCCCTTAATCATCTTTGTGGCTCTACGCTGGACTCTCTCGAGCAGTTCCCTGTCCTTCTTGAACTGGGGGGCCCAGAACTGGACACAATACTCCAGGTGTGGCCTCACCAAGGCAGAATAGAGGGGAAGGAGAACCTCTCTCGACCTACTAACCACTCCCTTTCTAATACACCCCAGGATGCCATTGGCCTTCTTGGCCACAAGGGCACATTGCTGGCTCATGGTCATCCTGCTGTCCACCAGGACCCCCAGGTCCCTTTCCCCTACACTGCTCTCCAGCAGGTCAGCTCCCAACCTGTACTGGTACTGTAATAATGTATCAGCATAGCCATTTGTCCAGCTCATTGGCCAACTGTAGGTTTACATAGGCATCAAAAAAGGATGTAGCAAAGGACTGAAGTATGTGCTTAGCACTGAGGATGTGCTTTCTGAATGTGAGTGATTCCTTGACTGAGGAACTGATTTAAGTGCTTTCCTCTTGGACTTGGACGTTATCAGCAAGTGGTCATTTAAGCAGAATCTAAGTCAGGGCAGTGGCTTACTTTTCACAGAGAAAATAACCAGTAACAGAACTCATTTTATGGCTTTTTAATGGGAGAAAAATAAAGTTACTGCCATCTGTTTAGCCTCTTATGGTGGATTGGGATTGAGGCTGGCTGTAGGCAACTTGGTTGAAGTCAGAGCCCTCAACAGCACCAAATGATGCTCAGACAAATGAAATATTATGTGGTTAGTGTTTTGGGTGTTCTAGCCCAGGTCAGCTTTGGTTATCTGAGTTTCAGTATGTGATCCAAGAAACAGGACATTACTTTGCAGTTATAAACAAGGACTTAGTCTTCTGTGTATGGCTTTTTAACACGTTAAACACTTCACTTAGGACATAGTTTCTTTTACAGCTAGCAACTGAAGAATTTAACCAATTCAGGAGCTGCTCAGCTGAGAATGGAAGTGTAGAGACAACATGTCAAAGGGGTAAATCTGACAATAGTGATGAATACAAAAATAAATCTTTTGGGTATAATTTTTATGACTTCAGAGCAAATGTCTATAATAGTGAGTCAATCTAGCACTTGGTGTTTATGAAAACATTTAATCCTATAAGTAGGAAAATTCTATTAGGTCATTTACTTCCCTTCGCTTCTGCTTTGTACAATTGCTCGTTTGGCAAGCTGCCCCTTTGTGATTCACTGTAATAAAAACTTACACTTAAGATTACTTTTCAGCCTTTGCTAATTAACCTCTTGTGTGAGAATGTAAGAATTATTCCACATTTACCTAATGGGAAATTGAGATACACCCAGTGCTTTGGGCTTCCTTGCTTCTTAAAGCTGTACTTAGACCCCTAGGCCATACCTATTTCCTACAGAAAGTCAGCATTAAGCTTGCTTGCTGCTGTTGATTTTACAGTTAGAAAACTGGGAAGCTGTTGCTGGAGTGAGGAGCTGGGAATTACCTCCCTTCTTAGCAATGGGACAGAAAGTTTCTGTAGAGCTGATAATTGAATTGTGATTAGATAATGAGTTGCTCTAAAACTGAAAAAGAACCATCATCTTTTAAGACAGTAGAAATGAGTAAGGAGAGTGTTCTGCTATAAACTGTCGTGTTCCATTGCATGTAAGTTGAGGAGGAAATAAGAGTATAGATCATCTTGATCAATATTTAATGTGTACAGAGACTGTAAGTATAGAGTGATTCATGATTCTATAATTATTTTTCTGATGACTTTTAAACTTTGTGGGACCTCCTGTACTCTCTTTGCTCCCAAGATTAGACAGTGTTGCCCTTGAAACATAAAGTCTATAAATTCAAGTATTTACTGTAAGAATAATTATTAAGAAATTAAGATTTCTGGGTTTCATTTTATTTTCTGATATATTTCTGTCAATTTAACAAAAATAAAATTAATTTATAAAATGATGAAATTTAGATTTGCATATAAAAATTTTTGCACTCTTAAAACATAGAATGAACTAAGAGTTAAAATCCAAGGATATGTGTTATACTAGGAGACTAAACAATTAATGCTGATTAGTTTATCATGTCAAAACTCCCTTGCACCTTTTAATTTACAACAGATTTTATGGATCATTAGTATCTAGGGTTTGAGTATTTTTTTCATGATATAGAAGAAATGTTTTCTTTTGGGTTTTACTTTAAAATTGATTTTTCCTCCCTTTGATATTTTTCTTAAAAAGCTTAAGCTTTCAAAGAAGAAAATGTGATGTTTTCTATCATTATATTTTTAACAAAGCATGTATTTTGTAGTGGTTCCCAACCATGGATAATATCTGTGCCCAAAGTTAAGTATAAAGTTAAGAAAAAAGTGTTTATATATAAAAAAAAATATGGTTAGTCTTAAGCAACATTTTCCACTTCACATATGCTTTCTTTCTTTTGCATTTTTTATGTAAAAACATTTTATGTAGATTATTGCTATGGCAGTTTTAACTGCTGAACGTGTACTAAATAACAGAAATATCTATTTCAGTAGCCCATAGTTAATCACCTCTGTTGCAGCACAAAGAAAATCTAAGCTGAAGCCTGCATTTTTGTCAGAATCCTGCGGGGAAAAAAATAATACTTCAATATGAAAAGCTTTTCTGTATAAAAATAGAAAGTTTCAGTAGGGAGATTTGATAGAAAGTGGGTTTTTTTGTTTTGTTTTCTTACTCTTCTTACTTTTAAAAAAAAAAAATGTAGAAATAAACTGTTTCCAAACAGTTTCCATACATGTGTGATAGCCAACTTAATTTCCTGAAAGTAAAACAAAGACAAAAAGTCAGTGTTTCAACATGGTTCTTTAGAGAAGTATGGATTAATTTTGGGTCAAACCTTCATTTCTGTAACATGTTTTTCTTTACTGCTCTCCATGTAGCTATGCTGCACTGATAGCCGACTGGCCTGTGGTGGTCCTGGGCATGTGTACTGTATTAATAGTGGTGTGTGCACTGGTTGGAATATTAGTTCCAGATCTTCCAGATTTCTCTGATCCATTGCTGGTAGGTAAATATTAATTGATTGTACTGTCAAATAAGTATTTGTGGTTTGCTGTTTTTTTCAGAGATACCAGTCAACGGCAGATGCAAGTGCAGCAATTGATACATTCCTCTTGAACTGAGATCTGCCCAGAGGAAAAAACTGACTCTTAATGTGCCCGAAAAGGTTCCCCTTACTATAAATCTGTTTGTGAATCAGTTTTGATTAGTAGTAAGCTTGCAGAAGCAAGTTCTGTCTAATGAATCCACAAAAGAAATGAGGGGGTAAAGAGCCTTGCAATTCCTCTTATAAAAAATATGTATTAAATCTTGACATTGAAGCAGTTAATGGTGATACAAAGATGCAGTTGCCATCAGAGGATGTTATCCACTAGTTTAAATTCCTTCTGCATTTTGCTATTGAAAGCTCATGTTCTTCAGCAGAACTGCTGTACACTGAATAGTGTAAATTCATCCCAGTTTTAGATGTACAGCACAGTACAACACAGACCATATGTTCCAAATCAGGTTTCAAAGAGTGAGGACCAGGATCTTTTAAAGGAAAGGGGATTCCGAGTGCCTTCTAGGGATGAAATGATATCCATATTGAAAGACTGAAAGTAATTTTTTTCATATTCTATTGAGTACTGTGCTTATTGCCTACCTTTCATGAGCTATCTTACCCATAAGTAACTTTCAGGACTTTTATTGGAAATATTGTATTTAATTATTATCCTCAAATAAAAATATACTGTTCCTATAAGTTATTCTTATTTATATTGTAGTAGCATATATCTGTACGTATCCATATTTCTTGAAATATGGACAGTTATTACAATTGCTTCAAAATCACTTTCAAAATTATTTGAAGATTTGCCTTATTCTTGGAGAAATAGAGAAGATACACTTAAGTGGGTTTTAATCATATTTAATCAGTAAAGAGTGATAACTGAGATACAGAAAAGGATTTTGTAGGACACCCTTTGTCTGAAAACTAAGTGTTGAACTTTCGGTAGACTAAATCTTCATCACTTCTCAGAGAGAGAAGTAGTACATGCAGGAATTCTTAATCCCTTGTCACTCTATACAGTTGGTCATTATTTTGTCTGACCTGTCATAAAACATTTTACCTTTAAAAGTAGATGCCTGAAGAAACTATGCTTCATAATGGAAACTGTCCATCACTTTGATCATGTTTCCACTTTCCTGTTTGGGCTAAAGAATGAAAGATATTAATGGAATTTTGTAATACTCTGTCTTAGGGCTTTGAACCAAGAGGGACGGCCATAGGACAGAGATTGGTCACATGGAACAATATGGTGAAAAACACAGGGTACAAAGCAACGCTTGCAAACTATCCTTTCAAATATGCAGATGAGCAAGCTAAAAGGTATGTATTAAAAATGCATTTTATTTTACTGGGGGTTTTTTTGTGGACATAGCACTTGCTCCAATACCCTCTGAAGTGTATATACTGCCAGTGATTTCATATAAATATTGAATCTGGTCTTCCACAATTCTTAAGGATTTTAACATAGAACTAGTTATTTCCCATCACAAGCTCTTCAAAATAATGAATCATTTTAGTTATCTCTTTGAATCATGGTATTTTCAGTACTGGTCTCAATGTAGTGTCCTTTGAAGTCTATAAGAACAAAAAATTCAGTGAATGTTTCAGTTTCTGAATACTAGAGTCACATCAGTTAAAATACATGTGTTTTCGTATGTAAGAGCTATTAAGATGTGTGACTTGCTTGGATAATCCTTTTAACAATCTCTTTGCTAAGGTAAGGTAAAACTATTTATTCTGTTTTAGTCATCAAGATGACAGGTGGTCAGATGATCACTACGAAAGAGAGAAAAGGCAAGCAGACTGGAACTTCCACAAGGATACCTTTTTCTGCGATATTCCAAGTAAGTGGAGAAATGAAGGCTAAAAACTTCTGCCAGTTGAATGATTTCTGAGCTCTTCTGTATACTGTATACCTTATTAGGAAAATATTTTTTGCTTAGTATGTTCACGGTAAGCACCTTCTTTCTGCATGCAGAAGGCTTTGAAGAAATTGAGCTGAAAAGTTGTGTTCTGTTGGTTCTTCCTAGGAAGTAACTGTATTTACTTAGAAGTGCTTATTTTAAGTGGTTCTGTTTCCTGTGAAGATTTTTATTAGTTATTGGTAATGCTGATCATTTTAAGAGCAGTATTTTGTGTATGACTACAGAGGTAGCATTTAATTCATGTTAAGGATGAAACTGTGTTTTATCTGTGCCACCAGCCTAACTCTAAAAAACTTAAAACACTTGTCCTAAAAGACATCCACAGGTCATATCTTGTACAGAATTTAGGGGTTTGTTTAGGGAAAAAAACCACACAAAAAACCCTACACACAAAAAAAAAAAAACCCTAAACAAAACACACCCCTCAAAGGAATAAAAATAATTGAAAAAAAAACCCCAACAAACTTAAAGTACTGAAGTCTTATGAAGCTATGTTAAACTACAGGAGAAAAAAGACAAAGAAGTCTTTATTGACTTTTTATAAGGCATACTGCAAAACTTTGATAAGGTCTGTTCTGGCAGAGGTCATGCATTAGCAGATGTAGATCTTGCATTTATTCATATAATGACCTGGACTCTTTTGCAGCTACTTCAATATGCGAGGACTGATAACAGAGCACAAAAACATAATTGTGAAATTATTTGTTTATATTACTTGATCTGAGAGAGCAATGACCAGTAAAAACTGGGGTAAAAAGCAGATTTATGTTTTTTCCCCCCCCCCCCCCCCCGATTACAATATGGACTTGCATCTAAGTGAGAGGATGTGAACAAGCTTTCTGCTTTCTGTGAGTAGAACCAAATTAGACTGAGCAGATCTTGTGTAAGGAAGAGGAAATGCACTCAAAACTCTACTGAGCATTAACTGCAACTTGGAGCAGAATTAACTTCTCTTATCCTGCCCACTGTTTCTGCATAGTCTCACTCTCATTCTTTCCACTGCTGTTTCTGTGTAGTCTCAGTTGTGGCAGTCATGGAGGAGTTGTGCTTCTACGGGAAAGTTTGCCAGTCCGTTATGTAAAGAAAACAGTTGATTTCCTCTTGACCCATATTTGTCATTCCTGGTATCTTTCTTTGTCTGCTCTAGGATCAGCAGATTTCAGTTTCCTTGATCTTAAAGCATGGTCAGAGATCATAAAGCACTACCCCCGAGTCTTTTCATTAGTCTTGTGAAAGGCAGAAATTCTGCACATTCACAGCAGTGGGAATATTATATTCCATTTTTTGGAATATTATAATTAATGTGATAATGTTTCTTAACCCAAAGTATTACATTGTGTTATGCAGTACCATATATTTGTGTTTGTATATGTTTCCCTTGTTAGCTATGCATAAAGATTTCACTGCCACTAAGTAATTATTTGCTTTGCTAAAAGCTGTCTTCTAATAGATGTGATTTAATTTGTAATTTAAGCTGCATGTGTCTAATCTGTAGAATTCTTAAAAATGGCCTCAAGGATATCACAACAATTTCCACTGAAGTCATTTGCTTCTAAAGCAAAAACATTCTTGTAGAAACAGCTTTATAATTATTATTTATATTCCCAGATGACTTACTAAATCAGCCTTTGATTACTATTATCTGTGTACTGCCATTATGCTGTGCCAAGAATTTCATAGTTTGCTGATTAGATCTTTTGATTTTTGTTTGTCATATTTCAGAAGATAGTTTGCTTGAATAGAAGTCTGTAGAGCTTCTAACTGGTATGTAATATTGAAGATACCATATTTACTATAAGCACTTTAAGGAAACTGAAATTTTCATGTGGACTGAGTCTTACAGATAAATAGCTCATCTTGAAAAGGAGGTGGATTCCCATGACCTGACAGAGATTTCATCTGTGTCATTTGAATGGTGGGATTTTGCCTCAGTCTTTGATACCAGACACAACCAGATAATCTATAAAACCCCCCTTCTGTAATTTCAGGTGATCGCTATTCACGAGTGGTGTTTACATCAACAGAAGGAGAGAATTTATGGAATTTGAATGCAATTAAGTCAATGTGCAATGTAGATAACTTGAGGGTAAGTAGAGATGGCATTTATTTTGTTTAACTAGCATATATGAAGCACGTATTTGAAACTTCGTTTTGCTGCCCACTGCCATCCAGTAGCGTATGAGAGGACTTCACGTTGTTCACATCCTTTTCAAATGGTCACTCAGCATGCAGGCAAAGTTAAAAAACAACTTTCAATTTGTAGAATCAGATTACATAGGGGAAATTATTTGGTTGTGCTACTAACAACATCCAGAATGGAGTGGAGGAGGGTTGCTTTACAAGTTTCTTTGCAAAAAGGACTGTCTTAACTTTTGCTGTGTGTTTCCTCTTAGAATATTATTCCATGGGATTTTGTCCTTGTTTCCCAGCAAATAATTCCATTTCTCTTGCTTTTTCACCTTCAACTGAACTGGCTGCATCCTCATTGCATGTGCAGTTTTCTCTGACAGCTAGTGAGTCACTCGGATCTATTTATCTATTTATTTGTTTATTTATTAAGGTCAGAAGAGAATAGGTTGGCAGATGGACGTCAAAGATAGACATAGTTACAGTAGCTAGACATGTAGCCCAATTAACTAGGTGTGGATGCTTATACTTTCAGAGTACCTTTAAGTTTCTCTTTAGAACTGAGCGAATGAAGAAGACATTTTGGCCTTGTCTGTCTGGCCCCGTTGTAAATTTTCTTGGCTCTCCTTGTACTCAGTACCTTGCATAGTCAAAATAACTGTTGTAATAGCCAGCTTCAGAGGCTACCATAGCTTCTTTTCTAAGATAATTTAGCACTCTGATTGAAATCGATGTCTGACTTCAACTGATGGAAGTTAACTGACAAAGGCTAAAATAGAATAAGCATTCAGATTTGGCAGATTTCTCCCTTGGCAGTCTGCTGACATGCAGTTTTGTCCTGGTTGGCCTCTGTGTGACTGGTTTTTTTCCTCACATGCTCACAAAATGTTCCTTGTTTCCCCGTGGGAGATTATTGCATTTACAAGATGGCTCATGTGATTACCTTTTATCTCTTTCAATCAGAATGAGCCAGGTGAGCAAAGTACAGTATTTAAACTAACCCAGCTCAGTTTTGAATGAACTGAGCTAAGGAGTAATCACATTGCCAGTTTAATCAGGAGATACAGTGGAGAATAACCTTTTACTAGGGTAAAAATTGAGACTTAGGGAGGAGATGCTAATCTGTGCATTTAATTGTAAAAGTTTAATCACATAGACAGTTGATGCATAATAAAGACAGTTAGTTACTTCTGAAGAATAATCTTTGTAATGGTTTCATTGCTCCTGAGGAATTTTTCTTTTTTTCCTCCCTATATACACACTTTGATAATAATGTATTATTTGAAATACTGCTTTACTTTCTGAGGGAAGGGTGAAACTACTTCAAAAAACAAGCACAATGCATCTTGTATCTATAAAAATAGCTCTTCCTTTGAAATAAGAACACTTCAGAAAATATGTTGGCTACTTCATCTACACCCACAGTTGTGTAGATATTTATAAGTAATATTATTGCAGATAATGTATCTGTGGATCTTTTTTGTAATTTGGGTATTTACTTAAGAATATAGTAATTGAACATTTCAACTGAGCAGAACAACAGTGGTGCATCATGATAGTGGCACTGATTTTTACCTAGTCAGTAGACAAAACAAATTCATATGGTCAGGTTTTGAAATTGTTGCTGATCTATATATATAAATTTGTAATAAAAATTAGATACTCAGCCCTCAGAAAGGGCTGAAGCTTTTTTCATTAATTTTTTTAAAAAATGCTTGTTACTTACAAATAACATGTCTAGATGATTCTAACACTTTCTAACAATTTCTAAGCACTTTTAACACTTTTTAGAAGTCATGAAGTGCTGCAATATATGCCCCACTTCTGAATGCTAAGTTCTGCTAGCAGCCAGTCCCTAGAGAGGATGCTGACTTGTGCTGTAGCTGTCGTAAGAAATTGATGACTTCAGTGACCTTGTGGTCTTACAGACTCTCCTCTGGCTGTAGTTATTTTTGTTGTTGACTTCATACTTGTTTAGGGCCATGATTCTGTTGAAATAAGTGGCAAAGCTTTCTGTATTCAAAGTTCGGGAAATCAGAAACTACTTTCTGGAAGTGCAAACCTTAAAATTTTTGTATTTTTCTGATAATAAGCACGATTTCAGCACCAACTAGTATTTGCTTTAGTATGAGCTAACAGTATATCCCCTATGTGTTAATTGTATTCCCATCTGCTTGTAACTACTTTAACTATATGTTTTACTGACACTTAGGGGCTCCATCCTGCAGCTGCTCAGCATATGAGAGTCCTATAATTTTCATGGAAACACTATATACAAAATAGCTGTAGGACGTGTTCTAATTTTTTACTACTTGGATAAGAAGAGCTCTTTCTTTCGCCTTGTTACTTGCAGAATGTCTTCCCTATAAACTGTAAACAGTTATTTTATAACCTTTAAAGACTGTTAATGATCTCCTCAGACTGCTTCCCCAAAACGGTGTATTTGTGATTCTCTGTCACTGCGTAGATCCATTTGGGCAAATCTGCTATCAGATACAGCATGTGTGCAGGTTGCACAGCTTAGTTTCCTTACTTGTTCCAAAATAAATGAAAACGTTGCCAGTGGCAGACCAAGTCTGGCAACAGCAAAATGGCCTTTTAAATTCCTTTGGATCACCAACAAAGTCCAATGCTGCAATATATTATTTTTTTACACAGTATTTTAATGAGCTATCCGGAGCTAAATTTTGTGTTTTAATTTCTAATTTCCAGCTGCCATCTCATGTTGCTTTATCTTTGGCAACAGTTACTTTACCAGGGAATGTTTATGGCCTGCAGGAAGTACTGAAGAACAGCATATAAACCTCCTTGTCCCATCTTGAACTTGAATACATAGAGAAGACAATACAATCCTTTCCTCCCAATTTGCCTATTATATCCTCATAGAATTAACCTGGAGATGTGCCATGAAAAATACAGATATGCTATTCCAGTGCTTCCTTTTATTTAGTAGGTTGTTCGGTCTTTCCTGAGTTTGCATGTGTGAGTGTTTTTATCTGGAAACAATCAAATGTGAATTATCCTGGTTCTTTGGAATGCCAGTTTGTTATTGTTCAGAAACTGGTTGACAAAATTATGTCCGTATTAAAGGTTTTATAAGTGCCATGAGAATCCCCAAGTGCATTATTTTTGTCTGCATTATAAAGAGTTGCTAATAATAAATCTGTGCAAAAAAAAAAAAAAAAAAAAAAAGACAAAGTGGTGTATTTCAGATAACCTGAATTTAAAATATATATGGATAATGGTTTCAGGGCTCAATCCTGTAAACTCTTAAGCACATGGCTTTATTAATGTGACTATATTAATATGTGCTTATTCTATGTAACTTGATTAAGACTAAAATTTTACATATATCTAACTATTTGAAGGATCAGTTCCAATTTGTCACGTATAATAAGCCATAAGTTTTTGCTTTTAGGATTTATATTCCCTGTGCCCTATTAAGATTGAGTTTTTCCAACTTGAGCAAATTCCCCTGATCTGACCTTGTTACTTTAGAGTTCTATTTTATAGATACTTTTGATTTTGCCTATGGTGATTATGGTAGTTTAGCTAAGTCATGCTCTTACTGGCTTCAACTAAATCTGGAATATTCTTGAAGTGAAAGAAGAGTATCTATGTAAGGGATTAACACTCAGTTAGCTAAGGAGATTGCTTAAGCAAAATGTTGAAATTGCTATCATTTTTGTAAAGCTCTGGTAGGAGTTCCTAGGCTGTGGACAGTCACTTGAGCTGATGGCAGCAGTCCTCCCTCATGACCCAGCTCTGTGCCCTGTCTGCACTTGCCACTGGTGCCTGCTTGTCCCTGTGACTTCTCTGGCCTTGCTGCTGCATCTTCCTCCACTCCACTCCTGGGTCAACTCTTGGGCCTTTGCACCATGGTGGGTGCATCATTCAGAGGCGTGAGCACTGTCTCTGCAGCAGGGCTTATTTTGGGTGCTTCATGCCACAGCAGAGTTATCTTGTGCTTTAATGGTTGGACTTGATCTTAAAGGTCTTTTCCAACCTAGGTGATTCTGTGCCTTGGAAATCCTGCATGACTTAGGGACACACAGTGGTTGGGTGGTAGGCTGACCTGGTTGGGGGGAGTGTCTGTCAGCTGTACGAGAGCTAAAAAAGACTCATAAAGTGAGGGCTGTAGAAGAGAGGTCAGATGACAGAAGATGTCGTAAAGTTGTCACACCCTTTCTTTCTGGATGGTACATCCTTGCCTCTCCTAGAAACTTCAGTATGTGATTCCAAGCAGAATGAAACTTTGTTGATGTATGGCTGATTGTTTATTTTCAGGAGTATAGTGTGAGATAATAGAAGTGAGTTAACAGTCCTCAGTGCATCTTCAAACAATAGAATTACAATAATCTTAATGCTTCTGCCAATTTTAGGCTACTGTGACAAGTCAGTATACACGTCAGTGTGCTGATTTAGTCTGCCACATGTAAGAGGATGCTGATCAGAAACAATGTGTGTGGAAATAAGAATTGAAAATGTTAAGACAAAAGGACCATAAGCTGAATTTTCATCATTTTGGGATTTCTTTTGTGAGTGAATGTTTTTAATAATTCAGACTATTACTTTAAACTGGATTTTTTGCCCTGCCTGTCTCTATACAGATCAGATCCCATTCCCAGTTTGGTGATCTCTGCCAGAGAGCCACTGCTGCTTCGTGCTGTCCCAGCTGGACGCTGGGCAACTATATTGCTATTCTAAACAACAGATCATCGTGTCAAAAAATCGTAGAACGAGATGTCTCTCACACCCTAAAGCTGCTTCGCACATGTGCCAAATACTACTACAACGGAACTCTGGGGCCAGACTGCTGGGATATGAATGCCAAAAGGAAGGACCAACTCAAGTGTACAAACGTGCCTCGCAAATGTACCAAGTACAATGCTGTTTACCAGATCCTTCACTATCTAGTGGACAAGGATTTTCTAAGCCCAAAGACAGCTGACTATGTCTTACCAGCTTTAAAATACAGCATGCTCTTCTCTCCTACTGAGAAAGGGGAAAGCATGATGAGTATTTACCTAGATAACTTTGAGAACTGGAACGCTTCTGATGGTGTCACAACCGTCACAGGGATTGAGTTTGGAATAAAACATAGATTGTTTCAAGATTACCTGTTGATGGATACTGTGTATCCTGCCATAGCCATCGTAATTGTTTTATTAGTTATGTGTGTATACACGAAGTCCATGTTTATCACGCTGATGACTATGTTTGCAATAATTAGTTCCTTGATTATTTCTTATTTTCTCTATCGGGTAGTATTTAATTTTGAGTTCTTTCCATTCATGAATCTCACTGCATTGATTATTCTTGTTGGGATTGGAGCAGATGATGCTTTTGTCTTATGTGATGTTTGGAATTACACAAAATTTGACAAACCTCATGCTGGAACCTGTGAGACCGTGAGCATCACGTTGCAGCATGCTGCTCTTTCCATGTTTGTCACGAGTTTTACTACCGCTGCTGCCTTCTATGCTAATTATGTCAGCAATATCACAGCAATCAGGTGTTTTGGTGTTTATGCCGGCACTGCCATTTTGGTGAATTATGTTTTAATGGTTACATGGCTGCCTGCTGTAGTTGTATTACATGAACGATATCTTCTCAATATTTTCAGTTGCTTTAAGAAACCTCAGCAGAGGGTATACAACAACAAAAACTGCTGGACAGTGTTGTGCCAAATGTTCCACAAGATTATTTTTGCAGTCTCAGAAGCATCCAGGATATTTTTTGAAAAAGTTTTGCCATGCATTGTTATCAAATTCCGATATATTTGGCTTTTCTGGTTCCTTGCCTTAACAATTGGTGGAGCATATATTGTGTGTGTAAATCCAAAGATGAAATTGCCGTCATTGGAACTCTCTGAGTTTCAGGTATTTAGGTCTTCTCACCCATTTGAACGATATGATGCAGAATACAAAAAGCTTTTTATGTTTGAACGTGTCCACCATGGAGAAGAGCTCCACATGCCAATTACAGTAATCTGGGGTGTCACACCCGAGGATAATGGTGACCCTTTAAACCCTAAAAGTAAAGGAAAGCTGCAACTAGATAGCAGTTTTAATATCGCTAGCCCAGCTTCACAGGTTTGGATTTTACGTTTCTGTCAGAAGTTAAGAAATCAAACATTTTATTATCAGACGGAAGAACAAGACTTCACAAGCTGCTTTATTGAAACATTTAAGCAGTGGATGGAAAATCAAGACTGTGATGAGCCATCTCTTTACCCCTGCTGCAGTCACTGGAGCTTTCCATACAAACAAGAAGTTTTTGAATTATGTATCAAGAGAGCTATAATGGAGCTAGAAAGAAGCACAGGGTACCATTTAGATAGTAAAACCCCAGGGCCTCGCTTTGACCTAAATGACACCATCAGGGCAGTGGTGTTGGAGTTCCAAAGCACTTACCTCTTCACGCTAGCTTATGAGAAAATGCATCAGTTCTACAAAGAGGTGGACTCATGGATTTCAAGTGAGCTTAGTTCTGCTCCTGAAGGTCTTAGTAATGGTTGGTTTGTGAGCAACCTTGAATTTTATGATCTTCAGGACAGTCTTTCCGATGGTACTCTGATTGCCATGGGTCTTTCAGTTGCGGTTGCATTTAGCGTAATGCTTCTTACAACTTGGAATATAATCATAAGCCTTTATGCAATAGTTTCAATAGCTGGAACTATTTTTGTCACCGTAGGTTCTCTGGTTCTTCTTGGATGGGAGCTAAACGTATTAGAATCTGTCACTATTTCAGTTGCTGTTGGCTTGTCTGTAGACTTTGCTGTTCATTATGGAGTGGCTTATCGCTTAGCCCCTGACCCTGACCGAGAGGGAAAAGTCATTTTTTCTTTAAGCCGTATGGGTTCTGCTATTGCAATGGCTGCATTGACTACATTTGTAGCTGGAGCAATGATGATGCCCTCTACAGTGTTGGCGTACACGCAGCTTGGCACTTTTATGATGCTTATAATGTGCATTAGTTGGGCTTTTGCAACGTTCTTCTTCCAGTGCATGTGCCGATGCCTTGGACCCCAGGGCACTTGTGGCCAGATCCCACTACCAAAAAAACTGCGGTGTAATGCCTTCTCTCAGACCTTTTCAGGAGCCCAAGGAGGCAGAGGTCAAAATAAATCGCATCCAGTTAGCAAATATCAGCTGGACTCTAGAAGTCAAAAACCAGAAATGGAGCATGAGCACTATGAGCTTGAGCCTCTGGCATCACAAACCGGTATCTGTAACCCTGCAGAGAAAGTGACTTACGAAGAAACTCATATCTGCTCAGAGCTCTTCAGCAGCAGGCCCCAAAACACATGTATGCCTATGCATTCAGCCTATAATAGTGAAGTGAGTAAAAGCATAAAAAATGTTGCTAGTTCTGCTGTGCTACAGACATCTATTGACCAACACACCATATGCCCAATTTTCTCTCAAAACAGACAGTGTAGCTGTCCTGATACGTATAAGCAAGTGGCAGTGAAGTGGAGTCCACACTCATGTCAACAGTTAAGTGATACCTTCTGTTACCAGTGTTCTCCTTCGCCAGGAACCATACAGATCCAAAGCTCTGTAGCCCCTATAAATGCTTTGCAGCAAGCTGCTGAAGGTTATGTGCACCCGGTCCAGCACGTCCTCCACTGCAGTTGCCTTCAAGGAAGGCTCAAAAGAACAATGACGCAGAACTCTCTGCCTAAAAATTTTTTCCTCCAGTCCATGCAACAGTTTCAGGCACATCAAAGAATAAATAGGACAGATTCACATGCTCATCAAAACCCAGAGGAAAATGTAAGAACTGTTCCAAAGGTGGTGAGCTCCTCACAGTTTCTCTGCCGAAACACAGGACCTCTAATAGTGCATTGCTCTGAATGTGAGAACAGTGTATCAAATAACCAAAAGGGATTCTGTCAGCAGACAGACAAGTGTGATGAAAAGGGTGGTACAGAAGCAAATGGGATTGAAAGCAAGAAAGCCTCTCTGTCAAAGCAGAAAAAGAAAGCTGAGAGCAAGATAGATCAGCATTCTTTACAGAATGACCGGGTTTCGAAGGCTGACCAAAATGATAAAAAACATCTGCTGAATAGGTCAGTGAGAGAGGCTCTCTATGAGGGTTGCCGTGAAAATTCACACTGTTGTAGCAAGGCTATCGCAGTGAAGTGCAATTCTGTTGACTGTCAAATGCCAAACATCGAAGCCAATGTGCCTCCTATGTTAATGCGTCCAGAACTTTCCAGTGAAAGTTTGTTAATAAAAACGCTATAATAAATCTTTGATTTGGCAGTCCTGTCTCTTTCTTTTAAAAAACACTAAAAAGGAAAGTCCTGAATAAATACTAATTACAATTTGCATTTTGGAATGACAAATGTATTTTATAGAATAGTAACATTTATGCATTTCATAAAGCCATTACATGTAGTAAAACCTGATGTTGTCCAGAATGTTTGGGATTTTTTTGCTGTAATTCCTAAGATGGATTATACTTAATTTAGTTTTTGTCCCAGGGCATTAGAGTTTGAATTCTCCTTATAAACCATTTCATCAAATCAAGCACTATGAAGAAACTCCCTTTTCTGAAGCCAGGGCTTGTGAGATTGATAACGTTTGGGTCGGACTGATACTGACATGTTTTCCCGAGTATATAATTAGCTTTATTTTACTCCTACCTTAGCAGGCTTGTGTGCACCTTGAAACAGCAACAGGACTATAATTCTGTTCATTCAGGACTGTCTGAAAGACCAGCTCTACGGGGTAGCCTGTTTTGGGAATGTTTTTAACTATTTGTCCTAACAAAATCTGGAGAAAAGCTCTTAGCGGTCAGTAGTTCTTGTACTGCCATTGTTGTGTATCTGTGTATATAGGACAGTAAAATGTTTTCAGCTGCCCTTTCTGACAGTTACTGTGTACAATTAAAAACCAGAGAATACTGCTGGAAACAATAGTAAGTGAACATTATTGAGTTCTCAGTGATGTCAAGAAAACTATAATTTATGTGTATGACATATGTATGTATATAAAATCCGGAGTTATAAAGTTGGGCATGAAGTGCCTTGCAATACTGAACTTTTTCCCACAAAGTATGGAAATTATAAGTAAATCTGCTGTGGAGAAAGGCATAGCTAATGCACATGTTCTAGACTTACTGTCAGTAGTATCAGATCAAGTCAATTCGAAAGACTCAAATACGTAAATTAAAATACTATGCTCTGAGTTTTCTTACCCAGAGGAGTTCCAAGATGTAGTTACAAATACTGAACTAAATCACTAACCAAGACGTTGGATTTCAGACATGGTATTTGTACAGCTACAGGGTTTCACTATGGTTTGGTCATGGGAATGCTTGCTGGTCTCGTCATTCAGGGAGAGTGGATTTGAGAGCTGGAACTGCGTAGTATGTCATAATTGCTATGCACCTTAATGACAAATCTCTCGTCATATAATTGTTTGGTTATGCTGATTATGTTGATTTACTGTACACAGATAGCAGAAGATGGATTTCATGGACTGATGTAATATCATGTACTTGGTGTGTTATGAATCACTGGAGGAAAAGCCTGGCTTTTTCTGTTCTAGTGTTCATGTTGAAGGGACGTAGAAGATTAGTATTGTATGACAGTTTTGGCTTGTCTGGGAGAAGTGATATTACTGCTTATATATCCCTGTGTCTGGAACAGAATAAGAGGTTGACAGCTACAGAAAAAGCTTCAGAAGAGTAGCGTTCTTTCTTAGATAGAAAATAAAACTCACTTTTAGTTGTTTTAAAACTCATAACTCAATTTAAAGCCAGATTCTTTCTAAATGTTTGTAATGAGAGCAATTTAATGATTTTTTTTTTTTTGTGCACCAGAGAGGCCATTAATTATAAAGAGCTAAGACTTGCAGTGCTAGGAATCTAAAGAAATTCAAAGGGATAAGAAAGAAACTGGGCTGTTGCTATTGTCCAGCTTTCTTCCTGACCACTGCACCTGCTTGAATGCAGTTTCTCTGAGGGGTGTATGTAACACGTGAAGCAATAAATCATTCCTGAAATAAAAACAGTGTTATGATAGTTTAATTGACCTGTAGTCAGACCTTGCCAAAGCAGTGTGTAATGCTTATGTAGTGCCTGTCACATCAGCTGACATTCACAGCTGTGCCTTTGAGACATGGGCCTTAGGAGAGGTCCCCACCTAACGCATCTACGGAACATAGGACATTTTGAGCTGGTGAACTCAAAATGGAGGGTTTTTCCCTAAGCCAGCTTTCCACAACTGCGTTCTGTGTAAGGAAGCTCCTTCTGACTGTTTATATTCATAACTGCTTTTATAATGGTGAGGTAAGCAATAGAGATTAATGTTGTATTTTCTTTAAGATTTATATGTTCTTAAAGGCTGATACAGCGAAAAAAAATGGGGCAGATAAGGAGTTGTGGTGTGATGTACTCTTAGAAAATATTAAAATGAGCTAATGTACTTGGCTAGCGAACAGTATTGCTGTTGTGTTTGCCTTTTGTGACTTTGCCATTGCCTCCCTGCTCCCTTTTTTTTTCTTTCCTGATCACTTAGTTGGACAAGGAGCAGTCACTGAAATAGGTGAGTTTAATATTTATCTAAGTGGCACCGTGTGTGCATGTGCAGCAGCTTTGCCAATTCATGCATAGACTAAAATCCAGGCCAGTGCCAACTCCTGGAGAGTGGACGAAAACAGGAGTTGGTTCCAGTGGCAATTGAAGGTTGATGAGGCTATGCATTACCCTGTCACCAGAAAAGTTGTAAGAGAAAAAATTAAATATTAATAATTAAGTTTTTATAGGCTACTGGGAGCAAGTGAGGAGAGGTGGGATCCTGTTTCATTCCAGGAAATCTTAACAAGGACCATTCCATCCTACTGTGACATCTCTCTGAGAATTGCCAGTGGATGCCAAGTCCCAAGGGAAACTGATGAGCCTAGAATACTGTCTAATTAGCTGATTTGTTGTCACTGAGGTCCTCCCTTGCCTTGGGATCACATAGTGAATCTGGACACCTGCATGCCATGCTGGCTAAATGTGGTGCTTCCTTTGTAGGCTGCCCACTTGGAGTAAGGGCCCTACCACTGACACTGGCTCTTGCTTCCTCCATGAATATTCACAGAATTTCACAGAAATTCACTTTGTGAAGTGGCAGGGTCCTGGCTTTAGAACACAGAGCTTTATTTCTGTGGAGAATCCATGCTGGGGTATTTATTGAATTGGGCAGGGTATTTGGTAACTGTTCTGGCAGTGATGACACGTGTAGCTGGGGACATGACAGACAAGCTTTCTGCCTTTTCAAGTCTAGGAAAGACTTTAACTTGTCACTTTAAAGACTCGCTGCATGTACATCTATTTGATTATCCAAAGGAGGAAAGAGACCTTGCGTGGGAAGACAGTGATCTGTTTCTGGCTCTGAAGTTGCTAGTGCACTTTCTTCAGGAGTAAAAAATGGGACTTGTATCCGAGACCAACTCTCTCAAATTCATTTCACTCTGGGAAAACATTATATTTAACGTATTGAACAACTTCATTGTCTGCGTTGCCCTTAGGGACTCTGTTTTTCAGATTACAATCGCATTTAGCATGTGGGTAATACAGTGATGAGTTGAACAAAAAATGATATGATAATTTGGAATAAATCCTTTAAAATATTACACCGTGCTCAATATATAATCACTCTGAGTGCAGCTACCTAATACAAAGTATTAGAAGATGAGTAGATAGCTGGTATAGTAACATAATGGGTTTTTTTAAGATACTTTTTCGTTGTTTGTGGTATTTTAAGAAAACTAACATCCATCTTTTTACAATCACCTGCAATCACTTAAGTTTGATCTTTTTTTAAATAAGGTGGGAGAATTGCTTTGAAATGCTTTGGGTTAGGAACACCTCTAATTTTGCCAGATGGAGCCCTAGCAGTCATTCCAAGAGAGTTCTAAAAATACAGGTTGACAAATGACAAAAATTTTAGCACTGTAAGAAATGTCAAACGTGATCAAAATTGAGTTTATTTTATTTATATAGAGAATGTTACACTATTTAATATAGGTAGCAGATGGGTGATTCAGGCCAAAATCACACTGACTTCATTGAATTGGACCTTAAATTTTTTCCACATGCTGGCAAGCTATATTAAATTTTACTTCTGCAAATAATATCTGAAGTGCCTATACACCTAGCATTTGATTTACAATGGTGAGTTGCGAAACCGTCCTACTAAGTATTGCGAATGCTCACAGTGTGAAACAACATTTACCTTTGCAAATAAAGCTCTGTCTCTGTAAGTAAGAGAGGCTGGAAGAAAGGCAGTGTCTTCTCTGAGTTCATAACAGTTCTCCGTAGACTCCTGAATTTGGATCCAGTGTCACTATCACAGACAACTACCCTCACTTGAATTTATTTGTTATCCTTTGTTTGTTCTGTACGTAGTATCGGTCTGGCATTACACCAGTTTACTCACTTTATCGGAATAAGGTCTCTGAGGTCTGGAGAGCCTGTAAAATAGATTGTGCACAGCTTAGAGAGGCTGCAGTTTTTAGTTACCATGCTATACCTTCTGAATACTAAATAGTCTTACATGCTAAGGACTCTTGACTTTGCTGTTTCCCTTTACTTGGCAGCTTGTATTCCAAGTATTTTTCCTAAGGTCTCTACTTTATAAAGCTGCATAGGGTCAGGTGCTTCCTGAAGATGCGTAATTTTCAGTTGATTCCTGAAGTGTATGAGAGGTAATATGTCCAGCTTGGGTTTGGATTCCATGTTTTAGGTTTTGATAAATGTCGCTACCTGCAAATGGATAGACCTATTCTAGAGGAGCAGTTGGATGTTGCCTTTACTTAAATTCTATCAGTTAAAATTGTATGCTGAATCTAGTTCCCAGACCATTAAAGTTAATTAAAACTGATGTTGATTTGTCGTCTTAAAAGCAGCAGGAATAACACTTGTTCTCTTGCTGTGGGCTGACTGCAATGATGGTAGAAGTTGAACTCTTCCAACAATGAGACTTTAGAGCAGATGGAAGGCTTTGCTTTGAGGCCTAAACAAACTTTCTTAAACCCTTGTAAAGCCTTAACCAAAATTATATGTAGATTTATCTTAATAGTAATTCTAGCACATTTCTCCGTGGCTTAGGAAAGGAGTAGATTATTCAAAACTGACTCAAGTAATGCTGGCTACATTACAGTGCCCTGATCCCTGGAAAACAGTATGACTGAAACATAAGCAGAGTAATGTCAGACCCTTAACAATTTGACCCAAGCCATGTCTTCTGCATACAGTAGTATTTTAAAAATACTATTCAATAATAGGAAATGTCATAGTTTAAATTTTAAGATGGATGATGTACTGAGATGATTACTGACTTGAAGTCATTTTCATGACGAATGAAGGACATGTGAGGACAGCTGGGCTTGGGATGACTGATGAGGTGGCACCTTTGGTTGTTTGCCCTCACCCAGCCTAGCAGCAGGTCATCTGGAATCACCTTGCTGTAAACAGCAGCGTTCAGGAGCTGACAGAGGAGCAGCTAGGTACCTGCAACATGGGGGGAGGAGAGGGGCAATCACTGCATCAGCCACCTCTTCTCCCATTCCCTCACTGGTGAAGTTCTTCCTTCTGTAATAAAAAAAACCCACAACCTTCTGTGTGTTGCATGCTGGAACGATAATTCAACTCTTGCTTTAATGGTATAAATCAAAAGTAAGTTAACTGGAATTACTGGAGTTGTCTCAGTATAAGAAAGAGGTATCACAACTGCTGAGTTCTTGGTTCTCAGAAAAATTTCTAGTACACTTTAGTGTTTGACCCTAAATCCATTTTTGAAGAGAGATGTTTATATGCAAAAGCAGAACCCATGGATGTCCTTACACTCCAAGTGAAAATGAACAGAAATAGGCAGCTGAAGGCATGCGAACTTGTTACTGAAAAGACAGAGCACAGAAAGATGGGTTCAGCAGTGCTGTGAGTGAAGAGTTCTGTTAGTGCCATCCTGCAGGACAAGGTTAGATATTCTCCACTTTTTTCTTGCAAAAATAGTCTGTTTAAATGTATATTACATATAAATACATATAAAAAATATAAATATGTATAAATAATACATGTATTTAAATGGATATTTTTAAATTTATGTTTTAAATATCTGATGTATAATATATTATAGTATTGTCCCAGATATTTTCCAAGTGATCTGATATGGCATGGCTGAACATCAAACCTTTTTCCTAGTACATGCGCTTTTCAATCTGACAGAACTTGAACTCGTGGCTGTCATAGCAGCAAAGCTGTCCAAGACCCTTATTCACCCTTTCTTCTATCTGTGCTGTTAGTTAGAGTTCTATCTCATCTGACCCTAAAATTTTGGACTTTTCTTAGATGCACTAGCAGCTGGATTTCTTTCTTGACATGGTACTGAAACTGTTAAGTGCCAAATGTAGCTCATTTTGACAATAATATACACTAAAAGTTACCAATTTTCCCTGTATTTCATACATTCATAAAACTGCATGTAGCAGGCCACCTTCTCCTTTTGTTGATTCCCATTTTTCTTGAGTTTTTGAAATACAGCTTGTGTAGTTGTGTAGCATAATCTCTTTGATCCTTTCTTGTAAGAGAAGCTTTATTTCCATTTGGGGAGTATAATGTGTCAGCTTTTTAACACTTCACAGCAGTATTACGCTACAAAATAGGGCAGAAATACAGAGTACTGTGTTACACTGACACTAGTTTGAATGCTTCTAGCAGTAGGTTGCTACATGATTTGAAGGTGTTTTATTTGGCATAGCACTGAAAAAGTATAATCTTCAAAATGACAGTCATTATGAATCTTGTAACAAATGACAGATAATGACTTACTCTCATCTTCTTTAGCATAGCATTATCTTCACACAAAGAAACTTAAAAGAAGTAATTCAGAAAGTATTAAGAAAAACAACATAAAAATGAAAAATGCTGGGATTACAGTGGCTTGCCAGGAGGTAAGCTCTGCTACCTTCTCTATTCTATAAGGACTTTTTAAACCAGCTGGCTTAATATGTTCCAGGTGAAAAACAAGCTGGTTTGGCAAATGAGAATTCAAGAAACTGTCCTCTGACATCTCTAGATGGTATCACTTTCCTGAGAAGTTTGAATATGTGAAATAACAGCGCTGAGGAAAGATACCTTCCCAAAATAAGGTATCATAATGAAGACTATTATTTGTTACTCAGTCTGGCATTTTCATCATTTGCAGCTGAGAAGCAATATGGAACTTGAACTAATACATCTTAACTGCAAGATACTTAAGCCTATACACGAGAATTTGAAACTGCTTAGTAGGTGGACCAGATAACTTAGATATATAACCTTCAATTAGCCTACTTAAGCCAGAGCAGGATAGAGAGAGGTGCCGCAAACTGAAATGCTCTTGTACACTATGCAGAGGGAGTAAATGTGTTGAAAATGTGTGTAAACCACAGTGTTTGAGACTACAATAACTTTTATGATCTCAGAGTAATAAGCATGAAATAGAGTTGCAAACAATAGCATGTAAAAGGTGATTGATTTTTAATTAAGGAATTGTAAACTTCTTTGCATTTAAAATCAGTGGTATTTGAAAAGGACACATACCATGAACCTGCAATAAATTTTGGTGTGTGTTCTAGATGACCAGGAACTTAGTACATCCAAATCATTTTTATTGCTGTAACTTTGATATACTCCCCTTGGCATCTATTATACAGATTCACAGTTACATCAGTGCAGTGAATTTGGCTGTTGCCAATCAGGACTTTGGGTGGAGACTGAACTGCCTCCTGAATGAGCTGCTCAAAACTGAGACCATCTGCAAAAGCGGAACGTGAGTATACCTGTTTGGCTTTTGCCAGGTACTGGTTTGTTACGGGCAGTGGAGGAGGGAGGTTGAAATCTGTACTTCTGTTTGTCCCCTGAATACAGAAGCCGGTAACTTTGACCAGCATAGATGTTTCAAAATTCAAAAGGCAAATGAAATCCTTGTGGTGCTGTGTGCATGTATCTGAAACTATGTGTATGTGCTTGGATTCTTTGGTGTTCTAAATACATACTTGGATTTTTGTAGCTAGGAAGTTACTGACATTCAAACTGATTGTTCAGTTTTTCACTTTGTCCTGGTTAAGTGTAAAAAGTGGCCTGATCTGTTTCTGTTTTGGCACTCTCAAATACTATATTCTTATGTTTAAATTCATATTTATTTTAAATATATCAAATATCGAATAATGTACCCTAGTCTTAAACTCCTATTATTATAAACTGACGTTTAATATTATCATTCGATATTTTTATAAATGGTCCAGCACAGTAGGGACATATAAACTCTGTTTTCATTTAACATTTTTAGTACTTCGTTATTGTATTCCATGATGCCTTTAAAATAATACATTCAAAATGCTAAGCCTGAGTGCACACATGATTCAAAGTACCTACAGCTAGCTTTAAAAGTCCTTGAAACAACTGGGGAAAAAAAGACGAAACACTTGACCTATATTAGTAAAACAGAAGCCCAGCATACTTCATTGCTAGTGAGTGTGTATACGCATGCCTCACATCTAGCTTGCCTTTTTCACAGCCCTTCTTTCAAGGCTACCTATGAGTTCATTCTGTAGGTTCTCCTTTCCAGATCAGCTCTGGTCTCCTTGCAGTGTCCGCACATGAATCCTGAAGGACAGGAGCTGGTTGTCATACTGCAAGAGGCCAACCACTTCGGAGGGGCTGCAGTGATGCCATTGTGTGCCTGCTTTTTAAGTGTATGTTCCCAGAGAGCTTGAATAAGACCCACTGTTATATCTCCATGAGTTGTCTGACCATGAGGGAGTGACTGACCTCAAGCAGCAGAGCAGGTGTGACGGCCTATGCAGCAGGGGGGTACTGGCCCATGCAATCCCCAAGGATTAGTCTCAGTTGTAAGAACTCTCAGCAATTTATCTTTCTGATATTAGGTCTAAATTTGCCTTTTGTTCACTGTCATTGTGCTACTCCGCAAGTTATTCCTCCCCTCTTGAGCAGTCGAGAGCAGCTCCCTCCTGGTGTTCGTGTTCCTCAAATCCTTGCAGTTGCTGCTGCATGCAAGGTGGCCCTGCTGAGGAAGGAGCCCCTGCTGCCTGTGTACAGCCTTGTTGGAGCCCCTTGTCAGTGGAGGATTGCTGGCGGGATTCATTTCAGTGTCCTTGCCCCAAAGATAGTTATTGTTTGTATTGTAACCTCCTCTGCCACCTGGGGACTGGGAACAGGGCAAGGTCAGAGTATGTTTCTGAGGTGGACTGTAAATCTAAGTGCTGTGGATTTAAACCTGTTTTGTCTTCTGACTGTGCAAGAGCTCAGAAATCATCCTGACATCTGACATTTGCTGTCTCACTCCTGTTTTTTTATACACTTTAGCCTGAAGAGCCTGATTGATGTGAAAGCCTGCTGGAGTCTGCGGCTTTCACAATTGCTCTGGTTTCACATTGTTGTATTTTAAGATTAGAAGAGCAAAGATTCATGTCAGATGTTGTTCTTCTAGTGTCTTCCCCCTTCCCTCCACCCAAGTCCATGCTATCTGGAAATGGGTCCACCCTTCCTTAGGAAACCCAGACAGTGAGGAAGCCTCGCATGTTTTTACATTTAGGTGTGCCTGACTAAATGGAGATTTCCTCAAAGCTATCACAGCTCTCAGATTAGTTTGTTTTTACTTCAGGGGATCTGAAATCATTTCTCAGTATATCAAACTAGATGCCACTCTTGTTTGTAACCTCTCCTACAGTGGGAGGTGAAATAGGGAAGACAACCTGGGACTCTGTCAAAAGACTCAGTCTCTTCCATCCCTTCTCTGTAGGACAGTGGCTGATCTGTAATTGATGATCTGAATTGAGAATTTGGCTCCCAAGTTTTGCCATATTCTGAATTAGTTCAGTAAAGTGAGATCTGAGAACTCCAGCCTGCCTGGATATGCATGCAGCAGACAGTAAGTAAGCCAGCACCTAGAGCTGACTGCTGCCACTAAGAAAAAAAAAATGCATCCTGGGCTGTCCTGTCTGAAATCCCTCTTTTCTCACTGCAGAAAACCTCCAAATTAAACGTGGGACAGGAAGCTACTGACTGCAGAATAGCAATCTGAGATGTATTCCTGCTGTCTTCTCCAGACATCCAGTCCAGGTGCAGCGTTCTAGAAGCACCCGTGTCTCTTCCCAGTGACTATCCAGAGAGCCTGAGATCCTAATTTAGGGGCAGTGAATTGTACCTAACTTGGAAGATCATCCCCTGAAGGTTTCCAGAGGTCACGATGTCTTTTTGGCTAACAATGCAGTACAGTCTCTTTCTTTCCTATTAACTAACATGCAAGTGGATTGAAACCTGAAACTGAAATAACTTGGGAAAATTGGACAAGCACAGGAACAGGTGAAACATTTCTTTCCTCTTTGAGGTAGCAAGCTTGGCAAAGGGACCTTTCGCTTCCATGAATCTTTTTATTTGACCAGGCAAAGGAAGTTGTTTACAGCCTTACCTGAGATACTTGCCCTGCTCCTCTCGGCCGCGGAAGGAATTGAGTGGGGACAACACAAGCTCTGCCCTGGTTTATTTATCCTGCCTTCTGAACTCAAGCTACCACAAGTGTCGCTGTGCTGTACTATGGTCTGCAGTAGGAAATTGAGCTGTAAGTCAATGTTGACTTCTGTTGGAAGTCATCCTCTACAATAGTCTTTAGTAGTTGCCTTTTAGGGACAGAGAACCTCCTTTTCTGTGTAACTGATTACCTATTTCATGATACGGTAGAAACAGTGGTTACAGTAGTCACTGGGCCCAGTGCTCTGAGTCCAGCTCTTGTCTCTTGTCTTCCAATCCAGTTCAACTTTTTGCTAACAGTCAGCCATCAGCTTCGTGCTGGCTTGGGAAAGCTTAATTCAGTTGACTAATCTATTGTTCCCTTTTGTTTGTGTAGGTTTTAACAGGAAAAGGCGTGGGGTTTAGTCTGTGGCAGCGGACTGCACTCACCCAGGACACCTCGTAATAATTCTTAGTGTGCAATATGCATATTAATCAAAAAAGTTATAAACCTTGTATGCTTTTTGTAAACTAAAATACTGGATTTCCAGTTCAGTCTCTTCCAGTATGTAAGTATAGAGGCTAGGAAGTACAGATGATCTACTCTTGCTCTTACAGATCAGCCATTTTCATGCACACCTCTGTACTTACACATAGGAGCCATCATTTGATTTAGGTTTTGAACAAACCCTCTCTGACCCTGGAATTTACAGTCATCCTTTCTTGTAAGAAGAAATGAAGTGAATAATTTCCAGTGGGAAACAGTTTTTCTGGTCAAGTTCTAGCATTATATGTAAATGTGTCTATAAAAATATAAAATAAATACGCAGGCATAAACCCAGACTTCTTTAAAGGTTAGATCTGGTCATAGAGGTTGAGGCTGTTAAAAACAAACAAACCAACCCAAACTTGTTCTTATAGTATTTACTTACGGTGTTTAGGCCAGCTGAAGCTTTGAGACACATCAGCATACTTTACTTGAGGAAGCTCAGGTTTACATCAGTTTCTAAAACTGTAGTCTTTCATTTCCAGCTTTCTGAGAAAATTTGGCCTTTCTTCCCATACACAGAATCTGGCCACATTATGTCGATTCATTCATCACTTTCAGACTGAGTTACCGTGATGTGTTGTATCTAAAGCTGGGTTTGAAGATAACGCACACATTTCAGTGGGGACAGCATGTGATTGCCTGCCCCCCACAGTGGGCATCTAAAGCCTGCTCTCTGCTGCTTCCCATTTCATTTCAACACCAACTTAAGGCACTGTTTTAGTTTTCAAATCAGTAAGGATCAAGCTTTAGCCCCATTAGAAGCTGAATATTAATCTATGTGTGACTGTGGCTGCTGCGTTCGTGTAGGACCACACCAGACAAACAGCCCAGACATACCCATTCTCTTGACAATTGACAAGGAAAAACTTCTCAAAATATATTAAATGGATCTAGAATCAGAACTCCCTAAAGATATATTTCAGAGCTTCCTTAGAAAGCCTTTTTATACGTGGGTACTTAAACTGTGAACTTCATTCTTGTGCTTCTAAATTTTCCCCTGCCTGTCCTTTCTCTACTAAAATATTTACCCCAATGAATATTGACCTTCAAGAGAGAAGACTGCCAGGTACTACATGATGTCGGCCTGATTTCTGCAATGTTTCAGATGGGGCTACAGTGAAAAGGATGCCAAAATAAGGCAGATATATTTTAGTTGTCCAGCATTTATAGTTCTGTGTTGCTTCTGCAGCCTTTTTTTGGATGTTCCAGGATTTACAGATAAATACAGGGTCAACTCTGGAAGGCAAGGATATTACCAGAGAAGAATAGATGCAATAAGTAGGGACAGCTAGGTTATCAAATCCATATTAACTACTCTTCATTCAGAATTTGCACAGCTCCAGGAGAAGGCACCATCTCATAAATTACTTCTCCACTGTGATTGCATTATTATTCTTATTAAAAATTATGTATGAAATAAAAAGACAAGCCTAATTCTCAGATTATGCGTTAAATCTACAGCACTGACAGAGAAACCTTTCTTCTGGCTGGTAAATAAAGCAGAGGCAGAACTAGCTACTCAGAGGAGTATTAGTATTTAATATTGACTGAACAAGGAATAAAAGGTACATAGAGACAGACTAGCTGAGCCTAAGTTGTACATGTGCCTCTGAGAGTGTGTATTACTGCCTTCTTGAGTACTGGACTTGAATGCATTAGAGTTGAGTTATGAAGAACTGTCAGACTTAATGAAGGCAATTTGACCTTGCAGGACCAGTGATTAGAACAACTAAAATTAAACTGTGCGCAGAACTGTAATATGTGTCCTTGGTGGATATGCAGACAATATGCTGGGAAGTAGCTGTAGTGCCTTAACAGACACTCATTAATGTGTTGGCATGAATTGCAGCAAACAGCCATATGTGGCTCATCTGCCAGCATTTCAGGAGGAAAGCCAAAATTCCTTTATAACCTTGATCTGAGTTGCTACCCTGTCTATTTTTTGTACTGCTATAGGAATTTTTGAGGCAAGTGAGTTGTCTGGGCAAGTGTTTTCTTTCCAGTGCTTCCAGCTGTGGCTGTTTCAAAAAAGGTTTAAATGCTCATTGTGTTCCCATTGTAATTACATCAAAATGTTGTGTGAGTGAGGGTGGGGAAGCTATTTTTTCTTGACCTGAGCTGGCAATCAATTTATCCCCTTGAAGCATGACAGTTGATATCTTTAGACATTTTTCATTAGCTAGTGTAATATTAGATAGTATTCTTATTTGTACAGATGTATAATTCAGCTTTTGTTCTCTGAGCTGGCTCTGGCAGAGGATATCCGAGCTGAAGAGAGATGAAGAACAAGGAAGACAGTGTGCTGATGCGGTGTGACTGATGTTGCAGGGAATGCATAACAGTAATTGCTGTTTTTTCCTGCCCTAGCTTCCTCTTCCTGTTGGTACTGAAGTTAATGAGGATTTGAAATTATTCTTCAATATTGTGTTTGTATAATAATTATTGATATTATGAACAATGAAGGTTTTAAACATGCAACATACTGACATGCCATCAGGAAATTTTAAGTGTTGTTGCTGTGTGTGGTGGTGGGGGTCACACAAAATACAGTGCAAACAATATTTGTTCAAGTGAGGCAGGAAGTCAAAACCTTCCCCAAGCCTTTATAGTTCCAGAGCTCGTTCTAAATTTTGCCAAGAGAGCAACTTGTCTAAGAAAGCAGTTTCTGGAGTAAATCAAAGTCCTTGTTACCCTTAGGGCCTCACTGAGATGCTCTTCTCAGATATCAGCTGCATGAGAGATGAAAATAAGTGTCTCTGACTGATTGCTGTTCTACCTCGTCTTTCCAGCAGCCTGGAGAGAAAAAACAGAATCAGTCCTAGAATGAGCATGGAGTTGTCAGAAATCTCAATATTTGGGAGGCCTGAGCTTTCAGTGAAAACCTCAGAACCTGGCTGAACTAGAAAGCTCTTTAGGAAAGCACAAATACAAGAAATTTAGCCATTTAAAGAAATAAATCCTGTTTAAATTCCAGCCCTGGAAATTACTGTCTTTAGCTGTGTCTGGACGTGGATTGGCAGTAGGAAGTGCTAGTTTTGTTCTGCTTGCCATTCAGCATAGGACACTAGGCAGAAATAAGAAACAGTGAGCCCTGTACTGCTGTACATCTTGTCTTTAAAAATAGAAGCTGGAGGGAGAGTAAGAGATAAACAATCATGTTACGTGTTTCGTTTTTCAAACTGCTGCTGAGTGATACCTGAATTCGGAGACTCAGACCTCAAGGATTATTGCTTGTTTAAACTCTTATTACTATGATTTTATTCAAGTGCAGTTTGGAAAATCTTGAAAGGTCAGAAATGCTCCGTAAAACTCAGTGTTATTTTAGGGCTTGTGAAGTGATGATATTTAAACATGTTTTAATTTTGAAGCCCTTTGCATACAGCATAAATGCCTTATTAATTCAAAATATTTCATCAGTACTTGTACAGAGATGTCCAAATTTCTTTGTGGCTGCTTGACATTTTCTCCCTCTCTCTCTCTCTGAATCTTTTCATTTTGCCACTGAAAAAGTGAAAGAAGAGGAATAGTGATAAAGGAAATTAACCAAACAAAAATACAAGAAAACTGAAGCTTCTTTAATCCAGAGGTTCATTTTTTTAGGAAGATGATTCTGACAGTAAGATTTTTGTTTGAAATTAATATTTTAAATGTTTCCTGAAATGAAAAAAAAAGAGCTTCAATCTGATAAACGTAGCTTGTTCTCCTTAAGAACTTTGATCTCTTTCCTGCCCCTGGCCTTTGTGCAGCTTTGTCTCCCCTTTGTATAAATCACAGGCTGGTCTTTTCACTCTAATTTGGGAAGAATGTCAGGTATGCCTATGTCAAATTGCCCACATAAGCTTCACTGCTTTAAGGCACACACTGACATTAAGTTATCTCTGTGTGACAGTGTCTAAGGTATCTGGTTTAGCTCTGTCACCTCAAGGTAAAGTCAGCTTCTACACTGAGTTTTTCAGGTAACTTGATTGAAGTCAGTATCTGCCCAGACTTCTCAGCTCTGCCGTGTGTGCCTGATGATATGGCAACACGAGTCCCTGCAAACAGACACCACAGATGAAATCCAGCTCCAGTGAAGTCTGAATTCCTGTTAATTTTAGCACCTTAGGATTTGAAGAAAAATACATTTTTTTTCTCTCATATTAATGAACTTCCTGGATTTCCAGAATCCTTCCCCTTCTTTCCTTCTTTTCTCTTAGGGAAAGTTACATCTTCTTTCAAGTGCTGGCATCCCCACAGCCTATCAGTGCTTAAAAAAATCAGAGATCACTCTGTGGTTCCAGTGAGGTTATTTGGGCAGTTTGAATTCCCATCGAGATGTTCATGCAGAATTGTGCCAATTTCCCTTGCTATATACGTTAAATTTCTGTTTGCAATTTCATTCTCTTCTGTTCTCAAATTAGTCTATCCCAGTAATACTTAGTTCTGCTGCTTTGCTTATTTCCATGTTTCACGCAAAAACTGTTTATAATACTTTGCTTAGTAAAGGTACTTGGACATTAGGGGTATTATAAGAATAGCTGTGCAATGCAATGACTTTTTTTTATTTAAACCAAACCTCCCTCCCTATGAAGCAAAAGCATTTACAAGTTGAAAAGATGCAGGTCATCAAGACCATATAGTGAAACTGCTGTCACAGAAAGTTGCTTGTACTCCCCACTGGGGTGTTCAGTATGTCTACCCAGTCCTTGTGCAAAAACTGCGTCTTTGGATTTGTCCTCTGCTGGAGCACAGATTCAAAACAGTATCATGAGTTTTAGAGTGGGTCTTTTTCCTTTAATTATTCCCCGAAATTCTGTAGTTGATTCCATTTCACACCTTGCATCTCTTCAAGATCTCTATCCAGTGTTGTCATCCAGTGTTGAGATACATGTTAGCTTAGATTCATTCCATATGTCAGATATTGCTTGGAAATGAGATAGAAACCACTGGGCTAGAGTGTGACTTCTTCCATATGGTACTAATGCTATATAAAAAGAATTATAGATGCTGAAAAACCTCCATGACTTAACTGATCTCCCAAGGTACTGGCACTTAACCATCCTGTGAATCCACTTTGTTCTGGGTCAGTTGTGTATGTGCTTAGCTTTTGGAAATAGTTTTGGTTTGTAGCATGTGTAAATGGAGTGGAAGTCACAGAAGCCACTTATGTATAATCCAAAGCCAATAATGGTACTCAAAACTCAAAGAATTTTGCCTTTAAAGTGACCTTGATCGATTACCCAGTTCTTCCTGTTCCAATAATAGCTTCTCTGATTCTTTCTCTGAAAAATGAAATCACATTATGAAATTACATTAGTGTGCACTGAGAGAGTACCAGTTATCTGATCTGACATTTTATATATTGATTGAAATGCTGAGAGACAAGAAAGTCATGATTTATAACAGTACAGTGAAAAACTGAGAAACTGGTGAGGTAAGGTCACAAAAGATGAACGGTAAATGGGAGCTGAGCGCACTCGGCTCCTGCAAAGCACAAGTCTGACAGGGCTGCTCTGTGATGGTAAGGAAGGATATGCAGGGTTCCTATTCACCAAACCAGGTTTGCTTTGCTTAGCTATATTATTTTCCTATGTAATCTTACCAACCTATGTTATGGAACAAAACCTACTGATAGTAAGAATATATAGTAATACCTAATCCAGATCTGCTTATTTATAGGTTGGAAAAATACCTCAGAAAGGTAAAGCAACAGAGATGTCCCAAGGTAATTACCTAGCAGGCTGGTGGGAGACCCAGGACAGCTCCCAGCACTCATGAACCCCAGCCCAGAAGTCTACCCTTTTGCCTGAATTGCTTCTAATCATGAGAGCAATGAAGGGTGATATCAGGATTGTGTTGTCATCCACAGTTTGAAATAGCTGGGACAGTTACATTTGACTTGAACTGTTTTGTGTGGCATGCTTGGCTTTGTGAACCTGCCAACCTTGGCCACCAGGGAAGAGCACAGAGTATCTTTTAGGGCAGGGTTTTTTAAAAACAAGATTTTTGTTTTAATTGCTATTTACATGTTCCACCCTTTGCCCTTTTTCAGCTGCAGGGAGATCCTGTTCTATTTTAAAAGCTAGGGCAGGAACTTGAGGCTAGAGACTGTAGCCAAATCAAACAGGAATCTCACCAACCTAATAGAGGGTTGTCTGATAATAAAGGCTATCTTCCCAAGCCTTTAAAGCTCTATTCTTCCAAAGACACTCCCTTATCTGAAGCCTCTGGCTTCTCATGAGAGGGTATAAACATCTCCCTATGCGGCAGGGTACCCTTTGACATTAAGAGGAAAGTACGACACAAGATAAGTTGAAGAGGCTTTTATGTCTAATCTCAGTAAGTATTCAGAGGCTCTGAATGTCTTTTTATCCTGAGTTGTTGAGGTTTGTTTTGGTTTTTTGGCTGGGAACACATTTTGCTTGGAGTTTTATTACATCCCTCATTGCTTGCTTTTTTTTTTTTTCCCCTTAGCTGAGCTGTCAGTGCAGTACTTGTTTGGTCAAGACTTGTGTGTTTACTTGGCATCTTTAGTATATAAAACTAGCGCTGTTCACATGGCTTCCATGCAGCCAATTCTGCTAATATTTTAAGGCTCTGGCTAATGCAGCTTGAGGGTATATGTTTTCTGACATTAACTTTGTACCTTGCTCACAGGAGCAAGTTTTGATGTCTTTTTTTACATTGGCAGAGGTTTCAATTTTGTCAATTCACTGCTATTCCTCGTTAGAGGTTTTTTTAAAAGAGGTGGCAGAGTTTTAATTCTTTTTTCATAGATGTTCAGACCCTGTCAGTGAACAGCTCACGGAAAGCTCTCATGCAAATGCATTAGTATATCCATGTGATTGCTGAAGGCAAGACCCTCTTGTAAGAATAATCTCCTCTGCCATGAGGATTTCATCCAGGGCCTGGCATAAGCGGCCCCGTTGTTGTCCTTAAAGAGTGATGCTGAAGGATGTGGAGTGCTTCGTGCCAGTCCAGGGTCGTACCTTTTGCTTCTGCTGCACTCCAGACTGTCTGGAAGATACTGGAATTGACCTTTCCCTCCCAGCAGCAGTGCCAAAGGCCTCTCTCTTCTGCTCGCTGGGAGCCAATTAGAGAGAAAACAAAGCATAAGATCTTAGCATCTTATTTCAGCACAAGATTTATCCCTGTGGCTTAGCAGCAGTGGTGAGCATCAGTGGAAGCTTCACTCAAAAGCTGTCTTGAAAGGCTGTCCTTCTTTCCCATGAATGAACACTGGGAGTCCCTCACATGTTCCCGATAACCACCGCAGGCCCTCTGCACTGGGTGTTCCTCCATGTTCTAGCCACCCTTCAACCACCTTCATTTCTTTCAGAAGGAAAACATCCCTTGAGGCTCATGATGCGAACTTGTTTTCAGATAAAGCACATGTATCCAACTATCATAATTAACCCTCCATTTTAAAATTTCCATTTTCAGATCAGCTCCTTACAGTCTAATTTGTCTGTTTGCAGGAATGCGTGAGCGATGCACAGATGCTCTGTCAGATACTTTACCTATTCATTAAGTTTGACTAGATAGCATTTGCACTCTGCCATCTAAGAGTGTGCCACTTTCTGATATAATTAGTGTTCCTCCAATTAGGATAAATGGCTGTTTCATTACTTTTAAGTGGGTCATTAAAGTGCCATTCCTGTCTTATGCCTCTGGAGCTGACAAGAGTACCTGCACACTCCCTTTTACAAAGTTAAATCTAATTTCAGAGGGCTAATGGAGAAGGTAATGTATCAGGGCAGATGTTGCTCCTGACTCCTGCTGAGAGTAGTTCCTGGGTAGTTGATTTTCCTGTGTGCTTGATACTCTGATTTACTGACAAAACAGAAGTACCTTCTTGCCAAGGCACCTTTTGAAGAAATCCCTGGAGGCATCAAAACCCAGGAATTATTTAAAATATGTATTGATAAGCTTCTCTTACCATGTGATTCCTGTTATGACTGTGGAAGTGTGTGGTTGTCATAGGGCAAACACAGAGATTGTACCTTATCAAGACCCAATCCTTGCATCTTTGTTTTCTTATCCCCACATTCATCCACAAGGATATCTTCTCTCCAGGGGCCATGCCATTTGCTTGTAACCTGGGTGTAGCAGCCCTTTCTATTTCTCAAAGAGGCCTTGCAATTCCTGAATCATTAGATACTGCAGTGCTATAAACACCATTTTCTGAGAATTGGAGGGCAGATTTCTGGCCCATATCAGAAAATTGTGACTCATATTTTGGGAAGGGATAGAGACATCTTTGTTGCAAGGGAGATTTAAGAGCAGTGAGTCATGATGGTGGTCGCTTTCTGTAACTTCTCCTATTTAGATATGGAATTCATAGCTGCATATTTTAAAAATGCTTAAGGTCACATCTGCAGGAGAATAATCTCGATCATTTTGGATGCTGTAAGTCAGAAGCTGGTCCAGGGCTGAGATCATCTGATTCTCTCCATCAAGATCTAATGCTGTTTCAAAAATTTCTCAAGAAGGGCTAAGATTTTGGAAAACAAAGATTATACTTCTTGCTGTGGGATTAATCTACTCAAGATGTAGTAAAAATGGTTTGTTTTGTTTGTTTGTTTTTTAACTAAAAATTCATGGAACTCCCTGGGTATCTTTCTATTGATGAAACTGGGTCAGATCTTAGATTGCTTAAAATGTAAAAGGCCTATTTGTTTTTCTCTGCTTTTTTTTTTGTTTTTCTCTGGTTTTCTCTGATTTTCAAGCCCTTTTGTTTTCTTCTGCCTTGTGGTCTTTGTTTCTCCTTTTACCACAACATAATTGTGTAAGACTTCTCCCCAGTTCATCCAGATTACAACCATCTAGTTATTTCTCAGGCTCCCATCTCAGATGACTCCTCAAAGCCAAAACACCCATTAATCAGTCACCATCTTACTGATTAGGTTTATTTCTAGTAAGTGTATTAGTACTGAAGAAAAAATTGTTCAAAGATGTTTTTCCCATCCTCTTCAAAGTCAGTGGATATAAGGCAGGCGGGCTGCAACCATTATCCCCTTCAACCACTTCTCAGTGGGTAGATTGAAACATGCAGAGTAGTCACAAAAGGCAAGTGGGAGCTAGGCAGGAGGGATTAGGTCTTGAGGAATTCTGTTTAATTAACCTTCCTGCTAAAGCAATCACATCTCACTTCTCAGACTTTTAGCCTCCTAGGTCATGTTTTCTCTATGAAACTGTGAAGTAACACAGAATTATATAGCGTTCTTAGTATCTTTGATTTAAAAAAAAATAAATGCTGAAGTGACAGGAATGTATAAATAGATGGAGTATGAAAATATTTACTACTGCATAAACAGTTATCAGTCTGTCAAAAATCTATGCTGCTGGATCTCTGTGGGAGGCCAGCCTGAGTCTCACACCTTGAGCCACTTGTGACAAAGATTTGCATTGATCCTAGATGATACTTTGAAAACCGAGGCTGGATACATCTCTAGCCTTTGCAGGAAGTCGGAATAAATCCAACAGCTTCTGTCTAAAATCTCTGTTGGTTTTGCTGTGGATGGTGTTTTGGTGGTGTAGCAGCATTTAGCGAAGATTTGGGCTTCAGATACATGTCCTGGGAGAACAGAATAATATTTAGCAAAGCCAAATTACAGTGAGTAAGGCATCAAGCACATCGTGATGGCTCATCAGCCATTATTAATGCATGTATCCTGGAGCTCTAAAGATGAGGGTCTGGCCAAAGGTTCATACGTTCAGGCAGGATGTGCTGCTTTGTCATACCAATGAAATACAGTCAACAGGATATGGGGAGAAGTCCAACCTGAGTGTAAGGGCTACCAAAGGGTCACTGAAAGAAAAGCTGCTTCTTCTATATATGAAGTACAAGCTGTATCCCTCCAGAGCATCTCCTGAGCTTCTTCCTTCAAAGGGGTAAACCCAAGGTCAGAGAGCAGTAAGTTATTAAGTTAAAAACACTGTATTCTGAGGTCATCTGAGAAGCAGCAGAATCTACAGCATGGCAGTAGGGAGGGTGAGGCTTTACTGTGAAGATCTGCTGTTGTGTTTCTGCAAGATGTAGTTCTGTTTGGTGGATTTCATCACCCATTGCTGTGTCTCATGTATGTGAAGTATGGGTCTGTTTCTTGATAAACAGCCTGCTCCCATGGGAGAACAGACACAGGAGAAATACCACCTTTCTCTGTAAATTGAGAAGGCAGAACAGCCCAGCCATAGTGGTTACTTGCAGCTACCTACTTTGTGAAATATTTTTCTGCAGATATTCCTGATAGGTCCCTAAGTTATAGTGCCAGGCCTCTTTCCTAAGGGCTTGCAAATACTGAGTACACGCAAACTGGAGGTGAGGTCACGGGATCCTTCCTAAACCTTAGACACTGAAGGAGCCCATGGAAAGTAACTGAGCAGCAGAAATTATTGTTTAATAACAACAGTGTCCTTGGTGCTGCTCCCTGAAGTCAGTCATTGGTGTCTGAGCAGGTGTCCCATGTTGCCTGTTGAACGAGAAGGATAAAGCTGATAGAGTGGCCACTGCCACCTCCTCATTCTGTTGTTTAAAATTTTGATTTAAGTATCTTCTTAAGCCTGGCAACCACAGCAGTATCAGCAGGGTGGGCTGTCCCTGGGCACCTCTGCTAAAAAAGATGCCTCTCTGACAGCAAGTATGTTGGAGCTGTGTAGAAAACTGCAGCATCATATTTGTTCTTCTTCCTCAGGCTTCGTATGACTGGGCAGCCCTTTTATCTTCTGACAATTTTAGGACCATTACACATACCCTGACGTAGTGGAGTTGTGCAGAGGAAGTGTCAGGCTTTGCAGCTATGTGCTTTACAGCGCTGTAACATTAATAAGATGGTTTAGTTCCATCCTTTCAGCTCTCAGTAAACTACATTGTAATCCACCCTCAGACAGGCTAACATTTTCTGTAATCGCTGGCCCTTCCTCCTCGCAGGGCACAGCACAGGTAGCGGAACACCAGATGGGTCCCCAGCATGTGCATTGCAGCTGGCCAGCTGCAGCCTGGCCTGCCTCTCTCTTCAGGGTCGGCCTCTTCCCCAATAATCTTCCCCAAATTATTTACTCTCAAGCATTTTATAGGCCTTCCTCTTTATCTCTTAGCTTGCAGGTAACTTATTCCTCTCTCGAGGTGTACGGTACGCGTTCTGACGGCACACATGTCCTGGGGTGGAAATAGTCACAGTGCCAAATCCTTTAAATATTGTAAAATTCCAAGACCCAATCCAAGTCTCCTAAAATAGCCCGTCTGAGCAAACTTCCTGGGGCTTTTTAAACAGCCTTCTGATGTGTGTACGGGGGTATGAATGGAACTGCGGATTTCTGAAGTGTCAAGCGGGCGAGTGTGTGTATACCCAAATGGGAATATTATGAATGAGTCTCTTCAGAGAAGAACACTGATGAAAAGGACAGTGTTAGCAAAAACAACCGCAGAAGTATGAGCAAATACTCGAAAGGAAGAACACCCAGGGGGAGTGGGTTCCCACTTTCTAGTGAACTACATTATTTTCAGAAGTCATGCTAAATAGGAAAGATTTTCCAGTTTTAGCAGAAAACTGAAATAACGTCTGTCCTCAGTGAAAGTTCTGCTGGGTGTGAAGACAAGTGCCAGTGTACTTCCGTGGCCATAGGACAAGTCTATGGATTCCTCTCATAAGAAGGGATAAATTAAAAAAAGTTAAGCCCTTATCTGTCTGCTGTGTTTACATTGCACCATCAGCGTGGCGTTTAAATGTCTCTCAATTTTAATGTATGTACAATTACAGCACCTTTAGGATAGTGGGCTTGTGCTATTCTTCCCATGAAAAAGATGAAGAATGAAACACGAAGAGGGTATTTGCACAATATTCTTTAAAAGTTGAATTTGTCTCCTTTATTTCAAGTTATTGGCCTCTCATACCATTCTTTACCTTTCATTTAGTCCCTGTATCTACAATATGGATAGTGAGATGGCTGGGACAGTGCCCTCTGTAGTAATTCAGCTCCTCTTTCTTCACACTGAAAATTTCTGCTAGCTTCAGATCTAATTTTCTTGCAGCCATTGTTGTTGGTAGTTCTTTTGCTTCTCTGGGCTCTTCAGCTCTTTCAGTCATCTTTTATGACCTGTATTTTCTTTCGTGAAGAAATTTGTTTCCATCTTCAACCAGAACCTAGGCTAGGAGAATTGCACAAAAATGGAAAACAGGGCAGAAAACTGAATGGGCTTTTCTAAAGTCTGTCTCAAGTTTTAGGAACAAAAAAAGAAGAAATTCCTTCATTATTTAAACTAACCAAGCTCTGTTGTTCCCAGCTCGAGTCTGTTCTCCATCAAGTCACATTCTGAATTACTCCTGATAAAGAATTGTAAAGACAGAACTGAGTGAAATACTACTAGCTTTGTATTAACAGACAGCCTACATTTTCCTCTTGCTGAACAGGTCCCTGAAGAACATTGAGGGATTTTTGTAAAGGTGTTGTGTGTTCTGGATTTCTCTTTGTTCTACTCAGGCTTGTATTTCCTCTTGTGCCATGAGGTCTCTCAGGGCAGCACTGCCTGCTACAGCTAAGCTGGCATCTTCTTAAAAAGTTGTGCCTCTGGCAGGAAAAAGTGCAGTCCAGACTTCAGAGACATGAGGAAGGGCTGTGATTAATCTGGGTGTTTTCTCAGAAATCTGGGGAGTGAGTATGGTAGATATACCTAGGTAAATGGTTTGTAAATCTTTCCTGGCTTGTATTTAATTGCACACACATTCCTGCCATGCAGCGGACGTGCCAGCTGGTGACACTCACAGCACAAGGCAGTCCTTTCCCGAGTGGGTGCAAATCCATTTGCAACAAAAGATGGCCCAGGGATGTTTGACAATGTGGAACTAGGGAGGTTACAAAAAGGAGTTACAAAGCAGTTAAAGTTTGAAATTAAAGAAGCTGACACTGAGAATTGCAAGATGCTTCCAACAGGAGCAGTAGGAATGCATTCACTTTGCAGCTTGAAAGCTGTCTCCCTAGGAAAAGAGTGAGAAATTCAAGGTCTGCTTTTCAGGAGTGTTGAATGTTTGTCAGGAGGGCTGCAGGTGCTAACACTCTTATAACAAAATATGTGATTCACCCTGGCATTTCTCACCATCCCAAAGGCAAGGCTGCATGCATGGGCCTGGGGTTTTCCTTTCTCATAAGGAAGTTACGGGAGTAAATTCCAGAACATCAGACCTTTGGAAAAAGGAGGTTTTAATTGGGATATGTTTATTAATTTCTCATACTTCCTACCATTGTCTCACCTTTTTTTTTTCCCCCACCTTTTTTTTTCCCTCCTTATTCACATTAAATTCTTAGGCTTCATTGTTTTGATATCCAAATGGCTCATTCCAAAGCTTTTTCCTGATTATTGATGAAATTTTAGTATCTTAGAGTTCTCAAAAGAGAGTTCATGTGTTTAAAAATACTTTGCCTTCTCCCTTTTCTCCTTATTCTGTTGCTGGCATTCCCACAGGTGCATCTTCACCTGTACTATGTCCTCCACTGTTCTTCCTATTGTTCTTAATTTGCAAGCTGTCATCAGAAATACCAGCCCATGTGGCTACCTGAGAAGATTTAGTAACTCCCGGTGAAATGCCCAGTGAATTCTTGCTTCTGTCCTGAATAGGCCCAGATCATCCCAAAATCACTGTTGTGCAGGTTGGAAACTCTCAATGAATCTTCAGCTACCTTCTCCTCCCCATGAAACTAGTTCTGCCCCAAGTGGGCAAACTGGTGGCACATTAAGACCTAACACTGTTAATTAGTTGTGTAGATAAATAGAAGACTTTAGCTTCCAAGGTAATAAAAATGCACGTTGTAAAACTCTTACCAAACAGAGCAAACAGACCTAATAGTTTATCTTTTGTCAAACCTGAGTTCTCTTCCCAGTGCTGCTCATGACAAAACGTATGTAACTTCATTCTCTCTGCCTCAATTCCTCCATCTTTAAAGTGAAAACAATAAAATGCACTTATCTTTATAAGTACTTCTAGTTTCACTATTACAAGGTACGACATGTACCAAATATCTATGTTTTGATACTGCATCTAATCATAATGCTGAAATTACGTTGCCAATTCAGTTTTTAGGAATGGCATCAACAGACTTCATGGCTTGAAGTACTTAGCTTTGGGTGGCAACATGAAAAGGTTACACAACCTGGTATGTGTAATCCTGTTGCAAAAAAAACCCCAAACAACCCTGCCACATCAAACTATTGTTCTGTATGAGGATTCTCTGTTTGCTCCACTCTCCTTCCATCACTACTCTCCATGCAGGCTTGAGGCAGCCTGATAATGCTGTTCATAAAACTGTCGAAGCTTGCATACAGGTGATCAGCCCAGTGAATGACTGGTCATTAATCCATTTTTGTAAGAGGCTGGCAAACTGGCAAAGATAAAGATACTCTAAACAGTAGTGTAGCATTTGGGATACACTAAATGAAGAGTGAAGCCTTCTTTGATACTTACTGATGTTTATATAACATTAATTATTATTATTATCATTGAAAATCCCAACTTCCTTTCTCTGAACATAGTGTCTAAACAGGAAAAAGCTAACCTTCCTGTTTGGAGAATTGTTAGTTTTGGAATAAATATATTTTTCTCTCTTACTTGCAGTTTTCAAAGATTTTATTTTTAATACAAGTGGAAAAGACAAACAATAGGCTATCTAAAAGGAAGGAAAACCGCATGTCTGAAACAAACAGAGTCTGCTATGAATAGATAGTCTTTGCGCTATGAAATAACTCATGTCATACCTATATACTGACTTGCATATTGGGAACGGAAATGTAGACTTATTTTTGGCACCCACTACACTATATATACAGAATACAGAAAACAAAGTTAAGGTTAGAAAGGGGAGAGAAGCCTCCTGTCAATCTGTACAAACAACAAGAAGGAATCATATAGGAATTGGATAGGCCCAGCAATGATGCCTACATGTGATGCAAGGTTGATTAACAAGGCTGAATTTAAAATTTCTGGTTCCTTTCTGGCATCCAGCATTCGCTGTGGTTCAAATTAGTGCTCACAGTGGCCTTCTGGGTAAATCTCGGCTTCTAAACTTTGTTTTTGCAGCTTTTGTTTAGTTGAAGGAAATACTGGTGGACCAGTACCTGCAGTTCTGTTCCAGATATATCGAATCTTTAATGGTTTCCAGGAGCAGCACAGTGAGACTTAAAGACCAAGATGCTCAGCTCATCTTTGTGAGAGACAAAACAGAAAACAGGTAACTAAAATCTATGTATGAAGCAGTGCTTGTACCCAAAAGCAGAATGAGCTGTTTGACATCCCAGAGGTGTTAGACAACTTCTCAGAGACTGACAAGCAGCCTAATGGAATAACCACAAGAAGGTGGTTATTGTCCTTGTGAGGACTACTGATGTAAATTTGTCAGTATAGGAAGTCTTCATATTGTTACTTCTCCTTCTGCAGTCAAGGCTGTAGTTTTGCTGAGCCTGTTTATCAGCAACAACTGAAACATCTTAGAAGAATGGAAGAGGATATATGTGATGTAAGACCACTGCCCAGAGCGGGCTGGGAAGCTAGAAAGGCCAGCCTGTCTTTTCTTCACCATCTTTCTAAAGCTATTCCTTATTCAAGGCCTGACTCATTTAGACATACTTCATAGATAGGCAGAAGTCCTGAAATACTTGGGTTATTTCTTAAAGTCTTGGCTCTTGTATTCATGGATTGCATGAATATTCATCTTCTTATGATCATGGAGAAAGTGTAAAAATACGGTCTTACAGGGTCAAATACCAGACGTTTATAATTGTTTTTTAGTCTTTTGGGTTTTTTCCACCAGTCTTCTGATTTTGGAAGTCTTATTTTGCAGAACGGCATGCTTGCTGTTGGCAGTACTGTATAGTGCAAAGAAACCTTGCAAGTATTTGCTAGAGCTAGTCCTATTTTGAGTTAAATGTGCTAACTGTACTAGGGCATTATGTTTGGTCATCTTTGTAAAGTCAGCCGCTAAAGATGTATCTTGTTCTTTGTCTGCCTTTGCTTGTTTCAAGTTTCCACTTCTCATGGAACCCAGGTGCACTTTCAATGCCAAGATGCTTAGACCGCCATGTGTACCCTTCCTAACTTTGCTGCTTTCCCAGATATTCTCATGTGCTGCTTCTGCTCCATTTGCAGCGTCTTCACCACTCACTCCTGCCACTCAGTTGTGTATTGCTCTTTGTCTGTAAGTATTTTGCCAGGTATGAGCCTTGCTTTGTGATTTAACTGAACTGCTGCTATTCACAGTTCCAGCAAGAAGAGAACATGTTAAAGCCATTGTAAAATAATCGTCGCCACATGAAATTGAGAAGGTGGGATCCACTAATCTGAAATCCAGATGTTCTCCAGCAGTGAGAAGTAGGAGAGCTGTCATGCTGAAAAAGACCTAGAAGTCAGCAAATGAGCTGAGTTAATGACGTGACACAAGAAAATGAAATGAGTGATTCTGAGCCACATATGTAGGAGTGTCCCACTCAAGAGATTGAACTCTCTGTAGCCTTATCTACGGTAGTGTTCTCCACACAGGTAGTACAGCTACTGGAGTGTGAGCAATGGTGGATACTAACAGTAAATTAACAAGGGGATAGACCTGTCAGCATATTGAACAGTCTCTTTGAGGAAGAATCAGCAATTGGGATTAGCAAATATAATTGGACAACACTTTGCTGAAATTAGTATGCATGTCAGATGGTAGGGGGAGGTAAGCAGGGAGGAGAAGCCTGGTTTCACTATATGTGAAATAATAATAATGTAAAATGTGAAATAATATGTAGGCATATCATTCTTGGCTTCTGTTACTCTCCACAGAGGGTTTGTAGATCCTGGGTTCTGGTCCCGAGTCTCTTAATTTTGAGTAGGAGCCCATGCAATCTTTGGACTCTGACAGGCTGGCTGGCTGTTGCTGTTGAACAATACTGCTTGCTTGACCAGTTAATGTTAATAATCTATGTTGCAATTTAGTATTAAATATCTGAGCTGATACTATGCGCCACTGAGTCACTGTCCTCTGAATATTCCCTATGCTGCTACAGCAAATAAATTCACCAGCTTCCGTCTTAATAGCTTGCTGTAGAGCCAGTGTCACACTTCACACCCTATTCTGGACACTCTCCAACAAGTTAATGTCTTGCACTGAGGAAGGTGAGTAAAACTGATGAGAGTATCCTTAACTAAAGATCCATAAAATTCTAATAGAGCAGTAATGTTCCCAGCAAGCCTGAAGGGAATCTGATCAATAGTTATGAGGTTGAGGCTCAATTTATGGCCTTAGTTCATCAAGCATAGTCATTCTCCATTTTCGTACAGGATGCTTTTGTGGTTCCTGCTGAGCAGAGGGATATAAAGTCTGTACGAGCCCTTTCTCAACAGTTCCCCAGGCTTTGTCATTTAAGAATAGGTGACTCTACAGAAATGGTGATCAGGGTCCTAAGATCTATTTGAAGTCATTTTTTTATTGTGTAGGACCGACTGTACCAACTGCATTTGTTCTGAAAGTCTTGGGCTTGGAGTGGTTTCACAGTGAGCAGAAAAGAAAGTTATTTTGGATTTCTTTAAAGTGTGACACTGCAGTTATTCATATGCCTGAAAACCACTCCACAATCAAGAATGTTTCAGTAGCATGTTGTCCAAAAATCCTTTTACTGCCTTTTGTAGACCCCCTGCAATAGAATTTGCAAGGGGCAGATGGGGGCTGGGCTGTCTCTGTGGCAGAAAGTTTTCCCAGCTGCTCCTGACACAGGTTTGATGTCTTTAAGTTTCCAAATGGTATATAAGCACAGAGGCAGACAATGAAATTTCATCCAAAGGTTTTATTAAAACATTTGTGTAAAAAGTCAGAGCTTACCAAAGACTGAAGTAAATGCAAGTTTTACGTAGCCACCTCCCACCAGTGGCATAAGCATGAAGTAGACAGAAGCATTTCAAACAAAATGGAAAAGCCTTGGTTAAAGCCATCTTGGTAACCTCTGTATCTATTTGTCATTCCTGCATACATAGGTGAGTAGAAGTGAGTTTTAAGTATCTGAAGTGATAGGAGTGTCTTGGAAGTATATAATAAGGTCCTAACTGGAGAGGGTTCTCAATTAACACTTGACCAAAAATGTTTTGTGACATTGATTCAAATATAATTTTTCAAGTATGCTTTTAAAATTCCCTTCTCTTACACCATGTGCAGATCCGTAGGCTAACAGCCTGGACCTGCACATGATCTTCATTGTACAGATTCATTCCTGTTTTGGCTGTCAGTGTTTTTTTATGTGAAATAATCCTTGGTATAACTTCTGACTTTAAAGGATGCCTATAAATATTTGCATTGGTTGGGGAGGAGGGGGGGGGAATGGAAAAAGGTTGGACATTTTCAGAGAAATGTAAGAAATGCAAAGTTGAAATGCAGGTGTTTGTTTTTCTGGCAGCCCATGGGGGACCTGGGAAGCCAGGGCTTCTGATTCTTTTTCTGACCTGCCTCTGCAGCAGCTTTTTTTCCCTAATGCCAGCAGCTGCAGTGGATGGGAGGCAGGAGGAGTTTAGGAAGCCCGAGCTGGTACCTGAGCCAACAGCGACACCCAGGGCTACAGCAGCCCAGTCAGTCCCTTTTTCAGTCTGCTCCCCCACACCCTGGGCTGCCTGGAAAATTTTCCAAGGTTTGGCGCTTCTCTGTCCCTGAATGACTACACTGATTGAGAAGGGAGTAATATTTTACTGTAGTGATTTTATCAATAAAAATCCTGTGTACTGGTGCACTGACAGTAAATTAGATCAGCCACAGGCACATCGATATTCAAACAGCTGCATTCACGTGGACTGTATTTTTTCATCTCTATCAAAATATTTAAGATGGTATTATTTGTTTGCAGCTAAGGGCAAGACAGCTTATAAAACCTCCCATTCCTGCTTCCTCACCCCAGCAAAAAACCTCACTGAGGCCATAGTGAAGTTATTTTGGTAAGCTTTTGTTGAATAAATGTATAAACAGAGATGAACAGTACACTCAAGCAGTATGTCACCTTTGAAATAACAGATGCAGGTTCTGTAACAGTGAACACTGAGTCAGACTTTTATTAAAATGACCCTGAACAACCCCCTGAAGACACATACCTGGATGAACAGCAGTAAAATGACTAGAGAGATAAGAGAGTACCAGGAATTAATGACTCAGAAAAATGTTTCAGTAGAAGCAGAAAAACACCTTAGAATTGATCAGGACACAGGATGTACAGAAAACAACCCAAATTACACACCAGTTGTCTGTACTTTCCACTCCCAGAATGTGAAAGCTGTCCGGCAGTCACTGGGCTATTGGCCATGTCACCAGTGTACAGCCCGCATGGCTGCTGAGGTAGTTTTGTGTTTGCTTTTCAAGTCTGGGCTTGCTGCATATCTGAAGGATATGCCTGTTCCTCTCTGCAGAGCAGGAGGCAGCTTGACTGAAAAAGCACCAGGCTGAAACAGCAGCAAATGAAGTAGACCAATGATTGTAGGCCATAATACATGAAAGCATACTTGGCCGCTCCCATACAGTACCATGGGCTCTTCTTAAAAAACAACCTGTGAGTCAGTAGTACTCCGAAAATCAGGACTAAAGTGTCTGAGGCTAAGTATCCAAAACGTGAAGCATCTGTGATTCATTTAATTCTTCTGTAAATATGTGTCATAGTCCATAAAATAATTGCACATTCATACATTTGGTGGTTGCTTTCAAGCTGTCTCCATGTTTAGTAGGTTTTATAGTTACCTTTAGACCTGCTTTTTCAAGGAAAGATGAAGCAAACGTCTGTTTATTCCTGCTATAGCACAGCTGGAAATGGGATATTTAGAAAGTCAGCAACCCATACGCTATCAATGCGAGAGTGTTGCCACAGTCTGCAGCTCTATACCGCTGACTTTCCTTCGCACTTTTTTTTCCTTCAGAATTTGGCAAGAAAGGTTATCTAAAAACCAGTCTACATCTTGATAATCTTCAGGCCACCGCAAATATTGACTTCTTTGTAAAAAGTTTCTAATTGGTTTGTGTTTCATCAGTTGATATTGAGAAAGTGACCCAACCACTACCATAATGAGGACATCTTTCAGATCACAAAAGTACCTGCTCTGGGCAAAATTAAAGGCTTCTACACACCACCCATCCTTGAGAAACTGCCTGGTCACAATGCAAATTGTTTTCCTGCTGTTCCATATGGCATCACGGATATTGTTGATATGTTCTTCCCCAGGCAAGAAATCTCTTTCTTCAAAACACAAGGTAAATCTGTTTTTATCAAAATACTGTGAATCCAGGTGTTTTAGCAAAGAATTCTGGACCCATTCAAAGTCATTTTTGCTATAGCACAAATACGCATCATATCTATATTCACTTTTATCTGCTACTTGTGGATGACTGTCTATAATTTTTTTTTTGATGGTTTTATACCAGACAAAACAAATCCCCCGACAGCGAGTAAAAATGACGACTGCCATCAGAAACATTAGAAGAGTGATGGAGGTGAAGACAAATACTGAGAATCTGAGTGTCTCCTGGAGTTCATCTTCACTGCAACCATCGTATGTCAGATATGACAGTGGTACCCCTGCAAATGCAGGTGGGTATACACAGTACCTGTCAGATGGTGAACCAGCTAGGGTTACATTGGTTTCATTTAGCCACACTAGTAGGCTCGTTAAAGTACAATCACAGACATACTTATTATGTGTTATATCCAGAATACTCAAAGTCATAAAGACTTCAGGCTCAGGGGAAAGAAGCTGGTTTCCAGATAAGTTTAGGTTTGTTAGGCTTTGTGGAAAAAGCCCAGGAGAAAGATGAGACAATAGGTTGGAAGCTAGGTTAAGTCTTTCTAGAGATGTTAGACCTTTAAAAACGTCCTGTGGAAGAGCACTAAGGTAGTTGTTGTTCAGATGTAGAACCTGAAGTTTAGACAGTGCCCTGAACACATCCAAACATAAATCTCTCTCCCACACAAGCTGTAACATATTTTCGCCTAGATCCATGTAGATTAGCTGACTGTTTTCTGTAATGTTACCGCTTTCCACACAGTAAGAGAAGCGATTCTGTTTTAAGAAGATATACTGCAAATCTGGAACTTGGAAAAGAATATACAGGTCACCTAGGTTTGCCAACCAATTTCTTTCTAAGTCAAGGTGTCTTGCTACTATTGGTGTGCCAACTACAGACATTAGCTTATTGTCACCTAAAAAGGCAGAAATCAGATGTGGAAAAGAAGGGAGGTTTTTTATGGCATTGTCTCGGAGATCAATTACTTTCAGACTTAATAAATTACTGAATGATTTTCCACTAATCATCCCAATATGATTTTGCTGTAAATCAATATACGATACACTATGTAGACCCTCAAAAGTATAATCATACAACTCGCCTAAAAGATTACTCGAGAGATTGAGAGTTTTTAGGTTTCCCAAGCCAAAAAATGCTTGCCTTTGGATTTGATTGATCTTGTTTTTGAAAAGATTCAGCAATTCCAGATTACCAAGGCTTTGAAAGACTAAAGAATTGAGAGAGAAGATGAAACCATTTGAAATATCAAGCAAATGAAGACCACTTTTTTCTAGTCCTGCAAATGTATCATTATCTGGATTTTTTAAATTATGAAAGCCAAATCCTGAACCCATTGTATGAGAGCTAAATATTAAAGAATTTATTTGAGTCCCTTTAATGGCTGTACAGAAATATTGGACTTTCTCTGTGCTCCAGCCATTTTCACTAAGGTCTAGGATGTTAAACGTAATATTTCTGAAAGGATTTGGGCATTTGGCCCAGGCCATTTCATCCATCTTGTACAAATTGTTAGACCTGAGGCTAAAAAATAAAAAGTGTTTTCCTTGGAAGCTGGCAAGATTGCTTTCACACAGGTTAGATATCTTGTTGAATTTCAGGTTCACAGTTTTCAAGACTGTTAGATTATTAAATAAAGTATGAGGCTGAAGTTTTGTGATTTCGTTCCCTGAAAGATCCAGTTCTTCTAATGAGCTTAAATCTTGAAAATAATGTTCCTCCAGGATGGAATCTCCCAGGTAATTCTGAAACAGACGGAGCACAGTCAGTCTTGGCAAGCCCACAAAAGCATCAAGATCCAGTTGAAGAATCTTATTGAATCCCAAGTCTAAGACACGAAGGTTTGGCAGGTTCCTGAAAGCTCCTTTTCCTATAGTAACAGGATAGACAAGTTGGGTTCCAATTTCCAACAACAACAAGTGTTCCAGCAGTGGAAACGAAGTTGCAGTCACTTGGCTGATATAGTTGAAAGTTAGCAAAAGCTTCACTGTATCCTTTGGTACAAGTGGAATAGCTGTGAGGTTGCAGAAATAATACAGGGAGACTTGGTCTTCTGAATAACAGCTTCCATACGCACATATATCCCTAGCTAGTAATATTCCAAAGACAAGTACTAGCTGTTGATGTAACATCACGAATCTATGCGAAAAAAAAGTGAAAACGGTAAGCATTAATTCTGTAGTTGGCTACCTGTGCAGTAAGCTGTAGAGTACGCTTTTGACAGTTGTAGAATAAAAGAGTAATGTCACACTAAAAATTACTACTTGGGTTTTATCCTTTCTCTGAAGTCTAACAGGCATCATCTGGCATGCTGGCTGTCAGAAGATGGGTCCCAAAGAGACACGACCACCTCCCTATGACCTGAAAAGTAAACCTCCTTTATGTACCTTAAGGGCAGCACCAAAACCCTGCTAGGTAAGTGTGAAAATCTTAGACTGGCTATTTAATTTGCAGCATGGAACTGATAATGCTGGTGTGTTAGCTTAATTCCTTAATCAGTTATCCAAACAGGCTTAAACCATTTGGATTACCGAAGTGAAGTGCAGTCATCCAGTCATCTCAGCAGAGCAGGCAACGCTGCTCTTCCCCTGAGTGCTCTCCCTGTAAGGGCAGTCACACTGTTTGGAATTCAGATTGCTGTCACACAGGAGTGCCTAACACCCATGAATTTTTAAAAGGGGGACCTCTTTTGGGGTTCCTTGAGCCTCAGATTAACCCTGCAAGGTGAATTTTTTCTTGAAAGGGTTGTAAAATAGGTTTGAAAGTACAAGCAGGGACAAGGCTAACAGTGAAAGAAAAAAACATGGTAGCCTGAAACTGTGCTGCAAGATTTTATGTTTTATTAAAAACTACATTTCTTAAACTGTAAATTCCTATGTAAATTATAAAAAAAGGTACATAACATAATTTATGCAGCTCACCAATGAATCCATTTATTAATTTATTCCCACTCTGGATTTTCCTTGCATTATGCCATCTGTCTGCCTGTCTCTGAGACAAAAACCTCTTCAAAGCAAGGAAGGTCTTTTTTTTTTATTTGATTGAGCATGGTAAAGAACAGAGCAAATTATTAACCTTTAAGTGGTGGTTTGTGTACTGTAGTTTAAAAAAAAAATTCTAAGATTGCAACCATCTGCCTATGCTTTTAAAAAAGCATTTATTGAAATGAAATGACAAACCAATGGAAGAATTTTTTTGACCTCCAGCACAATCTGCTTAAAAATTGGTAAGCGTAAATCCTTGTGGAACCAAACCCCCAATGGCCATCTAACTTCTGCAAAGTAAATCTGCTTCAGAGAGGAAGGAAGTTGGGCTTTGAGCCAGTAATTAAAAAGATGTAAACCCTGCTAGATATTACTGTGATTTGAGCACACTGCTTTTTTAAAGCACAAGTACAAAATTCTATGCAGAATATTGCACTTGAACTGAAATCATCTTATGCTTGTCACCATCCTACAAAGTGATTTCTGGGAAATGAAAAAGTGTGTCAGTAAAAACCATTATGATATTCCCATTGCAAATACCATGTGAAAGAGCTAGCCAGCTTTATAGACTATCTGCTAAATAGGAAGTACAGGGATATTATAGTACCACTGAATCTCATAACTGACACAATCTCACTGTACCTAGCATTTTTAGGTGGCGTTCTCAAAGTCATCTGATTATACTAAAACATTAACTTACAACAGCTGTGACTACTAGGGTGAGTCTGCAGATTTCCACCCTAGAGCTTCAAACACCAAGTGGGAAACACAACATACCCTGCCAGTTAAAATACTAACCTTGTCATTTGTAAATACATTTCATGGCTTTGGGACAAGATCTGATTCTTGAAAGTAAAAGAGATTATGAATATAGGATAGAGTGCTGAATTCTGAAGTCCTGGCATCCAAATTCCCTTAGCATTCTGTCTCACTGAGGAATTCAGGATGTGCTGCAAAGAAAAACAAATTGCAGGTAGTGAGTATGAAAATTCTGTTAAGAGATTTGAACTGCATCTATAGGGAATAATTCCTCACATTAGAAAATAATGGTGTTTTCTGCCCTCTTTTTTTTTTTTGAACTAGCATGCACTGCTAAAAGGGGACATTATGAACAGTAAACTATATAATGTTGGTCTTTGTGACTACAAAATGTTATAGGATTTTAAAAAAAAAAACACAGCTAAGCATACAGCAGGTCATTCAAAGTCATGTTTACTTTCTCTTCTCTTTGCTTGAACCACAAAAAGGAAGCACTAACTTTCCTTTTTATTATTTATTACAATGGTTCTTATTGACACAATAATAACATGTTTAGCACAAATAGTTTCAAATTACATTTATCTTTCAAATGTTTACATTTCCATTCCTTGTATTTGCCTAAATGCTATGGCTGTTCTTTAAAGTTTGGGCAAAAATCACAGCACCACCAAAAGCAGTGACAAATAGAAAGTACTTTGGAAGTCAAAATTTAATAGACACATGTATCAGCTTACCACAAAAAAACCCTCAAAATTTTTAGAGTGGAAGAATTAAAGAGTTGCTGGTTTTAAATTTTAAAATGTAGTTTTATTTTTATTATAAGAAAATGGTGAAATATTTCTAGCCACCTTTGCTTTTACACTTATCAGTTCTTCCACATTGTCTCTGACAATTTCTTAACAGTTGTTACACTTCACCTCTGTTCTGGTTTGGTGACAGGAAGAATTCATTTGTAAAATCTTTGCTCCCTCAATTTTTTCTGCATAAGTTACTACCTTTTCCCCCAAATCTTGGCCCTCCATGAGCACGAGGAGGATGCTGGCAGTAAGTAATGCCTCGTACTGCTCTCATGAAGACAGTAAAGATTTTTAATTTAACAAAATCCCTCCATGTACCATTTTACACAACCCTTCACTATTGTACTTTAGCACCTAAAACCTTTTGGGGTGAATATTCCTTCCACAAAATGATGATCATCCCATTCAGTTACATGCCTGTGCATGAACATGGAGATGAAGGAATGCGTAAATGCTTCATTCATTATTGAAAACTGGAGCAATGAAGTGTAGAGAACCAGACAGAGCTCAGCATGTGAGATTTTGTTTCCTTCTACTGCATTGATGTCAGAACAGGTAAGTGCTAAAGGGAAAAGGAGGAGGGGGAGAAAAAATACAGCAAATGCTTTTGGGATGGAATGTGCTAAGGAGGGTATGTTTCTGTGCAACAGAAAGAACTTTTACAGTGCAGGGTGGATATTCTATCTAGATGTAAAGGCAGCAAGCGAGTGCATACAGAATGCAAAGACTCTAGCTGTGGTCTCAGCCTCCTCAGTATGTGTGCACCTGGATCAGGGGAGGCTGAGGCAGGTGCTTTGAGTCATCTGGAACTGACCTACACTATTGTACTAACTTTTTTTTAAAACTCAGTTTTGTTAACTTGGTTTTAAATCACCAAGAAACCTTCACTAGCACAGCAGAAAAGGGAACTGACAGTACCCGAGAGTGGGTGTTGTAGTAGTGCCTGTCCATCTCATCACAGCTATGTACACCTTAGGACACCCACAGAGGCTGTCAGTAAGCAGGGCCTGAAGTATAACTGAAGAGGGGGACTAAGACTGTCTCCTTTTTGATGTACATAAGCCAGGAAAGAAGTTAAGAGTAACAACTCTGCCGAGTGTTAGAAAGCACTTGCCATTCCTCTTTCCACACCCTCAACAAAAATGTACTGGAGTCCACATAAATAAAGAACAAGTTACACACCCTAGTTTTGTCCTTGCTGATGGCCAGGAGTATTTGCTTGCTTTTTAAAAGTGTGATCTGAAAGGAAAATTTCAGTCTCAGAAGTAGTTTTTGCAGCACTCAGTAGCATGCTTGCTCTCTTCAGCAGCCTCCCAGGCTTCTGCCATGTAACCTGAGGTCAAATATGAACCAGCACGTGCCAGTGGAAATGAACAGGTGTGCACCGTGTGTGCTTATGAAAATGAGCAGTGGGCCTAAATAGTTCCCAGTTGTCAGCCATAGGTTTTGGGGAACCAAGCAGCTGAGGTGCTGGCTATCTGTGTGGACTCTAGAGAAGACCAGTCTGATATAATCATCAATAAGATTTAAAAAGTTTAAAAATATTTTCAATTACCTATTGCAGTGACCATGATATCCTCCGAAGGAGATTTTTTTCCTAGATGACAACTCTCATCAGTCAGAGGAATTGTGTCCCCATCACAAGTACAGATTGCTTGAAATAATTCCACGAAGATGAAGTCTTGTGACCAAGAATACTGGTCATTTAGGAATCTGGGATGTGGTTGGTGGATAAAAAGATAAAGACAGAGGTAAAACTGGTAAATTTTTCATATCTGCACCAAAAAAAAAAAAAAAAAGTAATTTTTTTGCTGTTGCTAACTTTCACAAAAACATCCAGGCTATTTTCTGTAGGTCACTGAATCGCAGATGAGTAGGGTTTAGATATAATAAAGGTAGCAGTACTTTTTGATGAGTGTGTGAGAATCTCATCTCTAATTGCTGCAAGCCTGCTTTAGGATTAAGGATTAAAGGATAAACATTAATCCTGCTGCCAAGTTGGAAGGCTTTTTTCCCTTCAGCTCCATAGCTAAGGTTCTTGCTGCTTGGACAGCAAGATGGGAGAGCTGCTCACTTGGAGCCTGCATGAGTGCTGCTATTTTCCTGATGTCTTTCTGTGAAACACCACTAGTTGTCACAGGTAGCACAAAGGCTCCCCAGAGAAAGGCAAGACAGATAGGATTAAACAACTTCAGGGTGTATTTCTTGCCTGTAAAATCAATGCATAGAAGATAATCCTCTTTTCTACCCATAATTGTTCCTTATTATTTTTTTCCTACAGCGAAATGGGTTTGTGTGTAAAATTACAGATTTATTTTAAAGTTTGATATGCACACTGCTTTCATCATCAGTATACTTGTGAAGGTTTTGAAAATATATTTAAGCCAACTTCTATATGTCCAGAGCCCAGCTAACTGAACAGAGACTGTTTTATATTCATCTAGCCTAAACCGCACTGAGTTTGCATCAGTATATATGAATAAGTTTCTAGAAAGAGATGCCACACTTCTGCTTTCTGGCAAATTCTAAGATTTGAAATAATTCTTTGGTTTCAAATCTAATCAGCAATAGATGTTTATGTGTAGAAAATCATATAATTTCATGTGTTTTGCATCTGATTTTTAGATACTAATATAAATACATCCTTGCCAACTTCTGTCCCTCTCTTATGTTCACCAGAGTAGCTGTCCTGCCTGACGGGGATGGTTTATATTGTGATATAACAAATTTTGGAGTCCTGCCCATATACAGCTTCTGAATTGTGCTTGACGTAGTTATGGTCTTAGTATGAAATTGTTCTGGCATACTGTACCCCTCTACATGGCATCCAACGTTGCTGACAAAGGTTGCAGGATGTCTTTCCCAGACCAGAAACAACAGTCAGTTGTTAAATGCTTTTGGGACAAGGGATTAACCAGTTCCTAGAAGTCAGCTAACTTCCAATCTTTCTGCTAGAAGCTGGCAGAGTGAAGTACTCACAAACAGTATCGGTGAAGAAATCAGCAACAGGTACAGAGCACCTGGGCATGAAAGAGCCACTTGGAAAGGGACACAATGAACAAGAGGACTTTGGAACCTTTGGGTAAGTGAGGACATTTTTGCATAGTTTCAGGTTAAGCCTGAATAAACCAGTATAGATAATCTCAGCTAGGAGGACTCAGATTTCAAAGGGCTCTTGATTCAGTCCACAAGTTCTGGAACAAGAATCCCAACAAAGTCAAAGAAATTCTTTCTTCTCTCCTCCTTCCTCTTTCAAACCCAGTATACTTTTGAGGACAAATGTTAGAAAAATATTCATGTCCTAAAAGTATTAAAGTTTAAATACTTGATCTTTGTGCATCTGTAACTGATCTTGGGCCACGTTGCATGTAAGGTACTTGGAACAGCTCCAGGAAAGGGATTATGGCAGATAAAAACAGTCTATTACCACTCAGCCATGCTGACAGGACAAAGTTGAGCTGTAAGATACAACAAAACACACAGAGGTTGTTGGCAGTTAGGGATGAAATGGTCTCTCACAGTTTAGCAGTGTGGGATGGCTGAGCTACCACAGAAGTGCTACAGGAGCCTACGTGAGAGTCTGCTCCTGACCTGAGATACATCAATGAGTGATCTCAGTTCCCATCTGCACTTTCTCTTCTTCAGTCCCTTTCTCTTTTCACTATACTTTGGCTTAGGCATAGACCAAGTGCACTAGCATATAAAGGAGGTTTAACTCATATATTAGTAGGACCTACTGCATCTGTCCTCTTTCCACATTGCTACTTAGTTTGTATGTAAAGGTAAGACTTAAGTTATCTGCCTGGGGAATTTTGGATGTTAGCTGCCCAGTCAGAAAAGTAACCCCTGATTAAAGTCCCAGAACAAAGATGCAGCCCATGCACAATTATGTGCCCTATCCCTGTGTCTTTGTTTAGCCTGTACCCAGGGTTAAACCGTAGCAGTTGTTCTACCACCCAATGACCCCTTCCCAACTGAGAAGGGGAATTGGGTGAAAAAAGGGGAAAAATCCCCATGGGTTTAAGTTCAAACAGATTTAACTAAGTAACAAAACTAATACAATCACCAACATAAAGTATACAAGGTTATACTCAGCCTCATCCTTAGGGTCAGCAGGAGCAGAAGACAAAGAGGAAAAAGCCCCAGAAAGAAGAACTCCTCAACCTCACTAAACTCTCTCCTTTTATAATGAGCTTGATGTCAGTGGTGTGGGATACACCTGTGAGTCAGCTTGGGGCAGGTGCCCTGACTGAAACTCCCAGCTGACTCGGGGCTATTCATGGCCTGCCTGCCATGGCTGGCCCATGGGGCTGTGCCTGGGCAACCAGGACACCCTGGTACATGGCTAGTGCCGCTGCTATGTTATTAGGATTGCATTGACCCTTCTGTGGAAACAGTCAAACAGAATGAAGCAGATTTAATAAACAAACAAGCAACAAACAAAAATAGGAGAATAACAAGCGAATCCTACTGCAAATGATGGAAACTTATCTGAGACTTCCTCTAAAGTATCTGTACTCAACACTGGGCTCTAAAGATGAAGTCTGGTTATGGATTTTAGCTAAAAAGAAGAGCATTTTGAATTAAACAACCAAAAGCAATCAAGAAATGCTCTATTCTGAAATAATTCATGGAGTTTATCTTCCAACCCCTGCTCAGCAAAAAGTCCTCACAGCTCTTGCATTCTTGTTTGCTTCTGCAGGAGAGATATAATGTTACCTTATATACTTACATGCTCATAACCCTGTGGTTAGAGTAGTTTCCTTGAGACCAGACTGAAGCTTCTCAGGCTGAGGAAGGCTACATAGTCAAGTCTTCCACTTCCTTTACTAATCTAACTGGGTCATAATATCAGACTCCTCCTTTTCTTGGCCAAAGTTTGAAAGAGAATGTCCATGGCTAGTATGCCCTGCACTAGACCCAGAGCTGCTGGAAGTGCTCCATGCACCTCCGAGGAGGTCTGCTTGGGGCCATGTTCTTCATAGTGATCTCCATAACGTCTGCAATTGCTGTGCAAGGCTACTCACCTTGGGGTGCTCCTGTGCAATGGCTTACACCTACTGGGAGCAGCAGAAATGGTGGTGCCATGTAGGTTTGACTGAAGGAAGGGCACTTTAGCTCAGATTTTGGGAACTCATCTGCCTACAATCTATTGATATTCACCTGAATAGACAAATACGTATCAATCTCATTTTCAGTTCTTGGGTGCATTCCTGCCAGCCAAATGAGAGTCTCCCTGTTCAGTTTTCCCTATATATTCACAAGTCACAATTCCATAGGGAACTGAGAGCCATTCCTACTTCTCGGAGGAAGCGCAGAACAAGAAAAGCATCCTCATCTAATACCTTAATATCATTATTTTCTTCACTCATGGCAACAGTTAAGGGCATCTTTCCCAGAGGCTGGTGATACACACTGACTATGAAGGACTATTTGTATTTGGCGCTTGGTAAAATTTCTCGGAAAAAAACCCTAGACCTTCAAAGAGTGCCCTTTCTCTTTTAATCTAACAGAAAACCTACAGATAAAGAGTTTGTAATATTTAACTAGGCCATAAAAAAAGATCTTGAAAGATGTACCGCAAACAGTAAGCCTTTCTTAGACTGGCCAGATAAAGGTCAACTGCTATTGTGAAAATTTGTATTGCTGCTGTTATCTGATTAGATCAAATCTACTTATGGAAACAAAAATAAAGCTCCAAGCTTTTGCCCAGGCTCTAAGCCATCATAATATATGCATTTCTGCTCATAAAAAGCTGTGCAGTGTAAACATGGTTTTCTTCATGGGGCCCCTCTAGCCAATTACAATCTAAAAAAGAAACAATTTCATTTATCAGCTGATTAATGAATGACCCACCACCTCAGCCTCTCCCTTAAGTTGCTAGGATGCTTAACTCAAATACAGCATTTTCCAGCTTAAAATTACTAAGCATGTTATAAGGCAAGTGAGTACTGTGGCAGTTACTATCATTGATGGGGAAAACCTGAGACATTAAGGCATTTAATGACCTGACAGAGCAGAAGGACCATGAAAAACAGTCACTGGTTTAAGTAATCTGAAGCTACCTATGGGATGGAATGATCTAGTTCCTGTTCATCATCTAGATTTATTTGGTTGTATTTATTTATTTGTTTTGATATCCCCTGAGATTATATGATGAGAAGCAGACACACAAAGCCAGCGTGATTCCTCTATTCTTACTATATTATAACAGTTGATTAAAAGAAAGCATTCTTCAGAAGGATGGAAAAATAAACTTGAAAGTATAGACTAAAACATGCTCTGGGCTATGCCTCTGGGGGATGGAAGCAAACTGGAGAGGAAGCAAACTGGAGAGGCACAGGGTGGGTGCTGCAGCCCCAGACTCCAGCCTCTGGTCCCAGCTCAGTTGTTTTTAACCACCAGCACTGTTTGGCATGTCTGCCCCCTGAACAGAACCAGCCTGCTCTTTTCCCTGCCCGAGCAGCCAGCTGGACTGATTGTTCCAGGTTGTCCATCTGCCAGCCCTGGGCAGCCTCCTCTGCCCTGTGTCTGGAAGGGGATGATTAAGGCAGAGCCACAGCTAGGCTTGAGAAGAGGACCAACAAGGTTTCTTATGCTCTTCCAGGTCCTAAGGAAATTAACTTCTCAAGGCTTCAGTGAGGACAGTGAAGATTCCTGTTTGTTTTTTTTTTTTCAATTCAGTGCTACAGTTGTTTCCCAGCAGAGATGCTGGTTCAAACCTGCATAAACCACCCATGGGTGGTCACAGTTGCTGCTTAGGTATTCTTTCCTCATACCCTGAGTCTATGTTAACTTTCTTTTTTTGAAAACAGTCATATGATAACTGCCTGATCTAAACTAGAAGCCATTCCAAGGGAAGTGCCATTTCCTTCCTCTTAGTTTCCCTTCCCTCTTAGCTATCATTTTGAACTGTGTTTTTCACACAGTGGATATAGCCCAGGGACAAAATGTCCTTTTTTGTGCTCACAGGATAATTAGAAGCAGACAGGATTAAAACTCTCACCTGGAAAAGATCAAAGTGATAATAGGAAAGGACTCCCAAGAATGACAGCTGAATTTTTAACTTACAGGAGGCCAGCTTTCACAGATGGGACAGAAATTCTTGAGGAAGCAGAAGTAAGTGGAGAAGCAGCACTCTGTAACTCCTAGGGGCACAAGCAGAGCTCTGTATAGCCTTACCTGCAAA